>JASEVX010000005.1:24650521-25323987 GCA_031761405.1 Serripes groenlandicus
TATTGAAGTAAAATGTGTAGATTTAGATCAGTCTGCACGGATATTTTCATTTCGGGAATGGATTCCAGTGCTACAATATTTCCAACCCCTCGCAAATTGTGTACATATTGAATACAGACAACTTATATATATAATACCATTAAAGGTGATGAACTCCGGAAAACAGATAGTATAGTCCAAGTTTTAAAACTGTTCAAAAGTTGTCTTGAAATATTATAATCATAGTTCTGAGTAATAATTTCACTTTCCAGTACCTTATAAATCTAAATATTGATCGTTTATGCTTCATTTGTACTGGGTATACATACCAAGTTAACCAAGTTTTGTACATTTTCATAAATTACAACTGACAGATTTTCAACCTTTACTGCCAAAATAGTGGTGAACTACTTACTACTTACTTTGTTGTCATTATTAGCAATATTTGCAAAAGATTCAACATTTCAAAATGTTGATCTCAATGATCTGGAGACTATTTAGTCATGTAGTACCTTATGGCCCTGTCACACTACAACGTATGGACTTAACGTATGCCGAACGAATGATTTTTTTTTGAAAAAGTGTCCATACGCCGGCATACGTCGACCCGGGTACCTAAAAATCAAATTTGTTGTGGATTGGTCGCATACATAACGTATACACAACGAATCTAACGTATACAGAACGTATGTCCAACGTATGTCCAACGTATGTATAGCGTATCTTTAACTTATACATAACTTATGGGAGCGTATCTGGGCGTATTTTCAACGAGTGTCTGACGTTCTCGACGAATGTCCAGCGTATGGGTAGCCTATGAGTAGCGCATGCACAACGTCCTCGTTACGGAGTTCCACAAGAAGCTGGTCATATATGCCAAACTGACGTCGTCTACCGATCCATGGTCTGATCCAGAACCTCCTCCTTCTAGCTCTTCGCCTCCTCCTTTTAATAATGGCACGGACCTGTGCGAGTTCTAATTGATTGATGTCATGCTGATGTTGGAGAACGGCTAGTTGGTATGTATCCATCCTCTCTGGTTGAACTGCTCAATGGTAGTACCGATTGAGTTACACATGGACCCTATATATATACACTATATTGTGGTAACATATGTGTTGGCTATAAACACGCAAGTTGTTGTTGTTGTTATATACCCCGCCTGTAAAACGCTCATTGTACGCCAAAGGAACGCTAGCTATACGGTAGATATACGTTACATACGTTACTCAATCGCCTAGCATACGTACAATACGTTTGAATACGTCAATACACGTTTCAAATACGCCAACATACGTTATAAACACGTTAGAAATACGTTAGAAATAAGTTACTCAATCGTTGTCAATAAGTTAGCTGTACGATACACCCTCCGCTGACGTATGCCTAACATACCAGCAACGTACCTCTAGCGAGTTTCAACGTATGTCTAACGTACCTCCAACGTATCTATAACGTATGCTTAACCTATGAAATATACGTTGTCATACGCTCAAAAGTTTTGAACATACCAAAACATTTTTTTTGTCTCGGCGTTCATGAACGTATGACAGCGTATGACAGCGTGCTGATAACGAACACCTAACGTACCCCTAACCTATATCAACGTACACCAACGTATTGGCAAAAAATCTCATACGCTGGCATACGTTAAGGCCATACGTTGTAGTGTGACAGGGCCATTAACAGGGTATTTTGTTTTTTCCCCGAACGCCTTTCATCAAAACATCCGCCAAGGGAGGTAATTACTGTAGTTCTTGGGACCATGCATTTGTACATTCGTGAAAGTAATGGCCTGTTGTTCTCATCTCTTATTTCAGAATTTTGCTTTTTGAAGAAAAGGCCAATGGAAAAGGGAAGAAATCAGGCGTAGCACCGAAACGAGATTTGTCTAGTCTTCCATGAAAGCTGCTCATTTGACATTACTGTGTTTATTTGCATTAAAACTATACTCTCACATTCAAAATATAACCTTTCTATGTACTTATCTAATGCTTAGAGACGAATAGTATTACAAACAATTCAAATGATGACTAGTTTAAAATGTTTTCAAACATTCCTTTATCATAAACGTATATTTTGTTTCTATGTTTCATATAGTACATTACACAATGTTTTAATTTGTCCCTGAGAGTAGTTTTAAGGGCCTACACAACCGATACATTTGGTTAAAAAAGATATATTTGTCACAATTATTTTAATAAACCCCATTACAAACAACACGTGACGATTGAATGAACGTATTGCAATAAGAGGACACTTTAATCTTATATAATTTGTATTTACGTTTTCTTCTGTTCCAACCTCTGCTTTGTCTTAAGATACTAACCCTTTCACACATACGACAAATCTGCAGCAAATCTGCAGCAGACGACTTTGAAGTGTATAGAAAAAAACTATGGAAATAAGGAAAATCTCCATAAATGCAAATATTATTATTCATTATAGTTGTAAACATTGTTACAAAAGAGGAACTTGCTCTCCTTTTGCCACATTGTTTTCAAAAGTCAACTGGTGAAGATGTGTCCAACTGCGTCTTTAACCCTTTCCCTCATACGACAATTCTGCAGCAGAATTTGAACATATTTTGTCAAAACATAGAATATCTCTATAATTGAATGGATAACCTATGACTAAAAGTGGAAAACATTGTGTCAAAAGGAGAAATTGCACGTTTTGTGCAATTTCTTCTTTTGTCACTATGTTTTCAAAAAGCCGTCTGCTGCACTGTCATCAATAGATTGCATCGCTAGGTACCCGTTCAGAGATTCGATTAAGTTTATAAACGTATATAGGCCCCGTGCTATATGAAAACCAACCTAACAGAATGTTCACGATGTAGACAACGATCAATTTGCACTTGCACACCACGTGATCTAAATCTACACTGTAAACAGTACAGATATAAGGCTTCGCGTACGCGCATTGTGAACCGGATATTGATTGTGCGCCAATGTCCTCTGATTGGGTTTCCTGTTGCGGCGATCATATGCGTCGGAATATAAAGATATACTTCCTGTATGGGCCTCAACAAAATGCATTACATATATTATGTGTACTTTTCATTCATTGAATAAATGGTTTTGATATTCATACATAAATATTAGTGTTGTTTTCTTACCAGTGCATTTTACATCCGCTGTGAACTGTCTTTAAAAGCCGGGTTCTGTCTCGAGTTTTAAGTGTAGAAACAATAACTTAACCTTTTTCCGACATAAACACGGTTTGTGACATCTCTGCAGCAGACAACTTTTGAAAACATTGTGGCAAAAAGAAAAAGTGCTTATAAGGTGCAATTTCTCTTTTTGCCGGAATGTTTTTGACATTTATTCAATAACTGTTCTTTCATTTATTGAGTGCTTCCAGTTTTTTGTCTACATGTTATCAAAGTCGTCTGCTGCAGATTTGTTGAATGTGGAGAAGGGATAAAGTCAACATTAAGCAGAACAATACTTATTTGAGGTTCTATTTTAGAAATTTATCCGTTTGGCTATTGTATTTTGTAGAGCTGAACGTGTGTAAAAAGAATCTTACTGTGTTGATTTGCCCAGTAATATATATATATGAAGATGTCTATTTCAAATACAAGTTCAATAGGCCACATGACCCGTGAGAAAAACAAACAAAAGGCCCATGAGGGCCTATGCTCTACTGGGATTGGATTCCAAGGTCCATAATCCATTCTTGCATAGGCGGATCTAGCTTGTTTGCGAAAGGAACCAAACTCTCATGGATACCTAACTACTGTGTAACTTTGGTGAGGATCAGATACTAAATGGAGCCTTTATTGTATTCACAAGCTCTATTATAAGAATTTCGACAATTCCAATGACCATAATCCAGTCTTGCATAGGCGGATCTAGCTGGTTAGTGAAAGGAACCGAGCTCCCATGGATATCTAACTACTGTATAAGTTTGACTGAGATACAATCAAAACACTGAAGACTTTATCGCGTCCACAAGCTCTATTATAAAAATTCTGACAATTTCAAGGGCTATAATCCAGTTTTACATGGCCGGATCTGGCTTGTTTGCAAAAGGAACGAAGCTCTCATAGAACCTAACTACTGTGTAAGTTTGGTAAAGATCAGATAGTAAATGGAGCCTCTATTATTCACAAGCTCTATTACAGCAATTTTGACAATTTCAAGGACCATAGTCCAGTCTTGCATGGGCGGATCTGGCTGGTTTGCGAAAGGAACCGAGCTCTCATGGAAATCTGACTACTGTATAAGTTTGATTCTAAGCAACTAGATGCTGATTTGAATGCCACCGGTTGCATTAGTACCATACAAACATTAAAACAAATTTGTGAAAAAAATCGGATATAGATTTAATATTTCGAAGGAAATGCGTTAGTAAGATATGGTAAATAATAAAGAATGAAGCTTTTCTGGTAATCATCGTTTAAAAAAGTCATATTTGAGCCATTCCAAGAGAAAACCAACATTATGGACTCTGCGTAATGTATCGAACAAGATCAGCCTGCGCAATCCGCGCAGGCTTATCCGGACCGACACATTCCCTCTCAGGGGGATAGAGGTATAGAATAGTGCTTCCTGAAACAGAAAAACCACAGGAGGCGAAACGTGTCTGTATGGGTTAGCCTGCGCGGCATGCTTGGGCTGATCCAGGTCGATACTTTACGCAGGGTCCACACTGTTGGTTTTCTGTAGGGACGGCTTATTTCATGTTTATCCGAAGTACTAAAACTGTGTGTTTTGGTGATCATAGGGACCACATATAAAGTGGAGATCAGCGCTCGTTTTCCCGTCGTCGCACAACGAATAATCAATCATTGTAACAGAAGTGACTTCGCTCGAATAGTACTACCAAAAGTCCGGTTTCAATAGACAGATTAAACACTTTCTATATTATTATAAATGCATATCAAATTGCACAGATGTGCAGGCTGATCTGTTTCCTAACCTATCGTACAACATTGGCGTTCACTTAAACATGTATTATTTGAATAACAACTAACGCAAAACAAATTGTTTTGTATCCGTAATTTCAACCAAATCACACAGACCATTCAATACTCATGTATTTCTCTAACACTAGATATTCAAAACAAGTTGATAGGTTATATATGTTTTTCAATTTACGTTTTGCTGATTGAGATAAAGTTTATTAAATGTGTAGTACCCAATTACAACGTAAAAACACAATTATTTTCATAGAGACATTGATTCAATGGAATTGGCGTAATGTATCGACACAGATTAGCCTGCGATATCCGCGCACATTCCGGGCCGACACATTCCGTCTTACGTGGATATAGGTATAGAGTAATGATTCCTGAAACAGAAAATCCACACGGCATGATTAGTCTGGTCCGGTTCGATACTTTACGCAGAGTCCACACTGTTGGTTTTCTCGTTGGATGGTTCATTTCATATCGAGACAAAAATGAAAAACAGAATTTGCGACAATGCGTATCGAACAATGGTTTAATACAATATCTTGGACAAATTTCAACGTAAAAACATATACTAAATCTTCTTGGATCATCGAAGGAAGGAATTAGAACAAAATACATGTAGTAAGAGGATATTTCATGAGTGATTATATGAGTTTTAAAACTTTACTTAGAATTAGATGATATGCTTTGAGCCTTGGCAACCGTCATATTTCGCTTAGTTAACGAGTTTATTAAAAGTGATAATAAATAAGGAATGAGATATTCTATTTATCACAGAAAGTGATTTATGAGGTGTATTTTAAAAAATTGTACATGAAATTTGCCAGTTTTGGCGCCAAAGTGACTAACGTTACGACGTTAAACCGCTGAAGTGACGTCATTTTCATAGTTTTGTTTCCGCGCTATAACAAAGACTTGACGTGAGACGAGAAAACCAAACTAGTAGTTTCATATGATATTTATGTAATGGTATTTTGACACTCCCAGCGAGGGCTTTATGTGATAAATGTAGATCTATTTTCTAATCGTTGTTGGAAAATGTGAACATGTCCTTTGGACTGTTCATCCGAGAAATGGGAGTGATTACATTTCGCGTACAAACCCAAGAATGACGTCGATGATTACGTCATTTCATATATATGCGATATCAACAGTTTTTTCATGTTTGGACAAAGAAGTTTTAGATAAGTGTAGTAAACATACAGACTCGTCATTTTCAGCGATTTTCTGATTTAGAATCCGTCTGCCTTTTTAGGAAAGCTGTATTGAAAGTGAATTTATAAACTTGTTTTAATACGTGTTCAACATGAATAGATTTAGATCCTATATACAAGGTAAGCTCTAATATAATATACCATTACAATACGCGTTACATGAAATTGCTCTCTTGATTTCTTTTCAAACGCCTTAAATTGTTCTTTTCATATTTAAGTACAAGTTGACTTCTGTGAACGGTTAAGATCCAGATCCAGATAAGGCAATGCATCCGCACAATCTGATCAAGATCTACACTGTTCACATATTACTTGCATAAGCTTGTTAGAATGCATTTATTTAACATGTGTATATTCGGATAAGACGTACAAGGTGACTTGTAAGTTGTCTTCTGTGAACGGTTAAGATCCAGATCCAGATAAGCTCATGCATCCGCACAGTCTGATCAAGATCTACACTGTTCACATTATTACTTACAAAAGCTTATTAGAAGTTTTTTCAACATGTGTATATTCGGATGAGCACAAGGTGACCTCTCTGAGCAGTGTAGATCCAGATAAGATCATGCATCCACACAGTCGGATCAAGATCTACACTGTTCACAGAGTACTTGCATAAGCTTGTTAGAAGTGTTTTTTAACGTGTGTAGATTCGGATATATGTAGATCTACTTGATGTTCTGACCATACATCATTCACAAATAACAGTGTGTACCTGTTGTTTGCATGGACAGGCTGAAATAGACTCATACTGGCTGTATTGCCCCAAGGGTCACAGGTTCGATAAAGGTGGTAAACGGTATCGAGTTATTTCTGGTCACACTTATTTCGAATCAGCAGGAATCAGCCGGAATGGAAAAAAAATGAAAAATTCGAACCACATTCGGGCTGGAAATCCAAATTGACCAACATTCCTATAATTAATCTTTGTTCGAATGCCTCTCGAATATTTAGAATGAACTTCGATCCCTCTTCGAATGATTCTTGCACACTTTCGAATGCAGTTCAAATGCAGTTGGATCACAGAAGGAATACAAAAAAAACGCTGTTAGGAGGCAGGAAGAATAATACGAACGCCCTTCGATTGCCGTAAAAATGCATTTCGACTGCTGTATAGGAATACTCCCCGAAGTCAGATTCGAATGTACTTCGAATACTGCATGAATACACTTCAAATGTCTCCGGAATACCTTAAGATCAACTACGAACTCATATAAAATGCACCTCAAATACTTCGAATATATTCCAAACGTGCTTAGAATGTTACACGAAGGTCCCTAGTACACAACAATGGCGAGGGATTGGTCACGGATAGGGTATAAAAACAGGGTATAACAAAACTCCAACTGTATAGGAATGTTTCGAATGGTGTTGGAAGCCAGTAAGAATACTAAGAATGCAACTAGAATGCTGTTGAAATACACTCCGAATGCCGTTCGATATTTTTCCACTTCGAATGCACATCGAAAGTTTTGAACATGTTCAAAACTTTCGAGCGGGCCACAAGAATGTGCAAGAATGTGCTCGACGGTTAGCAATGTATTAAGAATGCGATAAGAACTTTACGAATGAACTTCGAATCGGCCGGAATGTACGAACAAATTTAATTCCAACGGCTAATTCCGCCTTAGTGTGACTAGGGTATACATACCCCTAAACAACGTCATTTGCTAATTATGTCACGACAGCAAACTGTAACAGAACCGCTCGCTCTAACTCATTTATTATCATGTATCATTATACAACAAACGCTACTCAATGAATCCGTTAGAATAATTTAAAGCACAATAGTAATGCTTGTTGAGGAGCTCAACGTGGTAGGGCTTAATTAATTCGGAAGCACCAATACAGAGAAGAATTTTACCCTAACGGTATCCGTATTGTATAAAAAGAAATGTTATACGGTTCATGTACCATGCCCTGAATTTCAATATGCGTATTGATATACAGTGGAAAATATATTACTTAACGACACATTTCCCTTAAACAGGCTAGGGTTCATTAGACAGGAAATAAACAACACAAAAAACACCAAACCTTTTGACTTTACGACTAGCAAAACTCCAAACCAACCTGCACGTATACTATACAACATATTGGTTTTCATCGCCCACCATTTATTGTTATGTAAGCATCCAGGAATTACTTGAGAATGGTTCAAATCTTACTAAATCACGAATGTTCAAGCTTTGTTATCTGATTGTGACTACAATTAATTTGAAATTCTCAGAATGTCGACTAGTTGACGTTGCTAAAAAAAAAATGGATTGTTAGGCGAAATTGGGTTTTATTGCCATTGCACAGACAATATTGCCAGCGTCACAATTATACGTTTGCATTCAATATAGCCCTATAGACGCTGCGTCCTCTGACAAACTATAGAAGCTAATGGAGATATTAGCCTGATGCGGATCGAATATAAAAGAGCCGCGTCTGATAATATACTGTCTTATTTACAAACAGGTTTGACTTCATGAAATGAACATTATGCTACCTTTGGGCAACAGTTCTTTTTTTTATCAATATAATGCATAAAGACAGTGAATGCTCAGTGATACTGCGTTGATGCACAGGCTCGCCCGATTGGTTTTTCTTTGCACATATAACAGGGACAATTAATAAACATAACGCTTTGGTTATTGTTACATTTGAGTATTCAGTAAAGGACATCGATCGTTGTCGAAAGTGTAAAGTTGTAGGTGAGTTTTTTTTTAAAATGTTGAATATTGTGATGTTGTTTACTTGGAATTGGGAATATCCTCTGCTATTTTGTGAACATTCTATGGGTAGAGTTACATACAGTTTTACATATGAGCCGTCCCGCGAGAAAACCAACAGTGTGGCCTCCGCGTAAAGTATCGACACGGATCAGCCTAAGCATGCCGCGCAGGCTAACCCGGACATACACTTTCAGCCTCCTATGGATTTTCTGTTTCAGGAATTATTACTCTATACCTCTATCCACTTGAGACGGAATGTGTCGGCCCGGATCAGTCTGCGCGGACTGCACAGGCTGTTTTGGGTCGATACATTACGCAGATGCCATATTGATGGTTTTTCTTGCGGGACGGCTCGTATGAACATACTGCCTAGTAATTCGAGCACATTGTGACGATTGAAGTAATGTGAACCGTATGGTTGTGAATGTATAAATTTACATTTCAAATGACATATCTCGGACAAGATACAATGGGATTACTTTACAATAGACCTGTAAGGTGTCACTAAAACTATTCCTGTCATGTCTGTTGTGTTTGCCTTTTACAATTGACACTGTTAAATGTACAGAGAAAATTGTTGTATCGAAATTTTGACCTATATTCGTCACGATCAACATGTAGAAATCAAAGTCGGACAAGTAGTTTCTGATCACTCGATGCCAACATTGTAACGCATTGCCGTTAATGATATAATCCTTTACTTTGCCAAAGATTGGTAATTTAGTATTACGACATACATAGTATTTTCTCATCACATTTGTGATTCGCTTAATGTCAAATTAATCACAGTTGGGTTTAATACTTAAATTAATTTGATACAAAAGTATTAATTATATAAAAACCAGTGCATGCGAAAATGCACACGTTGGAATTTCTGAACAATGTAGGCTCATATCGTCTTGTCAACCTGCTCTATCCAATCAACATCTACACGAGTTGACAGAATCTTCCAATAAGCTTGTGAAAGTAATATGTGAAAAGTAAACATATTTTTCAGATTGTACGGATGCATAGACTGATCTGAATGTATACTGTTCATAAAAGCCAACTTGAACCCTTTTCATCCACGGGCTCATATATGAGCCGTTCCACGAGAAAAAACCAACATTATGAACTCTGCGTAATGTATCGATCCAGATCAGCCTGCGCAGTCCGCGCATGCTAATCCGGTCCGACACATTCCGTCTCAGGGGGATAGAGGTATAGAATAACGAGTCCTGAAACAGAAAATCCACAGGAGGCTAAAAGTGTCTGCCCAGATTAGCCAGCACGGTATGCTGAGGCTGATCCGGGTCGATAGTTATTCTTCTTCTGCTTCCTCTACATAAAACTTGACATAGATATTTCAACCATCAAGTCAACTGTACTTACAGGTATCGGACCAAAGAAATATGGAATCAAATCCAATCCGGGAGAAGACGTTCTAGAGGCAATAAATCAGGTATTTTCTCGAATATTAAGGACGGGCCGCCGACTTGTCCGCTGTCTTATCTTATGTTTCGGAGAATTAAGTTGTTGTTTCGGCGATAGCTGATTAACGTGGGTTTTGACCTAGATGTTAAACAAATTATCTAGATTGTAGACCAATCAAATGTTGTATTTAATGAATAATGTCGAAGCAATAAAGGAAATGAAACGTTTTGATTGGTTAATAGTTAAGTTGGCGATCCTACGAGGGGCACTAATAAGAGAAGTTTTATATGAAATGTTCTGCATATTAACTTTAATTGTTTTCCTTAAGAAATAAATTTCAGTGAAAATCAGTGAAAACGTATGAAATATAATATTTAAGAGCAAAATATTAATTATTTTTGATACTTCAAGCAGATGACTAGATAAGGAAGTGTAAACTAGTTTTTTTCACATTAATATCTCTATAATAACTCAAGTAAACCCTGTGTTGTTGGTTCACTGAGACGATTGTTTTGAGAACCCACAACATAAAGTTTAAGTGTCATATAAGGATTCGGCGATGAGAAATACTCTTCATATTTAGAGCGTTTACTTTTGAGAGCAAATTCGGATAAAGGTCAATTGATCAGATACCATGGATACATGACAGATCTGTTTCTATTAATATCGCTAATACCCCCTTGGTTCTACGCTTAAACTAATTTCTATTTCTGACGCAAGATAATTAATTTTGTGTATTTATTTCATCAGTGTCTAATCTAGGATTCGAAAACAAGTGGGAAATTTTATCGGAAAATAAAAGAAAATTCCCCACTGCAATACAAATTTAGGGGGGATAACAGTGTGAGAATCATCACGCCCCCCTCATAGATTGGACACTGATTATATATGTTTTATATATTTATATATTATGAATTACAGGAAATTTATGAAGATGAAGATTATGACGATGTAGAAAACTTAGAAGACAAATTACAGACTTATAAAGGTAAGCAGTATGTTGATTATTTTAACAAAGTGAGTCATATATTTTCCATGATAAATGAATCCAGGGTAAAATTCTTAACGATTTACGAGAGATTTTTTTTAAAATAAAATATAAAATAGAACACCTATTCATCTACCATTTGCCAAACTTTCAAGCAAATCTATCGTGTCGATTTTTAATAAATCACAATGCCGTTAAACCTCTTGTGTGCGTCGTAACGTTCACTGCGGAATTAAACATTGAGACGCATCCAGGGTAATTAAAATGAATATCTTATTTTTTCCTTATAATTATCAATTTCATTCTAAATTTAAGTTATCTCCTAAAGAATAATGGATGGTAGTATATATGTGTTTCTATTTAAAGAATTAAAGTAATTATGGTCGTAAATAATTTAGCAAAAAACAACAAAATATTATTTGGATTTGTCATATGTATAAACTGACTCGTTTACTTTCCTGTTCAACTGTTGTTCTATATATGAAATATAATTATCACACATATTATATGTCACCCTTGGTTTTTTGTATCGGATTTGAGATAACAGTATACAAATGTTGTTTTCAATATGCAATTTTGAGAATTTCAAAGTCTATACCTGTCATGCAAAGCTTTCTTGGTATTCTATCCGTGATAATGTTGTTGTTGTTTGCGGCAAGTTTTTGATTTAAATTGTGTTTACACAGCTGCACAGTTATGTGTGATTAAAGGAATGACCATTACTATCTCATCTTATATTAATATAGATTTGAAGCGAATGATATAAACTCCGTCATGATATATAGTTCACAATTTTTCCTTAAATAATTTTAAAGCAAAACTTGGTTTATTTAACGAACTCGCTGACTAATAATACAGTTATTACATTACGTCTAATTTACTAACAAAACAAATGCCCTAGATATTTCTTTTAAAAGAAATCATTATAATTCAGAACACCATTTCTTCTCCAATTTACTCAAATTTGTTGGAAATATATCGGGCGGACTTTTAGTAAAACGCTATGCCTTAATACTGCTGACGTGCGCGGGTACGCGCGTTCTGGATCTGAAAATGTAACACAGCCACCAACCCCTTCTTCTATCTTTATTTTTTTAATCCATGAGTCCCCGTTATTTAGTAACTACCGGTACTTCGTTTTGTCTTGAGAATTGTTTTTTACCCTTAACCCAAATTTAAAGACAAACTATCGGGTTGATTATAAGTAAATCACAATGCCATAAAACCGTAGAAGATCACACTTTTGGTCACATGTTCGTACCTAATTACTGGTGTTGTCAACACACTTCCAATTATAAAAAAAATGTATCATTACCCGGATATACGCTGTCTACAATTTACAGACACCTGTGCAATGACATTGAAGACTCACTACATAGTGCAGACAACGATGTGATGGCACTCCACGGAATATGTATGTAGACAATAATAGTGGGTTATTTACCCAAACTATACAGGGAAATATTGTCAATAAACATCTGTATTCAAACAGCTCTAAGTTGAATTGAACTGCGGAGCTCTGTGAATACAATCAAGTCGAAACTTTCATAAAATCTTGTACATCAGGTTTTCCAAAGGGAAGAAAGTCAGATAGTTCTTCTTGATGTGTTATCATATAAAGTGTTTCCTTAAATAACAAAAGCATGATCGCGGATAGAATAGATAGAAAGCTTTGCATGACAGTTATAATCGTTGAAGTGCTGAAACATGGTTTGTGCCTGATAAAGAGAAACGCATTCTGTATTTACTGTTATCTGAAGATACATTACAAAATACCTAGAGTGACAAATAGGAAAGTAATAATAAAATATATTAACAATGTCAATTTCTTCCATGATAATTCTGACGATGCTCTTGTTTGAAGAATTTCGTATCAGAAATGTTGGGTTATGTAAAATCACGAAACTTCATGTTATATCGAATTACTATTTGATGTTCCCGTATCAATTTGTGTATGTAAATGTATGTATGTAAATGACGAATTACATGTATTCGAATAAGTGAAATACAATCTATCTATAAGAACTGCAAGCGACAGTTTGAGACTAATACTAATACATGGAATGTGAAAAAATGATTTAACAGATAAACAACGAAGTAGACAAGACAGTTTATATAAAACATATTTAATATTAAAGGAGTATAATAGATACAGTTTACCACTTTTGTAAAAGAGTAAAATTTATTATTTTTATGAAAAATCGGGGAGTTCATTTTAATAACCCTTGGTACGTTTCAATTTAAATTCCGCAGTGTACGGTTTGTCGCGTGACAGAGCTGTAACGTCATTGCAATTTACTAAAGATCTGCACGATATATTTTCTTGAAATTTTGGTAAATGGTAGACAAAAGGTAGTTCTAAATTATATAAGTTTTTAGCGAAATTTTCATTTTTACTCCCCTTATGTTACGTTAATTGTCTTGGCAGTTGTATGGAAATTATATCACTACGCAGGTAATTTTATTCTCTTCAGTCTGGTGTTAACTCTTTCCAAATTCCACTTCAAACGAGAAAGCCATGGTGATTTCTTTAACAACACTGTCATTGTCGCAAAAACGTACATTTTGACGTCAAAAACGACGTTATTTCAAAGGTATGAACGCCATAAACCACAGAATCTAACATATAGTAAACCCATTTCCTTCTGTAGGTGACTTCAAACAACACTTTCGTATTATGTTATGCACGACTTTAAACTACAATTACGAACAACGAAAAAACTGTCAGCCTGCACGTCAATGCAGTCTTATCTTGATATATCTTGTTCATTATTTGAACTTATCAATATTTAGCAAACACTAGATCATAAACACGTGAGAACATTTGTTAATTAAATCAGAGCGTATGATTGAATGAGCCCGTCCATGGGAAAACGTACAAGTTAGACATTTGTTAACAGTGTAGACCCATACGAACCTTTTCATTCAAGATAAACACTGTGCACAAATTACTTACAGACGCCTGTTAGAAGTTTCTGTCACCTTGTGTAGATTCTGGTATCACTTAAAGGCGTTAGCTAGCCTACAGTTTTTCACAAACATTTCCCAATAATAGAGTTTCTTTACACTTTGTATTTTGTTAGAACATACAATAACTGGTTGAAATAAGACAAACAAAAATATAGGTCATCGATCTTAAATTGGTTTTATTGGCCTGTCAAAGACATGACCAATTTCATCATAAGCACAAATATAGGCATTTTGGCCGAAAACCAAAATCAAATGAAACTACAAATCATATTAAAATTCATAATATATATTTATATGTATAACTCTTATTTATAGATTTTAAATCAATATGAAAAGAGAATTTGTGAGAAAAAAAAAAAAAAAAAAAAAAGGTGTTTTTTAAGGTCGCATTAACCCCAGAAAAAGCTTAAATCCATTCTACATAATTACATAGGTGTAATGGACAAGTAACCCTTGGCTAGCTAAGCCTGCTTCTTACCTTAGCATGCTCTTAAGTAATTACATAGGTGTAATGGACAAGTAACCCTTGGCTAGCTAAGCCTGCTTCTTACCTTAGCATGCTCTTACGTAATTACATAGATGTAAGAGAAATGTAACCCTTGGCTAGCCAAGCCTGCTTCTTACTTTAGCATTCTTATAAGTAACTACATAAATGTAATGGACAAGTAACCCTTGGCTAGCCAAGCCTGCTTCTTACTTTAGCATTCGTATAAGTAACTACATAAATGTAATGGACAAGTAACCCTTGGCTAGCTAAGCCTGCTTCTTACCTTAGCATGCTCTTAAGTAATTACATAGATGTAAGAGAAATGTAACCCTTGGCTAGCCAAGCATGCTTCTTACTTTAGAATTCTTATAAGTAACTACATAAATGTAATGGACAAGTAACCCTTGGCTTGCGAAGATTGATTCATGTTTTATGAACCCTTTTTCTACATATTATTTCACTCTCTTTTTACAGCAAAGTTCATTGAGTTCGAGTCAGGTGGATTTATCGGTAAGTCTTACATAGTAATACAAATATTTATTATATGCCTGTACATTTTCCGGTGGAAATACATACAGATTGACATGCGCAAATACACCACGACAGATTAAAATTCCGTATCTACATGCGGTGTAAATACAAGATTGTGACGTCAGACAGTGCGCGGCGAGGTATCCCCAATAAACAATGTATTGAATCTGTATATTTAATAGTTTTTTCGCTCTTCATAGATCGTAGGTATATAATAAAAGGAATATTACGTTGCGGGAGCGATAAATGGGTACGTATTGCACGACTCGTAGCGTGGGAAAATCCATATCTTACTCGACCTTCGGTCTCGTAAGATATCGATTTTTCCACGCTACTTGTCGTGCAATACAAACCCTTTTATCGCTCCCGCAACGTAATATTCCGTATATATCTCACTTTCTGTCTTGTGATACTTTTACATAATTTGTAGATTTTCACCAAACCCGCATTGTCCATCGGTAGCGCATAAATAACCTTGCAGTCGAATTAACCGTTTCCCCCGTTCAGTTGAATTTTGACACTTATAAATAGAGATCGAGCAATTTTCCATTTACAACAACGATTTCACCCCTTTTAACCCTTTCAGCGCCGAATTGTTTAAAGTAGACTGTTCCATGTTCAAACTCGGACGACTCTATTTTCATGTTATAGGATTTTTTGAATATTTTTATAACTCACAGCCAAACAATGCAGATTTCAGGTGAGACAGCTCGTCACGAGCTGGCTCACCTGAATCTGTATCGTTTGCAGAAAGCTCAATATTGCCTTTGGCGCTGAAAAAGTTAAGTAATTATACATTCATTTATCGGGAGATTCTATACTTTTACTTTGATAACTTAAAAGTCGTACTTTGCGAATTTATTGTATACGAGAAAGGGTTAACGTTCGGTCATTGCGTTTTCTAATTAAATACCTATCAGTAAAGCACGTTGTTCTATAGATAAAACTTGCTTATATGATCACAACTTGAAAATGAACTGTGGAGCTCGATCAGGTGTATAATATCAATTATCACATAAAGCAGTCTCTGGGAATGTCAAAATCCCATTACATAAATACCATATGACACTACTAGTTTGGTTTCCAGTCTCACGTTCAAGTCTTTGTTACAACGCGGAAACCAAACAATGAAACCGACGTTATAACGTTTGCACCAAAATCGGCAAATGTCATGTTCATTTTATCGAAAAATGCCAAATAAATCTCTTAACGTGATAAACAATATATTTCATTAGTGTTTATTTAGTATCACTTTTAATAAACCTGTTAACTAAGCTGAATATAACACTCACCAAGGCTCGCTGCATATCATTTAAGTAAACTCGTTTTTTAAAAGTGAAAATAAATAAACACTCATGAAGTATCCTCTATTTTCATAACAATGTTCTCGTTTCCTCTCTCTTCCAGAGTTAATGGGACTGAAAAGAATGATGGAGAAGATAGGTCAGGCCAAAACCCATCTTGAGCTCAAAAAGATGATAGCTGAGGTCGATAAAACTCATTCAGGGACGATCTGCTACCGTGACTTTATAGAGATGATGGTGGGACGGAAATCTTCAGTATTAAAATTGTAAGTTAAGTGAACACACGATAAGTCGGGCATACCGCTTAACTCGAATTACAAGAAAACCAACATTGTGGACTCTGCGTAAAGTATTGACCCGGATTAGCCTGACCATGCCGCGCAGGCTAACCCAGACGGACACTGTTCGCCTCCTGTGGATTTTTTTGCTTCAGGAATGATTACTCTAAGCCTCTATTTCCCTTAGACGGAATGTGTCAGTCCGGATTAGCCTGCGCGGATAGCGCAGGCTGATCTGGATCCATTTATTACGCAGAGTCGATAATGTTGGTTTTCTCGTAGAACGGCTCATATGTAATCAACTCGAACTATTTCTCCTAGGACATATCTCTCTTTGGGAAACGGTGTAGTAGTAGTAGTAGTAGTACTGATATTTCTGACTGCCCATACGAGCAATCAGAATTACTGCTACGCTGTGTCCTAGAGTTTATCTCCGGTATGATTTTCACAATAAACTAATTACCAAACCGACATTATAAATCAATCGATCACCCGAACTCTTCGATAACTCGAAGTTATTTATTGGTCCTTTTAACTTCGATTTAACGCGAGTCCACTGTAAAACGTGTTTAACCCTTTCAGACATACATACGCATAGATCTGCAGAAGAGGTCTATGACAAAGAAATAGTTAACCATGAGCAATTTCTCATATTACCACAATGTTTTAAACTCGGTTCAATAAATTCACTTTCATTTGAAGATATTTTCCATACTCATGCCTAGATGTTTTCAAAGTCGTCTGTTGAAGATTTGGTCTATGAGACAAAAGGATTAAATCCTGAATTTGAGCTGTTATTAAAGAACCAGATGGTGTTTGTGATAGGTTTAGATTAAGAAGTTAACTATTATTTTCGTTAAAGGCTTGAAAGTATGCGGGACTAATTGAAGTAAAATGTGTAGATTTAGATCCGTCTGCACGGATATTTTCATTTCGGGAATGGATTCCAGCGCTACAATATTTACATCCCCTGGCAAATTGTGTACATATTGAATACAAACAACTTATATATATAATACCAGTAAAGGTGATGAACTCCGGAAAACAGATAGTATAGTCTAAGTTTTAAAAATGTCCAAAAGTTGTCTTAAAATATTAGAATGATAGTTCTGAGTAATAATTTCACTTTCCAGTACCATATACATCTAAATATTGATCGTTTATGCTTCAATTTTACTGGGTAGACATACCCAGTTAACCAAGTTGTGTACATTTTCATGACTTACAATTAACAGATTTTCAACCCGCTTTACTGCCAAAATAGTAGTGAACTACTTATTACTTACTTTGTTGTCATTATTAGTAATATTTGCAAAAGTTTCAACATTTCAAAATGTTGATCTCCATGATCTAGAGAGACTATTTATAGTATGTAAACAGGGTTTTGTGGGGTTTTTCCCCGGACGCCTGTGATCAAAATAGCCAACAAGGGAGGTAATTACTGTAGTTCTTGGGACCATGCATTTGTACATGGCCTGTTGTTCTCATCTCTTATTTCAGAACTTTGCTTTTTGAAGAAAAGGCCAATGGACGAGGGAAGAAATCAGGCGTAGCACCGAAACGAGATTTGTCTAGTCTTCCATGAAAGCTGCTCATTTGACATTACTGTGTTTATTTGCATTAAAACTATTTTTATTTACGTTTTCTTCTATTCTTACCCCAGCTTTGTCTTAAGACACTAACCCTTTCCCATATACGACAAATCTGCAGCAGACGACATTGATGAACATAAACACAAATATTGAAATAAGGAAAATCTCCATAAATGCAAATAGAGGATATTACATGAGTGGTCATTCAATACGACATTTTATGAAACGAGTTTTCTAAAATTGATAGAAACGAGCCTTGGAGAGTTTTTAGCAATTATAGAAAACGAGTTTAATAAAATGTTGTATTGAATGACCACGAATGTTATATTCTATTTATATCATAAATTCCAATTCGACGATTATTAGCGCAAAATATATATAACGTCGCTATATGGCGCGGTCATTTTCAATGCTTTTCATTATGACGTTACGTAGCATTGTTATTACACTAGTTGAATACGCAATTTATTCAATGGCTTTATTACACACCCGGCGAGGTCATTTATGATATAAATATTATTATTCATTATAGTTGTAAACAGTGTTACAAAAGAGGAACTTGCTCTCCTTTTGCCACATTGTTTTCAAAAGTCAACTGGTGAAGATGTGTCCACTGCATCGCTAGATCCCCGGTCAGAGATTCGAATAAGTTATGTAAACTAATGTAGGCCCCGTGCTATATTAAAACCAACCTAAGAGGATTTTCACGATGTAGACAACAATCAGCACCTCCACACCATGTGATCTAAATCTACACAGTATGCTAGAGGATTCTTAAACGAGTCTTTAACTTATTAAACATTACAGATCAAAGGCTTCGCGTACGCGCATTGCGACCTGGATCTAGAATGTGCGCCAATGTCCTCTGGTTGGGTTTCCTATCGCACATTTTTTATTAAATATTTTAAAAGTCGTCTGCTGGAGATTTGTAGTATGTTAGAAACGTTACATTGGTGTGGGACTCGTGGACCAGTAGGACTTGTAACATACCCAGGAGACGCCGTGTTCTAACTGAAATGTGTTGAACGCGGCGTGAAGCACAGTTACATTGGTGTAAAACTAGTGGGACTCGTGGACCAGTAGGACTGGTAACGTACCCAGGAGACGCCGTGTTATGACTGAAATTAGTTAAAAGCGGCGTGAAGCATCCATACACACTAAACAGAGACACAGACATTCGACGAATGTACAAGTTATGGAGATTGAAAAGTATTACAATAGCCTTACTAACGGTACCAGTAATCGAGTGTCCTTTTGGTAAACTCTTGCAGGGATCACGTGATCAACTAATACTACTGTCTACTGACTTTATAGTAGCTGTAATTTGATTGGTGGACAACCGTGAGCTTTCAATCTGTTGCACTGGATGCAGGGCTCGTTAATTTCCTGACTTTTTATCTAACGGTACCAGACTTAAGCGGTAATGCATCGCAATTACAGTCGAGTAGAACTTAAAAGTATTATTACCATTCAGTATTTCAGGCAATGCTTGCAGCTCTTTACTAATGTCCCTGGACCATTCAGTATTTCAGGCAATGCTTGCAGCTCTTTACTAATGTCCCTGGACCATTCAGTATTTCACCTCGTAATACGTGAATTCGTTGTGAAAGGTCCTTGTGTTGAAAACTTGTTTTCGATACAAATAAACAAAGAACTAAACAAAAACGCATTACGTTATATCCCTGATATACTTCCATTTACTCCATATGAGTTCCTCTCTTTGTTCAGAAGTTTTAAGTTATATCATGCCTACATATTCGGCAGAGCATAATGCAGTATCGTATTTTCCCTTTATATTTTCAAACGTCGCCTGTTTCAAATGAGTAAAAACAGTCGTCTGTATCGGATTTAGGGTCGACAGCTACAAATCGCCCTGAGGAGTCATGAAATTACACTATTTAAGTAACACTTGTGATATTTCTCTTCCGGAGAAACCCATATCCCCTGACATGCATCCTCCGCTCTTCCGCCCCATTACAAAAAAGCATTCCTCCTTTCCCTTTAAAAGAAATCACTGAAAAGAAATGTCTACACAGAGCTCTACAAAAGGAGCGTTTTTCATGCTCTAAATTACTTATTTGACCTTCAAAACCTATGTTGTGGGTACTTAAAAAGAATCGTCTCAGTGAGACGATTCTTTTGAGTACCCACAGTATAGGTTTCAATATAGATTCCTTATCTACACATCTGTCTACATTGGAATAACAGAGGTGAACATCGCAACCAGGCCAGGGTTATTCTCTCATTGTTTTGAAACTGAATTTAAACTTGTCTGAGCAGAGCCGACGTCCGTAGCTGAATTAATGATCTCACGAGACCTGCGTGCGACAAACGAGCAACGAAAAGCGCAACACTTCAGGGTATTAACATTTCTTCTACTTCATTTTTGATACACTAATATTCAGAACCAGTTTCCAAATAAATTCGTCCGAGCATATGTATAGGGTGATTTGGATTTACCACTGCTACAAATCCCCCCCCCCCCCCCCCCCCCCCCCCCCCCCCCCCGCTTTAACTTTAAGTTGCATAATCTTTAAATAGAGTTGAAAGCATTGAGGGGGAAAAGAAGAACATACTAATTATAATATTTTCAAATGTTGTCTATTGCAATTGCGTCAAACCTCGTCGTCTCCATTTTGGTAAGGGTAGGGACGAGATGAGCAATGTCGAACGTATTCATGCGAGCAATGAGGAAGTGTTTACAGCATGAATTCACCCATGACTTCAAAAGTTATTTAAAGCTACTGTCTCGCGATATTTGGGTAAATAAAACTTTTCCAAAAATTATGTACAGTACAAACTCAGTAAGAGAATGGTGGTTTTATTTCTTAAATAGTCGCATATGCATTTATACTCTATTATTTCTTCAAGCTGAAAATGTACAAACATAACCGTACTATTTACCAAAAATCACGTACTTAAACCATTGATTCATTAAATAAGGACTTACTTCTATTCTAAAACCCCAGTGCTTTACAAATTGAGGGCTTGGCGTGAAACAGTTGTAACTAAAAACCTATTTTAAAAACACTGGTTTAGGGACAATTTTGACCCCTTTGTAAACGATGCAAATTTAGGTGACATTGCTCAGAACGAGCAATGGCACCTAAATTTCCATTGTTTACTAAGAAAAATGATTTAACGCTTATAAAGAATGTATGGCGAGGTGATTAACCTTGGTAAAAAAAATACCTATTTTAGTTACAACCGTTTCACGCCAAGCCCTCGAAATAAAATCACCCTTTAAAATTTATGTTAAGAGTTTATCCAGCATACTTTCGTTTTATATCCGAAATAGTAGGATAGTCCATTTAAAGGTGCTGAACTCCAGAGTATAGATAGTATAGTCAAAGTTTTAAAACTGTTCAAAAGTTGTCTTCAAATATTAGAATCATTATTTTGATTCTAATATTTAAAATATTTAAATATCAAAATATCAAAATTAAAGTAATGATCAAGTTAACTTTTCAGTACAATACACATCTGAATAATGATAGTATATGCTTCATTTTTACTGGTGGACATACCCAGTAAGCCAAATTGTGTACATACCCAGTAAGCCAAATTGTGTACATTTTCATGACTTTCAATTGACTGTTTTTCATCATTTACTGCCAAAAGAGTGTTTAACTACTTATTACTTACTTTGTTGTCACTATTAGCAATATTTGTTGAAGTTTCAACATTTCAAAATGTTGATCTCCATCTGGAGTTCAGCATCTTTAATTGATTGATTGATTGGGGTTTAACGCCGTTTTTAAACAATTTCTCAGTTATATCACGGCGGCCAGTTCACCTACTCATGCATTTCCTGGTTTTCTCACACCAGTACTCCACACAACAATCTTCCTAAGGAACTGGCTGCTTTTCCACATAGACTAAGCCCAGTGGTGGAAGAGGAATGACGCATGTCGCATTGACTTTTGTCAATCGTCGGAAAGAAAGTTGGACGGGCCGGGGTTCGAACTCACTCAGCACCTTTAAAGTGTTACAACATATGGATAGATTCATATACATTTGAGCCGCGTCTGACGATATGGGTCTTATTAACGCTTTCACTCATACGACAATTCTGCAGCGGACGACTTTGAACGTATTTTGTCAAAAAATAGAAAATCTCTATAATTAAATGGATAACGTGGAAAACATTGTGGCAAAAGGAGAAATTGCACGTTTTGTGCAATTTCTTCTTTTGTCACTATGTTTTCAAAAGGCCGTCTGCTGCAGAGGCGTCGGAAAGTGTCTATATGAGGGAAAGGGTTAACGCTTTCCGTAACGGTATCATCATGGTTGTGTTTGTTTGTATGGTGTTTTACGTCGCTTCCAACAATGTTTCAGTTATACCACGGCGTTTTCTGGGTACTTCCATTTATCCTGATACCAGTGAGGCAGTCGTTATGCCAACCACGCAACCCTGAGAGCCAAAGGGGTGGGGGGGGGGGGGGGGGGGGGAAGCCATTACTACCATGTTTTAAAGTATTTGGTATGACCCGGCCGAAGATCGAACACGCGACCTTCCGCACCCGAGGCGGAAGCTCTACCACTACACCACAGAGTGTATGAATCCAAGTGTGTCAAGTAACTGCAATGATAGAAATGTTTCTAATTGGTAATTTTTACATTTCCCACATACCTCTGAAAAACACTGTGACAAAATGTGAAATTGCTCCTGATGCGCAATTAAGCCTTTTGCCACAATGTTCTCTACTCTATTTAATACTTAAACTCTCATTGTTCATGTTTTGCCAATATGTTTTAAAAGTTGTCTGCTGCACAGATTTGCTGTATGTGGGAAAGGGTAAATGACGCAGATACGATTAGAGACATATATTTAATCTGAGCTATCGCTGCAACAAATCTAACCCTTTCCTACATACAGCAAATCTGCAGCAGACGACTTTGAAAATGTCTACTCTATAATAATGTAAATCGTTTTTAGCAATTTCTACTTTTGTCACGATGTTTTCAAAAAGTCGTCTGCTGCGGGATGCGTCAAAATGCGTCTATAGGTGGGAAAGGTTAAACTCTTTCAGCGCCAAAGGCAAAGTTGAGGTTTTTGCAAACAATACAGATTCAGGTGAGTCAGCTCGTAACGAGCTGTCTCACCTGATATCAGCATTGTTTGCCTTTTAGTTATCAAAATAGACAGAAGCTGTTATCACATGAGAAATGGAGACGCCCAATTTTAAACATGGAAGCGTCTACTTTAAACAATTCGGCGCTGAAAGAACATACATGCCGCGTCTGGCGGGTAAGAGGGGGGGGGGGGGGGGGGGGGGGGGGGGGGGGGGGGTTATGCATGCGTATCCGTAAAGGCATATCAACATGGGTAATGGAAGTAACAGCCGTAGGACTACAGTTCTTTTTTTTTCTCCACAAGTTATATCAGGGCTTATACAACATGCCAGCGAACGGTGAAGACTCCGGTGATACTGTGCGAATGAGCAGGTTCATCCAACTCTTCACTTTACGCAGATCCCCAAATCGTCAAACGCGGCTCATTATTGTGTGACTGTTTGAAAGAAAACCAACCAACTGTGTGTCGACAGTATTTATTATGCATTGAAGTGTAACCATTGAGTTTAGAAAGCATTTTAGTTCCTAGTTGGATTCTGGATTGGTTCATAAGAAGGTATGATATTTTATTGGTGTTATGAAATCCTTAAATATATTAAATACATAAGGATTAAACAATGTAAATGATAAATTGATGACGTGTATAAACCGTATATAAGCGTAAATGTTAAAGGATGTTAAATTGTTAATATTTATAGGAAAAAATGACGATCTTACGTACAGATGGCTATGATGTTTTATATTTCCATTTTAGAAGTATCTCAGTAACTCAGCAGTCTACGTGGTTTTATGGTGTAAAAAGAAGTGTATTTCAATCAGTGTCCGTGTATACTTATGTGATGTGATTATGTAAAATTCGGTTCTTTTCTATTCTGTTCTGTTCTATTCAATAAAACGCCATAATATTCAATCATATTCCATTATATACTGTTCTATTATGATCTGTTCTATTTTATTCTATTTCGCGTTTTAAATTTGATTGGTTTAAATATAAATGACAACAGTTCGCCAATTTTGTACTAGCGTGACGTTTTTAATATAAACGTTTACCAACAAATTTTATTTCATTTTTTTCCCCATCTTGTTTTTAGCATGTGACGGATTCGTTTCAGCATTAATAGCGGGTCTCAAGGTGGCAGACGTCGCTCATGGTATATGTTTGGGCCGTGTCTTTAAATGTGTGAGCCGTATTGCATCTGTGTACCATATAGACTCGGATAAGCCTGCGCATACGCACATTATCACATGAGTCATCACTTTCCGTCTACATGTATATGTTATAGGCACCATAATGCAATGTAACTAAAAGTGGTACCAGCACCATAATGCAATGTAACTTAAAGTGATACCAGCACCATAATGCAATATAACTAAAAGTGGTACCAGCACCATAATGCAATGTAACTAAAAGTGGTACCAGCACCATAAAGCAATGCAACTAAAAGTGGTACCATCACCATAATGCAATGGGGCTAAAAGTGGTACCAGCACTATATTTGCCATAAGACCACAAATCGCCAGACCCGGCTTATTCGTATTCATATAATAATGCTAATTATATCATGTTTCGCATTCAATCTCAAATATATATGAGCCGTTCGACGAGAAAACCAACATTATGGACTCTGCGTCAAGTATCGACCCGGATCAGCCTGAGCATGCCACGCAGGCTATCCCCCTGAGACGAACGTCGGCCCGGATAAGCATGCGCGGACTGCACAGGCTGATCTGGGTCGATAAATTACGCAGTTGGTTTTCTCGTGGAACGGTTCCTAATATTTAATATTTTTTTCAAATCTAGAACTAAGGCCAAACAATGACCCGAAGCGAAGGTAGTCGGACATCTGCTGCTGCTAAACGTTTACGTAGTTCCATTGCTGTCGTCGTCAAGAAGAGGTCGGCCAACTATTTTATATTGATATTCGTCCTCGTTTCCATCGTTTCTCAAGTCATCGGAGCCGTCACATCTGATTGGCTGGTTCTCGATGTCAAGTCCAATAATCCAGTTTTTGATGTGCCAATAGACATTAAACTGGGTTTAATATACGTGAAATACTGCTTGAATGGGGACTGTAAAACGGAACTAGTGGATACATTTGCCCACGAGAAATATGGAGGTTTGTATCGTAGGGATTATATAGTTATAAGTGTGTGTGAATCATAGGGGTCAGTCACAACAATTCGTTGGTGGCAACTTTTTAATATGGATTACCTGCCCCTATCACTATGTAATATTTGTAAAATAGTACGTATACCAGACAATCAACTTTTTTTCATTAAATATCACATACATGAACACTATATAGATATCTATATTTTGCATAAGTTGAAGCCGGCATAAGATTTTGTGTGACTGATTTCTGTGATTACAATTAAATGAACGGCATCTAGATAGTTTGGGGTCCGTGCATCAGAGTGGTAACCGTCCGCATACATCTAATTTATCACACAAAGTCCGCTCTGGGATTGTGAAAATCACATTACATAAATATCATATGACACTACTAGTTTGGTTTCCAGTCTAAATCTCAAGTCTGTGTTACAACGCGGAAACCAAACAAAGAAACTGACGTTATTACGTTAATCACTTTGGCGCCAAACCCGGCAAATTTCGTGTACATCTTTTCGAAATACGCCTCATAAATCGCTTTATGGGATAAATAGAATATCTCATTCGTGTTTATTTATTATCATTTTAAAAATCTCGTAAACTAAACTGAAAATGAAGCTCGCCAAGGCTCGCGGCATATTATCTTAGTGTAAACTGGTTTATTAAAAGTGTAATAGAATAACACTTATGAAATATCCTCTATCAGGGGCGTAGCTCCCTTTAGGCACGGTAGGCACGTGCCTTCATATTTTTTCTCAAAATGCCCCAAAATGCAATTTCGGCTTTTGTCACTATGTTTTCAAAAATCCGTCTGCTGCAGAGGCGTCAGAAAGCGTCTATATGAGGGAAATGGTTAGGGTCAAACATCGCTAAGCGCCGCTCTAATATGAACCGTCCCGCGAGAAAACCAACAGTATGGCCTCTGCGTAATGTATCGACCCGGATCAGCCTAAGCATGCTACACAGGCTATCCCGGACAGACACTTTTCGCCTTCTGTGGATTTCTGTTTCATGAATCATTACTCTATACCTCTATCCACTTGAGACGGAATGTGTCGGCCCGGATCAGTCTGCGCGGACTGCGCAGGCTGATCTGGGACGATACATTACGCAGAAGCCATAATATTGGTTTTCTCGAGGGACGGCTCAATTATTATACTATTCAAATGCCTAGATAAAAGTCCATTTACGACAAAATTCAAACTCAATGCTGTCGTTATTTATTAGCTTATAAAAAGGCGGTTTAATATTTTATATAATCACTACTGGAAGCAATGACAGCTTGTTAACCGTATTGTTTGTCGACCCTCGAAAATTTCGATATTTCGAGATACTCATGCAAATAATCATGATCCAATTATACAACTTCCTTGATTAGTCGCCGGGCAGAAGCCCGCGATTTATATTGTTAATAGCTTTTCGGAAATGACATGGGAGGACGAGTTATTATTAGAAAAAACTAATTTAAATGTCTTGAACACATTACAATTGCGTTTGTTTAATAACACTAAAATGAAGTAAATATTCCGATGTTTTAAGAATTTGCAGTTTCTTTATTTTGACTCGCATTTATGTTTAATTTTTTTATTTACGAAGACAAAACAGTCCTTATTAGACTTGCAGCAGACTGTTATGTGTCACTATCGAGATCAAAATCACGTCGAATTCTCCTTTTAATAGCAATTTTAACTTACTGAATGTTATTTTCATGTTCAAAGAGATGTCTTGATTTGGGAAGAATGCATCTAATAATGTTTATCCATGTATATCTAAAATATGAACTGTTTCTAATCTAAATCTGTTGATCACGTGACTAGCAAATACCGACTGCGTAGATCAATCTTCTTTGCAGAGAGCCTTTCTATACACTCACTTACAAATAGCTAATTATAGGTGATTTAAAACGTCTATTTGGTTCGAAACAAATGAAGAAAAGAACAAACTGAGATAAAACTGGTTTAAATAGAAAAATGAATTTTGAATGAACATTCTCTGCCTATAAAGAGAGTGTAAAGAACGACAACTCTGCGAAGAAGAACGGTTCACGAATCGGGTCTCTCGTACACAATTATTTCGTCCTTGACAATTTTAAATGTGTCATTAGATTCCCAACAGGCATTTTGCTTGCTATCTGCATATTGTTATGCATCATTGACACAAGGATGCTTATCATAATATAATGTTAAAACATGAGTAGTTTGTTATTTTCATTATAAAACAAGATGTGTTTGTGAAACATCTAGGTCAAAGGTCAAGGTCGCAAGGTCAAAAATGTTGGTACTGACAGAAAGGTCATGTCACAAGGAATACACATGTGAAATATGGTAGACGTACCTGTTATGGTTCAAAAGTAGTGGTCAAGGTTAAAGTTTTTTTCGACAGACAGACAAAGAGACAGACAGACAGACAGGCCAAAAACTAAATGCCCAACGAATCGGTGATTCCGGGGGCATAAAAAGGGAGGAAAGAATTATAATAAATTAACATGTTGTAGGGTTCAGTATATGTTCGAAATTAAGTTTGAAATTAAACAACAATTTCAATGAAATTTAACTGTTTAGCTGATATTATATTAGGGTGGTCTAATTTATAAATATTGGATTACATTTTAACATGTATCAAAATATGTTATAATTAGGATGCCCAGCTAATATCATGTCTTCAGCAATTTAAATCTGTTCTCATTGTTTTAAAAGTAGATTGCTGCAAAATTGTCTAATGTTGACTTTAATAGGGGAAAGGAAAAATGGCATGCTATTGCATGCAAATCCTAAATTGTCTGTTTTGTGGTTTTATTGATAAATAATAAAAATTTCAAATAATCTGACAAACATGTGGAATTCACCAATCTTATAATTATTCCTTATTGAAAGCACTGTATACATATTAAGACTAATGATTGGCAAGATTACTCATTTCCATTAATGTTTATGATCAATAATTAGTTGGCTATGTGTATGGTCAACCTACCTTAGAATGGAGATTGATCCTAAACAATGAAAGGCTTCAATTATATTTCAATGAAGGACATTCACTTCGTTGACAAAAAAACATTTTCACTTGACCCCACAAATATTTATTGTTCCAATATGCCCCTCAGTTGATAACTGTTATTTCAACTACTATAATGTAAGTGTTATGCATAACTGAAGTATGGATTTCCGGCGACATTGATGCGTTGCATCAACTTTCTCTTTTGTTCTTAACTTTAACTAATATCTGTTGTTCTACACGCCCTCTCAGCTAAAATGGAAATAAAGAACGGTTACTCTTCATAAAATAGGCAAATGATAACTACGCGAACTAGAGATTGATCTGCTTTAACTCTTTCAGCGCCGAATTGTTTAAAGTAGACTCTTCCATGTTCAAAATCGGGTGTGTCCATTTCTCAATTTATGAAAGTTTTGGACTATTTTGGTAACTAAACGGCAAACAATGCTGATTTCAGGTGAGACAGCTCGTTACGAGCTGACTCACCTGAATCTGCATTGTTTGCAAAAACTTCAATATTGTCTGTTGCGCTGAATGAGTTAACAATCTATTATGCCTTATACATCTCAATATTTAAGTGATTTCACACACATCTGCATTGTTAACCTGCGACCATTGAAGATCAAGATCAGTCTAGGGCTCTGTTGAATAAGCCTTGATCACGATATATCTAAACAATCACGCAACATGGTCGTACTTGACATTACTTGTTAACCCTTTCGCACATACAACAACTCTGCAGCAGACGACTTTGGAAATAACAAGGCATAACTATGGAAATATTGTATAGATGATAAATCATTGAATAGAATTGAAGACATTGCAGTGAAGGGAGTAAATGCTCATTAAGAGCAATTCTCCTGTGGCCATATTGTTTTCAAAACTTGTCTGCTGCAGATGCGTCAAAAGGCGTCTATATGCAGGTAAGTATTCATAAGACGTCGCTTATTTTTACATTTGAGCCGTCCCGCGAGAAAACCAACACTATGGCATCTACGTAATGTATCGATCCAGATCAGCCTGCGCGCAGTCCGTGCAGACTGATCCGGGCCGACACATTCCGTCGGGATAGAGGTATAGAGTAATGATTCCTGAAACAGAAACTCCAGAGGAGGCGAAAAGTGTCTGTCCGGGTTAGCCTGTGCGGCATGGTTAGGCTGATCAGGGTCGATACTTTACGCAGAGTCCACAATGTTGATTTTCTCACGAGACGGTCAACACATTGATTATCAGCTGCGGCGATAGACATCTGCGTAATGTATCGACCAGATCAGCCTGCGCAGTCCGTGCAGACTGATCCGGGCCGACACATTCCGTCTCAGGGGGATAGAGGTATAGAGTAATGATTCCTGAAACAGAAACTCCAGAGGAGGCGAAAAGTGTCTGTCCGGGTTAGCCCGTGCGGCATGCTTAGGCTGATCAGGGTCGATACTTTATGCAGAGTCCACAATATTGATTTTCTCACGAGGCGGTCAACACATTGATTATCAGCTGCGGCGATAGACATCTGCGTAATGTATAGACCAGATCAGCCTGCGCAGTCCGTGCAAACTGATCCGGGCCGACACATTCCTTCTCAGGGGGATAGAGGTATAGAGTAATGATTCCTGAAACAGAAAAGGCGAAAAGTGTCTATTCGGGTAATAATGGCCTCTGCGTAATGTATCGAACCAGATCAGCCTGCCCAGTCCGCGCAGACTGATCCAGGCCGACACATTCCGTCTCAGTGGGATAGAGGTATAGAGTAATGATTCCTGAAACAGAAAATCCACAGGAGGCGAAATGTTTCTATCCGGGTAGCCCGCGCGGCATGCTTAGGCTGATTAGGGTCGATACTTTACGCAGTCAAAGATTTTGTTTTTCTCGCGGGACGGCTCAATTCATATTTTTACATTTCATAGTTACGGAAAGGGAGTTACTAGAATACCGTATAGAAGCTGGAGTGGCCCTTCTGCTGACGTTTCTGTCCGCCATCTTTACATGTAAGGTCACGTGTTGTAACAGGAATCTCACATCCAAGAGTTGCGTTTTAAAAACCATCCTCGTATTGTCTGTAATTTCAGGTAAGTTGCACACCCGTTCGTTGTGATAAGTACGTTTCTAACATAAGCGAGGCCTACCACACTCTCTGCGCGGTTTTTCCCCCCGTTTCTTTTCCTCCAAGTTCCCTCTAAGTGATAGGGGACGAAAGGCTCCGTGGAAGAGAAACACGCTGTTCCACTCCCGTAACTAACAAAAACGTCAAAAGAGTGGTAGGTATTGTATGCATTTGCAGCAGACGACGTTTTTGTTTTGTGTTTGGAAACAGAGACTTAACTTTTCTCTTGACGACTTCTGAAAACATCATGGTAAAATGATTAATGCACAGTGCTCCGGGAAAAATACAAGCCTTGTGTATTTATTGCTAGTGTTAAGGTTTCTTCCTCCGCTTCCATGTAATCTGGTGATGACGTACGTGCATTGCTTGTCAGGAGTATCCTTGAATTGGTAAATAGTGCAGAGTATGATCAAGCTACGCGGATACACTAAGAGAAACTTAGTTCAAAATGTTGATTTTCATGGAGAACCGTTCAAATGTTTCATACACTTAAATTAGTTTATCAGTTTGATCATTCATCAACCCTTTCTCCCTCATATAGACGCTTTCTGATGCTTATGCAGCAGACGGCTTTTTGAAAACATGGCAACAAAATAAGAAATTGCTCAAAACGAGCAATTTCTCCTTTTGTCACCATGTTTTCAACTCTATTCATTTAGTGTACTTTCATTTAAAGGGATTTCGGGTATGTTTTCAAAGTCGTCTGCTGCAGATTTGTTGTATGTAGGAAAGGGTTAAAGAACGTGACAAATAATGAGAGTTACCTTTTTGGGAATGGATTCTGTTCTGTTAAAATCGCATGTGTGTTATTGTGAGGCATTGTACAGCTTCATTCACTTTCATCTTTTAATTGTAATATTGTAATTTAAATGAATGGTTCAATCGATATTAATCAAACCCAATAAAACTGATATGTCATTCGTTGTGCATATGTGTGGGATTACAGATAGAGAGCCCGGGGTTCGAGCCCTGGCGGTTTTGATGAAATGCCCTTGAGCAAGGCATGTTTCCTAGCTTAGCACTAGATAGCATGGATAAGTGTATAATTGTCGTTATCAAATTGAAACAGTGTTGAAAAGGAAAACGTCATCAAATAAATCCTGCATATGCTATTACCTTTTCTACGCCTTCATGTACTTATTCTAATAATAATGATGATATAATGACAATAATAACAAATAATAATAATAATAATAATAATAATAATAATAATGACAACCATTGCAGGAGCAGCAATTTTTGTGCTGGTGGCTGCTTTCGGTATGGATACGTTGGAGCAGCATCGTGACCTTGGAAGTGACAGTCCGTTTAAGGCACCCTATTCAATGATAATGACAGGAGCCGGTGGCGTCTTCGCTGTGTTTACTGCCATCACGGCACTTATAGAGATATGTCGGTCGTGTTGCTGTGACAGTGACGCTCATTCTTCTTCCTCTGGGGCAGCCTCCATGGACGGCAAGAGATCAACACCTACAGTTAAATAATTCTGTATAAAATGTTCTTGAGTTTGTAATAATAAACATTCTGTGTAAATTCACATTTTAATCGTAGAAAATATCTCTCTTAAATTTTAGATATATATATTTACGGTCGGGAGATATCCATTTCATTCTAGGGATATCTCACTCGTTTGGAGAGCTGTTTCGTTCCAGTAAGCGAAATATCTCTTAAGTATTGAAATCTCTTTACATAGATCAGGGTGAGTGTATTTAATACACTCACCCTGCATATAGACATAGAACTTCTACATAGTTTGCCTGAACTATATCTTCAAACACCAGGGGCGTGGCTCCCTTTAGGCACTGTAGGCACGTGCCTACACATTTTTTTACTCAAAATGCCCACCAAAATGCAGCTGCGGCGATAGACATCTGCGTAATGTATCGACCAGATCAGCCTGCGCTGTCCGCGCAGGTTGATCCGGCCGACACATTCCGTCTTAGGGGGATAGATGTATAGAGTAGTTATTCCTGAAACAGAAAATCCACAGGAGACGAAAAGTGTCTCTCCAGGTAGGCCTATGTGGCATGCTTAGGCTGATCCGGGTCGATACTTTACGCAGAGTCCACAATGTTGATTTTCTCACGAGACGGCCTACACATTGATTATTGCAAAGCTACGCCCCTGAACACTGTATAGCTAACTTGTATGTTTATAATCCTATTTCAATATTTAAGAATATATCTCAACGAAATTGTTTCTATAATTTAACTCATTCCAATTGTGTCATTCTTATTGTATTATTTGTAAATATTAATGTATATGAGCCAGAGGCCTTCATAATTAAATAAAGAAATTGAATTGAATTGAATTGGTCGTAGTAAATAGAGAGAAAAGCAAAAAAGATAAAGATAAATCCTATTTCTTTTGTATTGTTTGGTAATCTTATATTGAAGACGTATTTCAAAGAAATAAAACCAATACACCAACAACTTGAGATCGCGATTCGGGTACCAGATTTAATTATAATACATAATACATTTTTATGTCCGAAGGGTATCTCTGTAAGTTAAAATTGCATATTGTTCATGGATAATTAGTAAACGATGTGTCCCAATTGTATCCCCTCGTGTTTTAGTCCTGTAGTTATGTGTCCGTTCTTTGTCTATAATAAGTCAGCTTAGCGAGACGGATACTCAGCGGAATACCTTGTTCAAACAGACTGAACATGATTTAATTTCCGTTACCAAGGAGCTCGCTTTAATTACTCGGTGAATACCGGTATTTAGAGTGTATCAATTGTCCCCCCTAAGGTTAGAATAACCCCCTTAGAATAAGTATTGCCCTTAGGACAACTGCCCCTTATAATATTGAATGGCCTTAGGTCAATTTCCCCTTATGTTAATTATTTCCCATAAGGATAAATCCCATAAAGGATCATTGCCACCTTAGGATAAATGTTCTACCACATAAAAAACAAACTGATAAAAATGTTCAAAGTAAGATTTTACCTTAAGCAGCGCTACGGGAAAACAAACCTTAGAGCATTTCGAGGGCTTGGTGTGAAACGGTTGTAACTAAAAACCTATTTTGAAAACCCTGGTTTAGGTTCAATTTTGACCCCTTTGTAAACAATGCAAATTTAGGTGCCATTGCTCAGAACGAGCAATGGCACCTAAATTTCCATTGTTTACCGAGTAAAATGATTTAACGCTTATTAAGACTTTATGGCGAGGTGATAAACCTTGGTAAAAAAATACCAATTTAAGTTACAACCGTTTCACGCCAAGCCCTCGATTTGTGACCAGTGTTGAGACAGACCAACCTGCACATGCACGCAGCTTGTTCTGGATCTGCATTGATCGATTCTTAGTTATAAACTGTCTCATTACGGTTGTCTTTCTTGGAGCACCACTCACTTGTTGTTTTAATTATTTGTTTGAAATATCTTGTTGTGGAAATTCGTCCAAGAGTGAATCATCCCAAAGGACATACGTCGTGTATCCCCTATTTGTGTAATCCTGCAATGATTTCCAGTAAACACATCGCGAGTTCAAACTTGCCGCCGTGAAAAACATATACACATTTGGAATTTTAATATTCTCACGTGCATCTACGGAATCGAAGCATACGACTTCTGAAATCATTGTGGCAAAAGGAGATATTGCTCATGATGAGCAAGTTCTTCTTCTGTCATGAGGTTTTCATCTTAATTCCCTAAAATATTCTGAATTTGAGAGAGTTTCAATATTTGTGCGGAGATGTTTTCTTAGACGTCTTCTGCAGATGTGTTGTATGTGGGGAAAAGGTTAATAAAAACTATAACATGACAAGCAACTGGGTACCCACTCCCACGCGGTTTGCGCCAACTCTTTCCAAATTTCAGGTTTAAAAAAAAAAATGGCACATTTTTAAAGAGGACGGTCGTTAAAACAGCAACCCAGAGAAAGAAGCGCTTTGTTTATTCCTTTTCCCAATTGCAGATGAATTTTGACGCAACTTTAGCAGATGACTTTTGAAAACATTGTGGCAATATGAGAAATTGTTTGTTTTGAGCAATTTTTGCTTTTATCACAATAGTTTTATCACTGTTTATTAATTTCTATTATAAAATAAATGTATATTTCCATAGTTTTGCATAGACGTTATCAAAGTTGTCTGCGGCAGATGTGTTGTAAGCGTGAACGGATTAACCCTTTCCCTCATATAGACGCTTTCTGACGCCTCTGCAGCAGATGGCTTTTTGAAAACATAGTGACAAAAGAAGAAATTGCACAAAACGTGCAATTTCTTCTTTTGCCACAATGTTTTCCACTTTTAGTCATAGGTTATCCATTCAATAATAGAGATTTTCTATCTTTTGACAAAATATGATCAAAGTCGTCTGCTGCATAATTGTTGTATGAGGGAAAGGGTTAAGACGATTTTACCGATATAAGATATAATACATTCCAAACAAGGAGAAGTGTAATTATTATAATATTCTAAAGACTAAAACAAATGATCTTGTTTTTAAAAACCTTTTAAAACGATGACGTTTTTATATATATATATATATATATATATATATGGAATATGCATTAAGGAGACCATGCGTATCTAAAAATAGGCATTAAGGAGACCGGTGGATTAAGGAGACCAAACCCGGTCTCCTTAATATTTTACAAGGACAAAAATCAAACAACAGATAAATTTCACATTTCAAAATTACTTTCAATGTGAAGTACATTAACGATTTTCTAAGTTACTAACATTAAATTTCTACATCACATACTATTGTGATAAAAAAAATGACTTTATAAAATGAGTACTGTATATTTCAATAGGTATAAAAATAGGCATTAAGGAGACCACCTTAAATTGGATTTATTTCATAAAAATGACTATATATAACTACTTTTGTAACATTATCAACTTAATTTATTTCATTTGAATAAATCCTGATAAATTCATTCTTTTTTGTCGATAAATAAAGAATTCGCATATTTTCACTCTATGCCAAACCGAGAACGTAGATCTTCATTTCTGACGCAACGTCTAGAATTCGAATTTGAAATAACGGTGGTTTTATACTTGTCCAAGATGGCGGCCGTTTCAACGTAAAGCTTAAAAGGTATGGACCGACTTTTATTTATTATATTATTAATATATTATTTTAGCACACATTAAACGAATATTCATGTGATGAATTTCCTAATCATCCAAACATAATTGAATTTAGAGCAATTTAAAGTGCATTCAACTGCCACTATTCTAATTGAAAATGCAGTCATTCCATGATTCGGAAATCTTGATAATTTAGACTTTCGCTTGCTCGTTTTATCATCTGTTATTTATATGGCAGGCATATGCTGGATATTAAAAAATGAAAAAAAACATATGCGACTTCTTTCTTTGAAGGACTATCAAACAAGCCTGCTTCTTTCAATAGTCTTGACTTTAAACATGGTAATGGCTGCCCTCCTTGACGCTTAGCATTACAAATGATTATATTTAGGTCTCTGGATAAATGTACAAGATGTACTGGTACCTAACCCAGGCAACTCCGTGATATTTAACTGGAAATTTGTTGAAAGCAGCATAAACACAAAATCTAGTCCAAATAATTTAGACTTTGGCTTGGTCATTTTATCATCTGTCATTTATTTGGCAACCTTATTCTGCAGAATATAAACAAAATGAGCGCATATAATGTGATGTCTTTTAATGTAGGACTAAAAACAATCAAGTCTTCAATAGGCGAGTATGTTGTGGTTCAAATATAACTTACATCGTCTGCAATCTGGCAGCAAAATTATGATCAAAATTATTTTTCTATAAAAACATGAGCCAGAAGAATAAACATTATGAAGAAAGTCAATGTTGCAACACAATATTGGGCAAAAACAGATATTTAGACATAAACTTGCAATTATTTTGATACATGTATTCATGCAATGATATTTTGTGTATAAACAGTTCTACAAATATCGTGTTATCACAAATACTTGTTTCAAAATTAACATTTAATTGTCTGATTCCTTTGAAAGATTAACTATTCACTTTTCCCCCATTTCTTCACTGAGACAGTCACATGATCATGTGTGACGTATTATTCATTGCATTTATTTTTAGCTAGGATATAAGCGACCTGGCCCAAATTGAAAAAAAGCACATTTCATAGGAAAATGGCGACTACACTTTTCACTGTTTTGTACAGTAGTCAACAAAATATTTGGAGAGTTTGGGAAGTGTTTATGAATCTCTGGATATTTTAAAAATCAAAGGTAAGATATTTATCTCATAGTTGATCATTTTCTTTGTTCTGGTCCTGACTTTTTTCCTGATTTTAAAGCCGAAAATGCGAATAAGAAGCACAAAGATAGATGGGAATAGGGCATGCAAAAATATTATATACAGTTGATTTTAAATGAATACGAAGTTGACTGATTCCAGTAGGCTGTAGTGACCTCGAAGCCAAGCTTGACCAGTATTTTTGCCTGCCTTTGATCAAAGTCAATGCTACAAGCGTCATCCTTCTTCCACCAGTAGACTGACAGTTTATGTGGAAAAGCAGTCAGTTATTTGGAAAGATTGGTGTGAAAAGGTTAGGAAATACATGGAGAGGTTAACTTACCCCTGTGATAACTGAAATTATTTGGCAAACGGCGTTAAATCTCAATCAGTCAATCTAAAGCTTAACCTGACCATTTACTTGGTGCTTTAGGTTCTCGTCAGCATGCCTGTATTTAAATTTACTGCCAAAATAATCATCCAGCGTCATAAGGAAGGTGCAAGCCTTTTACACTGCAACAAGACTGCAGGGACTGAACTTCTCAAGCTTCAAATTGTTCATCTGGAGAAGGTGTTTGACAGTGAGCATGTTCTATTCAGTTTCCAAAGACTCGCATGTTTATATTTACCAATAATAAAATCACCTAAATTCTATTGATGGGCAATCAATACCAGTTTTACCAATGGATTATCTGTTACAATCGCTTTGCCTCAACGATTTGACATCGGTTATATAATCAGTTCAGACATACAGTAACAGTATTGTATTTAACAAAACTCAATGCTTTCAAGGCTCTATAAATTTATGTTAATGATGTTTGACAAAAATCTACTTGTGTTGTGAAATGTCTTGTTTACACTAAGTCTTGGTTGCAGTACGTGCTGTTTGAAACAGGAAGTCCTAGCTGTGTTTGAATTTCTGTCCTGTTCATAATTTTGTCTGTTAAAAACATTGCAGCAAAAGAAGCAAACCCTTACAAAAAGAAGAGATTGCTCCTTTATCAATAATATAATTCTTTCAGTTTTCAGTTTCTACCTAACACTTTTAACCCTTTCCCACATAATGACTAATCCGCAGCAGACGGCTTAGAAAACATCATTCTGGTTAAGAATATGGTAAACCTGAGGCTATGATAATTTAAAAGAGTTGAAAATAATGTGGCAAAAGGATAAATTGCTCATTATGAGCAATTCCTCTTTTTGCCACAATGTTTTCAAAATCATCTGCTGCAGTCGCATCAGAAAGTGTCAAGATGTCGTAAAGGGGTCAAATAAAATAAATAAGTTGCTAGATTCTTTTATTTGGGCTCAGTGTCCAATCAAGGATTGGAAAACAAGGGGGGAATTATATTTGGAAATTGATTTTATTAACAAATTGAAGCATTTTTTCTTCTTTGTCTTTGTAAAAAAAATCCCCCTTCCATATACATTTAGAGGGGAATATTCAAAACAGTGTGTGAGAATAAGCACAATCCCCCTCCTTATATCTCAAATAGATTGCTTGGTCTTCTGTCATTAATCATGTGCATTTACCACATTATAAAATTAAAACCTTTTTCCACAATTACAACAAAAATTGCAGCTAAAAAAATATGGACGCAAATATATGGAAAATCTCTGTAAGTGAATGATTATTTTTGAATAAAGTTGAAAATATATTGGTAAAAAGGAGAACTTATTGACGTTGAATATTGCTTCATTTACTTTAACGTTACAAAAGTCATTTTTATCAGCCACCAACAAAAGTCATTGAAATGGCCTGGCTACCTATCAAACTTTCTTTCAGTGCTTTCATTTGAAACACAGCTGAGCCCCGGTAGCTATGCAGGCTAGCAATGCAGGGGTTCTGAGTTTGAACCCAAGCTTGGCCAACATTCTTTCTGACATTTTACAAAAGTCAATGTGACATGCATCATTTGTCTTCAACTAATGATCTCGGTCTATATGGAAAAGCAACCTGTTGCTTCAAAAGAGTTATGGAGTTCTGATATGAGAAAGCCAAGAAACACATGTGTAGGTGAACTGGCCATGTTGATATGACTGAAAAATTGTTGATAACAACATTAAACCCCAAAATCATTTCCAACCCCAGTAAGTTATGTTATAAACACAATGTTAAATTTATTAACAAATATATGAGTCAATTTAAAAAGAAAATTAGGGAAAATTTAAATAAATCTTTTTCAATGTTGGTATTTCTATTGAATATTTAAAGCTGAAAACATTGTGGCAAAAGGAGAAATTTTTCATTTTCAAAAGTCGTTTGCTGCAGAGGCCTCTGCATGAGGGAAAGGGTTAAGGGTTAATTATCATACATCTATTGTTTTTAGCATATATCTTTTGTAACCAAGACAGTTCTAAGTCAGTAACATTGTATTATGAGCTTTCATTATTATTTGTATAATGTTTCTTTCTAGATAATGAAATTTATGCCAGATGAAGGGCTGAGTTTTTTACAAAGCTGGTTTTGAACAAAAATGGCCTTATTGACAAAATAGTTTCAACTTGGTGTCTTGAAGTGACAGAACCTGATGAGAATAGGACATTGCATTTGGTGAGCAATTGATAAAATCATTTACTTTTTTCAGCATTGCTGGTGCTTAGGGGAATTTAAGTGTGTTTTTTTGCCATTTCAACATTATTTCAGTTATATCACTGCAAAAGTTCTCTTATTCATGATCCCTGGGTAAATAAACCAGGCTAGGAAATGTGCCTTGCCTAAGAGCACTCGACCATAACCGTAACGCAGTGACTGGGGGCAAGTTAAATGAAGGTTATCAAAGCAATTTATGTACCAAATTGCATTAGAGTTAATGGAATTATTAGCGAGATATAGGGCTGAGTAAAAACTCGTAAATCAGATGTTTTTTCCATTTTTAAGAAGTGTCATATCATTTGAATGCACTATTATCATAGGGCAATTATATATTACTTATTTTACAGCTATAAAACATGGTAAGTATTCTGTATTCAGGATTTGCGCGCTGATTTTTAGCTCCACTGGCGAGCTTATAAATGTCATGGCGAATTGTCCGTCGTGCGTGCATGCGTTAACTTTTCCTTTAAACGACTTCTCCTCCCTAACCACTTGGCCAATTTGGTTGAAACTTCATAGGAAGCATCCTCTCAATGTCCTTTCCTAAATTCCTTCAATTTTTTTTTATCCATCCAGAATTCTGGTTTCCATGGCAACCAAAAGAAAAAAATAGTGAAAACTTAAAAAATCTTCTTCTCCGAAAGTGTCGGGCCGATTTTCAAATAATTTTGTAGAAATATTCCTTGGGTGACCCTCTATCAGATTCCTTCAAGAAATGTTGATTGGTCGAAAAACATGGCTGCCAGGGGTCGGGGTTATTTTGCCTTATATGGCTATAGTGAAAACTTAAAAAATCTTCTCCTCCGAAAGTGTTTGGCCAATTTTCAATTTTTTTTGTAGAAATGTTCCTTGGGAGACCCTCTATCAGATTCCTTCAAGCCATGTTGATTGGTCGAAAAACATGGCCGCCAGAGGGCGGGGCTATTTTGCCTTATATGGCTAAAGTGAAAACTTAAAAAAATCTTCTACTCTGAAAATGTTAAGCCAATTTTCAAATAATTTTGTAGAAATGTTCCTTGGGTGACCCTCTATCAGATTCATACAAGCCAAGTTGATTAGTTGAAAAACATGGCCGCCAGGGGGCGGGGCGGGGCTATTTTGCCTTATATGGCTATAGTGAAAACTTAAAAAATCTTCTCCTTCAAAAGAGTTTGGCCAATTGTCAAATAATGTTGTGGAAATGTTCCCTGGAAGACCCTCTATCAGATTCCTTCAAGCCATGTTGATTGGTCGAAAACTATGGCTGCCAGGGGGCGGGGTTATTTTGCCTTATATGGCTATAGTGAAAACTTAAAAAATCTTCTCCTCCGAAAGTGTTTGGCCAATTTTCAATTTTTTTTGTAGAAATGTTCCTTGGGAGACCCTCTATCAGATTCCTTCAAGCCATGTTGATTGGCCAAAAAACATGGCCGCCAGAGGGCGGGGCTATTTTGCCTTATATGGCTAAAGTGAAAATCTGCTACTCCGAAAATGTCAGGCTGATTTTCAAATAATTTTGTAGAAATGTTCCTTGGGTGACCCTCTATCAGATTCCTACAAGCCAAGTTGATTAGTCGAAAAACATGGCCGCCAGGGGGCGGGGCTATTTTGCCTTATATGGCTATAGTGAAAACTTAAAAAATCTTCTCCTTCAAAAGTGTTTGGCCAATTGTCAAATAATTTTGTGGAAATGTTCCTTGGAAGACCCTCTATCAGATTCCTTCAAGCCATGTTGATTGGTCAAAAACAATGGCCGCCAGGGGGCGGGGCTATTTTGCCTTATATGGCTTTAGTTAAAACTTAAAAAATCTTCTCCTCCGAAAGTTTCAGGCTGATTTTCAAATAATTTTGTAGAAATGTTCCTTGGGTGACCCTCTATAAGATTCATACAAGCCAAGTTGATTAGTTGAAAAACATGGCCGCCAGGGGGCGGGGCGGGGCTATTTTGCCTTATATGGCTATAGTGAAAACTTAAAAAATCTTCTCCTTCAAAAGAGTTTGGCCAATTGTCAAATAATGTTGTGGAAATGTTCCCTGGAAGACCCTCTATCAGATTCCTTCAAGCCATGTTAATTGGTCAAAAACTATGGCTGCCAGGGGGTGGGGTTATTTTGCCTTATATGGCTATAGTGAAAACTTAAAAAATCTTCTCCTCCGAAAGTGTTTGGCCAATTTTCAATTTGTTTTGTAGAAATGTTCCTTGGGAGACCCTCTATCAGATTCCTCCAAGCCATGTTGATTGGCCAAAAAACATGGCTGCCAGAGGGCGGGGCTATTTTGCCTTATATGGCTAAAGTGAAAATCTTCTACTCCGAAAATGTCAGGCTGATTTTCAAATAATTTTGTAGAAATGTTCCTTGGGTGACCCTCTATCAGATTCCTACAAGCCAAGTTGATTAGTCGAAAAACATGGCCGCCAGGGGGCGGGGCTATTTTGCCTTATATGGCTATAGTGAAAACTTAAAAAATCTTCTCCTTCAAAAGTGTTTGGCCAATTGTCAAATAATTTTGTGGAAATGTTCCTTGGAAGACCCTCTATCAGATTCCTTCAAGCCATGTTGATTGGTCAAAAACTATGGCCGCCAGGGGGCGGGGCTATTTTGCCTTATATGGCTTTAGTTAAAACTTAAAAAATCTTCTCCTCCGAAAGTTTCAGGCTGATTTTGAAATAATTTTGTAGAAATGTTCCAAGGGTGACCCTCTATCAGATTCCTTCAAGCCATGTTGATTGGTCAAAAACATGGCCATCAGGGGGTGGGGCTGCTTGGAGATTTAATTTTTGCCTAATGGCCGTGGAGCGATACTGGCCCTCTTGGGCCTCTTGTTTTTTATCTCCAGCTATTTTCTACGATCGGTCGGCTTGGTGTGCCATGTTTTGTTCCGAATGCCTTACCATGACGTAAAAACACAAAACTACGCTTTTTTCGAAAGGAATTTTTTTTTCTCTCTCTTGTACGCATAAGGCACTTTGTCATTAATTTATACAGCAAAATATGTTGAATAATTAAAAACCAAATGTCATCTCAGTGATGTCTCGGGCTGTAAAATAGAAAATGTACCTTAATGTCAATATATAGTCAAATGCTATTTTTAGATTTTAAAAATGATTTCAGTATCTTGTTAACAACAAAATGACTGATGCTAATAATTTGGTTAGAAAAAAAAAGGCTTATTGAAAAAAACATTGATGTCAAGTTGAGTATATTTTGAGATCACCTAGAGCCAAAGGCTCAAGGTGAGCTATTCTGATCACTTTTCGTCCGGCGTTAACTTTTAGCTTTAAACATCATCTCCTCCTACACCACAGGACTAATTTCATCCAAACTTCACAGGAATGTTCCTTTGGTGGCCCTCTTTCAAAATTGTTCAAAGATTTAAATTCCATTAAGAACTTTGGTTGCTGCGGCATCAGAAAGGGGGCAAAATGTCCTAACTTTAAAAGTCTTCTCCTCTGAATCTGCATGTCAGATTCCAATATAGTTTGGTAGAAATGTTCCTTGGGTGACCCTCTACAAAGACTGTTCAAGGCATACTGTTTGCTTGAAAACATGGCAATCAGGAGGCATCAGAAAATGGGCAAAATGACAAAATTTGGAAATTCCAATTTTTTTAAATTCCTTGTCTGATATTAAGAAAAATGAATAGGAATCTTACTTCAGTGATCCTCTTCTTAATTTGTTCAAGCCGTATTGATTGGTTAAAAAATCATAGCAACCTCGCGTCATCACAAAAGGGATAAATTAAACTTTTAGCTACAAATGACAACTCCTACCATTCCACACGACCAATTTCAACGTAACTTCACAGGAATGTTCTTTTGATGGTCCTCTTTCAAAATTGTTCAAAGACTTACATTCTGTGTAGAACTTTGGTTGCTGCGGCATCAGAAATTGAGAAAAATGCCCAAACTTTAAAAACATCTCTCTCCATAATCCATTTGTCAGATTCCAAGATAATTTGGCAGAAATGTTCTTTGAGTGACTCTACAAAAACTGTTCAAGCCATATTGATTTCGTTGACAAACAGGGCAGCAAAGCGACATCAGGAAAGGTGCAAAATGACAAAACTTTATAATTCCATTCTTATTAAAGTTCTTGTTAGATTTCAAGATACAAATGGCTTTTACTGATGAACTATTTCTCTACCTAATTAAGTGTCCACTCCTTGCAGTTTCATTTGAACTCTTTATCAAATTTTCACAGATATTTGCAGTTAAATATTTGCTGCTAATTTACTATCATTTAGGTGATCGATTTAGGGCCATCTTGGCCCTCTTGTTCATGTTCACTATTCGTTTACCATTTTTCAGAGAAGAACATGTCTTTAGACCTGTCACAGTTCATAAAAGATTATTAGATACTCAAGATATATACGTGTATGAAGTAACCTTATTCACTCAACTTATACTGCTTGTTAGATTTTCTTTCAACTCAGTCCTCATCAAATAGTTTCTGATACCTTTAAAACTATTTTCAGAATAGTATGAGCTATTCTGATTAGCTTTTCAACAGTGCTGGTAGGCCCTTATCTACGCATCCTATGGGTCAGATATCCTGACCAATTTCCAATGGCAAAAGTCTTTAAAATCATGCAGAATTCCCAATTGTGTCATGTTTACATAACCATTCTTATTGACTTTCGCTCACTTCTATTGATGATGTATCGGCATTTATCAATTTTACCATATTTCAGATGAGAATGTGCCTTTAATTCCACTGAAGTTCATTGGATGAGATTAACATGCTCAAGATAAAGGTATGAGGCAACCTTATTTGCTCAAATTTTATCTTTGCTATACCTTCTTTGCTTGCAGCCCTCAACAAATTGATAATTTTACCTTTTGATATAAACACCTAAGTCTCTATTTCGATACTTTGTCGCGGCGAGACTAAAATGACCCCATTCGTCCAAGAACAAAACTTAACTAATGATTAATGTTGTTTCATTGGATGTATATCCTAAACATTGTGAAAAGAGGGGCAATCACTATTTATGGTAGATAATATGATTCCTGGGTTACATGAAACACCCATATACATCAAAGATTACAAAATATGTAATTCATTGTTTTTATGTCAACTAATTTATGCAACCAAATTATTATAAAATGACGTATTTTAGTGTATAATTGTTGAAAATGTCTGTTTTGGTATTTTGGATTTTATATTGTATTTGATAGTTTGTTGTTCGTGTAATTCGCACATTTGTAAAGATGTTTAAATAATGCAAGTAGGCTAGAATATTAATCAAGTTTTTAAAAATAAAACGATGTGTGGAACCATCAAATATTTTCAGATACAACATCTACATGTAATCATTTTATTTCATGTTAATCTTAAAGAAATCGTTTTGAAAATAGTTTTTTTTTTTTAGCTCACCTACAGGTGCAAAAAGTGCTCAAGGTGAGCTGTTGTGATCACATTTTGTCTGTTTTTTGTAATCAACAATTGCCTTGTTAACACTCTACAGTACAGCATTTTACATCCAATCTTCATGACAGTGTTTCAGAACATACATCACCATCAAATCTTGGCAAAGTTTGAAACTGGATCATGTGAGGTCAAAAGTTAGGTCACAAGGTCAAATTGAATATATATATAGGTCATGTCCAGTCAAAAATTAGGTCACAAGGCCAAATTGAAGAACAATCTTGTTAACAATATAGAGACTGTAGTTTTTGCTTCAGCATATTGAAATTTTGTCAGAATGTTTGTCTTCATAATATCTAGAACAAGTTTGAATATGTGTACTGTTGTGTCAAAACCTAGGTCACAAGGTCAAATTGAAGGAAAATATTTTTAACACCCTAAAATCCACATTTCTAATTTGAGCATATTGAGACTTTGTCAGAATTATTGTCCGGAAGATATCTATGCTAATTATGCCCCCTTCGAAGAAGAGGGGTATCATTGCTTTGCACATGTCGGTCGGTCCTTCGGTAGACCAAAGTTTCCGAGTGATAACTCAACAATGCCTGGACCTATAGTCCTCAAACTTTACTTGGAGGTTGGGGATGACCAGTAGACGAACCCCATTGATTTTGAGGTCATCATTTCAAAGGTCAAGGTCTCGGTCATCGACCTTGAACTCGAAAATCTTGTCCGAGTGATAACTCAACATTGCCTTCACCCATGGCCCTCAAACTTGACATGGAGGCTGGGAGTGACCAGTAGATGACCCCTATTGATTTTCAGGTCAAAGGTCAAGGTCACTGACCTTGAACCTGAAAAGCTTGTCCAAGTGATAACTTGACATTGTCTGCACCCATGGTCCTTAAACTTGATATGGAGGCTTGGCCAGACCAGTAGATGACCCCTATTGATTTTTAGGTCATTGGGTCAAAGGTTAAGGTTACAGTGACCATGAACCTGAAAAGCTTGTCTGAGTCATACCTCAACATTGCCTGCATCCATGGCCCTCAAACTTGACATGGAGGCTGGGGGTGACCAGTAGATGACCCCTATGGATTTTAAAGTCATTGGGTCAAAGGTCAAGGTCACTGACCTTGAACCTGAAAAGCTTTTCCGAGTGATAACTCGACATTGCCTGCACAACATGGCCCTCATATTTGACATGGAAGATGGTGTTGACCAGTAGATGACCCCATATATTGATGTTATGGTCATTGGGTCCAAGGTCAAGGAACACAAAAAGCTTGTCTGAGTGATAACTTGACATTGGCTGCACCCATGGCCCTCAAACTTGACATGGAGGCTGAGGGTGACCAGTAGATGACCTCTATTGATTTTGAGGTCATTGGGTCAAAAATCGTCCAAATATTCCTGACAACATGGTGCTCAATGTATATATGGTGTATAATGTTTGACAAACATCTCTTGTTTTGAATATAAATTATCTCCAGTCAAATACTAGGTCACTAGACCACATTTGAGAAAAAATCTTTTAAACACTCTAGATAGTGCTTTTTTGCTTCAGCAGCTAGAAACTTTGTCAGAATGTTTGTCCTGGTAATATCTATGCCAAGTTTTAATATGGGTAATGTAGGGTCAATAACTAGGTCACTCTGGAAGTGTATTTTAAATGTGAGCATGTTGAAATTTTGTCAAAATAATTGTCTTGATGATATCTAGGCAAAGTTTTAACATGGGTCATGTTGTTTCAAAAACAAGGTCACTATGCAAAATTGAGGGGATATCTTGTTAACTTTCTGGCATAGCCTACCTGACTGCAAAATGAGATATTTTGATTGACTATGTGATTTGCATAACTCATGTGAGCTATTAAGGATCATCATTGCCCTAATGTTTCAAATAAAGACTGAATTCATTCTAATTTTAGATAGATTGAGATCTAGAAAATAATTCACTTAGATCATTTGCTTTGCATTTCCATAATATTTAGAGAATCACGACACAAACATCAATACAAGTTCTGTGGCTGTTAAAAATGTTATTTCATTTGACTGTTGTTGACTCTGGAACGAATGTCTGTCGACAACTGTCTCAAATATACTAGTTTTCAAATGGTCTCCTTAATACAGAAAAAAATATGCGGTCTCCTTAATACATAGTCCAGGGTTATATTATATATGTACTGGTCTCCATAAACCATGTTTCATATTATAGGAATATATACACATTGGTCTCCTTATGCCTTTCCCACATATAGACACTTTCTGATGCCCATGCAGCATACTACTTTTGGAAACATTGTGGCAATAGGAGAAATTGCTCATGAATTATAATCTATTTCACCTTTCGCCACAAAGTTTTCAACTCCTCATATTTAATAATTAAAACCTTTTTCATTGAGATTTTTCATGTTTTTGCCTATATGTTTTCAAATTAGTCTTCTTCAGATTTGTGATTTTTGAGAAAGGGTTAAAGTATGGTTTTTATTTGCTTTGCATTTCCATAATATTTGGAGAATCACGACACATACATCAGTACAAGTTCTGTGGCTGTAAAAATGTTATTTTATTTGACTTAATCTTTTGTAGTTAAATGGTCAGACAAAGATACAGAATTGTTTAGAAGACATTTCAATAAATGTAAAGAGGAATAAACAACGGCTGTTTGACAAGTAGGTACCAGGTACAACTTGAAGTCTTTTTGATATCTAATGCTTTTTTCGCTTCATAAGATACATCCAACATTTTTTGTGTGTAGCTGGGAATGTAAGGCTGAGAGACAACTCTATCTGTCAATTTGACCTTCATGCTATGCATCAATTAGTAATAACTTTGTTTTGGTTTTGATTTCAACTATTTATACGCACTGATCAGGAGAATGGTACAATACAAGGAAAATAACTCTTGTTTGCTACTTTTAGCTCACATATGCAGGAAGTGCTCAAGGTGAGCTTTTGTGATCACATTGTGTCTGTGCTTCAAGTCTCGTCAACAATTGCCTTGTTAACTCTCTAGAGGCTATATTTTACATCAAATCTTCATGAAAGTTTATCATAATATACATCTCAATCAAATCTTGACTAAGTTTGAAACTGGGTCATGATAGGTAAAAAAAAGATCAAATTGAAGGAAAATCTTATTAACACTTTAGAGACATAATTTTTTGCTCCGGCAGCTTGAAACTGTTAGAATGGTTGTCTTGATGATCTCTAGGCCAAGTTCAAAACTGTGTCATATGAGGTCAAAAACTAGGTCACAAGGTCAATTTGAAGGAAAATATTGTTGGAGGCAGCACTTTTATCTTTAGCATGTAGTTGAAACTTTGTCAGAAGATGTATCTAGGCTAAAATTAAATATAAGTCATGTCTGGTCATAAACTAGCTCAGTAGACCAAATTGAATGAAAATCTTGTTAACACTCTACAGACCGCATTCTTTGCTCCAGCAGCTTGAAACTTAGTCAGAATGTTTGTCTTGATGAAAGAGCTAGGTCAAGTTTGAAATTGATTCATTGGAGGTCAAAAACTAGGTCACAAGCCAAATTGAAGGATTGTGTTTATTAATAATTTCAAAGAAAACTTTGTAAATTGTCTTTTACTACCTTTAATGACCATCAGTTATGTTACATCCTGCAGATTTTCACACTTAATTCTATATTATTATGCTGGCTAATTCCTGTGTGTGATTATCAACCTCACACGAGCATTGTAAACCTGGCAGTGGTTATAATGGTATCTGGTCTGAATGTTATTGACATATTCAATTCAAAAACCCATGGGCATTCTAAGATTAAACTGCTTTTTCAAAGTGACTTAACCTCATTAGTAAATGAAGGCATTCATATTGACAAACATCTCTTGTGTACATGCACATGCAACCGCCTGTCTGACCGTAACTACAAATACCAACACAACTGTCCAAATAGTGCTTTAAGTTCTTTGATCACATCATCAGTTTGGCGTGAAAATTACTCTGCTTAGAACTATTTGTTTCGGCGGAGCTGCCTGTGTTTTATGGAACTTAGTAACCGTGAGAAATCATTATTTATTGTGTAGTTTGTTGACTCTGGAACGAATGTCTGTCGACAACTGTCTCAAATATACTAGTATTCAAATGGTCTCCTTAATACAGAAAAAATTATGCGGTCTCCTTAATACAAGTCCAAGGTTACATTATATATATGTACTGGTCTCCATAAACCATGTTTCATATTATAGGAATATATACACATTGGTCTCCTTATGCCTTTCCCACATGTATAGACACTTTCTGATGCCCATGCAGCATACTACTTTTGGAAACATTGTGGCAATAGGAGAAATTGCTCATTATAATCTATTTCACCTTTCGCCACAATGTTTTCAACTCCTCATATTTAATAATTAAACCCTTTTTCATTGAGATTTTTCCTGCTTTTGCCTATATGTTTTCAAATTAGTCTTCTTCAGATTTGTGATATTTGAGAAAGGGTTAAAGTATGGTTTTTATTTGTGAAAATTACTCTGCTTAGAACTATTTGTTTCGGCGGAGCTGCCTGTGTTTTATGGAACTTAGTAACCGTGAGAAACCATTATTATTTGTGTAGTTTGTTGACTCTGGAACGAATGTCTGTCGACAACTGTCTCAAATATACTAGTTTTCAAATGGTCTCCTTAATACAGAAAAAATGATGCGGTCTCCTTAATACATAGTCCAGGGTTATATTATATATGTACTGGTCTCCATAAACCATGTTTCATATTATAGGAATATATACACATTGGTCTCCTTATGCCTTTCCCACATATAGACACTTTCTGATGCCCATGCAGCATACTACTTTTGGAAACATTGTGGCAATAGGAGAAATTGCTCATGAATTATAATCTATTTCACCTTTCGCCACAAAGTTTTCAACTCCTCATATTTAATAATTAAACCCTTTTTCATTGAGATTTTTCATGTTTTTGCCTATATGTTTTCAAATTAGTCTTCTTCAGATTTGTGATTTTTGAGAAAGGGTTAAAGTATGGTTTTTATTTGCTTTGCATTTCCATAATATTTGGAGAATCACGACACATACATCAGTACAAGTTCTGTGGCTGTAAAAATGTTATTTTATTTGACTTAATCTTTTGTAGTTAAATGGTCAGACAAAGATACAGAATTGTTTAGAAGACATTTCAATAAATGTAAAGAGGAATAAACAACGGCTGTTTGACAAGTAGGTACCAGGTACAACTTGAAGTCTTTTTGATATCTAATGCTTTTTTCGCTTCATAAGATACATCCAACATTTTTTGTGTGTAGCTGGGAATGTAAGGCAGAGAGACAACTCTATCTGTCAATTTGACCTTCATGCTATGCATCAATTAGTAATAACTTTGTTTTGGTTTTGATTTCAACTATTTATACGCACTGATCAGGAGAATGGTACAATACAAGGAAAATAACTCTTGTTTGCTACTTTTAGCTCACATATGCAGGAAGTGCTCAAGGTGAGCTTTTGTGATCACATTGTGTCTGTGCTTCAAGTCTCGTCAACAATTGCCTTGTTAACTCTCTAGAGGCTATATTTTACATCAAATCTTCATGAAAGTTTATCATAACATACATCTCAATCAAATCTTGACTAAGTTTGAAACTGGGTTATGATAGGTAAAAAAAAGATCAAATTGAAGGAAAATCTTATTAACACTTTAGAGACATAATTTTTTGCTCCGGCAGCTTGAAACTGTTAGAATGGTTGTCTTGATGATCTCTAGGCCAAGTTCAAAACTGTGTCATATGAGGTCAAAAACTAGGTCACAAGGTCAATTTGAAGGAAAATATTGTTGGAGGCAGCACTTTTATCTTTAGCATGTAGTTGAAACTTTGTCAGAAGATGTATCTAGGCTAAAATTAAATATAAGTCATGTCTGGTCATAAACTAGGTCAGTAGACCAAATTGAATGAAAATCTTGTTAACACTCTACAGACCGCATTCTTTGCTCCAGCAGCTTGAAACTTAGTCAGAATGTTTGTCTTGATGAAAGAGCTAGGTCAAGTTTGAAATTGATGCATTGGAGGTCAAAAACTAGGTCACAAGCCAAATTGAAGGATTGTGTTTATTAATAATTTCAAAGAAAACTTTGTAAATTGTCTTTTACTACCTTTAATGACCATCAGTTATGTTACATCCTGCAGATTTTCACACTTAATTCTATATTATTATGCTGGCTAATTCCTGTGTGTGATTATCAACCTCACACGAGCATTGTAAACCTGGCAGTGGTTATAATGGTATCTGGTCTGAATGTTATTGACATATTCAATTCAAAAACCCATGGGCATTCTAAGATTAAACTGCTTTTTCAAAGTGACTTAACCTCATTAGTAAATGAAGGCATTCATATTGACAAACATCTCTTGTGTACATGCACATGCAACCGCCTGTCTGACCGTAACTACAAATACCAACACAACTGTCCAAATAGTGCTTTAAGTTCTTTGATCACATCATCAGTTTGGCGTGAAAATTACTCTGCTTAGAACTATTTGTTTCGGCGGAGCTGCCTGTGTTTTATGGAACTTAGTAACCGTGAGAAATCATTATTTATTGTGTAGTTTGTTGACTCTGGAACGAATGTCTGTCGACAACTGTCTCAAATATACTAGTATTCAAATGGTCTCCTTAATACAGAAAAAATTATGCGGTCTCCTTAATACAAGTCCAAGGTTACATTATATATATGTACTGGTCTCCATAAACCATGTTTCATATTATAGGAATATATACACATTGGTCTCCTTATGCCTTTCCCACATGTATAGACACTTTCTGATGCCCATGCAGCATACTACTTTTGGAAACATTGTGGCAATAGGAGAAATTGCTCATTATAATCTATTTCACCTTTCGCCACAATGTTTTCAACTCCTCATATTTAATAATTAAACCCTTTTTCATTGAGATTTTTCCTGCTTTTGCCTATATGTTTTCAAATTAGTCTTCTTCAGATTTGTGATATTTGAGAAAGGGTTAAAGTATGGTTTTTATTTGTGAAAATTACTCTGCTTAGAACTATTTGTTTCGGCGGAGCTGCCTGTGTTTTATGGAACTTAGTAACCGTGAGAAACCATTATTATTTGTGTAGTTTGTTGACTCTGGAACGAATGTCTGTCGACAACTGTCTCAAATATACTAGTTTTCAAATGGTCTCCTTAATACAGAAAAAATGATGCGGTCTCCTTAATACATAGTCCAGGGTTATATTATATATGTACTGGTCTCCATAAACCATGTTTCATATTATAGGAATATATACACATTGGTCTCCTTATGCCTTTCCCACATATAGACACTTTCTGATGCCCATGCAGCATACTACTTTTGGAAACATTGTGGCAATAGGAGAAATTGCTCATGAATTATAATCTATTTCACCTTTCGCCACAAAGTTTTCAACTCCTCATATTTAATAATTAAACCCTTTTTCATTGAGATTTTTCATGTTTTTGCCTATATGTTTTCAAGTTAGTCTTCTTCAGATTTGTGATTTTTGAGAAAGGGTTAAAGTATGGTTTTTATTTGCTTTGCATTTCCATAATATTTGGAGAATCACGACACATACATCAGTACAAGTTCTGTGGCTGTAAAAATGTTATTTTATTTGACTTAATCTTTTGTAGTTAAATGGTCAGACAAAGATACAGAATTGTTTAGAAGACATTTCAATAAATGTAAAGAGGAATAAACAACGGCTGTTTGACAAGTAGGTACCAGGTACAACTTGAAGTCTTTTTGATATCTAATGCTTTTTTCGCTTCATAAGATACATCCAACATTTTTTGTGTGTAGCTGGGAATGTAAGGCAGAGAGACAACTCTATCTGTCAATTTGACCTTCATGCTATGCATCAATTAGTAATAACTTTGTTTTGGTTTTGATTTCAACTATTTATACGCACTGATCAGGAGAATGGTACAATACAAGGAAAATAACTCTTGTTTGCTACTTTTAGCTCACATATGCAGGAAGTGCTCAAGGTGAGCTTTTGTGATCACATTGTGTCTGTGCTTCAAGTCTCGTCAACAATTGCCTTGTTAACTCTCTAGAGGCTATATTTTACATCAAATCTTCATGAAAGTTTATCATAACATACATCTCAATCAAATCTTGACTAAGTTTGAAACTGGGTCATGATAGGTAAAAAAAAGATCAAATTGAAGGAAAATCTTATTAACACTTTAGAGACATAATTTTTTGCTCCGGCAGCTTGAAACTGTTAGAATGGTTGTCTTGATGATCTCTAGGCCAAGTTCAAAACTGGGTCATAAGGTCACAAGGTCAATTTGAAGGAAAATCTTGTTGGAGGCAGCACTTTCATCTTTAGCAATGCATGTAGTTGAAACTTTGTCAGAAGATGTATCTAGTCTAAAATTAAAGATGGGTCATGTCTGGTCATAAACTAGGTCAGTAGACCAGATTGAATGAAAATCTTGTCAACACTCTACAGACCGCATTTTTTGCTCCAGCAGCTTAAAACTTAATCAGAATGTTTGTCTTGATGAAAGCTAGATCAAGTTTGAAATTGATGCATTTGAGGTCAAAAACTAGGTCACAAGCCAAATTGAAGGATCGTGTTTATTAATAATTTCAAAGAAAACTTTGTAAATTGTCTTTTACTACCTTTAATGACCATCAGTTATGTTACATCCTGCAGATTTTCACACTTAAATCTATATTATTATGCTGGCTAATTCCTGTGTGTGATTATCAACCTCACACGAGCATTGTAAACCTGGCAGTGGTTATAATGGTATCTGGTCTGAATGTTATTGACATATTCAATTCAAAAACCCATGGGCATTCTAAATTTAAACTGCTTTTTCAAAGTGACTAACCTCATTGGTAAATGAAGGCATTCATATTGACAAACATCTCTTGTGTATATGCACATGCAACCGCCTGTCTGACCGTAACTACAAATACCAACACAACTGTCCAAATAGTGCTTTAAGTTCTTTGATCACATCATCAGTTTGGTGTGAAAATTACTCTGCTTAGAACTATTTGTTTCGGCGGAGCTGCCTGTGTTTTTAGCTCACCTATGCACGTAGTGCAAGGTGAGCTATTGTGATCACATTTTGTCCGGCGTCCGTCAACATTTGAGCTTGTTAACACTCTAGTGGCTACATTTTTGCATCCGATCTTCATGAAAGTTTATCAGAACATTCATCTCCATCAAATCTTGGACAAGTGCGAAACAGGGCCATGTGAGGTAAAAAACTAGGTCACTAGGTAAAATTGAAGGGAAATCTTGTTAACACTGTGGAGGCCACATTTTCAACTTGAGCATGTTGAAACTTTATCAGAATGTTTGTCTTGATGATATGTAAGTCAAGTTTGAACATGGGCTATGTCGGGTCAAAAAGTAGGTCACTAGGTCAAATTGAAGGAAAATCTTGTTAACACTCCAAAGGCCGCAATCTTTGCTTCAGAAGTTTGAAATTTTGTCAGAATGTTTGTCTTAAACATTTCTAGGTCAAGTTTGAATATGGGTCATATTGGGTCAGTATCTAGGTCACTAGGTCAAATTGAAGGGAAATCGTGTTAACACTGTAGAAGCCGCATTGTTTGCTTCAGCAGCTTGAAATTTAGTCAGAATGTTGAGCTGAATAATATCTAGGCCAAGTTTGGATATAGATCATGTCGGGTCAAAAACTAGGTCACTAGGCCAAATTGAAGGGTTATCTTGTTAACCCTCTAGAGGCCAAATTTTAACTTGAGTATGTTGAATCTTTATCAGAATGTTTGTCTTGATGATATGTAGGTCAAGTTCGAACATGGGTCATGTTGGGTCAAAAAGTAGGTCACTAGGTCAAATTGAAGGAAAATTTTGTTAACTCTTTAGAAGCCGCCTTTTTGGATACAGCTGCTTGAAATTTGGTCAGAATGTTTATCAAATAACATCTAGGCCAAGTTTGAATATGGGTCATGCAGGGTTAAAAACATGGTCACTACGCAAAATTGAAGGGAAATCTTGTTAACACTCTGGATACTGCATTTTTAACTTGAGCATGATGAAACTTTATCAGAATGTTTGTCTTCATGATATGTAAGTCAAGTTCGAACATGGGTCATGTTGAGTCAAAAAGTAGGTCACAAGGTCAAATTGAAGGAAAATCTTGTTAACACTCTAGATGCCGCATTATTTGCTTCACAAGTTTGAAATTTTGTCAGAATGGTTGTCTTAAAGATATCTAGATCAATTAAAGTTCGAGTATGGTCAGAAACTAGGTAACTCTGTAGAAGACGCATTTTTTGATACAGCAGCTTGACATTTGATGAGAATGTTTTATTTAAATGATATCTAAGCCAAGTTCAAATATGGGTCAAAAACTAGGTCACTAGGCCAAATTGAAGGAAAATCTTGTTAAGACTTTGGATACCGCATTTTTTGCTTCAGCAGCTTGAAATTTTGTCAGAATTTTTGTCTGAATTATATCTAGGTCAAGTTCGAATATGGGCGATATTGGGTCAGAAACAAGGTCAATACAGGAAAATATTGTTCAAACTCTGGAGGCCGCATTTTTACTTCGAGCAAGTTGAAACTTTGTCAGAATGTTGTCTTGATGATATCTAGTCCATGTTGGAATATGGGTCATATCAGGTAAAAAAAAATATAGATCACTAGAGCAAATGAAGGAAAATCTTGTTAACACTGTGGAGGTTGCATTCAGAATAATTGTCTTGATGTGTTTTGCATTGCAGTACATTGTATAATTAAGGCGAGTGATCTAGGGCCATCATGGCCCTCTTGTATGGAACTTAGTAACCATGAGAAACCATTTATTTATTGTGTAGTTTGTTGACTCTAAAATGAATGTCTGTAGACAACTGTCTCAAATATATACTAGTTTTCAAATGGTCTCCTTAATACAGAAATTAATATGCGGTCTCCTTAATACATAGTCCAGGGTTATATTTATGTATATGTCCTGGTCTCCATAAACCATGTTTCATATATAATATAGGAATATATACACATTGGTCGCATTATGCCTTTCCCACATATAGACACTTCCTGATGCCCATGCAGCATACTACTTTTGGAAACATTGTGGCAGTAGGAGAAATTGCTCATGATAATCTATTTCTCCTTTCACCACAAAGTTTCCAACTCTTCATATTTAATATTTAAACCTGTATTCATGGATATTTTTCATGTTTTTGCCTATATGTTTTCAAAGTTGTCGTCTTCAGATTTGTGATATTTGTCTCCATAAACCATGTTTCAGATCATAGGAATATATATACATTGGTCTCCTTAAAGTAGGTTTTATATTAAAAATATTAAGGAGACCAGAAAATTTATATATATATTTTGTGTATTTTTTTTTTTGTAAAACAAATCTCACAGATCCTATACACTATCTGTCTACATAATATTATGTGCTTAAAAATGTTAAAAATCGCAAAGATAGACCAAGTAATAACACATATACAAATGGTCTCCTTTATGCAGTGTGTAGGGTTGTATATGTATGCACTGGTCTCCATAAACCATGTTTCAGATTATAGGAATATATATACATTGGTCTCCTTAAAGTAGGTTTTATATTAAAAATATTAAGGAGACCGGAAAATTTATATATATATTTTGTGTATTTTTTTTTTTGTAAAACAAATCTCACAGATCCTATACACTATCTGTCTACATAATATTATGTGCTTAAACATGTTAAAAATCGCAAAGATAGACCAAGTAATAACACATATACAAATGGTCTCCTTTATGCAGTGTGTAGGGTTGTATATGTATGCACTGGTCTCCATAAACCATGTTTCAGATTATAGGAATATATATACATTGGTCTCCTTAAAGTAGGTTTTATATTAAAAATATTAAGGAGACCAGAAAATTTATATATATATATTTTGTGTATTTTTTTTTTTTGTAAAACAAATCTCATAGATCCTATACACTATCTGTCTACATATGTGCTTAAAAATGTTAAAAATCGCAAAGATAGACATATAGGATCCATCATGAGTTTTCTTTGGAGATCAAGATTTCTTAAATGAGTCTAGAAAAAGACGGTTATTAACCGAGCCTCTTGGCGAGGTTAATAACTCTCTTTTTCGAGACGAATTTAAGAAATCTTCTCCAAAGAAAAACGAGTGATGGATTCTTTTTATCACCTAAACAGTGTGTTTTAAATGAAAAATATTGACAACATCAAAACAAAGACCGAATAACATATTCTTCATAAGAACTTGTGATTCACCGCATAAAAAAGTAGTCCTCATCATTTTTGAATAAGAAGGAAAAAAAACAACAATGTTTTAAACAATTAAGACTCGTTATTTATTCAAAATAACGTATTATTGCATTTTTCAATGTGTAAAATTTAACAACTTAACAATAAACATAATAAAGATAAAGGTCAAAATGACGTCATCAGTAGTCGCGTGTATGACGTGTTTTTGTTATCACACATGTTGGATATCGTTGTTCCGTGATTTGTTCTCAACTTGAAAATAAGGGTATTTATGTGATAACAAGTAATAACACATATACAAATGGTCTCCTTTATGCAGTGTGGGGTTGTATTTGTATGCACTGGTCTCCATAAACCGTGTTTCAGATTATGTAAATATATATACATTGGTCTCCTTCAAGTAGGTTTTATATTAAAACAAGAAAATAATTTATATATATAATGTGTGTATTATGTTTTTAGGAAAACAAATCTCATATATACACTATCTGTCCACATCTGTGCTTAAAAATGTTAAAATCCTAAATAATAACAAATATACAAATGGTCTCCTTAATGCTTTAAAAAATGATGCAATCCCCTTGATGCAGAGTACAGGGTTATATGTGTATATTTTATATATGAGCCTAAGTGCGAGGTGAGCTTTTGTGATCACTCACCATCAGGCGTCGTCGTCATCTGCACGAACGTCTGTTAACAATTTCCCATAAATAACTTCTCCTACCTAACCAATGGACGGGTTTCAAAATAACAGGAATGTTTCTTAGGAGGTCCCCTTTTAAAGTTGTTCAAAGAATTTAATCTCCAAGTAGATCTTTGGTTGCTGCGGATTCAGAAAAGGGGAAAATTTCCAATCTTTTGAAAATCTTCTTGTCCAAAAGAACTGGCCCGATTTGAAAATTATTTTGCACATATGATCCTTGGGGCACCTTTTAACAAGATTGTTCAAGTTATTCAGGACCGCCAAGTTAAACATGACCGCCAGGGGATTCAGCTTGTTTTCCTCTTAATATTTATGTGAATTGTAAAATCTTTAAATATCTTCTTGTCCAGAAGTACCTGCCAGATTTAAAGATAATTTGGCACAAATGTTCCTTGGGGGACCTTCTACCAAGGTTGTTTAAATTAATCCGATCTGTAACATGGCCGCCAGGCCAGGGGTGTGGCTTATTTTCCTTATATGTGCATTGTAAAAACTTTAAAAATCTTCTTGTCCAAAAGTACCTGCTCGATTTAAAAAATAAAAACAAATGTTCCTTTGGTGACCCTCTACCAAGATTTTTGAAATTATTCCGATCTGATGAAAAACATGGCCATCAGGGGGCAGAGCTTGTTTTCCTTATATATGTAATATAGTGAAAACTTAAAGAAATCTACTTGTACTAAATCACTGGCCCGATTTGAAAATAATTTGGCACAAATGTTCCTTGTATGACCCTCTGCCAAGGTTGTTCAATTTATTTTGATCCGTTGAAAAACATGGCCACCTGGGGGATTGCTTGTTTTCCTTATATGTATCTATATAGTATTTAGGTAAAAACTTTGAAAACTATTGAAGTTCTATTAAATCAGGTGAGCGATATAGGGCCATTATGGCCCTCTTGTTCTTAGTATGTTGAAACTTTGTCAGAATAATTGTCTTGGTGATATATAGGCCAAGATCAAATATGGGTCATGTGACTTGTCAGGTCTAAAGCTAGGTCACTAGACCAAATTGAAGGAAAATCTTGTTTACACTCTGAATACCGCATTTTTAATTTGAGCATGTTGAAACATATCAGAATGTTAGTCTAGATTTTATCTAGACTTAGTTTAAATATAGGTTATGTCTGGTAAAAAACAGGTCACTAGGCCAAATTTGAGAACAATCTTGTTTACACTCTAGTGACTGCATTTTTTGCTGCAGCATTTAAACATTGTCAGAATGTTTGTCTTGATATTATATTGGTCATGTTGGGTAAAAAAACTAGGTCACAAGGACAAATTTAAATTTGTCAACATTCTGGAATATGTATTTTTAGATCACCTGAGCCAAAGGCTCAAGGTCATCTATTCTGATCACCCTCTGTCCCTCGTCTGTCGCTAACTTTTAGCTTTAAACATCATCTCCTAAACCACAAGATCAATGTCAACCAAACTGCACAGGAATGTTCCTTTGGTGGTCCACTTTCAAAATTGCTCAAAGATTTTTATTCCATGGAGAACTTTAAAATTCTTCTTTTCTGAATCTGCTTTCAGATTCCAATATAATTAGGCAGAAATGTTCCTTGGGTGAACGACCCTCTACACAAATTGTTCAAGCCATATCGATTGGTTAAAAAACATGGCTGATAAGCGTCATCAGAAGAGGGACAAAATGACAATTTTTGTGTAACCCTGCGTAGCATGGTAGGCACTTAGGGATTTTTAGCTCACCTGAGCTTTGCTCAAGGTGAGTTATTGTGAGCGCCTTTTGTCCGGCGTCCGTCGTGAGTCGTGCGTCAACTTCTTCTCCTCAGTAACCAGTGGGTCAATTTGGATGAAACTTCACAGAAAGCATCCTCTCAATGACCTCACCAGAATTCCTTCAAATTTTTGGGATCCATGCAAAATTCTGGTTTCCATGGCAACGAAACCGAAAAAACTTTAAAATTCTTCTTCTCCCAAACTGGTTGGCAGATTTTCAAATAATTTTGGAGAAATATTCCTTAGATGACCCTCTATCAGATTCCTTCAAGCCATGTTGATTGGTCAAAAAACATGGCCGCCAGGGGGGGGCGGGGCTATTTTGCCTTATATGGCTATGGTGAAAACTTAAAAAATCTTCTCCTCCAAAAGTGTCTGGCCGATTTTCAAATAATTTTGTAGAAATGTTCCTTGGGTGACCCTCTATCAGATTCCTTCAAGCCATGTTGATTGGTCAAAAAACATGGCCGCCAGGGGGGGGCGGGGCTATTTTGCCTTATATGGCTATAGTGAAAACTTAAAAAATCTTCTCCTCCAAAAGTGTCTGGCCGATTTTCAAATAATTTTGTAGAAATGTTCCTTGGGTGACCCTCTATCAGATTCCTTCAAGCCATGTTGATTGGTCGAAAAACATGGCCGCCAGGGGGGGCGGGGCTATTTTGCCTTATATGGCTATAGTGCAAACTTAAAAAATCTTCTCCTCCAAAAGTGTTAGGCCGATTTTCAAATAATTTTGTAGAAATGTTCCTTGGGTGATCTTCTATCAGATTCCTTCAAGCCATGTTGATTGGTCAAAAAGCATGGCCGCCAGGGGGCGGGGCTATTTTGCCTTTTATGGCTATAGTGAAAACTTAAAAAATCTTCGCCTCCATAAGTGTCAGGCCGATTTTCAAATAATTTTGTAGAAATGTTCCTTGGGTGACCCTCTATCAGATTCCTTTAAGCCATGTTGATTGGTCGAAAAACATGGCCGCCAGGGGGCGGGGCTATTTTGCCTTACATGGCCAAAGTGAAAACTTAAAAAATCTTCTCCTCCGAAAGTGTCAGGCTGATTTTCAAATAATTTTGTAGAAATGTTCCTTGGATGACCCTCTATCAGATTCCTTCAAGCCAAGTTGATTGGTCGAAAAACATGGCCGCCAGGGGTTGGGGCTATTTTGCCTTATATGGCTATAGTGAAAACTTAAAAAATCTTCTTCTCCGAAAGGGTTAAGCCGATTTTCAAATAATTTTGTAGAAATGTTCCTTAGATAACCCACTTTCAGATTCCTTCAAGCCATGTTGATTGGTCAAAAAACATGGTGGGCAGGGCTATTTTGCATTATATGACTATAGTGAAAACTTAAAAAATCTTCTCCTCCAAAAGTGTCTGGCCGATTTTCAAATAATTTTGTAGAAATGTTCCTAGGGTGACCCTCTATCAGATTCCTTCAAGCCAAGTTGATTGGTCGGAAACTATGGCTGCCAGGGGGCGGGGCTTATATAGCTAAAGTGAAAAAAAAATATCAGGTGAGCGATTCCAGGGCCATCATGGCCCTCTTGTTTTTTTTTTGTCCGGCGTCTGTCTGTCTGTCCATCTGTCTGTCTGTCCGTCACACTTTTTCGTCACACTGTCAGTGAGCAGGTGCAGGTGACACACGTGCTCCGCGGAGCACTCCATTCTAGTTTTTAAGTCAGATTTTGATGAAAGTGCTTGCCTGATTTCAAGATAAATGTGAAAAAATGTTCCTTTTGTAAGCCTCTACATAATTGTTCCAAGCAGTACTGCTTGGTTGAAAGACATAACATACAGGTGGCATCAGAAAAGGGGTAAAAGTAACTTTAAACTTCAAATGACATCTCCTCCTTGTCCGTTGGACCAATTTCAGCCAAACTTAATAGGAATGTTACTCTGGGAATCTTCTTTCAAAGTTGTTCAAAGATATAAATTCTATAAAGAACTTTGGTTGCTGCGGCATCAGAAAGGGAAAATAATGCCATTTTTTAAAAATTCTTCTTCTCTGAATCAGCGTATCTGATTCCAAGATAATTTGTAATTTGGTAGAACTGTTCCTTGAGTGACCCTCTACAAAAAAAAAATCAAGCCAAATTGATTGGTTAAGAAACATGGCCACCTGATGGCATCAGAAAAGGGGCAAAATGGCAAAACTTTAAGATTCCATTCTTATTAAAGTTCTTGTTTTATTTTAAGATAGTTTAGCAAAAATGTTCCTTTAGTGACACTGAACATAAATTGTTCAAGCCATATTGATTGATTGAAAAAGATAGCTGCCAGATGGCATCAGAAAAGGGGTTAAAGGAGTTTTACCTTCAGACAACATCTTCCTTGAACTAATGGACCAATATCAACCAAACTTAAAAGAAATGTTCCTGTGTTGGTCATCTTTAAAATTGTTTAAAGATTTAAAAGCATTATTACAAATGTCCTTTACTGATAAGCTGTTTCATTTGCAGTTCATTCCCATTCTCGATCAAGTTTTCACCTTTATTAGAAGTAGCATTTGCTACTATACTATCATTAAGGTGATCGATTTAGGGCCATTTTTGCCCATTTGTTAAGTTGAACATGTTGAAACTTTGTAAGAATGGATGTTTTGATGAGCAAATCAGGGCCATCATGGCCCTCTTGTTTATATATAATTAGCTCTGTCCTTGCAGAGCCATCAGAATACTCTTTAACTAATTTAGTAAATGCATTGTGTCAGCAGAGCATCATTCTTGATTATATAAGTATTTGTATGTTAAACGTATATTTGTTGTTTGTAGGTTAAGGGGCTTAAGCTTTAGTAAGAATTGTTAAAACAATTTATTTTGTTTTTTTTTCTTTTTCAGACAAAGAGGCTATCATGGCTTTTCTAAGACAGAACAAAATAGATTCTATCAATTAAGCATCTGACAATAAATAAACAGTATAAAACGACAAGAGGAGAATTATTTAAAGACAGGAAGACAGCACGCTCAAGTCTTAGTCGAAAGCTTGACCAGATTCATTTTTAAACCAACTTATCATAGAATAGTGTGTGCCATTCAGACCGACCTTTTATGGTGTGTACAGTATGTGTTGATTGATAAAACATTGATCTGTAAATAACACATTAACAAGTAATTTGATAAACCAGTGCAAAAGAGTATATAAGATGTTTCTTAAATTTGGCCAAGTGATGCAGTTTTTAGCTCACCAGAGCACAAAGTGCTTAAGGTGAGTTTTTGTGATCGTCCGTCGTTCGAATATGGGTCATTTGGGTCAAAAACTAGGACACTAGGCAAAATTGAAGGAAAATCTTGTTAACACTCTGGAAGCCGCATTTTTAGCGTGAAACTTTGTCAGAATGTTTGTCTTGATGATATCTAGGCTTAGGTCAAATATAGGTCATGTTTGGTCATAAACTAGGTCATTAGGCCAAATAGAAAGTAAACCTTGTTAACACTCAAGAGACCACATTTTTTGCTTCAGCAGCTTGAAACATTGTCAGAATATTTGTCTTGATGCTACCTAGGCCATGTTTGAATATGGGTCATGTCTGGTAAAAAAGGAAAATCTTGTTAACACTCTAAATGCAGCATTTTTAATTTGAGCATGTTGAATCTTTGTTTGAATGTGTGTTTTGATGATATCAAAGCTATGTTCCCCTATAGGTCAAGTCGAGTCAAAAACTAAGTCACTTGGCCAAATTTGAAAAACATCTTGTAAGCAGTGTATCTTTTGCTTTAGGAGCATGATTCTTTATCAGAATGTTTGTTTTGACAATATCTAGGCCAAGTTCAATATGGGTCATATCCTGTAAAAAAACTAGGTTACTAGGCCAAATTGAAGACACTCTAGAAGACGTATTTTTTATTTGAGTATGTTGAAATTTTGTCAGAATGTGTGTTTTGGTGATAATAGCATACATGACCACAACGTTATTGTGATTGACTGTGGTTGGCCCTCTTGTTAGCTTCACTGGCTGAAAGAAAATCTTCTCCTCCAAAACTTGTTGGCCGATTTTCATATAATTATGTGACCCTCTATTTCATTCAAGCCTTGATGATTGGTCAAAAACAAGGTCGCCATAGGGCGGAGTTGTTCGTCTTATAAGGCTATAGTGAAAACTTTAGAAATATTCTTCTCAAAAAGTATAAAGCTGATTTTCAAATGATTTTGTCCAAGTGTTCCTTGGGTGACCTTCTAACAGATTCCTTCAAGCCATGTTGATTGGTCAACAAAATAGGGCAGCAAGGAAGTTGTGCTGTTTTGCCTTATATGAATGAAATGAAAACTTTAAAAATATCTCCAAAAGTATGAAGCCAATTTTCAAATCGTTTTGTGGAAATGTTCCTTTGGTGAACCTGTATGAGATTCCTTCAAGGCATGTTGATTGGTCAAAAAACATGGCCGTCAGGGGTGGAGCTGTTGTTCATTTTATGGCAATAGTGAGTTTATTTTTGCCTAATGACTGGAGCGGTTCTGGCCCTCTTGTTAATATGCCAGATCACAAAGTGCTCAAGATGACCTATTGTGATAGTCTAATGTCCTTTGTTGTGTGGAAGTCAGAGCGCCAGAATTATAAATTTGAATGGGAAATTTTGGTAAGAGTCCAAAATCCTAGTTAGATATCCATGAAGGATGAATAAAGTGTCAATTATCATGATATAACTGAACAATTGATGAAAAATACACAACACCGAAATAAATTTATGAGTTTTGTTTACCACTGAGCCTATCTAAACCAAGTTTCACAGGATTTGTTCTTGTGTTGTCCTATTTAAAACTTGTTTGCCAAATTCCATATCAAATTTTAATAGAAATGTGCTTCAACAAGACTTAAGAAGACTTTGCACTTCTACAAAAATGATAGTGTCAAGTTCTTAATTCTAGTTTGAAGTCAATGTCTTTATTTGCATGTTTTTTATGTGACCCTCTTCCATCATGGCTGCTTGTGAAAACTTTTCTCCACTCAGACCAATAGTCAAATTTCAAATATTGTCGCAAAATTTCAACATTATTCAAGCCATTCCCAAGGCAAAATTGGAACCAGAGCTAAATTCTCAAAATAGTCTTTCATATACCTCATTCAGAAAGTCCCAATTTTTTTTTTGTCCCCCGCTTTACGAAGTTAAACGTCGGGGACATTAAATCTCATTCGTCAGTCCGTCCGTCAGTCCCTCCGTCACGCTGTCACAAAAACTTTAACCTTGGTCATAACTTCTGAACCGTAATAGGTACTGCTTTCATATTTCACATGTGTATTCCTTGTGACAACCCCTTTCCATCAATACCAATTTTGACCTTGTGACCTTGACCCTGACCAATAAAAGCCCCAAAGCGGGGGACCATAATTCTCTGAATTTGCTTGTTTTTTTTAAATTTGTGGCATTTTCCAAAATATCTTAGAAACTATTGAATGATCAAAGATAACGCCCCAGAAGGAATTGATAACTTAACATTTTTTCATCAATCTAGACTTTTTTGATATTCCAAAGCCATACATTTAAACTGTTAGCCCTAACTTTTTCTGTCTGAACCACTACAATTGTTGTTTGTTGCTGAAGTGAACGATTTTTGGGTCATTATGACGATCGTTTGTGCTGTGATAGTTTTAAAATAACGTTTATTAAAACTTGAAAAGTATTAAGCATTAGTTTCTCATTTCACATGTAATAAGGAATGTTTAATGTTTTCAAAAGTATTGCATTGACAAAGAAATGTGAGTATATGTTTGGGGAGGGGAGTATGAAGAAGGGGGAGAGATTCACACTAGGATGTGGCATAATATTCAGTTACAAAAATAGATGTACAGACATAGTTTCACGTCGTGATAACTATAATATGATCCAAGCTTTAGGGGCATACCAGTACATATGTGAGCCGCAACAAGCCATTAAGGGTCTTTGTGACTCTCCCTAACATGAATGAATGAAGGTAATTTGGTGTAAAAAAAATAGGGCTACAAATCTTGGTTTTTAGATCACCTGAGCTGAAGGCTGAAGGTGATCTTTTTTTATCACTCACCGTCTGAACTTCGTATGTCACACGTCATCTGTTCAAATCTTTTTCTCTGAAACTTCTGGTCCAATTTCAACCAAATTTCCTAGGTCGCCTTCATCAAAACGTGTCAATCCATAGGACCAATTTCGACGGAACTTCACAGGATTTTTTTCTTGGTAATCCTTTTTAAAAATTGTTCAAAGATTCAAGTTCTTTTCTGAGTTTTGGTTGCTGTGGCAAATGCCTAAAATTCTAAAGTTCTTCTCTTCTTAATCAGCTTGTCAGTCAAGATAATTGGGTAGAAATGTTCCTTAGGCAACCCAGCTTAATTAAATTTTCCCCGATAGTAAGTTACATATTTGCTACTATACCATCACTCGGGTGATCAAATTAGGGCCATCTTTGCCCTCTTTTTAAGATGCATAATATTGCCTAAGGGTTCACTGTTCGCACATGCATTAAAACCCCAATTACCGCTGATAGTCAATATGTTTAGCAGAAGGCTATTCTTCTCATATACATGTATACTTACTTCATGTATAATATATTATGTAAAAAGTTTAAGTCCATAACAGCAGAGGACCTAGCTGTGAATAGTAGCAAATTTGATGCTAAAAACATTGTTAAGAAAACATTCAAGTATAATCTGCATAATTAATTTTGCAATGTAAAACAAAAAATTTGACTTCAAAGTTGGCTACAACTTTGGCTCCGACTTCTTATCAATTTGGTGAAAAACCGAATATCCATGGAGGCCCTGTTTGGTCTCCTGAAGACTTTTTAGTTTTAATTTTGTTTATTGTAGTCGCCATTAACAATGTTTCAGATTTTAGGAATATATTTACTTTGGCCTCAAATATGTTTCATTGTATTCAAAACATTAAGGGCTTTATAATAGAAAAGTGGGAAATCTAGTATCATAAATGCACTACCTGTCTGCATCTGTGCTGAATTTTCTAAAATCATAGGGATAGACCATGTAATAAAAATACTAGAATACAAATGGTCTCCTTAATACAGAAAAAAAAAATGTGGTCTCCTTAATGCATAGTCCAGGGTTATATCATATGAGCCATTCCACGAGAAAAAACAACATTATGGACTCGGCGTAATGTATTGACCCAGATCAATCCGGACCAATACATTCCGTCTCAGGGGAATAGAGGTATAGAGTAAGAATTCCTGAAACAGAAAATCTCCAGGAGGCGAAAAGTGTCTGTCTGGGTTAGCCTGTGTGGCATGCTTAGGCTGATCCGGATCAATACCTAACGCAGAGTCCACAATGTCGGTTTTCGTGTGGAACAGCTCATATATATGTACTGGTCTTCATAAACCATGTTTCATAATATATAAATATATATAAACATTGCTTTCCTTATCCCTTTCCCAAATATAGACACTTTCTGATGCCCTTGCAGCGTTCAACTTTTGAAAACATTGTGGCAATAGGAAAAATTGCTCATGATGAGACATTTCTCCTTTTGCCACAAAGTTTTCAACTTTATATATTTAATTTTTGTTTGTTTGTTTGTTTGGAGTTTAACACCGCTTTCAACAGCTTTGGTCATATCACGGCGGTCAGTGCACCTACCCATGTTTTCCTGGCTTTCCCACACCAGTACTTACACAACAATCTTTCGAAGCCACTGACTACTTTCTCACATAGATCAGAGGTGAGAGGCAATGGAAAACATCGCCCGAAAGAATGTCGCCGCAACCGGGTATCGAACCCGTGACCTCCAGATCACGAGTCAGATACGCTACCAATTGAGCTACCCGGCCGGGTTATATATTTAATAATTTAACCCTTATTCATGGAGATTTTTTAGGTTTCTGCCAATATGTTTTCATAATTTTCATCTGCAGATTTGTTGTATTTGAGAAAGATTTAAAATATTGTTTTAAGCTGGACTATAGTGTAAGAGTGCTTGGTTGAAAATCATTGCATACAGGTGGCATCAGAAAAGGGGTAAAATTAACTTTTAGGTTCAAATTACATCTCCTTATCCTCTGGACTAATTTCAGCCTAACTTAATAGGAATGTTACTTTTGGGGTCCTCTTTCAAAGTTGTTCAGAGATATAAATTCTATGCAGTACTTGGTTGCTGTGGATTCAGAAAGGGAGAAAATGCTATAACTTAAAAATTCTTCTTCTCTGAATCCACTTGTTTGATTCCAAGATAATTTGGTAGAAATGGTCATTGAGTGACCCTCTACATTATGTGTTCAAGCCATAATGACTGGTTGAAAAACATGGCTTCCAGACGTCATCAGAAAAGGGGCAAAACGACAATAATTTAAAATTTCATTCTTATTCAAGTTTTCGACTGATTTCTAGATAGTCTAACAGAAATGTTCCTTTAGTGAAACTGTACATAATTTGTTTCAGCCATATTGATTTGTTGGAAAAGATAGCTGCCAGGTGGCATCTGAAAAGTGGTAAAAGGAACTTTAATCTTCAAATGACATCTCCCCCTAAACCAATGGACTGATATTAACCAAACTTTTAGGAAAACATATTTCATATATGTACATTATCTGCCTTCATCTTTGCTAAAACATGTTAAAATCGTAAGGACAGACTAAGTAATAAAAAATAAGTAATTATTTGGTCTCCTTTATGCAGATTGTAGGGTTATATATGTATGCACTGGTCTCCGATAACCATGTTTCAGATTATAGGAATATATATACATTGGTCTCCTTAAAGTAGGTTGTATATTAAAAATATTTAGGAGACAAGACAATTTATATATATTCTGTGTATTCTTTTTTTAGGAAAATAAATCTCATGTATACACATGTCTACATCTGTGCTTAAAAATGTTTAAATCGTAAAGATAGACCAAGTAATAACACATATACAAATGGTCTCCTTAATACAGTAAATATAATGCGGTCTCCTTAATGCAGAGTCCAGGGTTATATGTGAATATATATGTTCCGGTCTCCATAAACCATGTTTCAGATTATAGAAATATATACATTGGTCTCCTTAAAGTATGGTTTTTATGTTACAAATATTAAGGAGACCAGCAGATTTGTATATTTTTTGGCTACATGTTTTTAGGAAAACTAAGCACATATATACACTATCTGTCTACATCTGTGCTAAAAAATGTTAAAATTATAAGGGTAGACCAAATATTAACAAATATACAAATGGTCTCCTTAATGCAGAAAAAATAATGCGGTCTCCTTAATGCAGCATCCAGGGTTATATATATATATATATATATATGTTCCATCCTCGGGACAAAAAAAAATATTTCTGAAAAGCTTAGTACATTTCAATTTATTAAAATTGTTAAAACTAGAATCAACCATCGGGTATAAGTTTATGTTAACCTCTCTCGTCGCAATCGAACACACTATTAAAGTATTACAGTCAAACATGTGCTAAAGACCACCTGTGTATAGCAATTCCCTGTCAATAGAAACCACACTTTAACATTCTCAATTAATCATGTTCTGCCTAAATGACCCTGCAATTAAAGACCACCTGTGAACGAAGATCAGTGTGTGCACTTCCCATGGGTGGTCTTTAAATACTGGTTGGACTGTATAATATAAGTATACGGGTAACCTTTGATTATTCGTTTCGTAACCATTGCTTATCATCAATGACTGCACATTGGATAACTTACAATCGCACTATTTTGTACAACAACTTACTACCCGATATAGAATAACCTGCAGTCAATTGTTTTTTTTACACCGTTAACAGTATCCCAGTTATGTCACGCCCACAGAACACTTATTCGTGATTCCTGAGTAATGAACCAGTACTAGGTTAGATAACGTACCTTGTCCACTGATACTCCAACATGACAGCTGAGTAATGAATCAGTACAAGGCTAGATAACGTACCTTGTCCACTGATACTCCAACATGACAGCTGAGTAATGAATCAGTACTAGGCTAGATAACGTACCTTGTCTACTGACACTCCAACATGACAGCTGAGTAATGAATCAGTTCTAGGCTAAATAACGTACCTTGTCCACTAACACTCCAACATGACAGCTGAGTAATGAATCAGTTCTAGGCTAAATAACGTACCTTGTCCACTGCCACATTCCAACATGACAGCAGAGTAATGAATCAGTACTAGGCTAGATAACGTACCTTGTCTACTGACACTCCAACATGACAGAAGAGTAATGAATCAGTACTAGGCCAAATAACGTACATTGTCTAATGACACTCCAACATATAGCTGAGTAATGAATCAGTACTAAGCTAGATAACGTACCTTGTCCACTGACACTCCAACATGACAGATGAGTAATGAATCAGTATTAGGATAGATAACGTACCTTGTCCACTGACACTCCAACATGACAGATGAGTAATGAATCAGTACTAGGCTAGATAACGGACCTTGCCCACTGACACTCCAACATGACAGCTGAGTAATGAATCAGTTCTAGGCTAAATAACGTACCTTGTCCACTGCCACACTCCAACATGACAGCAGAGTAATGAATCAGTACTAGGCTAGATAACGTACCTTGTCTACTGACACTCCAACATGACAGCTGAGTAATAAATCAGTTCTAGGCTAAATAACGTACCTTGTCCACTGCCACACTCCAACATGACAGCAGAGTAATGAATCAGTACTAGGCTAGATCACGTACCTTGTCCACTGACACTCCAACATGACAGCTGAGTAATGAATCAGTTCTAGGCTAAATAACGTACCTTGTCCACTGCCACACTCCAACATGACAGCAGAGTAATGAATCAGTACTAGGCCAAATAACGTACATTGTCTAATGACACTCCAACATATATCTGAGTAATGAATCAGTACTAAGCTAGATAACGTACCTTGTCCACTGACACTCCAACATGACAGATGAGTAATGAATCAGTATTAGGCTAGATAACGTACCTTGTCCACTGACACTCCAACATGACAGATGAGTAATGAATCAGTACTAGGCTAGATAACGGACCTTGCCCACTGACACTCCGACATGACAGCAGAGTAATGAATCAGTACTAGGCTAGATAACGGACCTTGCCCACTGACACTCCGACATGACAGCAGAGTAATGAAACAGTACTAGGCTAGATAACGTACCTTGTCTACTGACACTCCAACATGACAGCTGAGTAATGAATCAGTACTGGGCTAGATAACGTACCTCGCCCACTGAAACTCCAACATTACAGCTGAGTAATGAATCAGTACTAGACTAGATAACGTACCTTGTCCACTGACACTCCAACATGACAGCTGAGTATTGAATCAGTACTTGGATAGATAACGTACCTTGCCCACTGACATTCAAACATGACAGCTGAGTAATGAATCAGTACTTGGCTAGATAAAGCACCTTATTCAGTGACACTCCAACATGACAGCCGAAAGCAGGGATCGCGCCTAGGAATCTTCCACGCGCATCAATCTCCCACGATGGCATCCTTCTAATTTATTCATCTCTGTTCACTGTTTCTACAATCATTTGCGTATTGATTGTGTAATTGCTAGATTGATATATATTTCAGTTACACCGGGGCGGCCAGTTTACCTCACGTGCGTGCACATGTTCTCAACACAACCAGCTACCATCACGCTAAGTTAGACCATTGGTGGAGGGTGAATGACCTTGTTTATAATACATTGTTTCAATCATCGACATAACTGAATGTTCGAACCGGGATTCGAACCCACAACCACCTGGAATGGTGGTCAATTGTCGCAAAGAGATCGATGAATATCACTTTATGGTTTCATGCAAAATTATATTCATTAATTTCTAGCAAAAAATCCCAAATGACCTTAATAAGTATGCTACCCATATGACTTACCAATTAAATCCTTTCCCACATACAGCAAATTTGTAGCAAATTTGTAGCAGACGAATTTTGAAGTCATCAACACCAACATATAGAAAACCTCTATAAATGATGGTATTATTGAATAGAGTTATAATCATAGTGGCAATGGTAGAAATTATTTCAAAAGACGTCTGCTGCAGAGGCGTCAGAAAATGTCTTTAAGTGGGAAAGGGATAAATGAAAAATATATAACAATGGGCAAAATAAACCCGGATCACAGGGCATCAATCAACGATAGCAATAAAGGAGCATAGGACATGATGGATTAAATAAAGATACTTTCCAAATATAGCCACGTTTAACAAAAATACACAACTGCAAGAAATAATGTAATAAACGAGCAAAATACAAACATGAAAAGTTTATTGCATGTAAGAAGGAAAATAAAACGAACAAAAAACAATAGGAATGTGTAGCCATATATCTACATGAACTTTTAGGTGCAGGATCATTTTGAAAAGTATTCTCAGTCTCGTTTACATACACAATTGAAGAAGACGACTAGGAATACATCTTGTAACAAATATGGATAACATCTACAAATGAAAGAAAACTGAAAATATTGTAGCACAAGAAGTTACTCATCATGTTGCCACAATGCTCCTGCTTAGACATCGGTGTTTAAATGTTGAAAATAGCAATATTAAGGTATTTTTATGTGTACCGAAAATGAAATCAAACTAGGAAAAAGCATAACGTATCTAAAACTAAATAGAATGATTTTATTTCACTTTAGCTTGTAATTTCTATGATTTTGTTTATTGGTCAGTCCCCGTAGAGACGTTCATAAATTGCGCTCGCCGCCCATATTTCAGGGCGTCGGCGCGGGGTATTGGGTATAGTTTTCAACTAGCAATAACCACGCCTCGGATAAACCTCATTGGCTATGGTACCGCCACTGCGCAAAGCTAACGTTACTATAAATTTGTAGTATTATAAATATTTTTTAAAAAACAACATAGTGGTAAAAGTTGAGTTTTCATTGAATATCTATATTTACGAAAAAATACATTTTTAATAACCAACTATCTTATAAAAACCCTGCAGGAGAAAGAAACTTTTGTTGATATTCAAATAAAAAAATTGAGAAAGAAAATGTATGTAACAACCGAAACGTATTTATAAAAGGGAGGTAATTCAATTTTATCCGAAATATTGCGTATTACAAAATATAACAACCAATCAAGTTTCACCATCTGTGACAATTTATAGAGTTCATTTAACATCACGCAACACTCTGTTAAGTATTACTTTTGTATATGTTAGTTTGAAAATACGAACTTTCACACCAGAAATATGTGACTTAATTAAACCAGTTGAATGAAATCAAAAATATGAAATACATTATGAAACCGGAAGTAAATACCCGGAAATGGATATAAATCTAAAAACATTCCGAATGAATAATCCACGAGTTACCGGCGAGATGTTTTGATACATTTATCACAAATTTAACGTTATTTTGGTGCTGTGAAGTGTCAATATGTTGGAGGTTATAGCATTTCGTATGCTCCATTATATTGTGGCTCTAAGTTCATTCATAAGACAATGGTTCTTCAGAATTCCGTCTCTGTCGTACCTAAAAGGGAACTCGTCAACGGTGCAGTCTGACGCAAGAGATTTTACCAAACTTCCACTTCACATAGCTTTGATATTTCAAGAAGAGGATTTAAGTTACAGTGACATTACAAATGCTGTGCTGTGGTGTGTTTCCATGGGTATTTCATACATAACGCTGTATGACATTCATGGTAAGTGCCCTGAAGTACCGGATTGGAATAGGAAAATAGGTTACACACCAAATAAATTCCTTCTTTGTTTCCAGCTAAATCGACCAGATTCAGCCCTTAATTGTCACATTTTCTAAGCGTTTCTCATGTAGAACACCATATATCATTGAAAATAGTAAGCTCTTAGCTTTAAAATAACCCCCCAAAATGGGTGTGCAAGATAGAATTCACCAGACGAAAATGGTTACTTTGGCATCATTTTGGACCAAACTGGTTTTTAGCATTCTCTACTTTCACTTTCAAACAAGGTCAAAATATAAAAGTGATCAAATTAATCATTTCCAGTGCAACCTAAACACATTTACAATGAATTTAAACTGAATGTCATATATATTTAATGCATTCTTGTGATGGTATACACTCATTTGTACGCAAGCAATTTTTTTATAGGGACTATTTCAGTATTTGGGTGCAGATCAGTATATCAGCGGATGTATAAGCGTAATTTGACCTATAAGAGAACCATAACTAAAGGTTTTTATTCAGTCAGTTTCGCACTAGTCTTTAAATCCAATACAGGACCTTGACTACATGTGAATGAATCCGGGTGTATTCGGCCCGGTCTTTTTCGGCCCTAAACGTATTCGGCCTATTTTTTGTTTTAATATATAATTTTTCGATGTTTAGACTTTCTATAGTATTCTTATTGATTATGATTGGGGAAATAATTAAAACTACTATTATCTCAGTATTGTATTCGGAGTTTACCAATGTTGCAGTATTTTTTAGGTAGGCTAGTTATGAAATCATAAAAATACTTATGTGAATCTAAACTCCGAAAACATTATGAACGCGAATAAGGACGTTATTATGTTGATATTAATGATATTATTCTCAAACCAACACATAAGAGTTCTCAAGAACTGTTTATTTGAGCTAGGGACAAAAATGAAAAAACGTATTTAAAAAAATATAATATATGTTAATAGGCAAAGCCGTGTGAAAGCAAGAACAATTAATTAAGTAGTGTCAGTCCCCAAACAAGAAACAAATGATTAGGCAAATTGTAGAAAGTTACAAAAAGGAATTTGAAAAAACATATTGAAAAAACCTAAACTTATCATGTATCTAAGTTTAATGAACTAGTACATATCGAGGTTATGATATTTTTAGCTTTTTTCTTAAATGGGGTCAACATTTGACAGGACGGCTTCGGCTTCAAATGATATATGACAGATATTTTATCTACATACCTGCAGATACAGACAAAACAAATATACATTTTAATTGAATTTACGTTGTTACAAACATACATTTATTTTCATTAAATCAATATAATTAAAAACATATTGAAAAAACCTAAACTTATCATAAATCTAAGTTTAATGAACTAGTACATATCGAGGTTTATAATATGATACTTTTAGCTTTTTTCTTAAATGGGGTCAACATTTGACAGGACGGCTTCGGCTTCAAATGACACATGACCGATATTTTATCTACGTCCCTGCCGATACAGACAAAACAAAATTTGAAATATACATTTTCAGTGATTTTTTTACCTGCGCGTCCTGCGTCCTGGACGCACAAATATTTCCGGGGACGCAAACTTTCATTTCATGTGCATCCACGGGACGCATAGAAAAATCAAGAAGAAAGTCCAATGAATATAGATATTTTCCGCTGTCGTTCGCCAAAGTCGCAAATTGCCCAAGAAAAAAAGAATTTGCGAAAATTGTTTGCGAAAGAGAAATCTTGGCAAGTTTGAGCCGCCATTTTGTTTATATAAATGCTCTAAGCGACGTATTTTTTTCCACAACGCAAGCGACTATTGATTTTGTTCTCTGTGTACAGAATACCGTGATAACTTTAGCAGGTAACCAGTCTTGATATTTGACAATGTAAAGGTCAAGTTACTGTGTGATTGGAGGTTTTTCACACGTTTAATCAGGTTTATTGGACGAATTAGTGACACGCCCGATTAAGAAATGTTGTTATTGTCAATGAAAGAAACACGAGGTTATCTGTTTGCTCTTTGATTGGACATATTTTTTAATTGAACATGTTTTCGTCCGTAATCAAGATTACGTTTGACTAAACAATTTCGGAAGCGGACAATTTAACAAAATGATTTCAAGTGTAGAGTTCGAAGGTTTTCTGACACTCTAGTCAAAAGCAAATGAAAATGATTTTAAGACCTATATAAACTGAATCGAAATGACGATCAACGCTGTAATCTCGCCAAATAGTTAACTCATTACTCTGCACAGCGTAAACACAATCAAATCACTCATTCAGTACCATTCTAAAAATGACTTCCGAATGTAAGCTAGATTGTCTTCATTCTGAACCTTCTGCAAAATACAAAAATAATCAAGCTTATGCCAGAAACTTTCATGGAAATGACTAGCTCAGTTATGATCCTGTATCAAAGTTTATGCAATGTATAATTTGTATTAAAACACAAATTAAGCAATGTAGAAACATTTCCACCTCTTGATATACAGTCCTAGAGAAAGAAAATGACAACTGTGTACTTCGCTGCAAAGCAAATCTTCTTATGATAGTTACTGTAGCATACTAAATAACATAATAGCTATTAGTAAATGAAATAAAAGAAGAAACAATTTATTTAATCTTACTGTCCCTTTTTTAAAACCCTTTGTCAATTTAATTGATTTTTCCATTTAAAAAAAGAATGGCACCAAAGTACAATGCACTAACTTTCAGCAATCGACTCTTGCAAGGCATGCAACTTTATGTGAACATCAAATGCTCGTACAAGCACCAGGTTTACAACAAGACCTGCACACAGTACACCAAAAATGTGATAGCAAACAAGATGCAGCTTCCAAAATCTTATTCAAGACTCTTCATTAATGATTATTTGTTAGATGGTTCATTTTAATAAATTCAAAGGTATATTACCGCCGACGTGAGATTTTATAAAATTGTCCTGAAAATTAGGACTCGCACCTTCAATTTTGGGACTCACAGAATTTTAGTTCAGCAAGTCCTGGAACTCACTGGTTGTAATTTGTAAAAAAATCACTGCATTTTAATTGTATTTACGTTGTTACAAACATACATTTATTTCATGTAATCAATAAATCAATATAATTACTTAATCAAACAAATTACATAATCTATCATTAACAACCTTGGAACTATCTTAAAAGACCAGGCTTAATTTAATACTCTTAACAGTAATCAAAGCGCCAATGGCACTGTAGTGGCGATCGTATGGAAAATCCTGCAAAGTAACAAGCAGTATATCGGTGTAGGGCTTGCGATGACTCTGGTGCGGGTATATTTGAGAATGTATCAACCCTGCATCTTTTGACAGTAGAATAATGTTAGTTTGCCAGAATGTTGTCTTGGTGATTATTTAGTTACGTTCTGAAATTGGTCATGATGTGTTCAAAATTAGGCCATTCCAAAGTTATGAAAAATCTAGTTGGTATTCGATAGACTACCGTTTTAGCTCATTAGAATGACTATTTGTAATCTAAATTGTTTGGGTAATCACATGTTTATCACCAGGTCGTTAGGCCATATTAAGATAAAATATATTTTACACTTTAGAAATGACTAAAGAAAGGAGAGAAAACAGTATCCATTAGTTTGGTGTTTGTTTCAATTATGTCCGATATTAAACAGGTCTGTTCAATTTAGTCCCTTCACATTGCATGATTGAGGGTTGTCACAGTGTATTTATATGTCTCTGAGGTTGTTAAACTGCTTCGAATAATGTGAGTGCAAAAACAAACACAAAACATGCTCCAAAAGCACAATTTCACTATTTGCCAAACTGTTTAATTTATGAAAATATAGGCATATATTATAATGCTAGATCTTCAAACTCAATTAGGCTACACTGTCAGCATTGATTGCTAATTGACTCTAGAACGTGCAGACGTGTATACATAACGTGTGTACACACTGCCATCGTGTGTCCTTTAAACCTTTGTAAACCAGTCTTATTATCTAGACGCTTTCATATATTTAAACAAGTACAAAATAAAGCGTTTATAATATTGAGATTTACAAGCTTTTCTGGTTTTTGGTCTCGCGAGCTATTTATAGAACCTTTTGGAATTTCCAGATTTGAGTATCACCAGAGTTGTCGTTATTTGCAAGGCAGAACGCGCAATGATATTTATTATCTGCCAAATCATGACGAAGATAATCAGAGTACAACCAACTCCTGCCGAATCAGGTTAAAGGTCAAAAGGTTACGGTTGACTACAGTAAAAATAAAACGAGGCACAGGAGTATCATGATACTCTGCATAGCGTACCCAAGACGCCCGATGATATTTATTATCTGCCCAAACATGAAGAAAGATAATATGTAAATAGTTTAACTCTATTTAGATATTTTCTCGATAAATCTCAAATATTAGTACCAATCCGGTATCAAAGTAGCACTAACATTATCATTATTAATCGTGTGCCTGCATCACTGATGGAACTATATATATATATGGGGTTTAACGGAAGTGAGTAAATTGCCTTTGCAGAAATATCCAACCGAATGTTCAAATACGACTATATAAATTATTTTTTCGTTGTTGTTGTTTTGGTAGCACTGTGGCGATTGTCAACCAATCGCCACAAAAATGCGTGAACAACTATATATATATCTCTTTGATCAGCATAGTAGGCTACCAAAAGATAGTAGGCCGAATAGGACTAGGCCGAATACACCCGATACCCATGTGAATGCTGATAGTCTTTAAATTATTGTTTGTTAAAACATTTTTGCAGGTTGTTTGTCTGAGGTCTTTAAAGCAGTTGATGGTCCGAGGTCTATTTACACTTTAAAGCACTTCATATTTCGTTTCGATGAGCTGCTCCTCAGGGGTATCTAAGAATATGTCTTGCGAACAATGATTGAATGAAGACTCTGGGTGTTCTACTCATTTGAGCAGAATATCCAGAGCTTTCACAAAAACTAACTCTGTATTTTAGAGGCCAAAGGCTCAAGGTGAGCTATTCTGATCACTTTTTGTCCGTCTGGCGTCGTCCGTCGTTAACATTTAGACATTTAGATCATCTCCTCCTTAACCACTTGACCAATTTCAACCAAACTTCACAGGAATGTTCCTTTGGTGGACCTCTTTCAAAATTGTTCAAAGATTTAAATTCCATCAAGAACTTTGGTTGCTGCGGCAACAGAAAAGGGGAAAATTGCCAAATCTTAAAAAATCTTCTTGTCCAAAAGTACTGGCCCGATTTGAAAATTATTTTGCACAAATGTACATTGGGGCACCCTTTACCAAGATTGTTCATATATTTCCGATCGGTTGAAAAACATGGCCGCCAGGGGGCGGAGCCTGTTTTCCTTATATGTGCATTGTTAAAATTTTAAAAATCTTCGACTTGTCCAAAAGTACTGGCCCGATTTGAAAATTATTTTGCACAAATGTTCCTTGGGACACCCTTTACCAAGACTGTTCAAATATTTCCGATCAGTTGAAAAACATGGCCGCCAGGGGGCGGAGCTTGTTTTCCTTATATGTGCATTGTTAAAACTTAAAAAATCTTCTTGTCCAAAAGTACTGGCCCGATTTGAAAATTATTTTCAACAAATGTTCATTGGCAATATTGTTCAAATATTTCCGATCGGTTGAAAAACATGGCCGCCAGGGGGTGGAGCCTGTTTTCCTTATATGTGCATTGTTAAAATTTTAAAAATCTTCGACTTGTCCAAAAGTACTGGCCGAATTTAAAAATTATTTTGCACAAATGTTCCAAAAGTACTGGCCCGATTTGAAAATTATTTTGCACAAATGTTCCTTGGGGCAACCTTTACCAAGATTGTTCAAATATTTCCGATCCGTTGAAAAACATGGCCGCCAGTGGTTTTTTTGTTAAAATTATTTTGCACAAATGTTCCTTGGGGTACCCTCTACCAAGATTGTTCAAATATTTCCGATCCGTTGAAAAACATGGCCGCCAGGGGGCGGATCTTGTTTTCCTTATTTATGCATTGTTAAAACTTTAAAAATCTTCTTGTCCAAAAGTACTGGCCTGATTTTACAATTATTTTCCACAAATATTCCTTGGGGCACTCCAAGATTGTTCAAATATTACTGATCGGTTGAAAAACATGGCCGCCAGGGAGCGGAGCTTGTTCTCCTTATATGTGCATTGTTAAAACTTTGAAAATCTTCTTGTCCAAAAGTATAAGCCCAATTTGAAAACTATTTTGCACACATGTTCCTTTGGGCACCCTTTACCAAGATGGTTCAAATATTTCCGATCCGTTGAAAAACATGGCCGCCAGGGGGTGGAGCCTGTTTTCCTTATATGTGCATTGTTAAAACTTTAAAAATCTTCTTGTACAAAAGTACTGGCCCGATTTGAAAAATATTTTGCACAAATGTTCATTGGGGCACCCTTTACCAAGATTGTTCAAATATTTCCGATCCGTTGAAAAAACACGGCTGCCAGGGGGCTAAGCTTGTTTTCCTTATATGTGCATTGTTAAAACTTTGAAAATCTTCTTGTTCAAAAGTATAAGCCCAATTTGAAAATTATTTTGCACAAATGTTCCTTTGGGAACCCTTTACCAAGATTGTTCAAATATTTCCGATCCGTTGAAAAACATGGCGGCCAGGGGGTGGAGCCTGTTTTCCTTATATGTGCATTGTTAAAACTTAAAAAATCTTCTTGTCCAAAAGAATTAGCCCGATTTGAAAATTATTTTTCACAAATGTTCTTTGGGGCACCCTCTACCAAGATTGTTCAAATATGTCCGATCTGTTGAAAAACATGGCCGCCAGGGTTGCTGCGGCATCAGAAAGGGGGCAAAATGTCCAAGCTTTAAAAATCTTCTTCTTTGAATCTGCATGTCTGATTCCAATATAGTTTAATAGAAATGTTCCTTAGGTGAGCCTCTACAAAGATTGTTCAAGGCATACTGTTTGGTTGAAAAACATGGCAGTCAGGAGGCATCAGAAAAGGGGCAAAATGACAAAATTTGGAAATTCCTTTTTTAGCTCGAGTTTTGAAAAAAACGAGAGCTATTGTCATGACACTGGCGTCGTCGACGGCGGCGGCGGCGTGGTCGTCCGGTTAAGGTTTTTTGTTTAGCTCATTTTTTTTTTTCTTCTCCCTATCAGTCGAGCGTCTGTGCCGTACGCGGTGCTCTTGTTTTAAGTTCTTGTCTGATATAAATCCTACTTCAGTGATCCTCTACATTTAATTTGTTCGAGCCGTTTTGATTGGTTACAAAATCATAGCAACCTCGCGTCATCACAAAAGGGGTAAATTGAAATTTTAGCTACAAATGACAACTACCATTCCACTTGACCAATTTCAACGTTACTTCACAGGAATGTTCCTTTGATGGTCCTCTTTCAAAATTATTCAAAGACTTGAAGTTGCATTCTGTGAAGAAACTTTGTTGCTGCAGCATCAGAAATTGAGAAAGCTCTTGTTAGATTTCAAGATAAAAATGGCTTTTACTGATTAACTATTTCTTTAACTGAGTGTCCACTCCTTGCTGTTTCATTTGAACTCCTGATCAAATTTTCACAGATATTTGCAGTTAAATATTTGCTTCTAATTAACTATCATTCAGGTGATCGATTTAGGGCCATCTTGGCCCTCTTGTTGTTGTGCTTGTAATGTGAATGAATGTAATTGTACTCGTAATTGAATGATTGGTTGCTAATCATTTGACAACCAATGCCTGACCTTACATGATTTAAAAAAAAATAGGCCAGCAGTCTTTATTAATTTGAGAAACAATATCTTTTTTGTGTATCAATATGCCAACGCCAAAGAAGGCCAAGGGATAAGGCAAGAAGAATCTTCCTGTTGGGCTACATGTTGCAGTTTTGTTGATTGAGGTATTATGCTGGCATTGCTGCTGCTTCAACTGATTGTTAAATCATGAAACATTGCTACATGTGTGCAAGTTGTCAGATCTAAAATGGGTAACAAATCATTTTAAGACCAATATCAACCACTGACCAATACTTCTTAAATTGCCAAGAGTTTAAGCAGCCAATCTCTTTTGCGCGTTTTACTCTGTTGGTTGCATTTTTAAGATTTTTGATCCCTTTTTGATGGTTTGCTTATAAATGCTCCACACCCAATCAACAACTAATCATGACTTGATTGATATAAAACTGTTGTTAGCTGTTGATCGTATGTTGCAATTTGGTCTTTAGCTGGACCTAAAGTTAAAAGTTGTTTTACTTTCCCACATCTATGGTCATAATTTTTGCCAGAACATACATCTCCATCAAATCATGGCCAAGTTTGAAACTGGGTCATGTGAGGTCAAAAAGTAGGTCACATTTTCAACTTTAGCATGTTGAAACTATTTCAGAATAATTGTTTTTATGATTTCTAATCTTAAGTTCTAAGAAAGGTAATTTCCAGTCAGAAACTAGGTTACTAGGCCAAATTTTAGAATAATCTTGTTTGCACTCTAGAGAACACATTGATTGTTTATATCAGCAGTTTAAAACATTGTTAGAATGTTTGTCTTGATGTTATCTAGACCAAATTGGAATATGAGTCATGTTGGTTTAATATTTTAAGAATTATGGTATGGCCCTAAGGCCTTTTCTGATTTTAATTTTGGTCAAGTTATTCATACCAAATCATTTTATTTTAAAACAATTAGAGATATAGCTTTTGTTAGAATTATGACACATTGATTATAAATAGTTTTGTTTTATTGGGAAGCACGAAAAAGTCGAGCACGCTGTCCTCTGACAGCTGTTGTTTAATTACTACTGATAGCATGTAATGACAGATTGAAGGCAAGAATTAACAGTAACAATCTCAGATGTTCTGGTTGATAAATCTTCTGTAAGAGCGAGATCAAAGTATAATCCATTGTTGTTTTTTCTTGATTTATAACCCACTTAACCCTTTCCCTCATACAACAATTCTGCAGCAGACGACTTTGAACGTATTTTGTCAAAACATAGAAAATCTCTATAATTGAATGGATAACCTATGACAAAAAGTGGAAAACATCGTGGCAAAAGGAGAAATTGCATGTTTTGTGCAATTTCTTCTTTTGTCACTATGTTTTCAGAAAGCCGTCTGCTGCAGAGGTGTCAGAAAGCATCTATATGAGGGAAAGGGTTAAAAGCATGTAATAAATCTTGACCTCATACAGACTCGAAGAGTATTTAAGCAAACATTCTGGTAAAGTTCATGATATATGGGTATATAGTCACTATATAATATTATAGATATTATGCCATAATATTTGAAATATCTTTCATACTATTTCAGGAGTATTAAAAAGAAATGAGAAGTTTCTATATGATTCTATAACAAGACAGAGAAATTCTTCAGTGGATTTGGAACAGACTAAATCTGATATATGTTTACATTCTAAATTAGGGCACAGGGAATCATGTAAGTCATTTCTGCCTTCCATTGTCACATTTAATGTCACCAATTGATTTCAGTTTTCATGTCTTATAACCAAAGTGTTGGCCTGATACCTGTTTAAAACCCTTTCCCACAGACAACTTTGGAAACATAACAGGAAGCATAAGGAAAAAAAAGTATGATTAATATTAACCCTTGGCTTTCCCTCATGTAGGCGCTTTCTGATGCCTATGCAGCAGGCAGCTTTTTGAAAACATAGTGATAAAAGAAGAAATTGCTCAAAACAAGCAATTTCTCCTTTTTAGCTCCACTGGCTGAAAGCCAGTCGAGCTTATGTCATGGCGAATTGTCCGTTGTGCGTCCGTGCGTTAACTTTTTCCTTTAAACGACTTCTTCTCCCTAACCACTTGGCCAATTTGGTTGAAACTTCATGGGAAGCATCCTCTCAATGTCCTCTACTAAATTCCTTCAAATTTTTTTGATCCATTCAAAATTCTGGTTTCCATGGCAACCGAAAGAAAAAAATAGTGAGAACTTAAAAAATCTTCTTCTCCGAAAGTGTCAGGCCGATTTTCAAATAATTTTGTAGAAATGTTCCTTGGGTGACCCTTTATTAGATTCCTTCAAGAAATTTTGATTGGGCGAAAAACATGGCCGCCAGGGGGCGGGGCTTTTTTGCCTTATATAGCTATAGTGAAAACTTAAATAATCTTCTTCTCAAAAAGTGTTCAGCAGATTTTCAAATAATTATGTAGAAATGTTCCGTGGGTGACCCTCTATCAGATTCCTTCAAGCCATGTTGATTGGTAAAAAAACATGGCCGTCACAGGGCGGGGCTATTTTGCCTATATGGCTAAAGAGCAAACTTAAAAAATCTTCTCCTCCAAAAGTGTCAGGCCGATTTTCAAGTAATTTTGTAGAAATGATCCTTGTGTGAACCTTAATTAGATTCCTTCAAGAAATGTTGATTGGGCGAAAAACATGGCCGCCAGGGGGGCGGGGCTTTTTTGCGTTATATAGCTATAGTGAAAACTTAAAACATCTTCTTCTCCGAAAGTGTTCAGCCGATTTTCAAATAATTTTGTAGAAATGTTCATTGGGTGACCCTCTATCAGATTCCTTCAAGCCATGTTGATTGGTCGAAAAACATGGCCGCCAGAGGGCGGGGCTATTTTGACTTATATGACCATAGTGAAAACTTAAAAAATCTTCTCCTCCGAAAGTGTCAGGCATATTTTCAAATAATTTTGCAGAAACATTCCTTTGGTGACACTCTACAAGATTCCTTTAAGCCATGGTGGTTGGTAAAAAAAATAGCCACCACGGGGCAGGGCTGTTTGGAGATTTTATTTTTGCCTTATGGCCGTGGAGCGATACTGGCCCTCTTGGGCCTCTTGTTTCACAATGTTTTCCACTTTTAGTCATAGTAACGTTATCCATTCAATTATAAATAGAGATTTTCTATTTTTTGACAAAATATGTTCAAAGTCGTCTGCTGCAGAATTGTCATATGAGGGAAAGGGTTAAATTGAGCTGAACACTTTGCAAAAGAAAAACTGCTCATTATGAGTATTTTCTCCTTTAGCCACAATATTTTCAAAAATGTGCATGTGGGAATTTCCTTCTTTGAATACTTCTGATTGAACTGTATACTTGTTTTTTTAAATGGCATTTGCTTTAACAGTTTAATTCAAAAACCTGCAGTCTTAAGTTAATACAGGCACCAGTGACCTAGTGATTTGTGAGGCTTATAAGAATAGAAACCAAACTCTTAGAATTCCGTTTCATGAATATATTACGATATCGCTTCAATACAATGTTGCTTTGAAGAACAAATTTAGACTAGGCCTTTTTTTTATCCACCAAGGGACATTGATATAATATTTAATGATGATACTACCAATACTTGTTTACTCTTGGCCATTTTAGGACCTATAAAACCTATGTAGATCATTTATCTTTTATGTTTTAATTCCAGATAAAGGTTCATCAACTATAGATGTATTTTTGTTATCATTAGAAGATGGAAGAAAATCATTAGTTAAAATGGCGAAGACCTTGTCAAAAAAAGTGTCTGAAAAACAATTTAAATCCAAGGATATTTCTCCAATTTGTATAGACCAGCTTCTACAAGGTATGTACGAGTCTGGAAAAGAAAAGAAAATGAAAGGGCTTGTTTACTTTTGGGCATGCTTATTTAAGAATCCTATCCTGTTTGCTAAGTATTGGGCAGACATGCGTCCATGTGTACACTTGATTGATTGATTGGGGTTTAACGCCTTTTTAGCTCACCTGAGCTTTGCTCAAGGTGAGTTATTGTGATCGCCTTTTGTCCGTCGTCAGTCGACGGTCGTGCGCCAACTTCTTCTCCTCAGTAACCAGTGGGTCAATTGGGATGAAACTTCACAGAAAGCATCCTCTCAATGACCTCACCAGATTTCCTTCAAATTTTTGGGATTCATGCAGAGCTCTGGTTTCCATGGCAACGAAATGAAAAAAACTTCAGATTTTCAAATAATTTTGTAGAAATGATCCTTGGATGACCCTCTATCAGATTCCTTCAAGCCATGTTGATTGGTCGAAAAACATGGCCGCCAGGGGGGGCGGGGCTATTTTGCCTTATACGGCTATAGTGAAAACTTAAAAAAATCTTCTCCTGAAAGTGCCAGGCTGATTTTCAAATAATTTTGTAGAAATGTTCCTTGGATGACCCTATATCAGATTCCTTCAAGCCATGTTGATTGGTCAAAAACTATGGCCGCCAGGGGGCAGGGCTATTTTGCCTTATATGGCTATAGTGAAAACTTAAAAAATCTTCTCCTCCGAAAGTGTCAGGCCGATTTTCAAATAATTTTGTAGAAATGTTCCTTAAGTGACCCACTATCAGATTCCTTCAAGCCATGTTGATTGGTCGAAAAACATGGCTGCCAGTGGGCAGGGCTATTTTGCCTTTTACGGCTAAAGTGAAAACTTAAAAAATCTTCTCCTCCCAAACTGGTTGGCAGATTTTCAAATATTTTTGTAGAAATGCTCCTTGGATGACCCTTTATCAGATTCCTTCAAACCGTGTTAATTGGTAAAAAAACATGGCCACCAGGGGGGGGGGCGGGGCTATTTTGCCTTATATGGCTATAGTGAAAACTTAAAAAATCTTCTCCTCCAAAAGTGTCAGTCTGATTTTGTAGAAATGTTCTTAGGGTGACCCTCTATCAGATTCCTTTAAGCCAAGTTGATTGGTCGGAAACTATGGCCGCCAGGGGAAGGGGCTTATATAGCTAAAGTGAAAAAAACAAAAATCAGGTGAGCGATCCAGGGTCATCATGGCCCTCTTGTTTCAACAATTTTTCAGTCATATCGAGGAAGCCAGTTCACCAACTCATGTGTTTTCTGGCTTTCTCACACCAGTACTTCACACAACATTCTTTCCAAGCAACTGGCTGCCTTTCCACATAGACTGTTAGCCCATTGGTGGCAGACGAATGATGCTTGTCACAGTGACTTATGTGCGTGTGCACAGTGTCTTATCTGGTCTAAATTTCTATGCAAGAAGTTAACGCTTTCCCACATATAGATGCTTTTTGACGCCTCTGCAGCAGACAACTTTTGAAAACTTTGTAACAAAAGAAGAAAATGCTCAAAACGAGCAATTTCTTCTTTTGACACAATGTTTTTAAGTCTTTTCATTAGGTATGTATTAATTTTGGGAGATTTTCCATTTTATTGCTCAGATGTTCAAGTTGTCTGCTGTACATTTTCTGTATGTGGCAAAGGGTTTATTAGCTGGTGCATTTGTGTAGTGATTTTTCTTCATAATAAAACTATGAGCAAGTAAAATACTTTTATGAAATGGATTTCATTTTGTTTTCACAACACAAGACAGTGATTTTTAAAGCACCTTTTTTTGCATAAAATGCATTGACACACTTGTAGCAAATGACGGTCAGCAATTCACTTTACCAAGGTTTTCCAAATAGAAAGTATATACCTGTGCCATTTCAGCAGAAAAGAGTTTTTGGCACAACTTTTACATGCTGTCTAGTATTCGTATTTAAATTGAAACATCAGTCAGGATGGCAGTGAAAAGTATTGGACGCCTCTGCAGCAGACGGCTTTTTTAAAACATAGTGACAAAAGAAGAAATTGCACAAAACGTGCAATTTCTCCTTTTGCTTCAATGTTTTCCACTTTTTGTCATAGGTTATCCATTCAATTATGGAGATTTTCTATTTTTTGACAAAATATGTTCAGTTGTCTGCTGCAGAATTGTCGTATTCATGAGGGGAAGGGTTAACACTTAAAACACATGCAGACACACTTTGACCCATCTGCAGCAAATGACTTTGAAAACCTCTATACATGATAGTTTAAATATTGGATAGAGTTGATAACAGTGTCTGAAAAGGAGAAATTGCATATTTAATTATTGGATAATTTTTATAACATTGTCACAAAAGGAGAAATTGCATATTATGAGCAATTTCTACTTTTGAGAAAATGTTCACAAACGGTAGTCTGTTGCAGATATATCAAACATCTGCGGGTGGAAAAGGGTGGAGAGAAAACATGGATTGATCAGCGCTCTAGATAAAGAGACTTTTTGTGTCACCTGCGTAGCATAGTAGGCACTTAGGGATTACTTTTTTTTTGTCCGGCGTCTGTCTGTCTGTCCGTCACACTTTTTCGTCACGTTTTCAAATAACCCTTTTTCTACTCAAAGGATTATATCAATCTTTGTGATGGGTTCGCAAAAGGGGGATAATCAAAATATTTTTATATCGGAGTTATTGCCCCTTTTCTGTCAAAAATTAAAAATTTCTGACAAAGCCCCGGCAGGTGACACACATGCTCCGGGGAGCACTCCATTCTAGTTCATGTTCTAAAATGTTTATTTGACATTCAAATCCTATCTTGTGGGTACCCAAAAGAATCGTCTCAGTGAGACAATTCTATTGCGTACCCACATCATAGGAGTTTGTTGAGTAATAAGAGAAACATTGTAAGGAAAAGACCTGTTCACCTCTTATCTAGTCCTGTGGATTGATTATATATTGTATTATTTTTACAGAAGAGTACAAGTACCCGGATCCAGATTTGATTGTAAAATTTGGTTCAGTGGAGTCTCTATTAGGTTTTATGCCATGGCATGTGCGCCTTTCAGAAATTTTGTAAGTATCATTTATTATTTAAGCAAAAGGCGCTCAATGTAAGCTCTTTTAATCACCCTTTGTTGGTTTACAATATTCTTTTCAAATATCTTCTTTTCCTACTAGGATAATTCAGAGATCAGGAAGTATAAAAAGGTCTTTTCCCTTTGGTATCTCTCGTATTACAGATTTTAACCAAATGTTACGGTACCAGGGCTGGCTCTGGCCAAGACAAAATAATAGCCAAAGCTGACACGTGAATTTGGTAATGTTACATTGAAAATAAGCACATAACAATGCATTGTCAACATTTGATTTTATTTCCATTTATTACCCCTGTATTCAAACTTTTCATATGACATTATCAGTTGGTCAGGCTAGCAATAAGATACATTTATTTGTTTAATTGTTTAGTTAAATCTGACTGGCACACACCTTCCAAAATGTTAAGTCATTAGAGGTTCTTACTGAGGCAAATTCTTTTGAGTATACACAGCATAGTATTTGGAGCCTTATTAGGATTATATGAACCTTTTCTCGAGCTGTGACATATGGAACATTTTCATTTTAACCCTTTCCCTCATATAGACGCTTTCTGACGCCTCTGCAGCAGACAGCTTTTTGAAAACATAGCGACAAAAGAAGAAATTGCACAAAACGTGCAATTTCTCCTTTTGCCACAATGTTTTCCACTTTTTGTCATAGGATATCCATTTAATTATGGAGATATTCTATGTTTTGACAAAATATGTTCAAAGTCGTCTTCTGCAGAATTGTCGTATGAGGGAAAGGGTTAAATGATTTTGCTCGTAGACCACATTGGTGGTTCAGCGTTACCAATTTGAATGCTTGTTTATTCCCTGGCAGGGTCATACCAAAGACAGAAATAAAAGAAATGTCTATTCCTGCTTGGTGCTCAGGATTGTGGGGTTAGCATCACAATGGTGTCAGGATCAATGGATCAGTAGTTCTGTTTGGATAACTTACCCCAAGGAATATATGATATAACTGAAACAATTTTGGAAGCTGCATAAATGACTAAACAAATTTAAGTTCCTTTGTTAGTGAAAGTAATAAAATATCTTCTCAGAATCTCAGAGTCCACTCTTATAGTAATTTCACATAAAACGGATTTCATAGTCCTTTAATCCATGTTACATTTATCAAAAAATCATATAAAAAAAGATGTATTTTTAAATGGATAGCAACATATAATTAGGCATGAATGATGCTTTGGTTGACCTACAATAACTGAAGCAAAGATGCATATAAATGAAAACATTATGGGTGATTGATTTAACACCATTTTCAATGGTATCCCAGCGGCCAGTTCACCTACCATGTGTCTGCTGGCTTTCTCGCAAAACTTTCTTCCAAAGTAACTGAATATGAAAATTGAAATAAACAATTACTCATAGCACTGTTGATGTTTTGTATAATGTTGAAATTGTGTATAAGAACAGAAAGAAGGCATTTGCCTTATAAAAGGGAGACCTTTTAATATAACAAGTTTAAGATGTAATTCAGATGCCTCCACACAAATACATACCTAGCAATAACTTAAAATACATTAAAATCTACACATTTATGTAAAAATATATTTATATTTATGACAAGAGCTCTAATTAAGGGGCATTTGCATGTTCTAAACTTCTTATTTGATCCTCTAACCGGAAAATGTGGGTACTCGAAAGAATTTGCCCAGAATCATTGGGTTCGGTTGGATAATAAGAGAGATATGGTGGGGAGAAGAGTGCAATGCTTATCTGGACATTATTTAACCCTTTGCAACAGATAGTTTCGAGCAATTTCTCCTTTTGTCAGGATGTTTTCAAAAGTTGTCTGCTGCAGATGCGTCAAAAAGCATCTACATGAGGGAAAGGGTTAACAGGTTTTCTTTTTTCTTACAGGTCATTACCAACTCACAAAGGTCTAGATTATAAAACATTTAAATCACTTTTAGTCTCCTATGGCAGTACACACCAGAGATTTGGTAAATGAAGGTTTACGGATTGTTTTGGAATGACACAAACAAATCATCAAGACAGATACAGTGTCTTGGGTCATAGGAAAACCAACTTAACTGGGGATGGTTTGAAAATTATTAAGAGTCAGATCGAATTTCAAGCTTGCACAGTGTTTTTATAGTCATACCTATTCTACATGTTTTAATGTCATAGTGTTGAGTGAAGATTGCATTTAAACCTTTCCCTCGGTCAACAATTCTGCAGTATACGAAAGATAATGTCAAAAGGAGAAATTGCTCGTTTTGAGCAATTTCTTCTTTTATCACTATGTTTTCCAAAAGCTGTCTGCTACAGAGGCGTCAGAAAGTGTCTATATGAGGGAAAGAGTTAAACCTTTCTCACATACAATTAATCTGTATCAGATGACTGAAATTATCAAGTCCAAAATATAGAACATTTCTATGAATGATAATATTATTATTGAATAGGGTTGAGATCATTGTGGCAAATGGAGAAACTACTCTTGAGCAATTTCTCCCTTTGCTATAATGATTTCAAAAGTCTGCTGCAGAGGTGTCAGAAAGCGTCTACAAGTGTAAAAGGGATAAACTGTGTGGAGGCTAAGGTTGATTACGGTATTCCCTGTAAGTGAATTCTAAGGTTGGATTTCTTTTGTCATGAATTATATCTTTAACCCTTTCCCACAAACAACAATTCTACAGCAGACAACTGTATAAACATAGTGACAAAAACCTGAAAAATCTCATTAAAAGATCGCTTAATTGTTAGATAAAGTTGAAAACATTGTGGCCAAATGATAAGCAATTTCTCCTTTGGCTACAATGTTTTCAAAAGTCGTCTGGTGTTATTGCGTCAAAATGCGTCTCAGGTGGGAAAGGGTTAACTTGAATGGAATACAAGGAAAGCACCAGGATATTAAGTTACAAAGAAAAGAATGAAAAGGTTGTCAAAAATTGTGTAGACTATAAGGTGGACAAGTGCAAAACTATGGTAGCTCAATTTATAGTCAGAAGGGAGTTATCAGAGTGTTGCACTATATGGTCAAAAGGGAGTTCTCATAGTTTGGCACTCAGTGGATGATTTGCTCCCTACAATAATTATGTAGAAGCATTTTTGTCATGAAACAATTAGTCAAATTAATTTCATTGTACAGTGGCAAATGTGAAAGTATATATTCAAATTCATTTTGAAGTTTATGACATTCTAAGTGGAGAAATGTTTTTAAAATATGATACAAACAATCTGTTTCGTAGCAACACATGTCTAGCCTAGTGTGCCGGACAAACAAACCAAAGTAGGTACAGACATCAGAGAATTGATCCCTATGTGTCATCCACACTACTAAGGTAGGAGACACATAAAGCTTTTAACCCTTTCCCTCATAGGACAATTCTGCAGCAGACAACTTTAAACATATTTTGTCAAAAAATAGAAAATCTCTATAATTGAAAGGATAACCTAAAGTTGACTTAAAGTGGAAAAGATTGTGGCAAAAGGAGAAATTGTTCTTTTTGAGCAATTTCTTTTTTTGTCACTATGTTTTCAAAAAGCTGTCTGCTGCAGAGGCGTCAGAAAGCGTCTATATGAGGGAACGGGTTAAACTCTTTCCCCCCCCATACATCAAATCTGCAGCAGATGACTTTGAAAACCTGTTGGAAACAATGTGAAAAATCACCATAAATGAGAGTATTATTATTAAGTAGAGTTGAAAACATTTTGGCAAAAGGAGAAATTGCTCAACATGAGCAATTTCTTCTTTTGCTACAATGTTTTCAAAAGTTGTCTGCTGCAGAGGCATCAGAAAGCATCTGTATGAGGGAAAGGAATTTGGGATTTACTTTTAGCCTCATCCTTTGTCTAAAAACCTTATACATGTTGCTATTTTTAATCGTGTATATTAAAAGTTTTTTAAATTAGATGCCCCAATAATGATCATAACCATACAACTGCAGGACTGAATATTGATTGATTAAGTGGGATAAACATTATTCAGTGTGTGTATACCACGTGACTTTTGACGTCACAAATACTACGGCAGACAGAAATATTTTACTTCGGTTTAAAAGTAAATCAAAGGTAACTTTTTTATTTCTTCATCGTTTTTAAAGAAACATGGCGCAGTCTACGTCGCTTACAGAGCCCTATCTTTGGTTTTTCAACGGAGTTCGATTAGCGGTTTAGTTTCTTCAAACACTTCGATCGATGAACCTGTTCTCAAAATTTATTAATATCGCCGACAGCCGGAGCATTATCAAAACTGGAATTTGAGAAAGGTTCGTCGAAGTGTTTGAAAAAACTAGACCACCAATCAAACTCCTGCAAAAACCGGAGACAGGACATTGTAAGCGGCGTAGACTGCGCCATGTTTCATTAAAAAGGGTAAAGAAATAAAAAAGTTACCATTGTTTTTACATTCTTATCAAGAGCAATTATTGCTGTCTAACGATGTAAATATGACGTCAAAAGTCATGTGGTATACACACACTGATTATTATATTCACTAATATTATTAGGTCTAGGGGTCAATTAGTCTAGGGCCTCCAAAGCCTCTTTATTTTATCAATTTCCAAACCCGCTTAATCTACACCATATTCAACTTCTCTGCCATTTCCTTATATTTAATCAAGAAATTTTGGTATGCTGCACATGCAGCAATGCAGAATTTTTAGAGCCAAAGGCTCCAGGAGATTTATTCTGATCACTCTTTTATCCGTCGTTCTGTTGGTCTGTGGTTAACTTTAAGCTTCAAATGACATCTCCTTAACCCTTTCCCTCATACGACAATTCTGCAGCAGACGACTTTGAACATATTTTGTCAAAAAATGGAAAATCTCCATAATTGAATGGATAACCTTTGACAAAAAAGTGGAAAACATTGTGGCAAAAGGAGAAATTGCACGTTTTGTGCAATTTCTTCTTTTGTCACTATGTTTTCAAAAAGCCGTCTGCTGCAGAGGCTTCCGAAAGCGTCTATATGAGGGAAAGGGTTAACACTCGACCAATTACAACCAAATGCCAACATTATACAATTATTCTTTTATGATAAGCTGTTTCATGTTCGGTAACAATTCCTTGCTTTTTCATTCCAACTCTTGATCGAATTCACCCCAATATTATCAGTTACTCATTTGCTACTATACCATCACTTAGGCGAGAGATTAAGGGGCATTTTGGCCTTCTTGTTTGGCACCAATCTTCATTTTATGTACCTTATTCCTTTTAAGAGCGATTTAAATAAATTGCAACTGCCTCATGATTTCAATAGTTAGTATACTAGTGTCTTTAGGTACAGTGTCATCCATAATATTGAGTGTTCTTTCTTCTTCTTTGTCATTAAGGGTGCCTAGATTTTTTGAAGCTTTTTAAAATGAAAACCAAAGACCAAAAGTCAGGGTCAGTTCACATTTTCTGCTAATCATAGGATGAAACAGTGTCTAATAATGGCTATGCTTTATCTTGAGCTATTATATTTGCAAGACAATTTTCACTGACTGGATAGCTTCTCTTTTGATATAGTATGTTTCCCTGGGTAAGCTATACACAAGTGGCTATTCTGACTGAAAGACTTTCACATAGTCATGCGACTCCTTTTAAAGGCACTTAAATAAATAATTTTTTGTTGTAATTTCTCAAATGTTCTCATTGGATTAAGACGTTTTACCAAAATCTTGTGACCTGCAGATGTGCATTGTACAGCAACAATAACTACGCATTAATATTTTTGAGTTATCCCCCCTTTGTCATTTTTCTTGTCTAGCTATTTTTTAAAAAGTATGTTCCTGGGAATCAACTTTGTATTTAGATAATTTGCAGATTTGCAGTTCAGAAAATGTATTCACATTTCATACACCTGTTCAGTATCAAGAGAGCTTGGATTGGTTTGCAGTTTACTGACTTGGTCATGGTCACATTATTAAACTAGTATGAGGCTGTATGAAAAGATGTCATTGCTCTAGCTATTTCACTTGAAGACAGAATTTCTTCATACTTAAAATTCATACATACTCTGTGTCAAGAGAGCCTTGATGAGTTTGCGTTTCACCGATGTACCTAACGGGGTCATTTCTCAAGCACTTTCACTTGTGGTTGGACTTCCTTCATACTTCATATATAGGTTCAGTGTCAAGAGAGCTTGGACAGGTTTGCCTTTCACTGATGTAGGTCAAAGGTCAAGGTCACAGTGAATATAACACATCTGTCCGAAATAATACCATGAAGGGATTTGTATTGTCTTGTTTTTTTTAGCTGTTTGATATTGAGCTCAATAAAGACTTGTTATGTGCTCACATTCACATAAGGGCAACATCCCATTAAAACAAACCTTAACCCTTTTCCTTTCTCGTTTTGTGCAATTTTTTCTTTTGTCACTATGTTTTCAAAAAGGCGTCTGCTGCAGAGGCGTCAGAAAGCGTCTATATGAGGGAAAGGGTTAACCTATATATATACATCTGCAGCAGACGAATTTTAAAATTAAAGATTATGTTATATCTTTACAAGGGAAAGTGTAATCATTAAAAGGAGTTGAAAACATTGTAGCAAAAGGAGAAAATCACTCATGAGCAATTTCTTTTGTCACAATGATTTCAAAAGTCGTCTTCTGATGAGGCGTCAGAAAGCGTCTATATGTGGAAAAGAGTGACGGAGATTGTTTTCAATTGAGATCCACATCAACATGCACCTTTGCAGTTGTATGATGATTGCCCTGTTCCCCATCTAGTCCTACAAATCGGTATCGCAAGAAAATAGTTATGAAAAGTATTGTAGCTGCCATCTTACCTTTGCCTAAATATAATAAATCGGCAGCAGATGAAAAATATCTAAGTAAAAATTATGGAAAATATTGTAGCTAAAGGTGAAAATAGCTTGTTTTGAACAATTTCTCCCTTTTTGTTCAAGTTGTATACTGCAGAGGCATTAAACTTGATCTGAATGAGGGAACAGGTTAATTTGTGAGGTCATCTGACATTTGTTTAATTTCAGAACTTCTAAGGGTTGATTTTCATGTGACATTGCTTGTATAATTATTATTCCAATAGTACTGGAACAGAGCTCTAGATAAGTGGCGATTTGCAAGTTCTTAAATCGTTATTTGACCCTTAAACCCTATGTTGTGGATACTCAAAAGAATCGTCTCATTGAAATGATTCTTTTGAGTACCCACATCATAGGGATTAGTTGGATACTAAGAGAGATATTGTGGAGAATAGAGCTAAATACCCCTCTTTATCTGGAACTTGACTACAGTTGAAAACTTTTGGAAACAATTTGAGGATGGAGAAGATGTTCATCAGATGAAATTTTCTGAATAGTTTGTTCTTTATCTCGGACATAGTCTTCTGTTTGCACAATTATCTATCTGAAAATATATTCAATTTGGAAGAGTCTAAAAACAGCATAATATTTATAAACTGTTTGTGAAAAGATTTTGTTAGGATAATAAGGATTTAGGGTTGGATATAAAGTTATATTTATTAGTGAATAAAAAGAAGTATTTTATATGAAAACAAGAGTTAATTAAAAATTGAGAATGTATGATGTATGCTTGTTAAACCTTCTGACTGATTCAACTCTATTACCATTTCAACAGTTATTCGGTCTTTAAAAAAACTTTGCAACTTAATTGCTTGCAGAAAAGGGCCATAATGGCCCTGGATTGTTCGTCCGGGTTAAGCCAACCACATAGTCAATTACAATAACTCAATTTGCGGTCAGGTAAGTATTACTAGTGTTTATAAGGTTGGCCTAGTCATCATCAAGACAAACATTCTAACAAAGTTTCAAGCTGCTAAGCAAAAAAAATGAATGTTAACAATAATTTTCTACAATTTAGCCTAGTGACCCAGTTTTTGACCTGCATTAGCTATGTTCAATCTAAGCCTAAAGATTGACATGACAATTCCTCTGACAATGTTTCAAAATGCTCAAGTTAATAATGCAGCTTCCAAAGTGTTTACAAGATTTTCATTCAATTTGGCCTAGTGACCTCGTGTTACATACAATAACTTGGCCATGATATCATCAAGATAAACATTCAAGCTCTTGAAGCAAAATATTTGTTTGCTAGAGTGTTAATGAGATATTTCTCAAAATTTGACTCTGTGACCTAGTTTTTGACTGACACAACCTGTATTCCAACTTAGCTAGATATCAAGACATTTATTCTTAAAAAGTTACATTCTTCTCAAAATAAAGATGTGGCTTCCAGGGTGTTAATGAGATTTACCATCTAATTTGGCCTTGTAACCTAGTTTTTGACCTGTGATTACCCATATTCAAACTAGGCCTAATTATCATCAAGACAAACATTCTGAAAAGGTTAGAAGCTGCTGAAGCATAAAATGCAGTCTCAACAAGTGTTAACAAGATATTTCTCAGATTTTGCATAATGACCCATATACAAACTTGGCCTTGATTTCATCAAGACATTTATACTGAGTTTCAACTTGCTTAAGGTAAAATTGAGGCCTTCAGAGATTTTCCTTCACTTTGACCTTGTGACCTAGTTTTTGACCTCACATGACCAGTATTAGAACCTGGCCAAGAAATTGGCAAGTTAAACAAACTTAATAAGTCTCATGAAGATTGGATGATAACAGTTGTGTCTAGAGTGTCAACAAAAAAAATGTTTATTGCGCGGGTGCATCATGGTTGGTTGTGTTTAGAACTACCACTGGTGCAATGGGCTTGCGCATGCGCCTTGTTAATCGTCTTGATCGTGCATGCGCCATATTTTACCATCAGGTCTTGGATATTTCCGTAGCAGCTTGTCACAAGACTGGTTCTTGTTCAAGTTTGCAATATAGCGAGGCAGATATGTGTCAATATTTACCCAAATTGTGGGCTTTGTGGGAAAAGCACCAAAATGTGTACAAATGACGTTAAGGACATACTAAAAGATTTTAGATATAGTGCCAAGCTGGATTTTTGCTGATAAGCCCATAAAGTGCAAAAATCCAAGATGGCCGCCATCCGAAACGAAATATCTGTAAATTGTCATATCTTTGAGAATAGTTGACACAAGAACACAAATGAGGAGTCTTTTTGTATGTTTTCAGATATAATGAATCCAATGGAACTATTATTTAGTTTATTACATGCATATAAAGCAAAATACTGGCCAAATTTATGAAAAATTTCATAATCCTAGCAGCTATCATTGTGGTCCCAGTTCCCACTGCAGTGGCAGAGTGATGTACATTTAAGAGCAGCTTTGACACATTTGCAAAGTCCCCTACACCCTTTCTTGCATCCACATCGCAGCAATTCAGAACATGAGGCCACCGCTTCTGGCAGTAGTGTCCAGAATGGTTGCCAGCCTCGGATCGCACTCTTCCGCAAACCGTATGTCTGTGGAGATGGAACAACTGGAGAACAGATGAGTGCCTGTCCCCACACGTCCACCTTGGTATAGAGGCCGTTGTGTGTGCTGTAGCAGGGCTGCTCCTGTTGGTGGTATGTTATCGATTGATCTATCTTTGGTAGTGAAGCTGTGCTTCCTGGCTGAGTTCACAGTAGTTTCTGTGCAAGTGCGGTCGTACAGATGTACAACATGTCTCCAACACAGACATGCAATCGTCGTTGAACACAGATGGGTCCGTCAACAAGGTAGAAAATACAGGTGTGACCTCATTGAACGACTTTCACATGTCGAATGCAGTCTTTTTTCCCCGGCAAGCAAACCACGACACCGTGTGACAACCCTTAAAGGCATGGAACATGGAGAGTGTACGTGCCTTTCCACTACCAAGTTCTGTGGCGATGTCATGCGCAGGAATGTACCTCAGGTGTTTGCCAGTGCCGAACGCAACCCATATGTCGGTGTATTTAAGGCACACAACGGTCGACACTGCCAGGGCCAGAACATATGTGCCCTTTGTTTGCTGAATCCATTATGTGAAGGAGCATCCTGGTGTCCGCCTCTTCATGTGCGCATGGTTCAAGAGATGAGATGTCCTCGTGAACTCGAGAGCACAGTACACTCTGACCACATGTTGTGTATACTTCCTTCTCTCCAGATAGGTTTTCAACCACCTGGTGTGCCAATAAATAGTTTAGTCTTGTTGTCTGCCAGTCTCAAGAACTTCTGCCAATTTCCTGGGATTGTATTGGAAGGTGCAACACGCCGCCGAACACATCTTCCTAGATTCTCCCTCGCGGTGGACTTCAGACTGTCTTCCAGGTACACATCCCAAACGATGTCAATTCTGGTCACGTTTCGCAGCTGCGCTTTAATGAACGGTAAAAACACTTGTGTGGCATATTCTTGGAACGTCTTCACACCGATGGGTTTCAGCATATTGATGATGGCATCACCATTCAATATGGTGACGTCAACAAATGGAGCCTCTCCACATGCATAACTTTTCCAGACATTCATCAAGGTCAGACTTCGTTCCAAACCGAAGTTTTCAAAGCAATGACAATGATGGGGGGTGCGTGATTCTCATGTTCGAAGAAATTGTCCAAGTCTCCGTAGCGGGTTTGACAAGCAATGTACACTTTTGAGAACAGCGCAAAGTCACTCTTTAGTGATGTGATGGTTTGTTTTGCTTTCGATGGAACTCTCGATGGTGGTCGGCTGAACAAGGGCATCTGATTTCTACTGATAGGATAAAACACAGGTGTGGTTCGCTCTATCACTCGCTCGGCCATGTACTTGTCACACTGGTCGTGGCCTGTCTACTCTAGTATACGCACAGTTTCGACTATTGCTGGATCAGCGATGTCTTGGCTGTCAAGATTCAGGAGGTCGTCACTCTCTCCATGAATGGATTTCCCATATCTTCAACTACTTGAACAAGAGTACTAACCTCATTGGCAAATTTGACTTGTGCAGACACAGTATGCTCGTAGTGCTTAAGATTGGTCCCGTTAGTTTTCCCTATACCTCGATCCAGACAATTGACTTTAAATTTTTCATTAACCCTTGCTAGTTCCTGTCCCGCCACCATCCAACGAAGTAGAGCTTTTGGGTTTTGCAACAATCACACTGCCCCACCGTCTCCTTTTACGACCTTGTTGTTTTGTATGTGTGCTTGATCGATTGCGATTGCAGAGAATGGTCGCTTTGTTTTGTGCACAACGAATCCTTCTTGAGCAAACTGGATAACTATATCAGGATGTCGTTCCTGCAACGACATCATGTCACGAATGTGAATTGGCACCCATCTAGGGTAGTGTGTGTGGTCCAAGGCGAAAAACCAGGGTGCGAGTCTTATAAGTACAACGACATAAAGCGAAAACTTGGAATCACAAAGAGATTTTACATACACCAATACTATCAGCTCCAGTCGCATGATCATCAACCAGTATTGAAATTGTGGAGACGCCTCAACTCGCTTGACGTACCATTCGTCAAATGATTCTGGTTCACTCTCTTCACAGCTGTATACATCGTAAGCCTTGTGCAACAGTATAGATAATGCAGTGGCTGTAACTTGGTGTGCATGTCTCGTCCGTGTGACATGCGCTGTTTTCAGGAATGATTCAGCTGTTCCAGGTGTAGCAATATTTGCTTGGTCCAAAGCATGTGTCCATCCACTACCATCGAGCAAATCTCCAAGAGTTGTCAAGGAAGCCATTTCCATATGTAAGCCACCTGGTAGAATGACAAACCTCATAATCATTCGGCAATTGCAAACAATGGTTGGTCTATTGTCAACACAGGCACCTGTCCAGGATTCAGGAGGTGAACAGCTCGTTGTACGACATCCATCGCATGACAAATCATTGCCACAGACTTCGAGTCGTCCGGAAACAGTGGCAAAAGAGATCCGATAGTGACCTCAAAGTCATGTGATTGCTGCTCATTATAATGGAATGCAGCCCAACAGATTGGATCATCAACACTCTGGACACCTTCACTTACAAGTCTACGTATATTGTTCTGCTACTTCTTCTCCTCTTCCATGGCCCCGGTAGCTCAGTCGGTAGCGACGCGGGCTGTCAATCCCGGTGTTGTAAGTTCGAATCCCAGCTCTGCCAACATTCTTTCCGACGTTTGACAAAAGTCACTGCGACCTGCGTCATTCGTCGTTCATCAATGGGCTATGTCTATGTGGAAAAGCAGCCAGTTGCTTGGAAAGTATGTTGTGTGGTGTACTGGTGTGGGAAAGCCAGGAAATGCATGAGTAGGTGAACTAGTCGCTGTGATATGACTGAAAAATTGTTGAAAACGGCGTTTAAGCCCAATCAATCAATCAATCAATCAATGGCAGTGTTAACAAGTTCACAGTCACCGGTCAGTATTCCCTGACTCGGAGGGATGGTCAGATCCTTCTTTGCTGTCACCGAAGTCAGCTCTGTATATGACTCAGGAAGTGATGGTATCTGTTTGATGTAGGTCTGGTTGCATTTCAGATTTGTGACGCACGATTCCATCAGATTCTGTTTCCCTGTTTTGGAAGAGTGAAATGCCTGTGCCACGAAAGGCACCGTAAGCAGTTGTTGAGCTCGGGTTGTGGTATAGATTGTCAACAGCAGCACACAACCTCTTCGGATTCATATTGCTGGGCTGCTGAATTGTCATAGGAAATTGATAAGCCGAAGTGGAACAAAGTGTCTATGAGTTCTCGCTTACGTGTATGCTATGTATCATCATACCAATATATATTGGTACAGGAGTCTCCCTGCTTTTACTGTGGTGTATATTAGTGGACTCTCCGCGTTTTCTCACAGAGCTATTGTACTGCAGTAATTGAGCAATACTCAACGTTGCTTGTCTGGATTCGTCACCATCTCTTCTCGTAATATTTGGTCCATCCAAGATCATGCTAACCAGTGCAACAAGCGACTTGGGCACAGCTTCTTCTTGGCAACCCTGTGGGAAGGAACTACCATCAACTTGTGCACTTACTCCGATCATATCTCGACGGATTATTTCGGCCGCCTTTGCTAAACAAATGGCTTCATCATCACAATCGTCCAATCATGCATCTCGCAATGCATGCCCTACATCATCGCTGAAGCTCAGCAACATGTCCATGTTTATATGCTTGAAGCCCTGGCATGTATTCGAGTATCCGATTTTTGAGGTCGGTGGAATGAATACGTCCAGTTATCTCGACTCCTAATTCTACCAGTCTGTCGGTGTAAAGCTGCAGAAGATCCACCAACTTGAAGACAGGTGCTTTGTCATTCACACTCAATTTCATGTCTTCTATGTACCCCAACAGTTCCACCAAAGCTATGCCATGAGATACTCTGTCGAAGTTCTATTTCTCATCCTCCTCTGTTTTACCTGTTGCTCGCATTGTACCATTTGACCAGGCAATTGGCGTGTTACTTGGCTTCTTGGGCCACAAGATCGCTATGGCTGAATTGCGAGATTAAATTTTGGTCCTGTAGCTTCAATGCACATTGCCTAACTATGTGTGTAATGCGTGGTATCATTGCTTCATGCAGATGCGTCGCTTCATCTCCAACTTCACCACAAAAGGTCGAGTCCCGGTAGCTCAGTCGGTAACGACGCGGGCTGTCAATCCAGGGGTTGTGAGTTCGAATCCCGGCTCGGCCAACTTTCTTTCCGACGTTTGACAAAAGTCATTGCGACATGCGTCATTCGTCTTCCACGAATGGGCTAAGTCTATGTGGAAAAGCAGCCAGTTGCTTGGGAAGATTGCTGTGTGGAGTACTTGTGTGCGAAAACCAGGAAACATATGAATAGGTGAACTGGCCGCCGTGATATGACTGAGAAATTGTTAAAAACGGCGTTAAACCCCAATCAATCACCACAAAATAAACAGTTGTTCTCTTTTGGAGGGTTTCTGAATTCAGCCTGCCGTAGCATATACGGAAGTCCTCCAGATGCATCGCTACATGTAGTAGGAGGGGCAGTTACTACTTCGACTCTGGCAAGACGACTGGCTGAACATTTCAAGCGGCATGATGAGTGCCATCGAGCATGATTACGAGCTAGAGTGCTTCCAATGCCATCTCCTTCATCGGGCCTATCTATGTCAATCGGTAATGGCCGGTTGCTCATCTGTAGAAAGCATTTAAAATTATCAACAAGAGTACCATATCCAGCATCGATGTCTGTGCGCTTTGAATTGGTTGGACAGTGTAGGGGTTTGCTTGAAGAACATAAAACGACGATAACTCGAGACTAATACTTACACTTTCGGATCAACGCAGTTTCGTAACAAATGCTATTTACATTATTCGGTATGATACGACCGCTCGTATATATTCACAATTCAGATGGTGGCCAATTTTAACATGAATTTGGCCAGTATTTTGCTTTATATGCATTTGATGAACTAAATAATAGTTCCATTGGATTCCTTATGTCTGAAAACATACAAAAAGACTCATCATTTATGTTTTTGTGTCAACTATACACAAAGATATGACAATTTACACATATTTCATTTCGGATGGCGGACATCTTGGATGTTTGCACTTTATGGGCTTATCAGCAAAAATCCAGCTTGTCACTATATCTAAAATCTTTTAGTATGTCCTTAACGTCATTTGTGAAAATGTTGATGCTTTTACCACAAAACCCACAATTATTTCACATATCTGCCTCGCTAATAGAAGATTAAGATTAGTGAAAGATTAGTCTGTTTATATGCGAGTAGTTTTTAGCTCACCTGAGTACAAAATGCTCAAGGTGAGTTATTGTCATTGCCTTTTGTCCGGCGTTCGTCAACTTCTTCTCCTCATTAACCAGTGAGTCAATTAGGATGAAACTTTACAGAAAGCATCCTCTCAATGACCTCCCCAGAATTCCTTCAAAAATTTCGGATCCATGCTGAACAACACAATGAAAAAAACTTTAAAATTCTTCTTCTTCCAAACTTGTTAGCAGATTTTCATATAATTTTGTAGAAATGTTCCTTGGATGACCCTCTATCAGATTCCTTCAAGCCAAGTGGATTGGTCGAAAACATGGCCACTAGGGGGCGGGGCTTTTTTGCCTTATATGGCTATAGTGAAAACTTAAAAAATCTTCTCCGAAAATGTCGGATCTATTTTCAAAGAATTTTGTAGAAATGTTCCTTAAGTGACCCACTATCAGGTTCCTTCAAGCCATGTTGATTGGTCGAAAAACATGGCCGCCAGGGAGCGGGGCTTTTAGCCTTATATGGCTATAGGACGTATGCGCAGACAAATGTTTATAATAATTTTGGGAGATCGAGGTCAACACGTTGGGAAAAGGTATTTTTGTTTTCGTTTTACGTATTTAATTAAAAAACTATTGTTATCTTATATTTATATCATATATTTAAAAGCGTGTTTCGTGTTTTTTCGAATCAAACAGTATTTCTTAAGCCATAAAATGCGGATTCCCGCGCCAACATCCAATTGCTGCAAGTCTCGTTTAATAATAGTTTGCATTGAGAGTTATCCATACCCCAAATGCAATGCCTCTTCCATGAATGTCCCTCAACAGTCTATGTAGGCAGATGCTCTGAAAGATTGTTGTGGAGTACTGGTCTAAGAAAACACATAACTAGGTGAACTGGATACAATAATAAGAAAATTGTTGAAAATGGCATTTAATACCAATCAATCTATTATCCTGGCCATCTGGCGACAGGGCTAGTGTTAATTTGAATGACTGCAGTATCACCTATTAAATGCATTTTCCTTGCTTTCAAAGTGCACACACAGTATTTATTCCCAGGTATCTTGCAACCATTCCAAATAGATTGTTTTTGCCGATTGACAATAGATGAATGATGCTAGTAATAATGACTTCTGTCAATTGATTCAAATAATTAATGGAAGATACAGGAAGCCTTTAGACATATATTATCTACTTTGAAATATGTTGTCAGTTTTCAAAAGCAACATTATAGCTATCTTTCTGTGATATTTGGGAGACATTGGTTCAATCTCAAATTAGATCATATGAAAGACCAATGCTTTTGTTTGAAGTGTTTTATTCCGTTTGAGTTTTTAAAATATAAATACAGAGAAAACTCACCTGCCCACTTTGTGCCAAATCTTTATCGAATCGGGCCAGAACTTTAATACAAAAGGTTGTTTAAAGGTTCACAATATAAACACGTAAGGAAACCAAGCCCTGCGTCCATATATATCGACAGAATGTGTTAGTCTAAACAATCTTGGTAGCCAGTACTTTTGGAAAATATTTCTTTTAAAGTTTTACTATCCATGTATAAGGAATACAAGCCCTGCTCCCTGGCAGCCATGTTTTAAACGGAACTGAATATTTTAAACATCCTTGGTAGAAGCTCACCCAAGGAATATTTGTGCCGAATTGTTTTCAAATTAGGATAGTACTTTTGGACAAGAAGATTTGTGTAGAGTTTATTATTTCCCCCTCTTTCTGATGCAATATAATTCTTTAAACATCTTAGAAATAGGACCTTCTCGTGAAATAATTTTGAAACTGGTTCAGGAGAAGTTGTTTGCAGGAAAATGGACCCCACTAGTTATATGGGCTGTCAATCCAAGAGTTGCAAGTTCGCAAACAGCTTGGCCAACATTCTTTCCAAAGTTTGACAAACGTCATTGATGATTCACCATGGGCTAACACTCTATGTTAAAAAGAATGCAGCAAGTTGCTTAAAAAGTATGTTGTGTGGAGACAAACATTGTTGAAAATGGCGTTTAATCAATCAGTTGTAGGAATGTGAACAGAGCGATCACAAAAGCTCATCCCAACTTTGTGTTCAGTTAAGCAGTGATGATAATAAAATCATTTAACTCCTTATTCTGCAATAGGAATAAAAAACGGATTGTGTTATTACTCTGTACTACAGTATTTAACCCTTCCCCTCATATAGACGCTTTCTGACGCCTCTGCAGCAAAACGACTTTTTGAAAACATAGTGATAAAAGAAGAAATTGCTCAAAACGAGCAATTTCTCCTTTTGCCACAATGTTTTCCACTTTTAGTCATGTTATCCATTCAATAATAGAGATTTTTCTATTTGTTGACAAAATATGTCCAAGTCGTCTGCTGCAGAATTGTCGTATGAGGGAAAGGGTTAAGTCAAACCACAGTCTGTCCTGGGTAAACTCCCAGGACTACTGGTAAGCTTGTCCACCAGGCCATCAGTCATAAAGCTATCCCAACAACCCTGACCACCAAAGAGGTATGACCTGGGATCAAATCCACAAACACAAATACACTATTTAACCATTTATGCAACATATACCTCATTTTAAAAATGCAGTCTACATTGTTTGCTACTCTTTCATACTTATAGCAAAATAACACAGGAATCAGGATATTTCAAGGTTATATAAAGGTTCAATTGAATTTTATACAGTCCTTGAAAAGAATGGATCAAGACAGCCATGATTGCCCTTGATCGCTCACCTGATTAAATGTAATTTGTCACCCAAGGAACATTATTTGACAGCCCTGTCCCCTGGCAGCCATGCTTTTCAACCAATCAATATGGCTTGAAGGAATCTGATAGAGGGCCAACCGGAACACTTTTAATAAATTATTTGAAAATTCGGCCAACCGCTTTGGAAGGAGAACATTTACTTAAAGTGTTTTCTTCTGGTTGCAATGGAAACCAGGAGATGTTGACAGACGTCTGACGAAGGACGCCAAACAGTGGTCGATCACAATAACTCTCCTTGAGCACTTTTTGCTTAAGTGAGCTAAAAAAAGTTATTAGCTCATCCAGAATTAAGGGAAGAGTAGGAACAAGCATGTTGATGTTTTCTCAAAACAATTGTCTCGCCTACATCAATCAATATTAAAATAGATAAAACTTGCACAATTGATTCACAAAATGACATTTTTATTTTCATATTTATACAATAACAGTACATAAAAAACAATACTTTTTTCACATCATAAATAACCAATTTATTGCTTTTCTACATTTACCCTTTCCCTTACGGTCATAGTTCTGTTCTGTCAAACAAGAGTGTTGGTTTGATTGATAAAACTGTGTCTTAGGGCACATTCAATTATATCACAGCATTTCCTGGGTAAATTACCAGTACTACCAGTATAATCTATCCTGACAACAATACATCAGTCATAACACTCTCCCCGAAACTCTTAGTACCAAGGAGAGAATTTATTTATTTATTGGGGTTTTACGCAGCTTTCAACAATATTTCAGTTATATCACGGCGACAGTTTACTTATTCATGATCCCTGGGTAAACAAACCAGTACTAGGTTAGAAATTGTGCCTCGCCCAAGGGCACTCCACCATGACCGTAGTGCCGCGACTAGGGATCAAACCCGGGACACCCGGTTTTGAATTCCCCGACGCTAACTACTCGACCACAGCGGATTCCACTAAGGAGAGAAGCCATTATTTCCATTTGATTAAACCTTTCCCACATACAGACGCATTCTGACGACCCTGCAGCTGACAACTTTTGAAAACATTTATGATAAAAGGAGAAATTGCTCAATTAAATAATAATACATGTACTTCATTTAAAAGAACTTTTCCTTTTTTTGTCTAGATTACTTCAGGCATCTGCTGCAGATTTGTTGTATATGGAAAAGGGTTAACCCTTTCCTCATATAGACGCTTTCTGATGCCTCTGCAGCAGACGGCTTTTTGAAAACATAGTGACAAAAGAAGAAATTGCACAAAACATGCAATTTCTCCTTTTGCCACAATGTTTCCCATTTTTTGTCATAGGTTATCCATTCAATTATGGAGATTTTCTATGTTTTGACAAAATACGTTCAAAGTTGTCTGCTGCAGAAATGTAGTATGAGGGAAAGGTTCAAGTCTTCGCTATGATCTGACGAGGGACTGAACCCTGGTCTCCAACTTCCCAGGGCAGACACTCTAACCGCTACGTCTTGGAGATGATCAAGAGTGTTGGAAGTGTTGTATCTCGAGCCAATGTCAGTGACAGAAGTAATTCCAATGCCAAGGCAGGTAACACAATAAGTAGTTCCCACGACTGCAATAACTATCTCCCTTGTTGGCCATTTTGATAGGCAAATTTACTATACATGTTGAATATAGAAATATCATATCTAATTAAATTAAACAATTGCATGTGCAAAAATAAGTATAATATATCTATAGGTGCTACCTATTTACGAAAAAACGCAAGATGATTATAAACAAACATTAAAGAGCATACTTTGGCCATAAAAAAGGATTTATAAGTAATTGACTAGACCATCATAATGTTAATGTCATGTGTCTTGCATTATCAAAACATATTTGCAATTCGTATTGCTGTCGTCTATTATTACGAACAGAAAATAATAAAGTAAAGACTTTCAGAAAATCAAGGAATACATTTATAATGAACGAGGTTAAAACATGAGGGCCAAGATGATCCTTAATCGATCACCTGCATTATGGTAAAGAAGCAAATAGATCAGCCCTTTTCTGATGCCACCTGGCGACTGCCTTTCTCAAGCAGTCAATATGTCTGGAACAAATTATGTAAGGGGTCACATTTCTGCTAAACCCTTTCCCTATTAGAGAGACGGTTTCTGAGGCCTATGCAACAGACGATTTAGGAAAAGATTGTCGCAACAAGAACAATTGCTCCTTATGAGAAAGTTATCCTTTTGCCACACTGTTTGATAAATAATTATACTTTGAATGAGTGAGTCAATAGCTCATGTATAGGAATTTGGGGTCTTTCATGTTGATACCACTTTTTTGCGGGAAACGACGTCGCTCCATTGACGTTACGCCAAGATGAAGTGTAACGGAAATGACGTCACGTCCTTCTTTGGCTATGATACAGTCACAATTTAGTTTCGGGCGTAGAAGGCTATTGCTGTTGGTTTTTTATGTCGAACGGGAAAACATATTTCTTACAGATTTCCATTTATTTTTATTTTTTCGTACAAATGTTAATTCCCACATTACACAGCACTTTAATGATCTTAAATATCGATTTTAAAGAAAATGATTAAAAAGACGACAATAATTTTCAATCCGTGTTTTTCTGCTCATTTTATACATACCCAAAATACCGATTTTAAAAAATGATTAAAAAGCCGACAATAATTTTCAATCTGTGTTTTTACGTCTGCTTTTTATACATATCCAAAATGGCGGCCCCCATGGATTTTTCCAGTTTCATTTCAGAAAGCTTCATGGGTTATTGAAAAAAAAAAAAAAAAAAAAAAAAATCTCACGCCCGTTACCTATAAGCGAAAAAACCCATTCATGGGGTTTTTTCGTATCAAGAAGTCAAAATAATCAGATCATACAAAAGTGTCAATGACATATGGCTCTTAAACTCCATGGTGTTTTCCTAATTATAACATTTTTTTTTAAATATTCTCTACTAATGCTCATCATATTTGCCTATCAAATGGCCGACAAGGGAGATAATTATTGTAGCCGAGGGAATTTGAAAAAAGTAATCCAAGAAGTATCGATCCATCGGTCCTTGCAAATCCCACGTCGCCTACCAGCTTGTTTTTTTCATTAGTCATATTATGCTGCAGAGGATACAAATGTCAGATGTATCATGGAATGGGTTAAAAGTTAATAATCCTTTTTTGCAAGTCGTATTAAAACATGGTACAGTAAGCACTATCCTATAGAACCGGAGCTAGAAGAGGTCCCTTGTCGCACATGTTTGCCTGGAACATAACGGACATTTTCTGGGCGAACTGTCGTGAAAGATGTTGGCCAGGATGTACTTGATCCTGAAAAATAAATCAATGCTAAATTCATTTATAGGTCTCTCACTCATATTTTAAAATCAAATATCACCCTTACACATGCAGACAACTTTTGAAAACAAGTGGCTAAATCATAAATTGCTCATAATAAAAAATATATCCTTTTGTCACAATGTTTCATCTCTACTAAATAATTATACTTTCATTTACAGATTTTCCCTACACATGTATTTGCCTAGATATTTTCAATATTGTCTGCTGCAGATTTTTTGTTTGCGGGAAAAGGTAATTATCACAATATGCAAAAGTCAACCTCTGAATCCCTCAAAACATTCTGAATGCTCAAACAAAAATCTCACTTGTGATTGAAAATCTAGAACGAGTTGACATCTGCCAAATCAAATACTTGAGCACAAAGACTGAGCATGAATTTTTTATCTGTCTTTCATTTACCTTTTACCCGATACAAGGACATCTCTGGAACAGAAAACTTTCAAAAATATTGTTGGAAAAGCAAGAATTGCTTATAGCTAACAAATCAGCTTTTCCAACAATGGCCTCAAGATATGCATCAAGCTTGAACTTATTATCTTTCAGATATAATATATTTATCCTCAGCAGACTATGCTAAAAGTACCATAGCGTGTACATAGTAAACCATTTTCTTAACAAGAGTGCCAAGGAGCAAACAACAACGCTCGTCTGTATTCGTTAAGTCCAAAAAGGGGCATCACTGATTAATTATTGGAGGCAGAGATATGTGACTTTGTATAGACATGTGTCTTGTTCCTAGGAACATGTGTACATAGTTTCATTCGACATTAATGAACAGCTTATGAGTTATGGGCAGTACTAACTGAGCTATGGTGTAATATATGTACTTTGCATGCAAAACCTTAACCAAGGTGTGATGCTGATGCCATGGTGAGTAGAATAGCTCTCATATTCTCCGAATGGTTTGAGCTAAACAAGAGGGCCATGATGGCCCTGGATCGCTCACCTGATATTTATTTTTTTCACTTTAGCTATATAATCCCCCCCCTCCGGCGGCCATAGTTTCCGACCAATCAACTTGGCTTGAAGGAACATTTTTACAAAATTATTTGAAAATCGGCCTGACACTTTCGGAGAAGAAGATTTTTTAAGTTTTCACTAAAGACATAATTATAAGGCAAAATAGCCCCGCCCCCCACTGGCTGCCATGTTTTTCGACCAATCAACACGGCTTGAAGGAATCTGAAAGAGGGTCATCCAAGGAACATTTCTACAAAATTATTTGAAAATGCGCCAACCAGTTTGGGAGAAGAAGAATTTTGAAGTTTTTTTCATTTCGTTGCCATGGAAACCAGAGGGCAAGTATTGCTACACTGCCATTAGGCAAAAATTAAATCACTATAAGGCAAAAAACAGTCCACCCTTTTACGAAAATAACATGGCTAGATGGAATCTGATAGAGGGTCAACCAAGGAACAATTCTCCAAATAATAAGAAAGCCATATAATGGAAAATAGCCCGCCCCCTGGTGGCCATATTTCAGCCTATTAACATGGCTTAAATGATTATTTAAGAGGGTCACCCAAGTAACATTTCTACAAAAATTATTTAGTTTTTTTTCTTTCAGTTGCCAAGGAAACCAGAATTTTGCATGGATCCAAAACAATTTAGGAGAGGACATTGACACGATGCTACCTGTGAAATTTCAACCCAATTGGCTTAGTGGTTACAGAAGAGAAGTCGTTCAAATCAAAATCTAATACACACAGGACAATTCGCCATGACATAAGCTGGACTTTTGGAGCTAAAAAACAGCATGTGATTTTTTTCCTATAGATTTATCACCATACCAGTATTTCACAATAAAATGGCATGTGAAATGAAAACTAGGCTATGCTAATTAACATTTATAGGGTAATTCATAGAAACACCTGCAATCTCGTAACAAACTAATTTTTACTTTTCATTTGATCTTTCCTGCTAGAAGAGCATTTTCATCAATCTGCATCCAACAACTATTGAAAATATTACAATACTCTTTATTAGTAAATTATCCTCTTTGTACGCAGTGTGTTTAACTCCAGTTCAAAAATATAGTACCCATTAGCATTAAACTGTTAACCTGTTGTGTATTTAAATTTTTTGGTTTTTGTTCAAATAGTATTGGAAGTATTTAAATCTTTGTTGGCAAAAAAGAAATTACTATTTTTAAACAATTTCTTTTTATCCAACTTTACCGTAAAACTTCGTCTGCAAGTTATATTTATCAGGTAAAGGGTAAATATATCACGACATCACGTTTTTCTTCTGTAATACAGCTTTAACTGTTAATAAACCCTTTCCCGCATACAACAAATCTGCAGGAGATGACTATGAAAACATAATTGACAAAAATCTGAAAAATCTCAATAGAGGAAAGCTTAATTGTAAAATAAAGTTGAAAACATTGTGGCCAAAGGAGAATTTAATTTAACCTTAGGCCACAACGTTTTCAAAAGTCGTCTGCTGCTATTGCATCAAAATGCTTCTGCAGGTGGGAAAGGGTTAATTCAAAGTGACATTTGCTTTGGAAACATATAGGAGTAAATATAATTATAACCTCTGAAAAACTGGGAATAAAATTTGGACACTAAGTGGAATTCACGGTGGGGAAAGGAGAAATTTGTCCCTTTCCCACCACATGTTTTAACCATTTCCTCATATAGACGCTTTCTGACGCCTCTGCAGCAGACGGCTTTTCGAAAACATAGTGACAAAAGAAGAAATTGCTCAAAACGAGCAATTTCTCCTTTTGCCACAATGTTTTCCACTTTTACTCATAGGTTATCCATTCAATTATGGAGATTTTCTAATTTTTGACAAAATATGTTCAAAGTCGTCTGCTGCATATTTGTTGTATGTGGGAAAGGGTTAAGGTCATCTACTGAACAGGTTTCAAAGTTTTTTATTTGGGGAAAAGGCTGCAAAAAAGGGAGTATTTGAGTAAAACAAATTAATGCCACTTATAACTTTTTTTTTATTCATATCACAGTCTTTTCAAGGAGAAACTACTGCCAAGCAAATCCTGATATTTGAAGATCAGAATAATATAAAACAAGGTCTGCCAGGACAAACGCCAAAGTTTTAATAGAATTTTTTCATTACCCTATCAGGGATTGAACCCTGGTCTCCTGCTCTGAATACTGACAATCCACTACACCAATCAGGTAAAAGGCTCAAGGTATGGGATTCACCCTTTCCCACATACAGACTTTTTTTTGACGCCACTGCAGCAGACACCTTTTGGAAACTTTAATCGGTATTGTACTTTCATTTTAACCCTTTCCCACATGTAGAAGCTATTTGACGCCTCTGCAGCAGACAACTTTTGAAAACTTTGTGACAAAGAGAGAAATTGCTCAAAACGAGCAATTTCTCCATTTGCCACAATGTTTTCCACTTTTCTCAGTAAATTAACCTACATATATTGAGATTTTCTGTGCTTTTTTCAAAGTCTTCTGCAGCAGATAGTTGTTGTATGTGTGAAAGGATTAAAGAGATTTCCAATATTCCACCCAGAAGTTTTCAGTCATCTGCTTCAGATGTATCGTATGTGGGAAAGGGTTAAAAGGAACACACAGACCTTGACAAATTTGCAGTACATTTTCCACTGTTATCATTTTATAAATACATGTATCATTAACAAGAACACCTGCAAAAATGAATTTTGACGCCCATCTGAAGTGACAATAATTCTTCCTATATGTGTAAAGTTGCGACTATTGTTTAAAAAAACAAAACATTATGAGGTTGAATATGATAGAGCTAAGTTACTTGCTGTAACAAGTCACTTAATGACGATGAATAACTGTTACAAGTTTCAAAGTCATAGCTTGTATAGTCTAGGAGAAAATTGGACCTAAACACAAAATTTAACCAAGAGTAAGAAAAAAAAAAGGTTAATAATTGAAGCAAAATACATGGTAGAGTTATGACCAATGCAGAATGCAGTCACCTTACACTGTTTAATATTTGTTCCAAGTTTCAGAGCAATGGCCTGTAAAGTTTAGGAGAAAAACAGACCTTAACCCTTTCCAACCTATAGATGCATTTTGACACAATAGCAGCAGACGTCTTTTGGAGCTCATGATGAATAATTTCTCCTTTGAACACAATGTTTTCAACTTTATTTAACTATTAAGCTATCTTTTATGGAGATTTTTCAGGTATTTGTCACTATGTTTTCAAAGTTGTTTGCTGCAGATTTGTTGTATGTGGGAAAGAGTTAATATAAACAAGATTGTAATGCCGAGACAAATCAAGTGGTAACAATATCTCTTTTTTCCTTCAAAGAATCCGATGAGCTAAAAATGGTATAGTTCCCCCATGAGATTTAAATCAAGAAAATTAAATTGACTGTACAGATTGAAATATTTCAAAACAGATATACTAGGAAACAGTTATTCTTTATACGATGCACCTGTAACCACTGCATTAAATAGTAAAGGGAAACATATTAAAAAAGTTTATATTATTTGAATTACTGGGCCAATGTCAAAACAGTGTTTTATCATGAATATGATGTTGACAAATTAAAACTAGAACTATCACTGAAGATGATAAATACCCCCAAAACAGCACCTTGACTCAAAATATGGCTTCCGACCGACCAACAAAATACACCGCACTTCCTCTCAATGTGTTGTATCATCCTATGAAGTTTTATTAAATTCCAACAATTTGTTTTAAAGTTATGCTCTGGACAAGACTCTACGAATAAGAAAAAGTAACAAAGGGCAATAACTCTGTAATTATGTAAATTAGAGTTATGGTTCTTGTACACTGCACTTCCTCTCATTATGCTCTACCATTGTATGCAGTTTTATTAGATTCCATCTGTTAGTTATTAAGTAATTCTCCGGACAAGAAAAAGTAACAAAGGGCAATAACACTGTATTTAGATCAAATAGAGTTATGGTTCCTGTACACCGCACTTCCTCTCAATGTGTTGTATCATCCTATGAAGTTTTAATAAATTCCAAGAATTAGTTTTAAAGTTATGCTCCGGACAAGACTCTACGAACAAGAAAAAGTAACAAAGGGCAATAACTCTGTAAATATGTAAATTAGAGTTATGGTTCTTGTACACTGCACTTCCTCTCATTATGCTCTACCATTGTATGTAGTGTTATTAGATTCCATCTGTTAGTAATTATCCGGACAAGAAAAATTAACAAAGGGCAATAAATCTGTATTTAGGTAAAATAGAGTTATGGTTCCTGTACACCGCACTTCCTCTCAATGTGTTGTATCATCCTATGATGTTTTATTAAATTCCAACAATTAGTTTTAAAGTTATGCTCCAGACAAGACTCTACGAACAAGAAAAAGTAACAAAGGGCAATAACTCTGTAATTATGTAAATTAGAGTTATGGTTCTTGTACACTGCACTTTCTCTGAGTGCTCTACCATTGTATGCAGTTTTATTAGATTCCATCTGTTAGTTATTAAGTAATTCTCCGGACAAGAAAAAGTAACAAAGGGCAATAATGCTGTATTTAGATAAAATAGAGTTATGGTTCCTGTACACCGCACTTCCTCTCAATGTGTTCTATCATCCTATGAAGTTTTATTAAATTCCAACAATTTGTTTTAAAGTTATGCTCTGGACAAGACTCTACGGATAAGAAAAAGTAACAAAGGGCAATAACTCTGTAATTATGTAAATTAGAGTTATGGTTCTTGTACACTGCACTTCCTCTCATTATGCTCTACCATTGTATGTAGTTTTATTAGATTCCATCTGTTATTTATTAAGTAATTCTCCGGACAAGAAAAAGTAACAAAGGGCAATAACTCTGTATTTAGATAAAATAGAGTTATGGTTCATGTACACCGCACTTCCTCTCAATGTGTTGTATCATCCTATGAAGTTTCGTTCAAATCCTATGTTGCATTGTTAAGATATGGTCCGGACAAAATATGGCTTCCGACCGACCGACACAGTGACTCCTATATACCCCCCCAAAACTTTGTTTTTTGGGGGTATAAAAATGACATTGTCAGAGCTTAGCAGCTCTCACACATAGTGTAGATGTCCAAACCCAATTATGACTAAGTGCTAGAAGGATATCCCTATTTCAAAACTACCTCCACAACTTAGAGAGATTCCATTAGGAAGATTGCTACAAGACACAAACCAAATAGGGTTAATATGGTGAACTATTACATTTTAAATGTTTCACTGTTAATAACAATCTGTTTCAGTTCACATTAATTGATCTTAACTATTTACATAATACAATATTTTCAAGTCCATCTACTTTGAGGAATAAAATGTAACATGAAAATTGAAAGTAACTGCTGTTATACATACAATTGGGGGGAAAAAAACCAGGAAATGAGAAATTGTTCAAATTATTTTCTTTTCCAACAAATGTTCTCAATAAAGTGATTTGCAGCAGAGGTATCAAAATCGTTTGCATCACAGAAAGGTTAATGCATGGACAAGTTATCAAATAAATAGTGAAATGAACAATGAACATGCAGTTAGTCATCCTTTCCAGCCCAAATATCCCTTTTCCCAATACAGACTATGTTGATGTCACTGCAGCTGAACAATTTTGAAAACAATTGTGAAAGAAAGGGTCATAACTCCAGATAGTCGCAAGCAATCTCGCTAAAAGGTATACTTGGCCAAGATAATATCCCCATTAAGATTGTGACTAAGTATCATAAAGACTGTATCAAGTTAAAGCATGTTTTCACTCATCAAGGGGCCTGTATATTGACCGAGGTAATCTATCCATATACATTGTGACCATGTTTGGTGAAGATCACATAATGATTTCTCAAAATAGAGTAGACATTCAAATTATCACGTATCGGGTGGGGGGGGGGGGGGGGGGGGCACAGTTTTCGACCAATCAACATGACTTGTAGGAATCTGATAGAGGGTCATCCTAGGAATATTTCTACAAAAATATTTGAATAATGGCCAAACACTTTCGGAGGAGTAGATTTTTTAAGTTTTCACTATAGCCATCCATATAAGGCAAAATAGCCCTTCCCCCTGACAGCCATGTTTTTCGACCAATCAACATGGCTTGAAGGAATCTGATAGTGGGTCACTTAAGGAACATTTCTACAATTTGTTTTTGAAAATCGGGATGACACTTTCGGAGGAGAAGCACAGTTTTCGACCAATCAACATGACTTGTAGGAATCTGATAGAGGGTCATCCTAGGAATATTTCTACAAAAATATTTGAATAATGGCCAAACACTTTCGGAGGAGTAGATTTGTTAAGTTTTCACTATAGCCATATAAGGCAAAATAGCCCCGCCCCCTGACAGCCATGTTTTTCGACCAATCAACATGGCTTGAAGGAATCTGATAGTGGGTCACTTAAGGAACATTTCTACAATTTGTTTTTGAAAATCGGGATGACACTTTCGGAGGAGAAGATTTTTTAAAGTTTTCACTATAGCCATATCAGGCATAATAGCCCCGCCCTCTGGCGGCCATGTTTTTCGACCAATCGACATGGCTTGAAGGAATCTGATCAAGGGTCATCCAAGGAACATTTCTACAAAATTATTTGAAAATCTGCCAACCCGTTTGGGAGAAGAAAAATTGTAAAGGTTTTCTTCGTTTCGTTGCCATGGAAACCAGAATTCTGCATGGATCCCGAAAATTTGAAGGAATTCTGTTAAGATCATTGAGAGGATGCTTTCTGTGAAGTTTCTACCCAATTGATCCACTGGTTACTAAGGAGAAGAAGTTGACAAGACGACGGTCAAAAGGCGATCACAATAACTCACCTCGAGCCCTGAATCGCTCACCTGATTACATTTGTTTTCACTTTAGCTATATAAGGCAATATAGCCCCGCCCCCTGGCAGCCATTTCTTTTGACCAAACAACATGGCTTGAAGGAATCTAATAGAGCGTCATCCAAGGAAGATTTCAAAAGAATTATTTGAAAATCTGACAATTAGTTTGGGAGAAGAATTCTAAAGTTTTTATCGTTTCGTTGCCATGGAAACAAGAATTCTGCATGGATCCCAAAATTTTGAAGGAATTCTTGTAAGATCATTGAGAGGATGCTTTCTGTAAAGTTTCATTCAAATTGACCCACTGGTTACTGCGGAGAAGATGTTGAAGGACGCGAGACACACGACGCATGCCAGACAAAAGGCGATCACAATATTAAACTAACCTTGAGCATTCAGGTGAGCTAAAAAGATCAATCATTATTTTATAATGCATAAATTTTATGCAAAAACCTGATATGACATTTTTAGATTCTTTCAAAGCAAAGCACAAGAAAGAAATCAAAAATTAACTTTGTTTTTTACCCTTTCCCAATTATAGACGCATTTGGACACATCTTCATCAGGTCATCAGCTGACTTTTGTCACCTTGTTTTCAACTTGATTCAATAGTGATCCTTTCATTTATAGAGATTTTACTTATTTTTGCCACTGAGTTGTTGTCTGTTGGAAAGGTCTAAGATAAAATTCCACCATTTATTTGATATACATGTACTATAATAAAATACATTGTAGGAAAGGTTAAGTGCTCATTAGGTTCACAAGTCATCTGTTACAAAGGTTTCAACCAGTGTTCCCACTCACGTAAAATGTTATGTAAATTACGTAAACAAATTCACTTTCATGCATGTATTTTAGGCCATATGCGAGATCATGACAAAGAAAATGCATACTGTATATTCATTCAGGTGCCGAATATGATACTTAACCGAAACAAATATTTATCGCAATAATTATATATCTTATTCATACAAAAAGTATAGGGAGTTGGTGATATTTCATTAATTTTTTTCTACCTATTTCGTCTAGTCAATTTAACCGCGTGTTGGAAAAAAAAAATGGCGCATGATTCAGATTTTTCGCTGATGTGATGCATATTTTTTAGACTCAATTCAATGTTAAATATGATTTATTTAATTGTAGCAATAGCTGTCTATGATGTAAACATCCTAATAACGTTTATCCCACCGGTCGGATAAATGTGAAGAAAAATTACTTATTGAAGACCGTGCTCAAAAAGAATGCAAAACAAAACCGTGTAGATGATGTCGATTAAAAACGTTTAGAAATAAACTTACTTAATAAAATTATCTAGCTAGTATGTACGCCTTATTTAAAGAGACAACAATTTATTTATAATGAGGCAACAAGGAATAGATATTGATGAGGCCATACAGAGGGCTTTACATAAATGTAAAATGTAGACAATTATGTTACTTCCGTTCTGATTGAAATTTGTTACAGTGCAGAGAATTTGATCAAAGTTAATACAGTTTCCAACATGTGCTTCTTGTTTATCCTATTTCATTATGAAAAATTTGCCTTCAAATTTTCATACCCCCTGAAATTAATCTTACCCTCAGATTTTCAACCCAAGGGGTAAGTTTACCCTTATAAATAAATGTGAGTGGCAACACTGCTTCAACTGTTTTCTGTATTAGGGAAAAAATTAACATAGTGCATACAAAACTGTCATAATATCGAGCATTTGTTTTAATACTTAGTCTTTTACAAAATTGACTGTCTTGGGAAAGGGATACATAATTACGATTGAGCACGGAACTTATAAATATTCTGCCATCAAATCAGGTATCACAAACTTAAACATGTAAGAATTTTGTTTTAAAAAAGTGACTTCTGTTTGAATTACATGATTAACTCCATATCCTGATATATACTACTTTCAGAGTTTTTCAAAATGGAAATTTAAACCTTTGCCACATACAGACGCTCTCCAACACCTCGGCTACAGACAACTTTTGTCCCAACGTTTTCAGAGTTGTTGTATGTGGAAAAGAGTTAAGGAAAATTTCCTGACAGATTGTTTATCTCATCTGAAACATCATAAAAACATTATTGGAAAAAACAAACTTCTGACAATGAGCAGCTTTTCATCTTCAACTTTACCCTTTATAAAGTATACAGTATAATTACTGAAAAAAGTTGAAAACATTGTGACAAATTGAGAATCTTTTAGCAATTTCTCCTTTTGCTACAATTTTTCCAACAGTAGTCTGCTACATTGGCGTCAGAGAGCGTCTATAAGTAGGAAAGAATTAAAAGATATATGAGCCGTTCCATGAGAAAACCAACATTATCTCATTGGAAAAAGGAGTAGGAAACCAACTCAACAATAACTTTAAAAGTCATCTGCTGCAGTGTTATAAAGTAGAATCTATCAAGGAAAGGATATAAAACAATCATCTATATTATCTATGAACAATTAGTTAACAGTTAACAAAACAACTAAACTAAGATTAAGGTAAACACTGGGTTTCTGTCACACAATTTAGAACATTTGTGTAATTACCTTGATTTTTACCAACAATTACATTTCCCTAACTCTCTACATTCACTGAAATTGCACATAACAACAAATCATTTTCATATTTACTATTTACCGGATATGGAATTTTAAGAGTCTACTGAATTGAAAACACCTAGAAAATTGGAAATTATATTTTGATATAAAGTTGACAGAATGTAGGCAAAGGAGAAATTGCTCATTCAGAGCGATAACACCCAAAGTTTCTTATAGTTGTGTTCTGCCTCAGGCATCATATAATGTTTGTAACTGGTAAAGGGTTGACTATTACAGCAAGGCCATGCAAATAGATCTTCAGGATTTAAAACGAGTGTCGGTTCATATCAGATATACTAGAATTCTAAGTATCATTTAAAAAGAAGGCCACTAACCTTTTCTTCTACTATCAATGTTAATATTATTTTTTTTATATATTTATATGATCTCTACTTATATACATGCATATCTGTCCAAGCAACTGGCTTTTGTTCACAGAAGACACAGACTGTGATGCTCGGTGTTAAATCTTACATACAACAAGTTTCACATACTGATCTATTATAAACATTTAGAAAAATAACCTTTTTTTAAAATGTCTAGGAATTTTCCAGGCCTACTAAAGCATGTTAAAATTCAAGCACTTTTCAAGTAAGTACTAGTCCAGTGAGAATTTGATCTCATGGATAGACATGATCAATAAATAGTCATTGAGATAGCAATTTCATTACATTCAAGAATACTTTGTCTATCTTTTGATAATTAATATGACTTAGAAGGTAACCAAGTTCACTTAATATTTCTCAAAATCAGACATTTTTTTTTCTTTTAATAGGAAATGTTCTAAATCTAACACTCCTGGGCATAAAGGGTAACAGCCCCAGCCCCTGGTGACCATGTCTTTTCACCAATCAACATGGCTTGAAAGGATCAGGAAGTGGGTCACCAAAGGACATGTCTACAAAATTGTTTGAAAATCAGTCTGATACTTTCAGAAGAAAATATTTTTTAAGTTTTCACTATATGATATGGTCATATGCCAAATTGTTTGACCAATCAACATGATTGAAGTAATCTCCTATAGGTTCACAGAAGGAACATTTCTACAAAATTAGAACATTTTCCACCTTTGCCAAATATGGCAAAACAGCCACACTCCCTGACAGCCATTTGTTATGTCCTGAAGGCTTCAACATGTGTGTCAACTGAAATCCAAGTGAAAGGTTGAGATCTGTTTATGAGTTTTCAAACGCTTGATCTTGTCCAGTAGCACAACAATAACATCATCTTATTTATCACAATTTACAGACGTTCTTTAACTTACCTGATTCTGAACTTCTTGGCGATAATTCTTGCTTTGCTCTCTCGGCAGATAAAGCTTCCAGCTTTTCTGTGTAAAACCCATTAAAGTCCAGCCTAAAATGAATCAACAACCATTTGACTTTTAAGTGCATATACATCAAAGGACCAGATAAGGAGGGGTGTATTCAGCTCTTTCCCCACAATTTCTCTCTTATTATTAAAGCAAACACTATGTTGTGAGTACTCAAAAGAATCGTCTCACTCAGACGATTCTTTTAAGTACCCACAACATAGGGTTAGAGGGTCAAATAAGGATTTAACCCATTACTTCACATGACTTTTTGAAGGTCGTCTGCTTCACAATTCTCAGAAAAACAATTCCATCAAACTAGAAAACTGAAAGATTTATATTGATAAAGAGTTGAAAATATTGCAATAAAAGGTGAAATTGCTTGTTTTGAGCAATTTCACCTTTTATTGCAATGTTTTCAAAAGTCATGTTCAAAGGCAGGTGCCAAATGTCGTCTGTGTGAAGTAATGGGTTAAGAACATGCAAAACACCCCTAATTCAGAGCTCTGTACAAAGTCATTGAACTACAATTGCAGCGTATATTTTTGTTGCTTAACCCTTTCCAAACATAAAACAAATCTGCAGCTGATGACTTTAAAAACATCTCGACAAAAATTAATATGACTTAGAAGGTCACCAAGGAAATGTTAAAGTACCAGTTAATATTTCAAAATCCAACATTTGTATTTACGAAAAATCTAACACTAGATGGCATTAGGGGTAAAACAGCCCCAGGATCTGGTGGCCATGTCTTTTGACCAATTAACATAACTTGAACGAATTAGGAAAAGGGTCACCTTAGGAACATGTTAACAAAATTATTTGAAAAAAATCACTCATACTTTTGGATAAAACATTTTTAAATTTTCAATATTGTCATAATGAAATTAGACAGCCCTGGGGGCCAACTTTGTTTACCAATCGACATGGCTCGAAGTAATCTCCTACAGGGTAACCTAAGGAACATTTCTACAAAATTATTTGGAAATCAGCTAGATACTTTCGGAACAGAATCTTAAAGTTTTAACTTTTGGCATATAAGGCAAAACAGCCACGCTCCTTGAGGGCCATATTTTACGACCAATCAACATGGCTTGAAGGAATCTGATAGAAGGTTACCAAAGGAACATTTCTACACAATTATTTGGAAATTGGTCAGAGACTTTGGAGGAGAAGCTTTTTGAAGTTTTAATTTATAGCCAATAAGGCAAGACAGCTCAACCACTAGCAGCCATGTTTTTTGATCAATCAATATGGCTTGAATGAAACTGATTATGGGTCACCCAAGGATTGATTCTACAAAATTATCTGAAATTCTGCCAACCAGTTAGGGATGGGAAAAAAAGAAGGTTTTCTTCTTTCAGTTGCGATGGAAACCAGAATTCTAAATGATTTAAAAAATTGAAGGAATATAAGTGAAGACATTGACAGGATGCTTGCTGTGAAGTTTCATCCTGATTGACTCTCTGGTAACAGAGGAGACAAAGTTGACAGATGAATAACACATGCTTGACGAAAAACAAATACAATAACTCACCTTGAGGAATTTGTGCTCAGGTGAGCTAAAAAGGATTTCCTTTTCCAACATAAAGACACATTTTGATGTATCTGAAGCATTCATGCAAAACAAGAAATTGCTCATAATGAGCAATTTCTCCTTTTCCCACAATGTTATTAACTCTATTTAATAATTATACTTTCTTTTAGAGATTTTCCATATGTTTTACTATGTGTATTGAAAGTTGTGTTCTGTAGATTTGTTGTAGCTGGGAAAGGGTTTAGAAAATGACATACCTGTGTATGATATTCAGCAACTTCATTTCAACATCATTCGTTGAAAACTCCATGATTTTTTCCAGCAGTTCCAGTAGCAGCCGAGTGAAGTTGAAATCAAAATTGGCGATTGTTCTCTCAAAGTTTTCATTGCTTAGTAGCTCATTCACATGTTCTGAAACAACCTACATGTAAAATAAATAGTACTATTAACATTCGCAGCAGACAACTTTGAAAACATACCCGAAAAAATTTGGAAACTCCCTTTAACCCTTTCCCTTATATAGACGCTTTCAGATGCCTCTGCAGCAGACAGCTTTTTGAAAACATAGTGACAAAAGAAGAAATTGCTCAAAACGACCAATTTCTCCTTTTACTACAATATTTTCCACTTTTCTCAGTAATTTAACCTACATTTTGAGATTTTCTGTGCTTTTTTCAAGGTATTTTCAAAGTCTTCTGCTGCAGACTTGTTGTATGTGGGAAAGGATTAAAGAGATTTTCAATTTTCCACCCAGAAGTTTTCAAAGTCATCTGCTTTAGCTGTATCGTATGTGGGAAAGGGTTAAAAGGAACACACAGACCTTGACAAATTTGCAGTACATTTTCCACTGTTTATCCATTCAATTATAGAGATTTTCTATTTTTTGACAAAATATGTTCAAAGTCGTCTGCTGCAGAATTGTCGTATGAGGGAAAGGGTTGAAGCTCTTTGTAGGAAGATGAATGAAGCAAGTCATAATAAATTTTGACAATTAAATGTAAATATGGATAGCAAAGATAGAAATCTAATGACAAGGGCACTAGAAGACAAGAATAAATGCAATTACCTTAGATTTAACCCTATTTCTCTCTTTCTGTTTCGGATCTGTGGCGTTAGATTTGGGATCTGCTTCACTCAACTGTATCTCTATACTTTTACTCAGTCTCTGAAAACAAATAACACAATAACAGAAGACTAGATAAGGGATGTAAACTGGTCCGTTTCCAACAATATCTCTGTAATTACTCAACCTACCCTATGTTGAGGGTACGCAATTTTGTTGTCTCACTGATGTTATTTTTCTTCTTTTGGTTGCCATGGAAACTAGAAACTCTGAATGGATCAAAAGGATTGATGGGTGCTTTTTGGGAAGTTCCTTCCCATTTTACCTTCTTATTTCAGACAAGATGTTGACAGATGGATGACGTACTATGGATGATGCTCGAGGCACGCCAGACAAAGGGCCAGCACAATAACTCACCTTGAGCAGTTTTAGCCAGTGGAGCTACAAATTACTCAAACAAAGAAATCCTATTTTTCTCAACAATATCTTCTTCATGTGTCATAAGAATACCTTAATTTTTTCAGGGCAGATATTTTCATCAGATGATTTTAAAGTAAATCGATATACCTTGTAGCAAGATTTAGTTAACCCTTTCCCACTTGTAGACGCATTCTGACACCTCTGCAGCAGACGACTTTTGAAAACATTGTGACAAAATAAGAAATTGCTCAAAAAGAGCAATTTCTCCTTTTGCCACAAAGTTTTCAACTCTGTTCAGTAATTACACCTTCATTCATTTTCCATAATTGTTTATAGATGTTTCCAAAGTAGTCTGCTGCAGATATGTTGTATGTGATAAAGGGTTAAAACATGTTTTGCATGAGTCCCATGCAAAAGCTCATACTAACCTGTATAAAGTTTGAGAAGGTCACACAGACCATCATAAGTTTATGTACAATCCTTAATAACTGTGGGTTCGTCAGCATACAGTCATTCAGACAGTTGTTTAAAAAGTCGGTGTGGTAACCCAGTACATCATCAACATTGGAAACCTGAAGGTTTAAAAAACACCACATCCAAATTTCTCTTATTTATCAAGGTCATAAATACAAATTTGCCACAACTTAGACATTTTGACAGTCATGTGCAGCAGGCGACATTTGAAAACATTGTGAGAAAAAACCCTCATACATCAGAAGCAATTTCTACGCAATGTTTTCAATTGTATTCACTAAATGTGTACTCAAAGCAGAAGGCTGTGAATATAGTATATTAAGTAAATGGCTTGACCACATGGGGGAAAGGTTTCAATGTTATAGATAAAAGTGAAGTACATGTAATATAAAGTATACAGTATAACCTGTACTGTCAGATTGAATAGTTTGATCACCACTATAATCAGTTTATGTGAAAAGTGTAGTTCCTTTTGAGATATTTGTTTGATTTTCCAATACAATGCCTCTCTATTTGGTTATTTCATAATAAATTTTCCCTTTTCTCATATCATTTTTAACATTTTCCTGATACAAACAAAGCTATTGATCGATTATTATTCAGGAAATGTTATGAGGCAAACAACAACTGTATCCCACAAACAACATAGATAAATAAGATGACTTTGAAACAATCAAGGCAAAACTAGAAATATCACTGAAGGTGATGAATACCCCCAGCTGGTGCTTGACAATATACATATGTATGAGAAATTCAAGGGGCCATAACTCATTTAAATTTAATTTCAGTGCAACATGCCGACAATATGCACAACTAGGCTTGTTATCAATCATTCTTGTGAAGTTATATTAAATTCTGACCAAGGGTTGCTGAGAAATAGTGTTCACAAGAAATGTCCACAGACCAACGGACCGACCGACAAGCATGACTCCTATATAGCCCCCCATATACTATGTATCTGGGGGTATATTTATATGGGAAATCTGCAAGAATGAAATTAACATTATCGAATCCAGTTGAAAATATTGTGGCAAAGTTTTCAAAAAGTGTCAGTTGGATATGATTCTGCATACATGTGGAAAATGGTTAATTAACTATCCAATGCCACTTACATTGTCCATATTTGCATTAAACAAAAGCCAGTTGGGTTCAACAACTTCAAACATCATGTAGTACTCAAAGTTCTGTACAAAGTGTAGCATTCTCTGTCGTAGAGCAAATGCGGCCGAGTACCATCTGACTGACTGTAAGGAATACATCTTAGCAGATTTGTTGCCTATCCATACACTGAAAGGTTAAAAGCCAATTCTTTGTATTATAAATAAAGGCCAATTATAATGACATCTGCCTTGATAAAGATAAAAGAAAAGGTATGAAACACGATGTAACGAAAGTAAAATCTTTAATAGCAAAAATGTAAAAAGTTCATTTATTGAAAATAGTCAATAAAATACATAGTGGCAAAAGGAGAAATTGCTTATTATGAGCAATTTCTCATTTTGTCACAATGTTTTCGAAATTGGTCTTTTGCAGATGCAACAAAACGCAAGCAGGAAAGGGTTAAAGTTTTCTGCTGCAAAGGGAAATAAAGCTGACTGCATCAGATAGTGTTTATTGACAATAATAATTGACAAAGTCAAAATTTAGCAGAAATAAGACTTATAACATTACTCGTCATCAGATATTTACAATTTGAAAAAGTCTCAACCCTTTCCCTCATACGACAATTCTGCAGCAGACGACTTTGAACATATTTTGTCAAAAAATGGAAAATCTCTATAATTGAATGGATAACCTATGACTAAAGTGGAAAACATTGTGGCAAAAGGAGAAATTGGACGTTTTGTGCAATTTCTTCCTTTGTCACTATGTTTCAAAAACCTGTCTGCTGCAAAGGCGTCAGAAAGCGTCTATATGAGGGAAAGGGTTAAAAAGGCTAATGGAAAACTAATAAGTTATTGTCTGAGTCCATGCTTCTATTTCACTTTTCTATCAAACATATTTAATCCATATATATTATTAACTCTCTGTCCCTGATCATGACAACTTTTGAAGACACAATGATTAATCTAGATTTGTGTTTAATTACATATTTTAGCAAGTGTTTAATGATAGGTATTGAAAGCGCAACAAAGTGGTACAGACTATACTATGTTCTATATTTTCACATATTTCTCTTTAAAACCCTCTAATGTAGATGCCCAATGAAATGTTTTTAGTGTGTTTAATGAATCATAAAACATGAAAATGAAGATGACTATACAGACTTAGGTGTTAGGGTTTTATGCCATTTCTACAGTATTCCAAATTGAGATGTACAATACTGTCAGCAGAATAATAGTGTTATGAGAAAGATGGAAATATGTTTGCTTCTGCATAATGTGTAATTGGCATGGCTTTCTGCATATAATATATCAAACCCTTTCCCACATATAATACATACACAGCAGAAGACTTAGAAAACAATTAGTTAAAAATATGGAAAATCTCTATAAATGAAAGTATATACATTGACTAGAAATGATAACATGTGTTAAAAGAAGAAATGACCCTAAAAACAATCCCAGGATTTCTTTCTTTACCTAAGCTAGTTTCCTATAAACCATTTCTGGTCGACACATTCACAAATCACTGACATTGTCAATTTCGAATTCATTAAACTGTAGTGCAAACTAGAACTGTGGCCATATGATATGGGTGTTCAATTTCAAGTTCCCTGTTTGACCATTTGGTATAGCTTTCTGGCGCATGCATTTTCTTTTCCAATATTGTTTAACCCTTTCCCACCCAATTGACACATCTGCAACAGACGACTTTTGAAAACTTCGTGACAAAATGAGATATTGCTCAAAATGAGTAATTTCTCCTTTTGCCACAATGTTTTCCATTTGTTTTCAGTAATTATACCCACAATTATACTTTACAGAGATTTTCCATGAATTTAAGTAGACACTTTCAGTCATCTGCTACAGATTTGCTGTATGTGGGAAAGGGTTTAAATCATCATGACTTGTCTATACACACTAAATACTAAGCAGTACAAATAAATGCCTATATGAATCACATGGGTTCCCTGTATGTTGTTTCTGTGATGTCTGGTTATTTTCAGGAGAAAAAAGAATAGATCGATTCTAACAATAAGACTCTCTTCCCTAATTAGAAAGCATCAAAATCAGTACAGAAATTATCATTTGCTTTTAACAAAATTCCACAAAAAGATAGCTATACTTTGAAACATGTCTATGCCTCTATGGAATTTAAACAAGAGGCCCAAGAGGGCCAGTATCGCTCCACGGCCATAAGGCAAAAATAAAATCTCCAAACAGCCCTGCCCCCTGGTGGCCATGTTTTTTACCAACCACCATGGCTTAAAGGAATCTTGTAGAGTGTCACTCAAGGAATGTTTCTGAAAAATTATTTGAAAATCGGCCTGACACTTTCGGAGGAGAGGATATTTTAAGTTCTCACTATAGCCATATAAGGCAAAATAACCCCATCCCCGGGCGGCCATATTTTTCAACCAATCAACATGGCTTGAAGGAATCTAATAAAGGGTCACCCAAGGAACATTTCTACAACATTATTTGAATATCAGCAAGACACTTTCGGAGGCAAAATAGCCGCGACCTCTGGCGCCAATGCTTTTTTACCAATCAACATGGCTTGAAGGAATCTGATAGAGGGTCACCCAAGGAACATTTCTACAAAATTATTTGAAAATCTGCTCAACACTTTCGGAGAAGAAGATTTTTTAAGTTTTCACTATGGTCATATAAGGCAAAATAGCCCCGCCCTCTGGCGGCCATGTTTTTCGACCAATCAACATGGCTTGAAGGAATCTGATAGAGGGTCACCCAATGAACATTTCTACAAAATTATTTGAAAATCGGCTGAACACTTTCGGAAAAGAAGATTTTTTAAGTTTTCACTATAGCTATATAAGGCTAAATAGCCCAACCCCCTGGCGGCCATGTTTTTCAACCAATCAAAATTTCTTGAAGGAATCTAATAAAGGGTCACCCAAGGAACATTTCTACAAAACTATTTGAAAATCAGCTTGACACTTAAGGAATTTTGGATGGATCAAACAAATTTGAAGGAATTTAAGAGAGGACATTGAGAGGATGCTTCCTACGAAGTTTCAACCAAATTGACCAAGTGGTTAGGGAGAAGAAGTCCTTTAATGGAAAAAGTTAACGCATGTACGCATGCACGCACAACGGACAATTCGCAATGACATAAGCTCGACTGGCTTTCAGCCAGTGGAGCTAAAAATCTGTTATTCTAAATGCACTATCAAATGCCTCTTCCAAGTGTGCCACCTTTATGTTAGTACTACCAGTGGAAAAGATAATGTCTGTGATAAATCTTTTCAAAATGATGTGTGTTTTTATCAAGTCTCAAGAATCATGGCTATTAGTTTTTTAACCCTTTCCCACATACAGCAAATCTGCTGCAGACGACTTTGAAAACATCTTTTCAAAATGTGAAAAATCTCTGTAAATAATAGTATGATAATTGAATAAAGTTGGAAACAGTGTGGCAAAAGGAGAACTTGCTTGTTTTGAGCAATTTCTCCTTTTGTCACATTGTTTGCAAAAGTCTTCTGCTGCAGTCAGAAAGCGTCTATATGTGGTAAAGGGTAAATTCTAATTGCAATAGCAATATACAAATAATGTTTTCCTTAAAAGGACAAGAGCGAGTTAATTTTATATTGTATAGACCTATCTATCTTCTATATGTTACAGCGTCTGGGCTCATATAAAATGAGAGAAAGAGTATTTCAAATCAAAGTACTTAACAGAAAAAGAACAAGTAAAAGGTAACATCTTTCTTGAAGCCAGTTCATGGTGAGTTGTAAAATCTACTTTCATATTGGTAAGAGTACTCAGGATGTTGTGTAGACTTAGATCAGTATAAATGCTCCTAAACCCTTTAAATGTTGAATTATTAAAATGAACTTGTTGAGTATGCATTTGGAAGACTCCATAACCAAAAATAGAAATATCGAGATACATGTAAAACTGTTGGGTTAAGCAGCCAACAGTATAGAGCCTGGGATTTTGAAACCTGTATATTTTATACAGCATATTTTGAAGCATTCCAATGCAAACAAGATGTGTTTGTGAAACACTGATGCCCCCCAATAGGTCAAAGGTCAAGGTCGCCAGGTCAAAAATGTTGGTACTGACAGAAAGGTCATGTCACAAGGAATACACATGTGAAATATGGTAGCCGTACCTGTTATGGTTCAAAAGTAGTGGTCAAGGTTAAAGGTTTTTTCCGAGAATGGCAACATCTAGGTCAAAGGTCAAGGTCGCAAGGTGAAAAATGTTGGTACTGACAGAAAGGTTATGTCACAAGGTATACACATGTGAAATATGGTAGCCTTACCTGTTATGGTTCAAAAGTAGTGGGGAAGGTTAAAAAAAAAATTGAGAATGGCAACATCTAGGTCAAAGGTCAAGGTCGCAAGGTCAAAAATGTTGGTACTGACAGAAAGGTCATGTCACAAGGAATACACATGTGAAATATGGTAGCCGTATCTGTTATGGTTCAAAAGTAATGGCCAAGGTTAAAAGTTTTTTTCGAGAATGGCAACATCTAGGTCAAAGGTCAAGGTCGCAAGGTCAAAAATGTTGGTACTGACAGAAAGGTCATGTCACAAGGAATACACATGTGAAATATGGTAGCCGTACCTGTTATGGTTCAAAAGTAATGGCCAAGGTTAAAGTTTTTTTCGAGAATGGCAACATCTAGGTCAAAGGTGGTCAAGGTCGCAAGGTCAAAAATGTTGGTACTGACAGAAAGGTCATGTCACAAGGAATACACATGTGAAATATGGTAGCCGTACCTGTTATGGTTCAAAAGTAATGGGCAAGGTTAAAGTTTTTTTCGAGAATGGCAACATCTAGGTCAAAGGTCAAGGTCGCAAGGTCAAACATTTTGGTACTGACAGAAAGGTAATGTCACAAGGAATACACATGTGAAATATGGTAGCCGTACCTGTTATGGTTCAAAAGTAGTGGTCAAGGTTAAAGTTTTTTTCGTGCAGACAGGCCAAAAACTACATCTAGGTCAGAGGTCAAGGTCGCAAGGTCAAAAATGTTGGTACTGACAGAAAGGTCATGTCACAAGGAATACACATGTGAAATATGGTAGCCGTACCTGTTATGGTTCAAAAGTAGTGGTCAAGGTTAAAGGTTTTTTTGTGCAGACAGACAGACAGACAGACCAACCAACGTGCAGACAGACAGACAGGCCAAAAACTATATGCCCCCCGAATCGGAGATTCCGGGGGGGCATAAAAAACCCATCCCTGATAGACAACTTTACGTGCCTTTGCAGTATAACAATCTGTTAGACGAGAATGTTTTTTCTGTTTATTTAACCTTTTCTCACATACAACGATTCTGCAGCAGACGACATTTAAGACATACTGACAAAGCGTGAAAAATCTCCATAAATGAGAGTGTTATTATTGAATCGAGTTGAAAACCTTGTGACAAAAGGAGAAATTGCTTGTTTTGAGCAATTTCTTCTTTAGCCACAATGTTTTCAAAAGTTGTCTGCTACAGTGGGAAAGAGTTAATGTTTTCTTCTTTGCCTCAAAAGATATATAGTAGAAATTTCCAGCACCATCAGTATTATTTGGACACTAAACAAAACATATTTACATTTAACACTTCTTCATCCAGTATGTTTTACAATCTTACACACAATTTGATCTCAAAACACTTTCCCTCTACCTTAGTGTAGGTGCAATCACTTTTTTATAGTGTCTTATTCCATTTTCTACAGTTATATCACAGTTACGGTACATTAATCTAAGATACTGGGCTAGGATATATACCTTGATCAAGAACACTTCAACTTAATCAAGGTGCAATCAGCTAATTGCAATTTGTATCATTCATTAAGGTCCCATTGTAATATTATCATACCCTAAGAAACAAACGATATCAAAGGACGATAAAGCACGTCTGGTAGTATCTAGTTTATAAAGTAAGCATTACAAATTCAGTGTGAAAACTCAACCTCACTCGGATTGTACGATATTACTTCACAGAATTAATCCCAATCCCGATCTTTTTGCAAAGATATACACTATTAAGATGTGCATGTGTTTCATCATCGAATTTATCCTTTCATCAATGAAAACACGTTTTTAAAGATAAATGTTGCGCCTTTTAAATTTGATTTAAAGACATACTTGTTCCGCAGATAAGGCTGAGATCATGTAATGACCAATACTTTGCACATGGAAATGACAGTATAATATCAGTTTACATGCAACAATGAAAAGGGGTTAATCTGTTATCAATAATTTTGCAAAGAATTATAGTAATTCTGTTTGTGCTCAGACAGTTACAAAGCTGTAAACATTTACAGTAATTTCGGTTATTGATCTGCATGATATCGCAACATGCCTATCGGTGCCTTTTTAACTTGTCACTGTGTGCAGATATGTCTATATGTTTGCGTAGTTTTTTAACACCCCTTCTTTATTTACCTATACCGCAGGCTATTTTCGCGTGATACAGCGCTCAGTAAGATGATTACTTTTGTATATTTTTTAACAAACCCCTAAAAGATGGCTGCAATACATGTAGCAGTTTGTTAACGTTGTGGTAGTAATATACATATATTACAGAAATAGTAAGAACTATGAGTACAAGGTTTGCACAATTTCAAGTACATGACTGTATGCTTTTAATTGCCATTTATATATGGAGATTTCATTTCCACAAATGCTGTATTTCTTTAGATACTTTTTAAGCAGTTGTATGCTTAAATTTGTAGGTATGTCAAGATTTTAAATATATATATATTTATTATATACCTGCACATTTTACGCCACAAATAAATGCAGATGGTCATGCTCAGTGCAAACACGACAAATTTAAATTCGTTATGCGACTAGGTCAAATACGGTAATGGTACATCATTGAAATATGAATTCCCGTAATTTAAAATGAGGTAGTGGGAAGTGATTCACATGCCTATCACTAATTTTATTTTATGTGTAAATTTAGCTATTTCTTTATTAAAAATTTATAAATTTGTAATTTTTTTCTCTTTAGTCTTAAAAATTATACAACTTAGATCTATATAATAAAAGGAAAATTATGTTGTCTATATATATACTCGGGTGTGGAAAATTTGACATCTGTCTCGTGAGATATCGATTTTCCACTCCTCTCTTAGAACAATACTAAACACAATGTTGCTACTGCAACATAATATTCCTTATATATTTGCACATATAGGTCAGGATCAATTCTGTTTAACCTAGACTCCATTGCAGTGCTGACAACTAAATGTAACATTTGTGTCCATTCCACTTTGATTAAAACAAATATCCACCATGAACTAACTTCAATTCCATATTTTGAGAATTCCTGCATTGTTTTATGTAACCCAACACCTCTTACCTTTTCGCCGCTGCTTGCATCCTGATGATACAACATATATCTTAACTACTACTATAATGTGTACAAAAAGCATTGTCAAAATTACACATATGCCCACTAGATCAGCTGAACTTAAATTTGTCCCACATGCAGACGCATTGTGACTTTGAAAGTTAAGTTTTATGGCAGAAGGAGAAATTGCTCATAACAAGCAATTTCTCTGTTGACCACAATGTTCTCAACTGGATGCTGCAGATATGTTGTATGTGGGTATAGGTTTAACCCTTTCCCTCATATAGACCCTTTCTGACGCTTCTGCAGCAGACTGCTTTTTGAAAACATGGCGACAAAAGAAGAAATTGCTCATAACAAGGAATTTCTCCTTTTGTCACAATTTTCTCAACTCAATTTAATTGTTAAACTCCCATTTTTTTTATAGATATTTCAATTTTGCCAATATGTTCTCAAAAGTCGTCTGCTGCAGATTTGTTTTATGTGGGAAAGAGTTAAGGGTAAAAGCTCCTGAAAACCGGTATATAAATGGGCTATTGATAAGTGAATGAGTGCTAGGTAGTAAAATTAATATGATGAGGTAGCAAATAAGTGTAGACTAGTAACATTATCTGCAATGTTAACATAGGTTAAAGTCTAAAACTTCCGTAATTAGCAGGTCTGCATGAAAAAATAACTGATAAACATTTGGGTAGAATACAATTGCCTGTTGAAGGAATACCATTAATTTTCCTCAAGAATAGCTACTCTCAACTGATCAAGGGTCACAATGACTTTGACTAATGACCGCAATGAGACTTGGCTCAATTGTGCAACTTACAGAAGAAAGAACAATAATACTTCCCACACGCAGACCTAGTTTGGTGCATCTGCAGTATACAACTTTGTAAAAAGAATTGTGGCAAAAGGAGAAATGGCTCAATATGAGCCATATTCGTTAATAACACTAACATATATAGAGATTTCCATATTTGTGCCTGGATGTTTTCAAAGTTGTCTACTGCAGATTTGTTGTATTTGGGAAAAGGTTAATATAAAATAGAACTGTCAAACCTTTTTGTAGAAGCAAAAAACCTTTTGTTCAATTGAACTGCAAGCAAATTATGATCTCAAAGCTTTCTACGGCGAGTTTAAAACTTTTATTTATAGACAATTTTCATACTTCTGTATAGACAATGTTGTTTGCTGCAGATTTGTTGTATGTGGGATAAACTATTGTAAACTAAACCAGTCAACCCTATTTCTAGCAAAGGCAAAAATCTTTACAAATTCAATTGAACTCCCAAGCATATTATGGTCTCAAAGCTTTCTATGAGTTAAAGGGTGCGTAAATGAGGTTAAAATTAACATGGAAAATGCTTGAAAATGATTCAAGTGTTGACCCATTACCTCATACGATGATTTAACTGTTTTAGAAATTGAAATAAGAAAAAAGTGTGATGTCTACCAATAGAAAGTGATCCCTATGTGTCACAACTAATCGTCACTAGTTACGAAGTTCATCACATATTAATCTGTAGTTAAAAAGCAAATTACAGATATAAGGGGACAACCAGCTCATTGTCTTAAGCACTTGGCACCAAGTTGAGATAAAAATTTGGACAAACCATGTAGAAACGCTTATCGTAAATATTGAATGAAAAGGAGAAATAGATAATAATGTGTATTCTCCTTTTGCAATTACAGTCCACCTTGTCTTAGGCAGCCACCAAGGGGAGAGTCAAAATGTTGCTGCTTAATACAAGTCAAATAAAGAAGAAAAAGATGTTTTGATAAACAACTTGGCTGCTTAACAGAGGTGATGGCTAACACAAGTTTGATTGTATTTGTAAAAGGTTATCCGGTCAAGTTAATCGCAAATTGTATTATGAATACAAAATATTTACCTGCACAGCTGTCTTTCAACATGTTTGGTATAAAATAGGTGGCGAAACAGCATTTGATACCTTATTAAAGCCTACAAAAAGAAAGTGTTTTATGTAGTCAAGCAAAAATGTCTGTTGGATAAATTTTAATTTTATGAAGCAAATGTCTTTTTGTAACAGAAAGACTCAAACAAGGAAGTTGTCTCTTTCCCACATACAGACGTTTTCTGATGTCTCTAAAGCAGATAGATTTTAAAGACAAAGTAGAACAAGAGCACCGCGTACGGCACAGACGCTCGACTGATAGAAAACAGAAACAAAAAAGCTGAGCTAAACAAAAAACCTTAACCGGACGACCACGCCGCCGCTGACGCCAGGGTCATGACAATAGCTCTCGTTTTTCAAAAGTCAAGCTAAAAAGGATAAATGGCTCATAATTATCAATTTCTCCATTTGACACAATGTTTCAGCACTACATAAAAATTATACTTTCAATTATAGAATTTTTCTCAGTAGGGAATGTAAATGTTTTCGATGTCATCTGCTGCAGATTTGATGTATGTGACGGGACAAGAATGTACGCTGGTTTCATGAAAAGTCAGTCTGAAAAGTAGTGCACAATTTTGTCAGTCATTTTTTAATCTACCGAAGAATGATAAATGACAATGAAAAATGATTAAACTATGAATTCTCATTTAGTAAAATAACTCCAAGGCTATCATTCAATCACTTTTGAAGTTTATTTATTCATAAAATACTAGAAGGTTGTACAAGTATGCGATCTCAAATAAATCTCCACTGACCAATATTTCGTAACCTTGGTTATTTTTACCCTTTCTCACATGCATCTGCAGTAGATCACTTTTGAAAACATTAAAGCAAAAGGAGAAATTACTTATCATGAGCAATTTCTCCTTTCGGTTCTGAACTCTTTTCAATATTTAAATCATCTTTCTTGTGATTTTCCACATTTTTTCCTTTATGTTTGCGATGTTCTCCGCAGATTTTATGTATACAGGAAAGGGGGGTTAAATCTCTGTACATATGTTATCCTGTTGAGTGCCACACATATCCATACCTTCCTATTTAGTACCAAGGACACTGGCCACTTTACAACATAATCAAACGAGAAAGACTCCAGTCCTGATAAGTGCAGGTCTGTGGGGTCACTGTGAAACTTTTTATAATCTGTAAATAAAATATTACTATCATTACCAACCAATCAACATGGTTCTTTCTAGGATTTTCTACTGTGAAAGTTGTGAAAGTTAAGTCTGGATCTACATTTGTAACAATGCCAAATGGTAAAACTTGAAATAAGAAATTTATCAAAATGAGCAAAATCTCGTTGACAAACCATGTTTTTAATTCTGGGTCAAAGTTATTAGTCGAATATTTCAGTTAAAAAACCACACCTCCATCATTCGTAAAATTTAACCTGGTACGATATTATTTGAGTTGTCAGCTTTGAAACATACAGAAACATGTAAGCATGCTTTTTCAATATAGACCTAAACCCTTTCTGACGTCTCTGCAGCAGACGGCTTTAGAAATCTTTGTGGCAAAGGAAAAATTGCTTAAAATGAGCAATTTCTCCATTTGCAAAAATGATTTCGACTCTTTTCAATAATCATACTATCATTTATAGAGATTTTCTATATTTGGGACTTGATAATTACAAATTCGTCTGCTGCAGAATTATTGTATGTGGGAAAAGGTTAAAAACATTTTGAGAAATTGATAAAAAAATAATCGAAAATCACCTGTAAACAAGGTTTAGCTAATGATCTCTATCAGAGAAAGAAAGAGTTCTGTCACTGATAATTTCAAACAGTCCCTTCCCCACAAAGAATTTGCAGTGGCCAAGTGGTTAGAGTCGGGAATTTGGAACTGGTCGTCCTGGGTTCGATCCCCAGTCGCATCGGTCATGGTGGAGTGTCCTTGGGCAAGGCTCACTTCCTAGCCTAGTACTGGTTTGTTTACCCCAAGATTATGAATAAGTGAACAAGTGTTAACAAGATTTTCCTTCATTTGGCCTAGTGATCTATAAATTATTTTTCCTGATATGACCCATATTCCAACATGGATTAGACATCATCAAAACAACATTCTGACAAATTTTCAACTTGCTCAAAGTAAAAATGCGGCCTCCTGAGTTTGAACAATATTTTCCTTTATTGACCTTGTTTCTGACCCCCATATGACCCATATTCGAACTTGAACTAGATATCATTTAGACAAACATTCCCACCAAATTTCAAGATGCTTAAGCAAACAAGAGGGCCATGAGGCCCTGGAATCGCTCACCTGAGAATGGGCTATTTAAGACATAACTCTCTCATGCTCAAGCCAAACATGTGGCTTCCAGAATGTTAACAAGATTTCCCTTAAATTTGGTCTAGTGACCTAGTTTTTGACATGACTTGGCCTAGATATCATCAGGACAAACTTTCTGATAAAGTTTCAACATGCTCAAGTTTAAAATGCGGCTTCAAGAGTGTTAACGAGATTTTCCTTAAATTTGGCCTAGTGACCTAGTTTTTGACCGGACATGACCCATATTCGAACTTGGCCTAGCTATTACTTAGACAAATATTCTGACAAAGTTTCAACATGCTCAAGCCAGAAATGTGGCTTCTAGAGTGTAATCAAGATATTCCTTAAATTTGGCCTAGTGACCTAGTTTTTGACCGGACATGACCCATATTCTAACTTGGCCTAGATATCAAAAGACAAACTTTCTAATAAAGTTTCAACATGCTCAAGTTTAAAATGTGGCTTCCAGAGTGTTAACAAGATTTTCCTTCAATTTGGCCTAGTGACCTACTTTTTGACCGGACATGACCCATATTCGAACTTGGCCTAGATATCATCAAGACAAACTTTCCGACAAAGTTTCAACATGGTCAAGTTTAAAATGTGGCTTCCAGAGTGTTAACAAGATTTTCCTTCAATTTGGCCTAGTGACCTAGTTTTTGGCCCGACATGACCTATATTCAAACTTGGCCTAGACATCACTATGACAAACATTCTGACAAAGTTTCAACATGCTCACGCCAAAAATGCGGCTTCAGGAGTGTTAACAAGATTTTCCTTAAATTTGACCTAGTGACCTAGCTTTTGGCCCGACATGACCTATTTTCGAACTTGGCCTAGATATCACTAAGACAAACATTCCGACAAAGTTTCAACATGCTCAAGCCAAAAATGCGGCTTCAGGAGTGTTAACAAGATTTTCCTTAAATTTGACCTAGTGACCTAGATTTTGACCCCACATGACCCAGTTTCGAACTTAGCCTAGAGTTGATCGAGATATATGTTCTGATAAACTTTTATAAAGATTGGATGCAAAATGTTGCCTCTAGTGTAGTAACAAGCAAATGTTGACGACAGACGACGGACAAAAGGCGATCACAATAACTCACCTTGAGCACTACGTGCTCTGATGAGCTAAAAATGCGGCATCCAAAGTGTTAACAAGATTTTCCTTCAGTTTGGCTTAGTGACCTAGTTTTTGACCCAGCATGACCCTTATTCGAACTTGGTCTAGATATCATTCAGCTAAACATTCTAACCAAATTTCAAGCTGCTATAGCAAAACATGCAGTTTCTACAGAGTTAACAAGATTTTCCCTCAATTTGGCCTAGTGACCTAGTTTCTGACCCAATATGACCCATATTTAAACTTGACCTACATATCATCAAGACAAACATTCTGATAAAGTTTCAACATGCTCAAGTTGAAAATGTGGCCTCTAGAGTGTTAACAAGATTACCCTTCAATTTGGCCTAGTGACCTAGTTTTTGACCCGGCATGACCCGTATTCGAACTTGACCTAGATATCATTCAGCTCAACATTCTGACTAAATTTCAAGCTGCTGAAGCAAAAAATGCAGCTTCTACAGTGTTAACAAGATTTCCCTTCAATTTGGCCTAGTGACTTAGTTTTTGACCCGGCATGACCCATATTTGAACTTGGCCTAGATATCATTCAGCTCAACATTCTGACTAAATTTCAAGCTGCTGAAGCAAAAAATGTGGTCGTTTTCGACCTCATATGGCCCAGTTTCGAACTTGTCCAAGATTTGATGGAGATGAATGTTCTGATACACTTTCATGAAGATTGGATGCAAAATGTAGCCTGTAGAGTGTTAACAAGCTGAAATGTTGACGACGCATGACGGATGGACGCCGGACAAAATGTGATCACAATAGCTCACCTTGTGGGTTATTGATCTTCTGACAGAGAGATACACCAACGTATAAGTAAACACATCTTGAAATACCGGAAAGAAAAAAAAGTGAGTATACATCACTCTTACCTCCTTCTAAACTAGTTTCAATAGATAATATTTTAAACATCTGCGTGATGAGGTCAAACTGTAGTAAGTCCACTCTGAAAAAATGTAAAGGGTTAAACAGTTGGCATTCCATTTGATTTGTGATTAATCCCTTTCCAACATATGACAAAACTAAAACAGCCGACTTCGAAAGCATCTATATAAATACATAGAAAATCCCTGTTAATGAAAGTATAATGATATAATGGAGTTGAAAACATTGTGGAAAGAGTGTTTTGTCAAATTTTCTTAATTCGTCGGCAGCAGATGCAACAAAGTGTTTGCACGTGGGAAAAGGTAAAAATGGCTTTCAAAATTTTTAATTTTTTTTTAGCTTCCATGGTAAGAATATTTCATGGTAATTCTGAAACCATCAGTGACATACAATATTACCTTTGCTTTGGAATAACTATCATTGTAAAGGTTTGATATATCTTAGTCAGGCAAAGAACCAATTTGGCTTCCCACTCTACAGGTGGATGGTGGATGAAACAATAAGGAAAGTGAGCTTGGCTCAAAGGATACTCCAAAAATGATCAGTATGGCCAAGTATTGAAACCAACATGTCACATTCCCAATAGGATGCCCTTACCACTCAAACTCACACAGCAGGATTTTGATCTAAAGGTTTTGACAAATCTATGAGTAAGCAATCCTTCATCTGTGTTTTTAACCCTTCCCCTCTTACGACAATTCTGCATCAGACGACTTTGAACATACTTTGTCAAAATAAGGAAAATCTCTATAATTGAATGGATAACCTATGAAGGAAAGGGTTAACCTTTTTCCAACATAAAACAATTAGGAAGAAGATGAATTTGATTTAACCTAAGCAATAATTTGGAAAATCTCATTAAATGAATGTATGTTTATTGAATAGTTTAAACAAGAGCACAGCAAACAAACACAACCGGTTTTCAATTTTTTCTTAAATTCGAAAAATGGGCATTTCTGAAAAATTGCTTAAGCCAGAGTTATGTGACTTTGTATAGACTTGTGCATTGTTCCTAGGAACATGTGTATCAAGTTTCAATTGAAAATGTTGAAAGATTTTTCATTTATAAGGTAAAGTTAAAGTTTTGTGACGACGCAGACGAGGCGCCAACGCCATGGGTCACAATACCCAACTTTTTTTCCTTCAAAAAACAAACCAGCTAATAAATGAATGTATATTTGCTGAATAGAGGTTAAAACATTGTTGCAAAATGCTTTCAAATGTCGCCTGCTGCAGAAATGTCAAATTGCATCTGCATGTGGGAAACTGATAACTGCTGGGAAATGGATAACTGTTAGCACACGACATTGGTCATTGTTCTGAGAGTCATAGCTACTTACTTTAGATCATCTTTATAAGGGTCTACATTAGCTGTGCTGGTTCTTAGGGCCAATTCAAGGAGAGATTCCAATCTGGTTTGCATGATCTCCTCAACCGGTAGTTTCATCTCATCTTCTGTCATATCCATAAATTGCACGATAAAATCCCCTTTGTCCAGTAGAAAGTAATGCTTAACGGACCTAAAAATAAAAACAAAAACTTTAAGGTCATGTTTATTAATTATCTTTGCAATTCTGAATGTCAGATGCTAAAAACTTAATTTGGCATGGATATTATTAATGACATTTTTATCCTGTATTTATGAATTGTTTGATATATGCAATTTTTGAAGAAAATTGAAATATTGAAATATCTAAAGCACTTTGCTCCACAAAGATCAAATGCCATACCGATGGCACAACCAACTAGTGTTTCCAAAATCAAGAAAAACTATATAAATGAAAGAGCAATTATTGCAGCAGAGGTGTCAGAAAGCGTCTGTATGTAGGAAAGGCTTCAGTAGTTTCTCCTTATTCCATCATGTTTTCAAAAGATTAAAAAATGCTATGCAAAAAAGGAATAATTATCCATATTCAATATAATCCATTTACACATTTTCTTTCCTTTTCTTTCATTTTCCACATGCAGCAAATATGCAGCAGATGACTTTGAAAACATGATAAAAATATGGAAACTCTCTACAATTATAAGAATGATTACAGAAAAAGTTGAAACCACTGTTTTTTCTTTTTCCACCATGTTTTCAAAAGTTTTCTGCTGCAGAGGAGTCAGAAAGCGTCTGTATGTGGGAAAGGTTTAAGCCCTGATCATTGTGTATATATCACAAACCTTATTCTGGCAAGTAATTCCTTCTCCTGCATCAGTAGATTCAACAACAGCTTACTGGCATAGCTATAGGCTCTCTCTATGTGATCATAATATTTCTTCTCTTTCAACGTGTAAACAACTTCCTCTGCATTTGGACACTTTATATCTCGACCTATAAATAAGTCAATTAGACATAAATAATTTTAACCCTTTATCACATGCAGCTGCATTTTAACACACTTTGAGAAGGTGAAAAAAATATTTTTTTAAAGCAAAAAGAATAATTGGCATTTCAGTAATTGCTTAAAATGAGCAATTTCTCTTTTTGCCAAAATATTATCATCTTCATTCAATAATCATACTAACATTTATAGAAATTTCTCATATTCTGCCCAGATGTTTTTCAGGTTGTCTGCTCCAAATGTGTTGTCTGTAGGAAAGATTCATTCCCATTTATACAGTTGTCCGCTTTATTTACATGTAACACCTGAACATTTTGTGCATATTTTGATACTAAGTTGTAAAAAAAAAATATCATAAAGTATTAGAAGTATATCTATATATATAAATAGTAAAAATGACACTTACCACATTGTCTGACAACATTTAGATATTTTCCGGTATTTAGAATTTTGTCGGCCACTTGTTCCAGAAATACTGGTATTCTTTCCCTACAGATGGTATAATGCTGTTCCCAATAGGTAATCATAGTCAAGGAAACTTGAAAATCAAATTATTTCCCACAAAGAAACCTTCTTTCGACTATTCTGCAGCACTTTATATCTTTCCCCACATGCTGATGAGTTCTGATGCCTACGCACCCTTTTGAAATTATTGTGGCAAAAAGAAACAAGAGCACCGCGTACGGCACAGACGCTCGACTGATAGGGAGAAAACAGAACAAAAAATATGTTCACATCGCCGACGCCAGGGTCATGACAATAGCTCTCGTTTTTTTTCAAAAGTCGAGCTAAAAATGCTCAAAATAGTAATTTCTTCATTTGCCACAATATTTTCAACTCTCTCTCTCTATTCAATAATAACATTCGTTTATATATATGTTCCATATTTTGGCCTTGATGTTTTCTAAATTGTCTGCTGTAGATTTGTAGTATGTGGATAAGGTTAAGGCAAGATCACATACAATTGTGTTGGATTTGGTCTAAATAAAGTTATTGAAACATGAATACCTTGCTCTGACACCAACAGTTCTATCTACATAAGGCATTGCCAATCTAACAAGTTATTGAAGTATTACACGCAATACAGAAGTCTGTTACCGGTTAGGAGGCTGAATCTAAGATGCATTATCTTTGACCTTGAAGCATGACCTTGATCTAAGAAATTTGTAGTTATGTGCATAATTTCCTTATTGCCCTCTATTTAAGCACATACCACGTTTTATGAACTTTTTTTTCTTTTACATTTAAAACTATTGCATAAATCAAGTGTTTATACAGATTGACATTAGGACAAAGGGTAAACCTATAGTTCCCTGATCCTCTGGTGAAACCGGTAGAGGAATAAAATAACCGGATTGAAACTTCGCTAACAACCAGATTAATACATTCAAAATCATATAGAAAGGATATCTGTCATTGTACTCCTCTTGAAGTTTTTCTTTGTGTATTGTCTCATTCTCCTCTACAAGAAACTAAAAATATACAAAAGAGTAGAATCATATAAACAAGAGCTGTCAAAGAACATCATTCTCAACTATTTCTAACTAGAGCAATTCTAGTGGGACAGAGTGAATGTCACCAAAGGGTTAAATGCAATGACCATTCAGCTTCATAAAATGACATATATAACTCAACTTCTTGTAAAACTCACAAACTAACTGCACTTTTAATACTTCCAGTGCAAAAGATGGTTGCAGCCTATGACCTTTTAATGTTAAAGTGTTATAAAGTTCAAGCCAGAATATGAATGCAAAAGGGACAAACAGACAAAAGACAGATGGACATTTTGATTTCTACTGTAAATGTATATTATACATTTAGCAAATAAATGACAATGTCACTAGAAAGATGGACAGATAAACAAGCAAGAATTATTGTTAATATTACCTCTGAATATGGGTCGTTAATGATTCCTTTGTAAATCCATTTTTCAAGAACTTCAAAGTATGGTACACAAGCCTGAAACGGAGTAAAATTGTTCATGTTTTTATAATACAGTCAACTACCAGAGAAAACAATAATTCAAATTATTTATATCCTTTTGAGAAACATACAAAATTTCGAACTTCTGAAGTCTGTTCCCTTGTGATTGAACTAAGAAGATGCTGACTAAGTATAAAATCAGGAGTATATTCCATACCCTGGCACCCATAGGTATTTTTTTCTTCTCAAAAGGAAAATGTAAAATTTGACATTGGCCATGCCAGGGTGAAACACTTACCTCGAATACAGTGTATTAATCAGAGCTACAGATAAGGAGCAGTATACAGCTCTTTATAATCTCTCTAAAAGTCCATCCAAACCCTATGAAGTGGGTACTCAAAAATATCGTCTCATTGAGACGATTCTTTTGAGTACCAACAACATAGGATTAGAGGGTCGAATAAGGATTTTAGAACATGCAAAACGACCCTTATTAGAGCTCTGGTATTAATGTCTATTTCATAACAATTACAGTGCAGAAATACTGTTATTATTCATTAACCCTTTCCCTCATACAACAATTCTGCAGCAGACGACTTTGAACATATTTTGTCAAAAAATAGAAAATCTCTTAAATTAAATGGATAACCTATGACTAAAAGTGGAAAACATTGTGGCAAAAGGAGAAATTGCTTGTTTTGCGCAATTTCTTCTTTTGTCACTATGTTTTCAAAAAGCGGTCTACTGCAGAGGCGTCAGAAAGCGTCTATATGAGGGAAAGGGTTAATACAATACATGCTTGTTGATTCTGTTAATGATAGAGCCAACAAGCATCATCAACAGAAGTATTACAATGTTGTTTTTATTCAACAAGATATTGACTATACTACTTACTGACTGGGTTAGATACAAGCACAATTCCTGAGCTTTGACATCCCTGAAATAAACAGTCATAAAGTACTTTCACATTGCTCTACACTTTCATATATCTCAAACATATTATAATACAAGCCTTGAAAAAGAAAAAACACCATAGGACTTTTTAAACTAGTAATTGATTGATTGATTGGGGTTTAACGCCGTTTTTAACAATTTCTCAGTTATATCACGGCGGCCAGTTCACCTACTCATGCATTTCCTGGTTTTCTCACACCAGTACTCCACACAACAATCTTCCCAAGTAACTGGCTGCTTTTCCACATAGACTTAGCCCATTGGTGGAAGACGAATGACGCATGTCGCATTGACTTTTGTCAATCCTCAGAAAGAAAGTTGGCCGAGCCGGGATTCGAACTCACGACCCCTGGATTGACAGCTCGCGTCGCTACCGACTGAGCTACCGGGGCTCGGCCTTTTAAACTAGTAAAGATTATGGTCAGTCTGTGCAGAATATATACTGTTCGGCATGTAGTCAACAGTGCATTTAAGAAAATAGCAGAGAGAAAAAAGACATATATTTGACTAGAGAATTTTGTGGACTGATTTTAATCTATATAAGGGTAAAATGTTCAAAAGTAAATTTTCCTACATTGTAGCTCACATAAAATTATAGGCCATGACATTACAGACTGGAGGACCACATGTGTTACATACCAATATGTCAGTAAGAGAAAGTTTGACTGACGGACAGACAACAGAGAAAAGATGCCCATGAGTCTCCCTTTCAAGACAGGCGACACAGAAACAATGTACATATATTGTATTTGCAGACTGCAAAGGTTCAGAACTGCCTATGTAGACAAAGTCTGATAATCTTTACTACCCCCTTGATCATTCAATGGGGACTTAGCTAAATATACATGTATGTGCTGTATGATAATAATAATAAAGACTTTATTTATAGAGGCTGCACAGTTGGGCAAGCCAAGCTTCCCTGTGAACTTCGGCTACATTAAGACAAAGAATCATTCATAATGAGCAATTTCTTCTTTTGCCATTACTCTATTTAATACTAGTAATTTCACTTTAGAGCTGTATTGTTTACCTAGATATTTTCAAAGTCGTCTGCTGCAGATTCGTCATATGTTGCAAAAGGGTAATAAAAAACTTAGTAATAAAGCACATAAATAAAGATGCATTGTCAATTGAAATATAATGAGACAAGATTTCACTTACCCAATATAACTACATGTCTTCTCATGTAAGAGACTGAGAACAGCACCCCCTATACATTCACCCTGTAACATACAAATGAACAATGTCAGGACATGTGCGGTCTATTTGCATCTCAGTAACGGTCTCACAACAAGAAATATTGTAGAAACACTCAAGATTACAATCCTAGCTTTTTGTCAGATGTTATGTGTAGGTCATCTACAAGCAACCAGACTGTGTAGACTGACGTGACTATGTATTCCAGAGCTCTAGATAAGGGGGCGTTTTGCATGTACCAAAATCCTTATTTGACCTTATAACCCTATGATGTGGGTACTCAAAAGAATACTCTCAAAGAGACTTTTCTTTTGAGTAGCCATATCATAGGGTTTGGTTTGATGATAAGAGTGATATTGAGGGGAAAAGAGCTGTATACCCCTCCATATCTGGACCTCTGGTATTCGTAGACTCACTTGAGTCTTCAATATTTTCAGATACAAAGAGATCTAACTGACAAATATTTTCAGATACAAAGAGATCTAACTGACAGACACACAGCTCAAATTAAAATATCAAAAGGATTCTTCTTCTTACATGATAACCGCTCTTTGTAAAGGTTTATTGAGAATAGTATAAACATAAACTGTCTTTATTAGAGATGACTGCATTGGAAACACATACACAAACTAATTTTCTTTAACCCTTTCCCTCATATAGACGCTTTCAAAAAACATGAAATTTCTCCTTTTGCCACCATGTTTTCAACTTTTTGTCATAGGTTATCCAATCAGTTATGGAAATGTTCTATGTTTTGACAAAATACGTTCAAAGACGTCTGCTGCAGAATTGTCGTATGAGGGAAAGGGTTAAGACAAAGCCTTGGGATGACCATGATTTCAACATGATTTCAATGACATCATTGTGACCAGTTCATCAGGCTTTCTTGCACCATGCAGGTTTCTTTCAAGGAAACTGGCTACCTTTTCACATAGACACTAGTCACAAAATCTTTTGTTGATCATTGGAAAGAATGAATAGCTTGGATTAGAACTTACAACCCCTGGATAGATTGCCTGCCTCGATATCAACTGAGCTTGACTAATAAATATGAGCCAAAATTCATCACAAATCTGAATCTTACCCTATTGATCGAGTTTGCTATGGAGGCTAAAATCTCTAATGTTCTCATGGTAGGTTGTATATAAAACCACAGTTTTTGAAGAGACAGATTTCCCTGTAACAAAAAGAAGACAGTTTTCAAAACAATTAGCATTTCAAATTCTACCTGACTTTAGAGTCATTATAGGAAGAAATGTGACAATTCCAAATCTGAAAATTAAATATCAATACTTTACTGAGATGCAAACATTGTGAGAAAAATGACAATAGTTTTTTTAAAAGTATTTTAAAAAGAAATCTTTACAAATTAAATTTGTTGGTATATAAAAAAGTCTTCACAGAGGTTTCACATAGTTAGATTCTGGTTGATAGATATATTGAATAGAAGCAGCCATCTGCGTCCACAGAAAGCAAACATTAAGACTCTAACAGGTATGCTTAGAGAATTTGTAACATAATCATCTACTCAGAAAACCTTCAAAATTGTTGCAGATGTATCCAAAGTTCTCTGATTCAGAGAAGTGTTTTTCGTAGAATATCAATGCAAATAAGACAAAGTGCACAGCACAAGAAAGATATAAAATGAAGTCTACTAAAATCAATTAATTAACCCTTTCCCCCAAATAGATGCTTTCTGACACCTCTGCAGCAAACAGCTTTTTGAAAACATGGCGACAAAAGAAGAAATTGCTCAAAACAAGCAATTAATCCTTTTGTCACCATGTTTTCAAAGTCATCTGCTGCAGATTTGTTGTATGTTGGAAAGGGCTAAACCTTACATAAGTATTTGAGAGAACAGTAAAGCTCTACTTACTAATCTAAGTTGTTGTTCTAACTGTGCAACCAACACAAAATAGTCCTGAAAAAAAAGAGTTTAATATTATTTTATCATAAAAGAGTTTGGACTCCTGTTGAATGGGCCACTCATGTCTTACTAACTTATGAGACACCTTTGTCCTGAATACATGATACTTCTTGAAATCTATCTGTTTTGCTAGGCACCAGACAGGCAGGCTTTCAGTAATCATTATTTATCAAAGTGTTTGTTCACTAACCCGCCATATCAAAACAGACCCAACTGTTGTCACTGGATATAAACCTTTCACCTTCCACTCCTGAGCGCATGCCGTAACCACAAGGCTACTGGTTCCATTCATTATATGTGGTCCTTGCATATTTTAATCATGAAATAATGATCCCTATAAAAAAAGTAATATTATTTTAAAATGGTCAATTGTTCGGGATTGCATATCCGATTTAACAGTATTAATTTTCAACTTGCCATAGAAAATGCAGTAGTCAACAATTTCTCAAAATGCAAAATCCTGTCGAGCAATAAAACCAACACAACAAGAGCTGTCGGAGGACAGCGCGCTCGACTATATGCCACTTATTCACATAAAGCACTATTTCATTATATTGCACTTAAGTACTATTAACCCTTTCCCTCATACGGCAATTCGGCAGCAGACGACTTTGAACGTATTTTGTCAAAACATAGAAAATCTCCATAATTGAATGGATAACCTATGACAAAAAGTGGAAAACATTGTGGCAATATTTTCTAAGTAATTCGAGGGCCATTACTCCATATTTAGGATACAATGGAGTTATCTAACCTAATTGTACGATGGTCCTTAACAAATGTGTGAAGTATGAAGTGATTTGAATTATGAAACTTTAACGTTGAGCTAAACGCAAATGTTAAAACTGTCCAAAAATAGCAAAACCTTAAAAAAAGGTTTACCAAATGTTTGACATCATGCAAAACCCGTTTGATATGTTGAAGAATTATATTTGATAAATGAATGATCACAATTAGAAAGGAATGTAACCAAAAATTATGAATTTATCTAAAATTCTCAAAATCAAACAAAAATCATGTTATTTATTCCCAAAAAGTCACACTCAGCATCTTCAACATACAATGTGAAGGAAGGTATTATATGTAATTAAATTCCAAATATGAAAGCCCTTACACAAGTACTTATTGAGAAAAATTAAAATATAAAATGAAAATGCCAACTTGCTCTAAAACTTTAACCACCCAAAATCACGTCTTTTATCCCACAAAGAAGGTCACACTCAGAATCTTCAGCATACAATATGAAGACAGGTATTAGATGTAATTATATTCCAAATATAAAAGCCCTAGCATTAGTACTTATTGAGAAAAATAAAATAAAAAAAAAGTTCCAACTTGCACTAAAACTTTAACCACCGAAAATCAGGGTTTTTTACCCCAAAAAGAAGGTCACACTCAGCATCTTCAGCATTCAATGTGAAGAAAGGTATAAGATGTAACTACATTCCAAGTATTAAAGCCGTAGCACAAATACTTATTGAGAAAAATTAAAAAATTAAATGAAAAGGCCAACTTGCCCTAAAACTTTAACCACCCAAAATCACGTCTTTTACCCCAAAAAGAAGGTCACACTCAGAATCATCAGCATACAATATGAAGACAGGTATTAGATGTAACTATGTTCCAAATATAAAAGCCCTAGCATAAGTAAGTAGTTATTGAGAAAAAAAAAAATTAAAAAAAAATCCAACTTGCCCTAAAACTTTAACCACCGTAAATCAGGTTTTTTACCCCAAAAAGAAGGTCTCATTCAGCATCTTCAGCATTCAATGTGAAGAAAGGTATAAGATGTAACTACATTCCAAATATTAAAGCCGTAGCACAAATACTTATTGAGAAAAATTAAAAAATTAAATGAAAAGGCCAACTTGCCCTAAAACTTTAACCACCCAAAATCACGTCTTTTACCCCAAAAAGAAGGTCACACTCAGAATCTTCAGCGTACAATATGAAGACAGGTATTAGATGATATTATGTTCCAAATATAAATGCCCTAGCATAAGTACTTATTGAGAAAAAAAAAATAAAAAAAGAATTCCAACTTGCCCTAAAACTTTAACCACCGAAAATCAGGTTTTTTACACCAAAAAGAAGGTCTCATTCAGCATCTTCAGCATTCAATGTGAAGAAAGGTATAAGATGTAACTACATTCCAAGTATTAAAGCTGTAGCACAAATACTTATTGAGAAAAAATAAAAAATTAAATGAAAGTGCCAACTTGCCCTAAAACTTTAACCACCCAAAATCACGTCTTTTACCCCAAAAAGAAGGTCTCACTCAGAATCTTCAGCATACAATATGAAGACAGGTATTAGATGTAATCATATTTCAAATATAAAAGCCCTAGCATAAGTAATTATTGAGAAAAAATAAAAAATTAAATGAAAGTGCCAACTTGCCCTAAAACTTTAACCACCCAAAATCACGTCTTTTACCCCAAAAAGAAGGTCTCACTCAGAATCTTCAGCATACAATATGAAGACAGGTATTTAGATGTAATTATATTTCAAATATAAAAGCCCTAGCATAAGTAATTATTGAGAAAAAAAAAAAAAAAAAAAAAAATTCCAACTTGCCCTAAAACTTTAACCACCGAAAATCATGTTTTTTACCCCAAAAAGAAGGTCACACTCAGTACCTTTAACATTCGATGTGAAGAAAGGTATAAGATGTAACTATATTCCAAATATTAAAGCCCTAGCACAAATACTTATGAATGAAAATGCCAACTTGCCCTAAAACTTTAACCGGACGCCGACGCCGACGCCGGGGCGAGTAGTAAAGCTCTCATATTCTTCGAATAGTCGAGCTAAAAAGTGACTACAATAGTTTACATGCGCTTTCCAGAGGGGATCAAAATGCATTGCAATCAAAATTGGCACCCGTGAAAAGTTTTTTAAAAACATATTTTTCATTTATAGAGAATTACCCTATTTTTGACTAAAAGATTTTTAAGTCATCTACTGCAGATTTGTTGTTATTTGGATAGGACTCAACAAAAAACATTACCTTTATCAGTGTTCTCGTAGCAGCACTTAAGGCTTGATTTACCAAACCATACTCAAAGGCAGATTTTTCTGAAAACAAATCAAACAGGATATACATGATTCATTAACACAAACGGTTAAAATTCATCAAAGGACCATTCTTCTAAAATTAAAAGGGTCTATAGTGTGCAAAGTTTTCTCTTTCAATTGCCATGGCAATCAGAGGTTGTCATGGAATCCAACAGATATAATAATGCTAGATTTAAGTAGAGGAAAATGAGAGCATGATTGGTGTGAAGCTATATTCCTTTTTTAGATAATTTAACCCTTTCCCTCATAAAGACACTTTCTGATGCCTCTGCAGCAGACGACTTTTTGTAAACATGGTGACAAAAGAAGAAATTGCTCAAAACGAGCAATTTCTCATTTTGACACCATGTTTTCAACTCTATTCAATTATTGTACTTTCATTTAAAGGGAGTTTCCAATTTCTTTCAAGTATGTTTTCAAAGTCGTCTGCTTCAGATTTATTGAATGTGGTAAGGGTTAAATGAAAATGCCGTCAGATGAACAGAGAATGGATCCTAATCAGACACAGCCTAATCACACCAGTTCACGTTAAGTGCTTGCCAGGATCAGACCAGATTTCCACATGGATCTCAAATATTTGAAGGATTCAAGTAGAGAACACTTAACATTAGAGCCATCCCACGAGAAAACCAACATTATGGGCTCTGCGTAATGTATCGACCCAGTTCAGCCTGCGCAGTCCGTACAGGCTAATCTGGGCCGACACATTCCATCTCAGGGGGATAGAGGTATAGAGTTATGATTCCTGAAACAGAAAATCCACAGGAGGTGAAACATGTATGTCAGGGTTAGCTTCACGGCATGCTTAGGCCGATCCAGGTAGATTCTTTATGCAGAGTCCATAATGTTGGTTTTCTCGAGGGACGGCTCATTTGATGTCTTTAAAATTGGAGATAAAATTACTGACATATTATATTTAGATGCTTCTAGAAAACAGAAGAATTTTAAGAGATAAAGAACCAAAAAATATGCAAAATGGAGAATTGGTTGTTATGTGCAACTTCCCTTACAATACAATGTCTTCAAGTCTTCATGCAGGCACATCTGGCTGTGATTCCTAAAAAAAATCCTTACTGAGTCTCAGTAGCCCTTTAACACATACAGTTGCATGTAGACATAGCTGCAGCAAACAACTCTGAAAAACATTGTGGCTACAGAAGAAATTGGATCATAATGAGCAATTTCTTTTTTTGCTACAAGGTATTTAACTCTGATCTGATATTAACTTTTATTTTTAATTATTTTCCATATTTTTTACACATGTGCTTAGACAGACAACTCCTTTGTGACTTACCTTCTATAAATCTAACAACATTTGAGTAATTTGAACACAGTGGCAAAATCCTTTTGACAAGCTCTTGAAGAGATGGATCTACAATGAGAACAGACTTTAATTATTAGATTTTGACCCGGTGGTAAATTATTCTCTGTTAATACGGAAATTCGCGTTCCGGAACCTGACAAAAAATATCGGGAATGGAGCAACCATTTACACATAAAATCCACTTCATTAGTCCGGAAGTCCAAACATGTATGGTTTTTTTTTTCTCTCAATAAGATTATACTGATTGCGTAAATCTTGTCGCGTGTCATAGTTTTCTAATATGTCTGTTTGTCCTAACAATATGTGTTAAAAGCTGTGTACTGTATACAATGTATTGGACTGTTCCATAATCGGCTAGCGTGTGTCATTGTTTACTTTGATTAGCAGTCATAAAATAGCAGCCAATCAGGCGTTGATTGCCAACATGATATAAACTGATTTTGAGATTGTGTTCCATATTTATATATTTTGATGCCCATTTATTAAATTATAACATTTTTTACGTTTGTTATCCAGTTTTTGTATGTCTCATGATTAAGCTTTGCTTACGACAAACAGTGCAATATAGAAGTAAATAAAACTTGGAAGAGAAAAAATCATACTGACAGTTTGCAATTTTTGAACTATTTGAATCGCCTCAACTATAATCATAATATTGGGTCTGAACATTTGACTCCTATTTTCAGGTAAAATTTCTAAATCGTTAATCCGGAATATATATATAAAAAAACCACCATAATAACTGATTTTGAAGCAAGTAAGACATTCACCGATTCCTTTTACCAATTCCATGATACAGATGACCTTTAACTAGATATGTCATCAACACACATGTTTCTATAAGGTATAATCTGTCAGAATTGCTAAAATAAATTCATTATTAACCCTCATACGACAATTCTGCAGCAGACGACTTTGAACATATTTTGTCAAAAAATAGCAAATCTCTATAATTGAATGGATAACCTATGACTAAAAGTAGAAAACATTGTTGCAAAAGGAAAGCGTCTATATGAGGGAAAGGGTTAATGCTGCTTCTATTTAGAAACTTCAATAGATTGAAAATGTTTACCTACAAAATGTCCAATCTTACATTTTCTCAGATATCTCCAAAAATGGAGACCATGCTTAAGTGTTCATATCAGGTAAACAGTAAAATAACTAGAATTGTTTTTGCAAAAAACAGATGTCTCCCCTCAAATATCTGTCAAAATCTCTCAAAACATTCCAACCTATAAATTTGGGACAGATATGGAGCGGACACGAAATAAAGCCTCAAACCTTTGACCTTCAAGCGTGACCTTGACATTGACCCTATATTGTCGAGACGAGGGTTCTGCACGTCGCCTTGATGAGGTAAACATGTGACCCAAGTTTCATGAAAATCCTTCAAGCCGTCTGGGAGATATGGAGTTGACACGAAATAAAGCCTCAAACCTTTGACATTCAAGCGTGACCTTGACCTTGACCCTATATTGTCGAGATGCAGGTTCTGCACGTCGCCTTGATGAGGTGAACATGTGACCCAAGTTTCATGAAAATCCTTCAAGCCGTCTCGGAGATATGGAGCGGACACGAAATAAAGCCTCAAACCTTTGACCTTCAAGTGTGACCTTGACCTTGACCCTATATTGTCGAGACGCGGGTTCTGCACGTCGCCTTGATGAGGTGAACATGTGACCCAAGTTTCATGAAAATCCTTCAAGCCGTCTGGGAGATATGGAGCGGACACGAAATAAAGCCTCAAACCTTTGACCTTCAAGCGTGACCTTGACCTTGACCCTATATTGTCGAGACGCGGGTTCTGCACGTCGCCTTGATGAGGTGAACATGTGAGCCAAGTTTCATGAAAATCCTTCAAGCCGTCTTGGAGATATGGAGCGGACACGATTTCGGACAGACGGACAGACAGACAGACAGAAGGACAGACAGACAGACAGACGCCGAGGACAAAAACAATATATCTCCCCTGTATACAGGGGGAGACATAAATGTGACCCAAGTTTCATGAAAATCCTTCAAGCCGTCTCGGAGATATGGAGCGGACACGAAATAAAGCCTCAAACCTTTGACCTTCAAGTGTGACCTTGACCTTGACCCTATATTGTCGAGACGCAGGTTCTGCACGTCGCCTTGATGAGGTGAACATGTGACCCAAGTTTCATGAAAATCCTTCAAGCCGTCTGGGAGATATGGAGCGGACACGAAATAAAGCCTCAAACCTTTGACCTTCAAGCGTGACCTTGACCTTGACCCTATATTGTCGAGACGCGGGTTCTGCACGTCGCCTTGATGAGGTGAACATGTGAGCCAAGTTTCATGAAAATCCTTCAAGCCGTCTTGGAGATATGGAGCGGACACGATTTCGGACAGACGGACAGACAGACAGACAGAAGGACAGACAGACAGACAGACGCCGAGGACAAAAACAATATATCTCCCCTGTATACAGGGGGAGACATAATTACGGATACTCTCTTTACATAACTTTTAGAAATTTATCATAAACATTCCTTGAAAATATTTACTTTTCAAGTATGTTTTCTAAATGTATAATGTGCTGTAGAGATGTCAACTGTAATCATTATCAAGGAAAAGTCTTTGAAGAGGATATTTTCTTTAGCATTAATAGTTACTAGAGAGTCCGTTTTATTTGTTCTCAAGTGGCAACCTTCTATCTAAGTGCCATGTTATCAAATGATACCTCAAGTTCTTCTCTTTTTATCACTTTCCCACTTGCAGACGCATTCTGATGCTTTAACATCAGACAATTTTTGAAAACATTGTGGCAAAACAAGCTGTTTCTTAATTTATCACAATGCTTTAAACTCTTTTCAACAGTTATACCCTCAAATAACCCTTTCCCTCATACGACAATTCTGCAGCAGACGACTTTGAACGTATTTTGTCAAAAAATAGAAAATCTCCATAATTGAATGGATAACCTATGACAAAAAGTGGAAAACATTGTTGCAAAAGGAGAAATTGCATGTTTTGTGCAATTTCTTCTTTTGTCACTATGTTTTCAAAAAGCCATCTGCTGCAGAGGCATCAGAAAGCGTTTATATGAGGGAAAGGGTTAAATATATTTTTCTACATTTTTGCCTAGACATTTACAAAGTGGTCTGCTGCAGATTTGTTGTATTCGGGAAATGGATATCTGAAATATAAGTGATACTGACCTAAACTTTGATCTATCATGAACTCTTTGGGTGCATACCTCTCTGTCAGAGCTCTTGCTAAAATGTATTTCCCCTCAATACCCTGTACAGAAAAAATATTCATGCATTTTAAAAGTAATGTTTAAGCGAAAAGTTGCTCATAAAAAGAATTTTGTTCTTTTGCCAGAATGTTTTCTACTCTATTAAAAATGTATACTTTAATCTATGGAGATTTTCAATATTTTTGCCTAGATAAGTCGTCTGCTGCATATCAGGTATTTGCGGGAATGGGTAAACTATTAAAGAATTCTCTCAAATACCCAGCGCTAAAGGTTTGATACGTATATAAAAGATATAATGGAGAAATGATCCATTTATTAATTTATTGAGGCTTCAAGCTGACAGGAGATAAATCATAAGACCAAAATCTTAAGTAAATGTGATTAACATCTAGCTCTTCTTTATTACATTTTCTATTGCATTTATAGTGCAGCGTTTTCTGGGTAACTTACCAGTATCGTTTGTTAATTTCTTCTTTCATAAGCACATCAATCAAAAGAGTGTATGTCAAAACCCATATGGTCAAAACCCATATGGTTCCTTTTTGTCATAGAAGTCAAAACCCATATGGTAAACAAGAGGGCCATGATGGCCCTGGAATCGCTCACCTAATATTTTTTTTTCACTTTAGCTATATAAGCCCCGCCCCCTGGCAGCCATAGTTTCCGACCAATCAACTTGGATTGAAGGAATCTGATAGAGGGTCACCCTAGGAACATTTCTACAAAATTATTTGAAAATCGGCCAGACACTTTTGGAGGAGAAGATGTTTTAAGTTTTCACTATAGCCATATAAGGCAAAATAGCCCTGCCCACTGGCGGCCATGTTTTTTTACCAATCAACATGGCTTGAAGGAATCTGAAAGTGGGTCATCCAAGGAACATTTCTACAAAATTATTTGAAAATCGGTCTGACACTTTCGGAGAAGAAGATTTTTTAAGTTTTCACTATAGCCATATAAGGCAAAATAGCCCCGCCCCCCTGGCGGCCATGTTTTTCGACCAATCAACATGGCTTGAAGGAATCTGATAGAGGGTCATCCAAGGAACGTTTTTACAAAATTATTTGAAAATCAGCCACACACTTTCGGAGGAGAAGATGTTTTAAGTTTTCACTTTGGCCATATAAGGCAAAATAGCCCCGCCCCCTGGCAGCCAAGTTTTTCGACCAATCAACATGGCTTGCAGGAATCTGATAGAGGGTCACCCAAGGAACATTTCTACAAAATTATTTAAAAATCGGCCCGACACTTATGGAGGAGAAGATTTTTTAAGTGTTCACTATAGCCATAAAAGGCAAAATAGCCCCGCCCCCTGGCGGCCATGTTTTTTGACCAATCAACATGGCTTGAAGGAATCTGATAGAGGGTCACCCAAGGAACATTTCTAAAAAATTATTTGAAAATCGGCCTGACACTTTTGGAGGAGAAGATTTTTTAAGTTTGCACTATAGCCATATAAGGCAAAATAGCCCCGCCCTGGCGGCCATGTTTTTCGACCAATCAACATGGCTTGAAGGAATCTGATAGAGGGTCACCCAAGGAACATTTCTACAAAATTATTTGAAAATCGGCCTGACACTTTCGGAGGAGAAGATTTTTTAAGTTTTCACTATAGCCATATAAGGCAAAATAGCCCCGCCCCCCTGGCGGCCATGTTTTTCGACCAATCAACATGGCTTGAAGGAATCTGATAGAGGGTCATCTAAGGAACATTTCTACAAAATTATTTGAAAATCTGCCAACCAGTTTGGGAGAAGAAGAATTTTGAAGTTTTTTCAGTTTCGTTGCCATGGAAACCAGAATTTTGCATGGATCCCAAAAATTTGAAGGAATTCTGGTGAGGTCATTGAGAGGATGCTTTCTGTGAAGTTTCATCCAAATTGACCCACTGGTTACTGAGGAGAAGAAGTTGACGCACGACGCACGACGGACGCCGGACAAAAGGCGATCACAATAACTCACCTTGAGCAAAGCTCAGGTGAGCTAAAAAATAGGGTAGTCAAAACCCATACGATAGAAAATGCAGGGTATTCAAAACCCATACAATAGAAAAAACAGGGTAGTCAAAACCCATATGGTTGAAAATGCAGAGTAGTAATAATTCAGTCACAGATGATAGTTACTTTAAGTAATTAGTATATGGATGCCAAATACTAAGTCTTTTTATTTAAACATAACACAATTTATAAATATTAATTTAAAAAGAGAAAAGCAAAATATAATCAATTAGCATAGCCCACTTAAAAATACTTTTTTATTTCATATATGTTGGAAAGGGTTAAACTGTAACATCTGTTTCATAGCACATTTAACAGTAACCACATTTTCAACAATTATTTTAGCCTATTAAAAGTTCCTATCGTGTTTAAAAAGTCCTAAAGGGACGTCCTCCCATTTACATAATCTGAACAAAGAGACTGAAGTCTTTTCTGATGGATGAGAGTTCCTCTCTTTACACGCTTCTATGGGGTCTGTCCAATATCACATCACATAATTGAATTAAGGTGATAATTACTTTAAAGTGATATTTTCTATAAATGATAACAATAGGTTGTATGCTTTTATGCTCTCTGTTCCTCACAGTTATTGATTGTGTTAATCATAATTACTATCCTATTAGTAATTACTATCTTAAGATGTCCTTTGTTAAAATATTGTCTATTGTTAACTGCTTTCAACAATTGAAGACCTACATTAACTATTACTGCAGTTTGTTTGTAACTTAAAGAATTTGATAGTTACTACTCTGCATGTTCAACCATATGGGTTTTGACTACCCTGTTTTTTCTATCGTATGGGTTTTGACTAACCTGCATTTTCTATCGTATGGGTTTTGACTACCCTGTTTTTTTTTACCATATGGGTTTTGACTACTATGACAAAAAGTGACCATATGGGTTTTGACCATATGGGTTTTGAATGTCCCCCCAATCAAAATGATATCCCATAACGGGAAGCCAAAAAACAGGGAAGCCATTTGCACATTTTTGTGAAGTCTTTGGTATGACTCTACTTCAAATGGATCCCTGATCTACCCTCTCGAAGTTGTCCCTCTAGCCACTACACCCTGGAGGTGTTTAACCCTTTCCCTCATATAGACGCTTTCTGACGCCTCTGCAGCAGACAGCTTTTTGAAAACATAGTAACAAAAGAAGAAATTGCACAAAACATGCAATTTCTCCTTTTGTCACAATGTTTTCCACTTTTAGTCATAGGTTATCCATTCAATTATAGAGATTTTCCATTATTTGACAAAATATGTTCAAGGTCGTCTGCTGCCGAATTGTCGTATGAGGGAAAGGGTTAACAAAACACTCAGGACTTACCTGCATACAATTCAAGAGATCATCAATTATAGCCTGTTCTTGCATTGTTGATGGTAATGTGCCAAGTGGGATAATATTCTGTAACAAATGTTCAACAGTTTTAAATGAGGTTTCGTGCTGTTTCTAACAGTATTCTAGATGTTTCAGTGACAAAATATTCAATACATGATCCCTGGGTGATGAACTAAAACTATGATAAGAATTTTTTCAACAAAGAAAGTTTCAGCAGTCTGTAGCAGACGAATTTTGAAAACTGTGAAGCGAAAGGGGTAAATGCTCAAAAAGAGCAATTTCTCCTTTAGCCACAATGTTTTCAACTTATTTCAGTAATTGTACCTTTATTTAAAAAAAAATTGCCTATATGCTTTCAACCTGGTCTGCTGCAGATTTATTGTATGTTGGAAAGGGTTAATGAATTAATGATAACAATAGAAAAACAGTAGTGTTCCAAGGAACATATATGTTGCTTGCCAATTGCCAACAACCAAAGTTAAAACATGTGGGAAAGGGTTAAACTTTATTGGAAAATGTATACATTTGTTACTATGTTTAATTTTACCTAATTCATTTTACATCAATGTAATATCTCACAACTTTAATGACTGAATACTCAACCAGTACTCATGCTGAGCCACTTTGTGACAACATATAAAATGTGAATACAAACCCAACTTACTAAGTCTGTGGGTCCATCCACTCCAACGGTATAGTCCATAGTTAAATGTGGTCTTTGAAACAGCCATTCAGGCTGATGTGGTATATTAACTGCAAGATAAAGATAAGAAATTCCATGATTGAATTAATCAACAGATTAACCCTTTCCACCTGTTGAAGCATCTGCAGCAGATGACATTTGAAAACATTGTGGCAAAAGACAAAATTACTCATAATCAGCATCTTCTTCTTTTGCCGCAATGTTTTCATTTCTATTTGATGATTAAACTATCATTTATAAAGAGTTTCCATATTTATGCATAGATGTTTCCAGTCGTCTGCTGCAGATTAATATGGTTGGAACAGTTATTGTAGAGTATCATTTAAGGAACAATTCTGACAAATTATCGTGAATTTAGACTAGCAGTTTCAGAAGAAGTTTTGTCATTTCCTACTTTCTGATGCCACAGCAAAAAGAGTTGATTTCGAAAGACAGAAGAATAGCCAAGGCAGGCCACAAAAAAAGCACCAATCTCTTAAATCTGCAGCAGACGACTTGAAAATCATGAGGAAAAATATGGAATAAGAAAATGAAAATGTGGCAGAAGGAGGAATTGTTCTTAATTTAGCAATTTCTTCTTTTGCCACAATGTTTTCAAAGATTCCTCTGCTGCAGAGGCGTCAGAAAGTGTGTGTATGTGGGAAAGGGTAAAGATGAATAGAACAGACTTTGTAAACAGTAAACCTACATACCATTTCTTTTGACTTGTTTTTCTCTCAGAGCTTTCCTTAACACCTCTGATGAATAAACCTGGGCCACCATTGGTCCATCCTGCAGTTTTTTTAATTCCATTTGTACCTGTTTAAAGGAAATTAAACATGATATAAACAGAACTTGTTATAGGAAGAGACACATTTAGTAAAACATAAATAGATTGATGGTGCCTATTGCAAATGAGACAAATTAACCCTTTCCCACATAAAGATGCATTTTAACACATCTGCAGCAGACGACTTGAAAATATTGTTTTCAATTCTATTTTAAGAACTACAATTAAATTTATACACTTTTTAATGTTTTAGGCGGCTAGATGTTCTTTAAGGCTTCAGCAGATTTGCTGGGCGTGGGAAAGTTAGGTCACCAAACTTCAATAACAAGAGGGCCATGATGGCCCTTGAATCGCTCACCTGATTTTTTTTTGATTTACTTTAGCTATATAAGCCCTACCCCCTGGCGGCCAAAGTTTCCGACCAATCAACTTGGCTTGAAGGAATCTGATAGAGGGTCACCCTAGGAACATTTCTACAAAATTATTTGAAAATCTGCCTGACACTTTCGGAGAAGAAGATTTTTTAAGTTTTCACTATAGCCATATAAGTCAAAATAGCCCCGCCCCCCTGGCGGCCATGTTTTTTGACCAATCAAATTGGCTTGAAGGAATCTGATAGAGGGTCATCCAATGAACATTTCTACAAAATTATTTGAAAATCGGCCCGACACTTTCGTCGGAGAAGATTTTTTAAGTTTTCACTATAGCCATATAAGGCAAAATAGCCCCGCCCCCCCTGGCGGCCATGTTTTTCGACTAATCAACATGGCTTGAAGGAATCTGATAGAGGGTCATCCAAGGAACATTTCTACAAAATTATTTGAAAATCTGCCAACTAGTTTGGGAGAAGAAGAATTTTGAAGTTTTTTTTCATTTCGTTGCCATGGAAACCAGAATTCTGCATGGATCCCAACAATTTGAAGGAAATCTGGTGAGGTCATTGAGAGGATGCTTTCTGTGAAGTTTCATCCCAATTGACCCACTGGTTACTGAGGAGAAGAAGTTGACGCACAACGGATGACGCACACCGCACAACGGACAAAAGGCGATCACAATAACTCACCTTGAGCAAAGCTCAGATGAGCTAAAAAGTAAAATGAAGAAAAATTCTAATCTGAATGTTATGAGTTCTGACAGTTTCCAAATAGACCAAAACATTTCTTAAAATATGAGATTTAAAGTGGGATATTTAGCTGCATTACATCAAGAACATTCTGTGGCGTATATTTCGTGCCTTGAGGGAGCAAAGTTGTTATCTTATGCTGTTGTGTTTGGGCCCCTTGTGCCTCTGCCTTGTCTTTGTAGATCTTCTCCAAAACTTCCCTTGACTGAAACGACATTAATAACATGTTAACACAAAGAAGACAAGCAGGAATGTACATACTAGTACTTCCTAATTGTTTAAGGAATTGTTATAAAGGACAGAGCTGAAAACATTGGTAGAAGGGGAGAAATTTCCTATTAATTTGAACACATTTTTAACATCATATTTTCAAAAGTTATCTGTATAAACATTTACAGCTACTTTATGCCAAACAACATTCTTTTACTATATTCAACTGCAGGCAAAACAAAAAAACGATCACACCATCAATGGTTCATGTACTAGATGTATGTCCTTTCTCTTAATGTATTAATAACAGATCATGGTGTAAGTTTTATAAATCCTCTCCTACAGGCTGACACATTTTGATATATCTGCAGCAGATGACTTACGAAAATAATATGCAATTTATGATTTTGCCATGTTTTCAACCATATTTAATAATTACACTTAATTTAACCCTTTCCCACATACAACAAATCTGAAGAAGACAACCTTGAAAAAATTGTGACAAAAACCTGAAAAATGTCCATAAAAGACAGCTTAATTGTTGAATAAAGTTGAAAACATTGTGGCTAAAGGAGAAATTGCTCATCGTGAGCAATTTCACCTTTAGCCACAATGTTTTCAAAAGTCTTCTGCTGCTATTGCATCAAAAATCATCTGCAGGTGGGAAAGGGTTAACCAAAGACATTATCCATATATTATCCAAGACATTTTCAAAGTCAAATACTGCAGATTTTTTGTATGCAAGTCAAATTTAAAAAAATTGTCCAGTGGTCAAAAGAGTTTATTTAAAGATCCTTAAGACATGTACAAACAGTTCATTGTAATACCTCAAGTACTTGGATATTGAATTGCATGCCGAGCTATATTTCATTGTTAAAGGGACTGAACACCATAATGGTCCAAAATCGTTATATTTTATACTTTATATTCTAATTAATCCAAAATACGTCAATATATATGTAACGGAATGTTGTAGAAGGTCGTACAAGTCTTGTTTTTCATTATTTGATAGGAAATAAGCAGTTAAAAAACCGTCCGCTCCGTGTTTTCCTGTTTAAAAATACCGTGGAATTTCCTCTTGCTCATTTGAATTTGTGGATTCAATTCGGCATTCTCTAACACTATCGACTCATTACATTCATGTATGCGTGAGAGTAAGGAACGACAAATCTGTGTCAATTCGGTTGTAGTGATCACGTGATAAATATACAGCGATATTTTTAGATTTACTGGGTTACTAACACAGTAGATTTTACATTTGCAAAATAACGAAAAATCTCCGCAATATTAATGCTCAATGCCTTACATGCAAAAACATCAAGGTAATAGCAATTTTTAACAATTTTCTTTTTTTTTCGCTTTTTTCTCATATGGGATTCAGTCCCTTTAAGCTCCTATTATTTATAAAGACCTATATATCTGCAATATCTCAATTTAGCTCTATTTAATTACAGTGATGTCTGAAGAAAAAACAACCCTCAACTAAACTTTAAACTGGGTAAGATGGACAGACAGAAAGACTGTTACAAGACAAGAGGGCCATGATGGCCCTATATCGCTCACCTGATTTAATAGAACTTTAATAGTTTTCAAAGTTTTTACTCTTTTTAGGCCAATACTTTTTGACAAGAAGATTTTTAAAGTTTTAACAATGCACATATAAGGAAAACAAGCTCTGCCCCCTGGTGGCCATGTTTTTCAACGGATCAAAAATATTTGAACAATCTTCGTAAAGGGTGCCCCAAGGAACATTTGTGCAAAATAATTTTTAAATCGGGCCAGTTCTTTTGGACAAGAAGATTTTTAAAGTTTTAACAATGCACATATAAGGAAAACTAGCTCCGCCCCCTGGCGGCCATGCTTTTCAACAGATCGGAAATATTTGAACAATCTTGGTAAAGGGTGCCCTAAGGAACATTTGTGCAAAATAATTTTCAAATTGGGCCAGTACTTTTGGACAAGAAGATTTTTAAAGTTTTAACAATGCACATATAAGGAAAACAAGCTCCGCCTCCTGGCGGCCATGTTTTTCAACGGATCAAAAATATTTGAACAATCTTGGTAAAGGGTGCACCAAGGAACATTTGTGCAAAATTATTTTCAAATCGGCCCAGTACTTTTGGACAAGAAGATTTTTCAAAGTTTAAACAATGCACATGTAAGGAAAACAGGCTCCGCCCCCTGGAAGCCATGTTTTTCAACGGATCGGAAATATTTGAACAATCTTGGTAAAGAGGGTACCAAGGAACATTTGTGCAAAATAATTTTCAAATCGGGCCAGTACTTTTGGACAAGAAGATTTTTTAAGATTTGGCAATTTTCCCCTTTTCTGATGCCGCAGCAACCAAAGTTCTACTTGGAATTAATTTCTTTGAACAACTTTGAAAGAGGACTACCTAAGGACCATTCCTGTGAAGTTATTTTGAAATCTGTCCATTGGTTTAGTAGGAGAAGTCATTTGTAGGAAATTGTTAACAGACGCTGACGACGACGACGACGACGGACGCCGGACGGTGAGTGATCACAAAAGCTCACCTTGCACTTCGTGCTTAGGTGAGCTAAAAAGCTATATTTCTCTGCTATATATCTATATAGCATAACATATTAAGAATTTAGCAAGTGCAAAAAAAGGATTAGATCACAATACACCATAAATGTTTAATGATCACAATGGAGAAAACCTGGTTAGATGAAAAGTCAAATTTGAGCCGTCTCACGAGAAAATCAACATTATGGCCTCTGCGTAATGTATCGACCAAGATCAGCCTGTGCAGACTGATCCGGACCCGACAAATTCCGTCTCAGGGTCAGGGGGATAGAGACATAGAATAATGATTCCTAAAACAAAAAATCCACAGGAGGCGAAAAGTGTTTGTCCGGATTAGCCTGTGCGCCATGCTTAGGTTGATCCAGGTCGATACTTTCCGCAGAGTCCACAATGTTGGTTTTCTTGTGGGACGGCTCATTTGTGTAATTCAAATCCCTGAACCATAAATATCCTTGTCTTAACCCTTTCCCATCTATAACAAATCTGCAGCAGGCCACTTCAAAAACTGGTGCTAAAATACGGACAATATCCATGAATGAAAGTATAATTATTGAAAAAAGTCATAAAACATTTTGACAAAAAGGGAAATTGCTCATTATGAAAACATTTTCCTTTTTTCACAATGTTTTCAAAATCCTTCTGCAATAAATGAGTCAAAATGCATCTGTCCTAGGAAAAGGGTTAACATTATATAAATCTGTGTGTACTCAGATCATACTCATGGAAATTAATTAAAAACATTGAGAAAATAATGAAATACATCTTAATTTCCAATTTGACTAGTAAAAAGTGAAGATATCATTAACCCTTTCCCACATACAACAAATCTGCAACAGACGACTTTGAAAGTATCAAAGTAGGCAAACACACAGAAAAGCTCTATGAATGTAGGTATAATTACTGAAAAGAGTAAAAAAACATTGTGGCAAAAGGAGAAACTGCTCATTTTGAATAATTTCTTCTTTTGTCACATTATTTTCAAAAGTCGTCTGCTGCAGAGGCGTCAGAAAAACTGAAACTACATTTTCTAATGTCTTACTCAACTTTAAATGGTTTACCAATTCCCACATACAGCAAATCTACAGCAGTGGACTATGAAGATATTTAAGTAAAAAATATGGAAAATCTATAAATGAAAGAATACACATTGTGACAAAAAGAGTAATTTCTCATTTTGCAAAAAAAAAAATTAAAAACGTCTGCTGTAGATGCATCGTAACACAATTGCATATGAGAAAAGGTTATAAATTTTAATCGGTTCACACGATTCCCTTCATTCAATTAAATTTTTCATCTTTTAACACTTTCCCACATACAGCAATCTGAAATATTACTGAAAAAAAGTTGAAAGCTGGCAAAAGGAGAAATTGCTTGTTTTGAGCAATTTCTCCTTTTGCCTCAATGTTTTCAAAAGTTGTCTGCTGCAGAGGCGTCAGAAAGAGTATATATGAGGGAAAGGATTAAGGTAGAAAACTTAGAAATAATTGAATAAATTTGACAAGAGTTTAACCAAGCAATATTTAATCATCTCTGACAATATTTTCTCATTATAGAGTCTGTAAAATGAGATTAATGAAAGTTTCCTATAAGGAAAACATTGTCACATATAGGGTTTTTAGATAGTTTTTCAGTTATATGTTTCCTGGTTCACGCACCAGTATCCCATACAACATGTTTCCTGGTTTACGCACCAGTATCCCATACAACATGTTTCCTGGTTCACGCACCAGTATCCCATACAACATGTTTCCTGGTTCACGCACCAGTACCCCATACAACATGTTTCCTGGTTTACGCACCAGTACCCCATACAACATGTTTCCTGGTTTACGCACCAGTACCCCATACAACATTTTTCCTGGTTTACGCACCAGTACCCCATACAACATGTTTCCTGGTTTACGCACCAGTATCCCATACAACATGTTTCCTGGTTCACGCACCAGTACCCCATACAACATGTTTCCTGGTTCCACACACCAGTACCCCATACAACATGTTTCCTGGTTTACGCACCAGTACCCCATACAACATGTTTCCTGGTTCACGCACCAGTATCCCATACAACATGTTTCCTGGTTCATGCACCAGTACCCCATACAACATGTTTCCTGGTTCACGCACCAGTACCCCATACAACATGTTTCCTGGTTTACGCACCAGTACCCCATACAACATGTTTCCTGGTTCACAAACCAGTATCCCATACAACATGTTTCCTGGTTTACGCACCAGTACCCCATACAACATGTTTCCTGGTTCACGCACCAGTATCCCATACAACATGTTTCCTGGTTCACGCACCAGTATCCCATACAACATGTTTCCTGGTTCACGCACCAGTACCCCATACAACATGTTTCCTGGTTCATGCACCAGTACCCCATACAACATTTTTCCAATTTTCCCAGGCAACTGAAAAACCTTGCAACATAGACTAGTTAGACCATCATTTGAAGACAAATGACAATAGTCACAATAACTATTGGCCATAAGATAAGGGGATTTTTTTTAACGTACTAAAATCCTTATTTTACCCTCTTACCGGATGTTGTGGGTACTGAAAAGAATTGCAATAGTATAATAAAGTAACTGCCTCGATATATGAGCAATTCTTCATAACACTCTTGTGGAAAAAGACTTGCTTGTGATTCCATGCCCAGGATCAAAACAGATACCGATGAACAGAAATTTCTTGAAATTTTCTATCCAACTTAGCCTGTGTACTTGCTGATCTGGATCTAAACTGGTTGCAATTGCCGTATAATTGAATGGATTTTTGTAAATTACTGTTCATATTGGCTTTATCTTATAATCACTCAATTACACTTTTTTCAATTTTGTACCTAGTTGGACCATTAAAAGTGCTGCTCAAAATGTGTATTAGTACAAAAACTTCAAACTTTGTAAAATTCAGATTTGTGCACAAGGAATATTGGTGTGTCTTTTATCATGTTTGTGTATAGAGTTAAGCTATTTACAGCCTTCAAGATAAGATGTTTAAAAACTATTGACACATTCACTGAATTTCAACTTGTCCAACAACTTTTTTCTGCAAGAATTGGTTAATAAATACAAATACCAATTAACAGTGCTAATTAAAAACAAGAGGGCCATGATGGCCCTGGAATCGCTCACCTGATTTTTTTTTTCACTTTAGCTATATAAGCCCCGCCATCTGGCGGGCATAGTTTCCAACCAATCAACTTGGCTTGAAGGAATCTGATAGAGGGTTACCCTAGGAACATTTCTACAAAATTATTTGAAAATCGGCCTGACACTTTTGGAGGAGAAGATTTTTTAAGTTTTCACTATAGCCATAAAGGCAAAATAGCCCCGCCCCCTGGCGGCTATGATTTTTGAACAATCAACATGGCTTGAAGGAATCTGATAGAGGGTCATCCAAGGAACATTTCTATAAAATTATTTGAAAATCGGCCTGACACTTTTGGAGGAGAAGATTTTTTAAGTTTGCACTATAGCCATATAAGGCAAAATAGCCCCGCCCCCCTGGCGGCCATGTTTTCGACCAATCAACATGGCTTGAAGGAATCTGATAGAGGGTCACCTAAGGAACATTTCTACAAAATAATTTGAAAATCGGCCTGACACTTTCGAAGGAGAAGATTTTTTAAGTTTGCACTATAGCCATATAAGGCAAAATAGCCCCGCCCCCCCTGGCAGCCATGTTTTTCGACCAATCGACATGGCTTAAAGGAATCTGATAGAGGGTCACCTAAGGAACATTTCTACAAAATAATTTGAAAATCGGCCTGACACTTTCGGAGAAGAAGATTTTTTAAGAATTTTGAAGTTTTTTTCATTTCGTTGCCATGGAAACCAGAATTCTGCATGGATCCCAAAAATTTTAAGGAATTCTGGTGAGGACATTGAGAGGATGCTTTCTGTGAAGTTTCATCCTAGTTGACCCAACGGTTACAGAGGAGAAAATGTTGACGGACGACGGACGCCGGACATAGGGCGATCACAATAACTCACCTTGAGCACTTCGTGCACAGGTGAGCTAAAAAAAGTGCAGCTAAACCAGTGAGGTCAGTTCTCCCTTCAAGTACAAAATCTACCTGGGAAATATTAAATGTTTGACTTTCAGGCTGTGTAAAAGTGGAATAATGTCCACTGTCTGCCAGTGACAGTGTGCTCATCATCTCGGCATCTTTTTGATCCAAAGAGGAGTTTTCTAAACACTCCCTGGTCTGCCTTCCAACCTAGTATATATACATTCAATGGTACTGTACACAAGCAAGCATCTAGTTCAGTGAAATTTTCAAATGCAATAGCTATACTAGTACATTAAATATGTAGCTCTTTCAAACACACATCTGCAGCAGATAACTGAAAACATCTAGTCTAATATATGGAAAATCTCTATAAATGAAAATATAATTATTGAATAGAGGTGAAAACATTCTGGTAAAAGAAGAAATTACTAATTATATATACTTACTCCAACTATCACATGTTTTCAAAGTTATCAGCTGCGGATGGGTCAAAATACCTTTGCGAGTGGGTAAGTGTTATTAAGATTTAAATATTATGACACAGAGGACTAGATAAGAGGGAGTGAACAGGTCTTTTCCCCACAATATTTCTCAACCAAATCCTATGTTGTGGGTACTCAAAAGGATCATCTTACTGAGATGATTCTTTTGAGTACCCACAACATAGGGTAAAACATTAAAAGTGCCCTTATATAGAGCTCTAATGACAATAACATCATAATATTTAAATTAAAAGAGCACCCAAGTCAGAGTCAACATTCATCTGATTTCACTAATTTCTAGAACAGCAAAAGGCATGCAAAAAGACGGATACCTATATGATCCTTGCATTTAACAGCCATCAAATAAATGACGATATGTATTCAAAGTATAGTTCATGAGAAAGTGAACTTAAACAGATGTCTTAGTCAATTTGCTTTATAAGAAAGTCAACAGTGTATCAAACAGAAAAAAACGTAAAGTCTCATGCTTAAATTTGGACTAGCACAATTTAGCTTTTATCTGTGCACAGTTATAATGTCAGAATCAATTTACAGAATCTTTTCTAACATGTTTCATATTTATCTATACCAAAATTTATTGTATAATAGTAAGAAATGTCTCTAAATGAAGTGTAGGCTTTTCATGGGTAATTAGTTATACTTGAAGAAAACAACCAAAGGGTTTGGATCTACACTGGTCACAAAAGCCATTTGGTTTGGTTGCTATGGAGCCTACTCAACTTTTTGAAAAACAAGGCATCTGATTGGCAGATGCATGTAAATTATTATTTACAATATGCTTGATTAATTTCATTATTGACCCTTTCCCATTCAACAAATCTTCAGAAGACGACTTTGAAAACATCTAGGCAAAAGCACAGACAATCCCTTTAAATGAAAGAACAATAATTGAATAGAGTTGAAAACATGGTGACAAAAGGAGAAATAGCTCATTTCAATTTTTTCTTTTGTCGCCATGTTTTTAAAAAGCCGTCTGCTGCAAAAGTATCAGAAAGTGTCTATATGTGGGAAAGGGTAAAATATTTCAATTGATAAATTAAAGTTTAACGCTGTTTTCACTGGATTTATAGCTTTCAAATTACATTTATCATTCATAATCTATGACAGTAAAATTCACAGAATGTGTTCATACCTGATCATCCTCGCACAGTTTGGACAAAAGAAACGTAAATGAATCCAAGTCTCTCACGCTGAAACACCAAAAAGACACTTGTTAAAACTTATCACTTCATAATCTTTATCACAACACATAGATGTTTTTTGACACATCTGCAACTCCATTTAAAAATACATACTTTCTAAATAAATTTTCCATACTTTTGCCTAGATGATTCCAAAGTCGTCTGCTGCAAATTTGTTGAATGTGGGAAAGAGTTAAACTCATTACTTCATCAAGATGGGATCACATGTGAAGTTTCATTTACCTGTGCCGAAACATACAGACACTTTCTGATGCCTCTGCAGCAGACGACTTTTGAAATCATTTTGGCGAAAGAAGAAATTGCTCATGATGAGCAATTTCTCCTTTTGACACAATATTTTTAACTCTATTCAATAATAATATTTTCATTAATAGGAATTATCCATATCATTGTATAGATATTTTTAAAGTGATCTGCTGCAGATTTTCTGTATGTGGGAAAGGGTTAAATGTAAAGATTAAACCAATGTTAACAAAAGTTGATCAGACAGAACTCTTGACAGACACAGTCAATCCCTTTGATAAGAAATTATTCCTGTAATGTTAACAGTTATCAACTCAATCTAAAAACAATAATTGTATTGTTCTTATTAAAATATAAAATAGAGAAGTCCCAGGTTAACATAATAGAAAATGTAAAGGAGTTTATTGTCATTTTAATTTTACAGTTATAACAACCAAATGGTTTGTTTTCTTGTAGCAGAGATAGGTTTCAGTAAACTAGAAAAATCTTACTTTTTAGATTTAAGCTCATCATATTTTGCTAAGAATTCAATAGGCGTCTTTGAAGACTCAGCTATTTTCCGCTTTGCCTGATTGGCAGAAACCTGTGAAAGAAAAAAAGAAAATAAGTCTATTATAAAAGAATTTACTGCCAAATAAATTTACAATAAACTAAGTTGATGCAATTAAAACTTCAGACCAGTATTTTACTTAGCACCATGGCGGCAAGATAACCTTATAATCTCATCATGGGATAGTGAAATTGTCTTTTAACCCTAGAGCTCCCACATATAAACACTTTCAGACGCCTCTGCAGCAGAAGACTTTTGAAAACTTTGTGGCATTTGCTACAATGTTTTCAACTCCATTTAATGATTAAAGTGTCATTAATTGAGATATTTTCAAAGTCGTCTGCTACATATTTGTTGTATGTGGGGAGGGGTTTAGCCAAACATTTACCATACAAGAAATATATATACATGTATATGGAAATTCCATGAAATGAAGGTTTTCGAGTATAGCAGAATTTTAAACATTGGCAAATTAGATATGCACATAATAATTATTTTAACATGCAATATACTGCTACTAGGGTGACTGTGTCAAAAGTTTGCTAAGAAATGTGGTTGCATGGATGACAATATTAATGCTGGTGATATTTGATGAAAATTCATCAAAGCCAATGTAAGTAATAGAGAGGAAACAAATTTTCCATTTTAAATAAACTTGACCCTAGTCATCCTAAAAGATATTAACAAACTGTGAAATATGATGAAAGATAGTCAAACGCAACTAAAGTACCTGTAATCAAGCTGATTAGTATCGATGACCTTAGACTAGTGATTCTAAAAAAAAAGCTTTCTGTTTAACCCTTTCCCTCATACAACAATTCTGCAGCAGACGACTTTGAACGTATTTTGTCAAAAAATAGAAAATCTCCATAATTGAATGGATAACCTATGACAAAAAGTGGAAAACATTGTGGCAAAAGGAGAAATTGCACGTTTTGTGCAATTTCTTCTTTTGTCACTATGTTTTCAAAAAGCCGTTTGCTGCAGAGGCGTCAGAAAGCGTCTATATGAGGGAAAGGGTTAAACAGTATCACTTGAATTGGTTGGCTGTAACTTCCCTGTCAGAATTCTTTAAAATTATTTCTAAAATGTCTTTATACATAAGATGTGGTCTTCTTAGTTTTTTAAGTAAAAATCATTCATCTTATAAGCATACTAACAGGTTACTTACATTTGTTGTGATATACGGTGTGGTGTTTTTCAGGAGCATGTCAGTGTAAACCTCAGCGCCCACTGTATCTGTTGATCTAACCCTGTTCAAATACGGATAGCCATAGATTATCATCAGACAGAGGTCAAGATTAGGAGAAGTAAACACATCTTTGCCCGAAAAATTCTCAGCGAGACAATTCTTTTGGATAGCCATAACATAGGCTTAGGAGGTTAGGAATACTATAAAACAGGCCCCTTAACCCTTTCCCTCATATAGACGCATTCTAACGTCTTTGCAGCAGATGGCTTTTTGAAAACATGGCTACAAAAGAAGAAATTGCTCAAAACAAGCAATTTCTCCTTTTGTCACCATGTTTTTAACTCTATTTAATTATTGTACTTTCATTTAAAGGAAATTTCCAAATTTCTTTGTGTTGGTTTTCAAAGTCGTCTGCTGCGGATTCGTGGTATGTTATCTAAAGCTCTAAATACATAATCATATAACCCATGTAACCCACGTCCAAATGTGGATCTACAGAATCCGTGCAATGTTACCGAGTTCAACTCAGTACCCTCTACCTGATAGAGACAGCTTACTTGTGATGCCTCTATCATGGTAAAGAATTTGCATCAAAATATGATTTCAACAGGCTAGATTTGTTCTCTCTAAAGGGTTGTGCAGCAGATCTATTTTTATCATGTGTCGACCCTTCACCTACTACAGACAACCATTGCAATATTATACCAGTAAACAGATATGCCAGCCTACTGGTATCAATATATATTTCATAGGACTTTATACTGTTTTTAACAGATTTTATACAGCAACAGTACACTTGTCTATAATTGTTTGGTGGTTATATAAATATTGCATGGCTTCCAGTGTGATAGTACATATTGTCAACATGAGGAGAATACTGTTACCCGAGGCGAAGCCGAGGTTAACCCTTTCCCTCATACGACAATTCTGCAGCAGACGACTTTGAACGTATTTTGTCAAAACATAGAAAATCTCCATTTATATATAATTGAATGGATAACCTGTGACAAAAAGTGCAAAACATTGTGGCAAAAGGAGAAATTGCACGTTTTGTGCAATTTCTTCTTTTGTCACTATGTTTTCAAAAAGCTGTCTGCTGCAGAGGCGTCGGAAAGCGTCTATATGAGGGAAAGGGTTAACAGTATTTACCCGAATGTTGACAATATGCACTGTCACACTGGAAGCCATGCAATATTTATTTTATTATACCGAACAAAATTACACGCTTATTCAATTTATTCTGTACCTTTGTAGGGGAGGTGAACATGGGTAGATCAACTAAAATGTAACACACACATATGAATATACCGGTTAACAGTATACTGTTACATGGCATGCGTTTCTAAAAGGTGACATTATTGTTTGAAATGACGTCATGCATGTGCATAACCAACATTTTAATGCGCGTGCCATGTAACAGTATACTGTTAACCGGTCAAAAACGTACTGTTAGTATAAGACAGTAAGAAATTGCCCATGATGAGTATGTGAGAGTTTAACATTACAAAGTCACGTGAGGTATAATAATAACCATTACTAGGCTAAGAAATGAGCATTGCCTGAGGCAGAGCTCTAGATAAGGGGCATTTTGCATGTTCTAAAATCCTTATTTGACCCTCTAACCCTATGTTGGGAGTACTCAGTACCTCACTACTCAGAATAATCGTCTTAGTGACACAATTCTTTTGAGTATCCATATCATAGGATTTGGTTGGATAATAAGAAAGATATTTTGGGGAAAAGAGCTGTACACCCTGGACCCTTAATAATTCTTATCTGGACCCCTGCTTACACCATGACCTATGCAAGCAGCCATTGACACCAGGGACTGAGGGATGCCCACTCAAACACTCACCCTGCTAATTTACTTGGCCACAACGGATTCCTTACTCAATTTAACTCAAACCAAAGCATGTCTCTCCTTATAAAAGCTTTACCCTTTCCAACATACAATAAATCTGCTGCAGACGGCTTTAAAATCATATTGGCAAAAATGTGGAAAATCTCTTTAAATGACACTTTAATTATAAAATAATGTTGAAAGCATTGTGACAAAAGGTGAAATTGCTTGTTGGGAGCATTTCTTCTTTTGACGCCATGTTTTCAAAAAGCCGTCTGCTACAGAGGCATCAGAGCGCGTCTATATGTTGGAAATGGTTAAAGTTTAACCCTTTCCCTCATATAGACGCTTTCTGACGCCTCTGCAGCAGACGGCTTTTTGAAAACATAGTGACAAAAGAAGAAATTGCACAAAACATGCAATTTCTCCTTTTGCCACAATGTTTTCCACTTTTTGTCATAGGTTATCCATTCAATTACGGAGATTTTCTATTTTTTGACAAAATACGTTCAAAGTCGTCTGCTGCAGAATTGTCGTATGAGGGAAAGGGTTAAGCATAGAATATTCAAATCTTACCCCAATTGGTTCATCAGCTCACTGACATGGTGATGGATTTTGAATTCACTCATTGTGATTGCTAGGTGAAGGTCCAAATTATAACAGAAACATTCGTCTACTGCGCTTTAAATACTCATTTTGGCAATAACATCCTCTGTAAAGAAAATGATCGAACAATAATTATGACATAATTCAGAGTTCTAGATATTAAGGGGCATTTTCCATGTTCTAAAATCCTTATTTGACATTCAAACAAACCCCATGTTGTGGGTACTCAAAAGAATCGTCTCAGTGAGACAATTCTTTTGAATACCCACAACATACGATTTAGTTGAGTAATAACAGAAATACTGTGGGGGGAAAAGACCTGATCACTCCCTCTTATCTAGTCCTTTGCATAAACTTAATATAAAATGGCAGAAACAACATACCCTGCATTCCGATCACTATTTACAATTAATCAGTTGTAACCCAGATCTTTCCTTTCACTTTTGGTTTAAATTACTTGACACAAAGTAATTTACATCTCTTAAAAAAACATTACATTACTTAATTTGTTATAATTTATATATCTCACCGTCGCCCACTCATCGATAAAAGGGAAAAATTGGAAGTCAATCTAACAAATAGCAAAGAAGCTACATGTATGTATTGTCTATTTTTCAAAATATACCAAAATTCATGCTTCTCCCTTTCCCTCATACGACAAATTCTGCAGCAGGCGACTTTGAACATATTTTGTCAAAAAATAGAAAATCTCTATTTATAATTGAATGGATAACCTATGACAAAAAGTTCAAAACATTGTGGCAAAAGGAGAAATTGTTTGTTTTGAATATCTTCTTGTGCAAGTTTAGATCTATTTCTGTTAATATTTTTCTGATCAAATTTTCAATAGCATTCTCGATGGTGATAATTGGTTTATTTCTACCTACTTAACCCTTCCCCACATACAACAAATCTGCAGCAGACTACTTTGAAAACATAACCGAAAAAATAGGAAACCCATAAACCAAACAAGGGCAATAATCCTGCTCAGAATAACTAGTCGGAAAGGCATAGGATGAATGGATGTTTTCAAAACAAACTCCCAAAGAAAATAAAGTTGTATTTAGTTCTCGAATGTCATTGTTTAATATTGAAACTGTAACGTTTGATAACTCTCGTTACGCTGTTTTCAATTATGTCTCATTCAAACGTTACTCAGAGAAGACAAAATATTATCTTTATGTTTTCAAAACATGAATAATTTTATACCTTCCCGCAATCTCGTCCACCATGTTAGATCACGTTGTTTATCGAAATGTCGGTCACGTGACTCAAATTACAAAAAGAGTTTACATGAATTATGGAGTAATTAATTTTGATATTATCAAAAGAAATATTAAAGTGCTATCTCAAGTTTGTGTTGTACCATGTAATTACCTTTTTTACCAGAATAAAGAGGCTGTTTATCCAAACGAGTCTTCATCACCTAAACGAGAAAACACGAGACTAATGTGTTTCTACTGTAAACAGTGTGTAAAGATGGAGAACGTTACGTGATGTTCTTGAAGTAGCCTCAGCTAGCCTATATAGGTCAAATATTTAACTTAATGGTAAATACATTCATAGATTACGAGTCTTTGCTCGTTTACGATCAGACCTTGATCTGGCCCACACACAACAGCTTCAAGTCTCTTTATCCTTTCGTTGAATGTGGGTGGGGTAAGACAAACAGAAACTTGTGTAATCCTGAACTTTTTTTAATCAACTTCTGAAAATGAAAGTTTGCGTTATAAAGATCAACTGTTAATATCTGTGGCGGATGAAACGATTTATGGCAATGAAAACTACTTGTACTTTACAGATTTTGGTGTTACGCAGGTTTCGCAACATTTGATTCTCTTTAAATCATAAACATTCCCAATAGATACGTGTATTTTGTTTAGCGCCAGGAACGTAGATGTTATCTACTAAGATCTGTTATCACTGTAAACAACTGTACATCATTTGCTTTTGTGTTCGACATTTGAAACGACTTGGGAAGGAAGTTGTGGACCAACACCAATGCATTCCAATCTTGGTCAACATTGGTTGGCACTCATTTGATATATAAAAAAAAAAGATTTGTTAACCCTTTCCTACATAGCATGGAAACACCGGTTCTCGAATCTCTTAACATTTATCAGGGCTCATGGAAATACTTATAAATTCATGTCAAAAACCAACAATACTGACAAATACAGTGAACTCGACAGTTCCGGGTCATCAAATTTGGAAATAAATGTTTAGTATTCGAGAAGGATACAGCATTTTGACAATTTGATTATCAAGTCATATTTCCCATTAGCTTGGCTAGTTTCACTTCGATTTAGGACGTTGTCATTTCAAGAACGGATGTCATAATCTCGAAACACATGACTGCATCGATTCCCGCGAAAGCAAAATCTCAATATTTTTATTTACCTGTCACAGCGTAAATTGCTGATTGTAGCCATAATTTCAGTAATACAGTTATGTATTGCACATACATGTATAGGTGATTTACTACTGAACAAGATAAATATCTTTTATTGACCTGTCGAAGTTGCTTATGCCAAACTAGCGGATAAATTTGACCTAGTTCACATACGACACTTTCTGGTCAGCCAAAAGGAATTTCTCAAAATTATCAATTTATTAGTAAAACTATTTTGGGAACTTTTTAAGAATAATTTAAAGGTTATGGTGATAAATCAATGTTAAAAATGTGTTATTAAAATTTACATTTTTTGTCAAATATGACTTATTAGTTGATTGAAAAATTCATCAGTTTTCGTGCATGAAAGAGTGTACTGTAAATTTAGCCCCATCACTGTTCTGTTGTTCGCGGCAATAGGTAATTGCAAGTGATATATTTTAGTTCTTTTTTTCATATTATTTTAATAAAAATGTTAAATGAATATCTTGTTATTAAAAACCGCTGTTTGAGGTTACCCCTGAATAACAGAAATAAACATTTGTCACGTGACCCGGAAATGGCAAGTTTGACCCGAAACTGTCAAATTTACAGCTTGCAATTGCAGACACTAAAGAAACATTTTAACAAATTTGTATAATTATTGAATTATATCATCGTGGGGAGGAAGTATTTGTTTAACATTTTATGTAGTTTTGTTTCTCTCAACTTTCTTTTCAAAGAGACAATATTCGTTAATTTGGTTACTGACCCGGAACTGTCGAGTTCACTGTATATTCAACAATTTATGTGTAAGAAAACAAAGCACCGGTTCCCAAATTTAGTATGTATAGTGCGTTTTTGGAAATATTTAAACAGTCCTTCAACTAAAGGTTTGAGAAGAGGTACGGTTCGAGAACAGGGACCTGTACGATACAACAAATCCGCAGCAGATGACTTTAAAAATGTCAGATCAAAAATTTGGAAAATCGCTATAACTAGGTATAATTACTGAAAAAAGTTGAAAAAGTTGTGGCAAAAGCAGAAATTGTTCGTCTTGAAGACTTGAGCAATTTCTCCCTTTTGTGACAATGTTTTCAAAAGTCGTCTGCTGCAGATCTATGCATCAAATAGAGTCTACAAGAGAAAGTTGATGCAAGGCATCAATGTCGCCGGAATAGACTTGTTTGAATTTATTTTTTAACACACATGCATTCTTGACTTTCATTAGTCTAAACATACACACATACACATAATGTTTTCATTAAGGACTAATGCCAGTTGCGAGTCCCATTACTATTTAAAAGGAGGCAAGTATCTTGAAATTAATTGGGTTGTGTTAGACCAGATTTTCTTTATTTCTAAAAATATTGTTTTATATATCAGAGTTTGTTCTTTTCTTAATTTGTTTAAAGACAAATGAACATTTAAAATATCACATATTTAATCAAGTACGTGTTAAAAGATTCCCATCTCGGTTTTCAGAACAAGGCTGTCAAAATCATTCTTTTTATTTGCTATTTTAGATGCAAAATTAATCATGTGTGACTGATTAAATGGTTTCACTGTGGGTCTTAATGTTAATCAGTATGCAACACTTTAATTATCAGATTGCACACCAACAATAAGAAATAACACTTTGTGTTTTTGCTTTGAAGTGTCATAAAGATAAACTGCAATCAGGTTTTAATTGCCAGGCAGGTCCCCTTATTAAAGAAAAGGGCTATGGGTTTACAAATTAGCGAAAACCAAAGAGAAATCAGCTTGAAACAGTGTGAACATTGTTTTCTGCTAATACTGAAAAAAGTCACTCAATTTCTCAAATTCAAAAAAACTTTTTTTTTAATTTGCGCATATGGAAATGTTATTAAAATAACAGTGCGGTCCCTGAACATTTGATTTTTTTTCCCCCCCTACATACGCTACATCATCTTCATGTTTATAGCGATGCTTGTATAATAATGTGTTAATTTTTTTTCCAGTCCCGAGATTAAGACACAAAGACACCATGTTAGTGGAGAGGTATCGCCCCATTTTGTACTTGCAGTACTTACTGCTGTTTGTGGATCTCTTCATGAACTCTTTTATAGAGGTTCTAAGATACGAGAATGTGATTGTCCTAGTATTACTTGTGTAAGTATTGATAACATATTTCTTTCACTGGCGATTTTCACAAGGTCGACTCTTCCGTGTTGAAAATTGGGCCACTCCATTTTTGTCCAACAGAAAATTTGGTGAAATGTAATGTCCAAGTGGTAAACAAAGCAGATTTCACCTGAATCTGCATTGTTTGGAAAAACCTTAAATTGCCTTTGGCAGCGAATTAGATATATAATAGTATTAAGTAACTTTTACTTTAAAGAGATTGCAAAAAATCTTAAATGTTACATGCACAGTCATTGAAAAGAACTTTTGATATTTATTAACCCTTTCCCACATATAGATGCGTTCTGACGCCTCTGCAGCAGATGGCTTTTTGAAAACATAGTGACAAAAGAAGAAATTGCACAAAACGTGCAATTTCTCCTTTTGCCACAATGTTTTCCACTTTTTGTCATAGGTTATCCATTCAATTATGGAGATTTTTTTTTTTTGTCAAAATACGTTCAAAGTCGTCTGCTGCAGAATTGCTGTATAAGGGAAAGTGTTAACTGGCCTGCAAATTCCTAAATTTAAGTTATTCTATAATATGTAGTAATTATAACTTCCAGGTATCAAAATCACTTGTATAATATTGAGATAGATATGATTTGATTTTGATCACTGATAAACGAAATGAAATAATTGTTAAGTGTTATTATGATAAATTAAACAGGGGATTCTACAATTACATGTTATCTACATGGTTAAAGAAAGAATTGTAGAAGTTAAGAAAATTCTTAAACTTAAATGTAAAGAAAGGATTAATTCCAATGTCTATTCCTTACAGATTGTTCAGAATTCTGAAATATAAGTACAAAAGTACAAGTAGTAGTCAAAATTTGTATAAAAATATAAAAGTATGTGATACAATAAATTTTTCATTTTTAGCTCGACTTTTGAAAATAACGAGAGCTATTGTCATGACCCTGGCGTGGTCGTCCGGTTAAGGTTTTTTGTTTAGCTCATTTTTTTTTTCTCCCTATCAGTCGAGCGTCTGTGCCGTATGCGGTGCTCTTGTTAAGTAATTCATGTCAATTAAAATTTCTCCCTACAGAAATATACTGGGAAATAAGTTGTAAGTGGGGGTAAATAAAACATTAATATTAAGACAGGGGAAATCAATTTGGGGGTAAGAAGTACTTCCATTTTTCAAACTTGTTTGAAAAATCTAACAACAATGTCAAAAATAGTGTGTTTTCCTGATCTTTTAAAAGACAGGCAAAAAATTATGTTGTTATTTGAGTTCAACGTCATTTGCAACATTATTTCAGTGCTGACAGAGCGACATCACAATTATTCATGATCCATGGGTAAATAAACCAGTCCTAGGCTAGGAAATGTTGGCAATCCACCATTAACATAGCAAGTTGGGATCATGATTAAGACGCCCTGCTCTGTTTCAAATCCTCCCATGATAACATCTCTGTCAAGTGCTACAGTTTCCCTAATAATGCTAAGTTTGAACTGCTTTTCTTTTATCCTGCCAAATGCTGCAGAAGTCGTCTTTTCCAGAAAAGGGGTTAAACTATAATTTTATTTTTATTTTCAGGGTCCAGGACTTGTGTATTATGTTTGCAGTCATTGTGATTTTCCTTGTATTTTTCAACACATACATTTTTCAAGCTGGTTTGGTGAACATTCTTGTAAATAAGTTTAAAGTGACAATCACTGTGGTGTTTTTTTATTTTGCCTTGTGTGTAGGATTTCACATATGGTACATGGTAAGTGAGAGCTTTGTAAGTCATTTACGATCCATACAGCCATTACAGGTGACTTTCCATGCCCCTGCAGTAAAAAGTTGTCAGAAAGGAAGTATTGATCAGAAGATAATTTTTAGGTCACCGGAACTTTTTCCCTAAAAAGCTTAAATTATCACCCTGCCTGGGGTGTTGAATGGTTGCAATTATACAACAGTAATGTTAATGTTTACCATCCAGCCCCAACTTGGCAAGCTATGCCGTCCTGCAACAAATCTTGTTCCTCTTCCAGCTGAGCACTGGTAGCTCAGTTGGTAGCATCACCAGCTCTCAATCCTGGGGTTGTGAGTTCGAACCCCAGCTAGGCCAATATGATTGAAAAAAGTGTTAATTGTCATTCGACTTCCACCACTGGGCAAAGTCAGGAAACACATGGGTAGGTGGATTGGCCGACATGATATTGTGGAAAACAGCGATAAACCCGCCCAATCAATCAATTGTTCCCATCGCATCTTATTTTTTACTTTATAAAGATCTTCATTACATTGTCAATGAGTTTTCCTCTCCTTGTTTTCTATACATATTAGTTCTTTGCCATATGCAGACGATTTTCAAAAAACAATGTTGCAATAGGAGAAATTGCTCCTATGTAAGCATTTTCTACCTTTGCCACAATGATTTAAACTCTATTCAATAATTATTTATACTTTCATTTAAAGAGACTTTCTCTATTGTTTGTAACTGTTTTCTTCTAATGTATGTGGGAAAGGGTTAACCATTTCCCTCATACAACAATTCTGCAGCAGACAACTTTGAACATATTTGTCAAAAAATAGAAAATCTCTATTATTAAATGGATAACCTACGACTAAAAGTGGAAAACATTGTGGCAAAAGGAGAAATTGCTTGTTTTGAGCAATTTCTTCTTTTGTCACGATGTTTTCAAAAAGCTGTCTTCTGCAGAGGTGTCAGAAAGCGTATATATGAGGGAAAGGGTTAAAAGTTTATTATTTTCTTTCAGTCATTACGTTGGTTAGATCCTAACAAATATATCTGGGATACACCAGGAATTAGAGCACTTTATGTTATTCAACGAACTGGTAAGTTCTGATTACAATGTGTTAACCCTTTCGGCGCCAAATAAATAGCAGAAAAGTTGTTCTCAGCGCCAAATAAAATCAGGCGTTTCTTAGAAATAATAGTAACTGATTTCAAAATGATTTTTGAAATCAGTTTTATTAACAGTCTATGAACATTTTATTTTTATTATACCTTTTTCTTTTATTTTCGTTAACCCTTTCGGCGCCGAAGTCACATATATGCGACAACTTGGCTCAGCAGTAACTATACGAGGGGCGTTACAAAAGTCGCATAAATGCGACTTCGGGGCTGAGCCAAGCTGTCGCATATATGCGCCTTCGGTGCCGAAAGGGTTAACTCTATAGCTTTTGTTAACTGAAAACATGTATGATTTTAGTTTTGATGAATTTTAGTTATATAATCAGACATTGAATTCATAAGTTTGAAAGTCTTGAATGTTTGGTTATGCTCATATATATATAACATGATGTTAAATTACGCTGACCTAAGAACATTTGTCACTGGTCCGATTCAGAAACAAAAGTTACTGGCATGGGACTAATGCAGGCTGATATCACAGGCTGATTGTGATATCCCTTCCATGGTTTACTTGGAATAATTATATTTTTTTATGCTGTTTGGAATCATTCTGTTAATTTTGTATGATATTTTTGATGGATGCACATTTTCTTGTCATAATTTCATCTTAACCCTTTCCCTCATATAGACGCTTTCTGACGCCTCTGCAGCAGACAGCTTTTTGAAAACATAGTGACAAAAGAAGAAATTGCTCAATACGAGCAATTTCTCCTTTTGACACAATGTTTTCCACTTTTAGTCATAGGTTATCCATTCAATTAAAGAGATTTTTCTATTTTTTGACGAAATATGTTCAAAGTCGTCTGCTGCAGAATTGTCGTATGAGGGAAAGGGTTAAAGAAGAGTCAACAGAGATAATGTTGTGACGACATTGGAGTTGAAAGAATGACTTCAGATTCAAGCATTTGAAAAAAGGACTGAATTAATAACTGCTTTATTGTGTAGCCTGCCTTTGCATTGTGATGACGCACAGGGAACTGTCTTCATATTAGTTGTTTCAAGCTGCTTTCAACAAGTTTTCAGTTATATCACTGCATTTCCTGGGTAATTTACCAGTACTTCTTTTCCATGTATACTGACACCAGTCAGTCAGTCAGTCGTAGTGCTAACTCTGCAACCCTGTCAAGGAGGGCAGCCATTACTGCCATTTTTTAGCTCGTCTGTTTTTTCCATTAAAAAAGTCTGCTTTTTTGATAGGTACATTAGCATCGTCATCACAAAATTTATTTACTGTTTTTCATAACTATAAAACTGTAACACATATTCAAATGAAACTTGGTTCTTAGAAACACTATACATATCAATACCAAGTTTCATAACTCTGTCTTTAATAATTATGCAGTTTTGCCCCTAGAAATTCATACAAAAAGATTAACATTGCCCATAACTAAAAAACCACACTTTCAAATGAAACTTGGTACACATGTTCCCGGGAACAATTTGCACGGCTATATCAAGTCACATAACTCTGGTTTTAATAATCATTTAGTAATGCCTCTTTTTTCGACAAAAACAGCCAAGCGTTGGCTTTCACTCAGCAGCGCTCTTGTCAAAGTCTTTGATATGACCCGCCCGGGGGATCAAACCGGAGGCAGTTACTTTGTCTGTCAATCAAGCTACAACTTATTGAAACATCCTTTAGATGCTGTTCTATAACTGAATACATTTTTCTGTTTTCCAGCCGCTGTCCTGTACTATTACTTCTACAAAAGAACTTGCCTTAAATTGGGTGATCCTCGCTTCTATCAGGATTCAGACTGGATTAAACATGAGTTTGAAAAACGGCGCTGAAAGACATCTATTAACTGATAAAGTGCAGTGTTTTATATAATACATGTGCACTTTTTTTTGTTAAGGTTTATGATTTTAAAAGATCAAGGTTTTCTCCTGAAAACTTAATTTTTATTTTTAAATGGCTTACTTTTTAATATGAACAACTAAAAAAATCCAAAATTACCACATTATAACCCTTGTAATTATTATTTGGAAAAAATGCCTCCTTTAATTACAATTTGTATTGGATATGACTGGTTTACCCTGTTTAACGAAGTCATGCTATCCGAACACTTTATTCAGATGCAGGTCACCCCTGCACAGTTTTATTTTTTGATCTGCTTTGTTTTCAAATTAGTCACAGATTCTGGCATGAAACTTCTGATAGTTTACATTAGAATCAGATGGCATGGAGGTGTTAACTCAACACTTGCCACATATTTCCAATGGTTGTTCAGAGCTCTAGATAAGAAGCGTTTTGCTTGTTCTAAACTGCCTATTTTATCCGCTAACCCTATGTTGTGGGTACTCAAAAGAATCGTCTCATTGAGACTATTCTTTTGAGTACCCACAACATAGGGTTTGGTTGGATGATAAGAGAGATATTGTGGGAAAAAAACTTGTAAACCCCTCCTTATCTGGTTTTGCCAGAAGCACTGCTCAAATTTTTAAACATAATGTGGCAATTTACCTTGTTCAAATAGAAAAAATATTGAATCAAACTACAGCAATTGGAAAGTTTCGAAAAACATTCGATCATATTGATGTAGTAGAATTTATGAAATTATGTATTTTGTTAAACCCTTTCCCACATACAATAAATCTGCAGCAGACGGCTTTGAAAACATACCCCAAACAAATTAGAAAAACTCCCTTAAAATGTAAGTAAAATAAAAGCAATTTCTACTTTTGTCGACATGTTTTCAAAAAGCTGTCTGCTGAAGAGGTGTCAGAAAGCGTCTATATAAGGGAAAGGGTTAAATGCTCTCCCTGATACAGATGATTTTTTACATCTATAGAAGATCATGATGATTTAAGATAATGTTGAAGCAACTTTTCCCACATTGTTTTCAAATTCTGCTTGAAATAAAGACGCCAACAGTCTTCTGTATTAGGGAAAGGGTCAATCAAGATTGTGATAAGTCACTGAATATCCGTCCAGAATATTTTATATGTTGTTGCTAAATGTATTTAACTTTGGTTGTGAAACAATCTAAAAAAAAACATATTGATCTGACTTGACAACTGCTTTGTTAAGGGTTTAGGGATGGGTGTATTCCGGAATTAATCTTTTGTGCCAAAATATAATATACAGTGTACAGAACTCTAGATAAGGGGCGGTTTGCATATTCTAAAATCATCCAAAACCTGTGATGGGGGTATTCAATGAATCATCTCAGTGAGACAATTCTTTTGAATACCCTCAACATAGGTTTTGATGAGTGCTTACAGAAATATTGTGGAAACAAGACCTATGTACTCCTTCTTATCTAGTCCTCTGCAGTGTTACCTCTCGAATCAACACCTGTTAAATATTTTCCCTATTCTAGGGAATGCAAACCAAATGCTTTTCTAGCAAGAAAAAGTTTAACCATTAAAGAACAACACCCCCAGTCGCAGAGTCATGGTGGAGTGCACTTGGCTAAAGCACATTTTCTAGCCTAGTACTTGTTTGTTTGAAAAAGGACCAGTTCACTTATCTGGTCCTTTGGTATATGCATACAATAAAGAGTCATTTGAGCCTGTGCATACCCACAGTCTCACCCCAGCTTTCACTGTCCACGGTCCACCTATATCTTATAAACCTAACTACATCTTATGACAAAAACTAAAATTGTAGCCATGCAAATTTTACATGGAATGATGCTAATCCAGAGTGTCAATATTTTCTCAAAAGTGTATGTTGATTATTTTATCCAACATCATCTGTGAAAGTGAATCTCTTGTATTTTCAACATTTCTGTTTCATATATATTCTTATAATAGTAATTTTAAATGTATTATCTTATTTAAGATGGAAGTTTATTTAGTGGTACTATGTCTGTATACAATTTCTTGAAGATGGTTTTTCAATACTATGCTGTATTAATAACTACTCCACAGACCAATTCAAATCTATTGGAATAAACAAGATAATTGAAAATCGAACAAAAGTTTTATTTTAAAATTGAGTAGAAAACACTTAAGGATAAAGGGTAATGGCTTAACATCAGCAATTATCCCTGGTTCCAAAATGTTTTCAAAAAATATTTAATATATTGAGAAAATAAATGTTTTAATATGTGTTTTATACAATTAATTAGAGCTAGATTTTGGGGAATGAGTGGTGCTCCAGGAAAACTAACCTTAGCACTTTTATGAGATGTTTAAATAAACAGTTGATTATGTATCCATTTGTGCTAAATGGACACTGTTTGTCTGTGACTAAATGATATCAGCAGAGATTGATTGAAAATACCCTATGGTTGGTTTTCAAGGAGCACTGCTTATATTGGGATTTCTTGACCATGCCATAAGCCAATAGCAAAATCTTTAAATAAGTTATGGAAATTGGACATATGGTTTAAAGTGAAATGTGATGGTACATTGTGATGTTATTATTTATTTTTGTATATTTTTATTGGCAGATTAATTTGTGCCTGTGAACACATATTTATATATAACATATCAGAATAAATAAACGTTTTTAAAGTACTTTCCGGATTATCAAATAAAATTATTTTCTACACTTTGTTGAGACCGTCTCGGGGGTATTAAGCATCCATTTCGTGTGAAGGAGACGGTGTTTGATTCCAAGTCTGATAATTACAATGACTTTAAATGGTTGTAGGAGTTTCCCTCCTTCGCGGCTAGGATTGCAAAGATAGCATCACATCTAATCCAAAGACTGCTTGTGTTGTGTATAATGCAGCTTTCAACAATTGTTCAGTTATATCACGGTGTTTCCTTGGTAAGTTACCAGGACTACTGATCCATTTATCCTGTCCCCAGCAGGTCAGTCGTAATGGTAACCCCGCAACGCTGAGTGCCAAAGAGAGCAGCCATTACTACCAGTTTTTAGCTCGCCAGTACGAAGTACAGGAGAGCTTATGTGTTACCCCCGGCGTCGGCACCGTCGGCGGTGGCGTAGACACCTAGGTTTAAGGTTTTCATTTGGGTTTTAAGGGTTTATACCTTTAGGAACCATTTGTCATCCATCTACGCACACCACTACACCCGTCTTGACCCTGGGTGAAGGTCAAGATAATTTCTACTTGGTTCTACTTGGTTCAGTTACAAGGTTTAAGGTTTGCGTTTAACGTTTAACATATCACTCTGCATTCACTATTATGACATTGATTGCTTTCATATTTAGTTTATACATTTAGGAACTATTGGTCATCCATCTACGCACACCACTACACCCGTTCTGACCCTGGGTCAAGGTCAAGGTCATTTCTACTTGGTTCAGTTACAAGGTTTAAGGTTTGCGTTTAACGTTTAACATATCACTCTGCAGTCACTATTATGACATTGATTGCTTTCATATTTAGTTTATACATTTAGGAACTATTGGTCATCCATCTGCGCACACCACTACACCCGTCCTGCACCTGGGTCAAGGTCAAGGTCATTTCTACTTGGTTCAGTTACAAGGTTTAAGGTTTGCGTTTAACGTTTAACATATCACTCTGCATTCACTATTATGACATTGATTGCTTTCATATTTAGTTTATACATTTAGGAACTATTGGTCCATCTACGCACCCCACTACACCCGTCCTGACCCTGGGTCAAGGTCAAGTTATATCGGAGTTATTGCACCTTTTCTGTCAAAAAATCTAACTTTTTCGTCACGTTTTCAAATAACTTTTTTTCTACTCAAAGGATTAGATTGAAACTTCTGACAAATGTTTATATCAATGTGTGTGATTGGTTCACAAAAGGGAGATAATTTTATATCGGAGTTATTGCCCCTTTTCTGTCAAAAAATTAAATTTTCAAATAACTTTTTTTCTACCCGAAGGATTGGATTGAAACTTCTGACAAATGTTACTTTTTTTGTTATTCGACGTCTGTCTGTCTATTTTTAGCTCACCTGAGCTTTGCTCAAGGTGAGTTATTGTGATCGCCTTTTGTCCGTCGTGCGTCGTCCGTCGTGCGTCAACTTCTTCTCCTCAGTAACCAGTTGGTCAATTGGGATGAAACTTCACAGAAAGCATCCTCTCAATGACCTCACCAAATTTCCTTCAAATTTTTGGGATCCATGCAGAATTCTGGTTTCCATGGCAACGAAATGAAAAAAACTTCAAAATTCTTCTTCTCCCAAACTGGTTGGCAGATTTTCAAATAATTTTGTAGAAATGTTCCTTGGATGACCCTCTATAAGATTCCTTCAAGCCATGTTGATTGGTCAAAAAACATGGCCGCCAGGGGGGGCGGGGCTATTTTGCCTTATATGGCTATAGTGAAAACTTAAAAAATCTTCACCTCCGAAAGTGTCAGACCGATTTTCAAATAATTTTGTAGAAATGTTCCTTGGATGACCCTCTATCAGATTCCTTCAAGCCATGTTGATTGGTCAAAAAACATGGCCGTCAGGGGGGCGGGGCTATTTTGCCTTATATGGCTATAGTGAAAACTTAAAAAATCTTCTCCTCCGAAAGTGTCAGACCGATTTTCAAATAATTTTGTAGAAATGTTCCTTGGATGACCCTATCAGATTCCTTCAAGCCATGTTGATTGGTTGAAAAACATGGCCGCCACGGGGGCGGGGCTATTTTGCCTTATATGGCTATAGTGAAAACTTAAAAAATCTTCTTCTCCGAAAGTGTCAGGCCGAGTTTCAAATAATTTTGTAGAAATGTTCCTTAAGTGACCCATTTTCAGATTCCTTCAAGCCATGTTGATTGGTCAAAAAACATGGCCGCCAGTGGACAGGGCTATTTTGCCTTATATGGCTATAGTGAAAACTTAAAAAATCTTCTCCTCCAAAAGTGTCAGGCTGATTTTCAAATAATTTTGTGGAAATGTTCCTAGGGTGACCCTCTATCAGATTCCTTCAAGCCAAGTTGATTGGTCGGAAACTATGGCCGCCAGGGGGCGGGGCTTATATAGTTAAATTGAAAAAAAAAAAAAAACAGGTGAGCGATCCAGGGCCATCATGGCCCTCTTGTTTTTTTTATCCGGCGTCTGTCTGTCTGTCTGTCCGTCACACTTTTTTCGTCACGTTTTCAAATAACTTTTGTTCTACTCAAAGGATTAGATTGAAACTTCTGACAAATGTTTTTATCAATGTGTGTGATGGGTTCACAAAAGGGCGATAATCCAAATAATTTTATATCAGAGTTATTGCCCCTTTTCTGTCAAAAATTTAAATTTTCAAATAACTTTTTTTCTACTCAAAGGATTGGATTGAAACTTCTGACAAATGTTTATATCAATGTGTATGATGGGTTCACAAAAAGGGGGATAATCCAAATATTTTTATATCAGAGTTATTGGCCCTTTTCTGTCAAAAATTTAATCTACTCAAAGGATAGGATTGAAACTTCTGACAAATGTTTATATCAATGTGTATGATGTGTTCACAAAAGGGGGATAATCCAAATATTTTTATATCAGAGTTATTGCCCCTTTTCTGTCAAATATTCAAATTACTTTTTTTCTGCTCAAAGGATTGGATTGAAACTTCTGACAAATGTTTATATCAATTTTTGAACTTGAACTTAGAATTTTTGTCAAAAGTATTGAAAAGGTGTATTATCTTGCAATATGTGATACTGTGCGACTTTACCTAATACTTTAACTGTTCTGAAGTAGGCCCTGATATACGATGGCCCTGATAGGCGAGCTATATTGTCCTCCGACAACTCTTGTTAAAGTCGGGTAGTTCCCGGCCGGTGATCGAACTCGCGACCTCCCGCACCTGGTGCGGGCGCACTACCACTGCACCACCGAGGCGGTTACCCCAAGTCTGACCATAACACTAACTTTATAAATGAAATTTCCCTCCTTATCTTTTAGGATTGCAAACTCTGATGACTGATCATAAGAATAACTTTATAATTGGTAGAACAAGCTTCCCTCCTTCGCGGCAAGGATAGCATAACATCTGCTATACTGATGTTGGGATAAGCCTACTGGTAAAAGTAACATTTCCCCCCTAAGAAATTGCTACTTTAACTGAATAACTTGAAAGCAGCTTAAAGTACATCCACCTTTTAACCCGACTATAATACTAAAGCTATTTTCATACTCGTTTAGCCTCTTCAATAGAATATTGATAGCGTATATATAACTACATGTGAATTAAATATTGCTCGAATATGGACTTGTTTTGAGGCATCCATGTTCTTGGTTTAAAATTAATTGAAATTTGGAAGGAGACTTCCTCCGACGTCTATGGTCACGGTTACCAGTTTTAGTACAACAGATTACATACACAACTGTAAAAGAAGCGCACTTCATGAATGTGTCTGTGAAATTGAAGCAGTGATATACGAGATGTTTTCATCGCGTCAACAAAAACAGAAAACACGCGTTTCAACTCGCTTGCGCATGTGCATGTAGGTCCCCACAGGTGCAGTTGTACAGCTCATACTTGCGAAAGTACATTGATTAACCCTGTCCCACTTACAGACGCATCATGACGTGTCTGCAGCAGACGACATTCAATAGCATTTAGACAAAAGGAAAAATTGCTCACGTTGCCATGTTTTCAATTCTTTGCAATGAAAAATCTTGCTTTTATAATGAGATTCTTATGCTTGCATAGACATTTCAAAATTCGTCTATTCAGACTTGTTGTTTGTCTTATATAATAATCAGGAATATTTTGTTATTTTCAAACGTTATAATATACATATAAATGTAAGAATTTTAAACTGTTTACGAAATTTTCCAACATTTCGGCGATTTTGTGTTTGGCGTGCCCTTACTTTATCCGGCTTTGGATATGGTTGTGCTCGTGTGACATTTTACCCCGGAAACGTTGCCTAACCGGAAAATATTTGTCTCCAAAAAATCTATATAACAAACTTATAAAAATCGAATTCGTATTTAGAGACAAAACATAAATGTGTGTAATTATTATTAAATGTTATGGCCGTATCTAAGTTGTGGCCAGACCCGTTTGACTGTAACATGTATATTTGTAAATTTACATTATATTCTGTATGTATATTTTGTGGGCAATAAAATATGTTTAAAGTTTGTGAGAAAGAGTTAACCCTTTCCTTCATATATACGCTTTCTGACGCCTCTGCAGCAGACGGCTTTTTAAAAACATGGTGACATAAGAAAACGAGCAATTTCTCCTTTTATCACCATTTTTTCAACTCTATTCAATTATTGTATTTAAATGGAGTTTCAAATTTATTCCGGGAATGTTTTCAAAGTCGTCTGCTGCAGATTTGTTGCACGGGGGTAAGGGTTAAAGTGGATTACAAACGAGTCGCGCCATGCGGAAAGTGTTATTATATACGTAAGCCGTCCCGCGAGAAAACTAACATTATGGACTATGCGTAATGTATCGATCCAGATCAGCCTAAGCATGCAGCGCAGGCTAACCCGGACAGACGCGTTTCGCTTCCTGTAAATTTTCTGTTTCCGGAATCATTACTCTATACCTCTATTCCCCTGAAACGGAATGTGTCGGCCCAGATTAGCCTGCGCAGGCTGAAGTCGGTTGATACATTACGCAGAAGCCATACTGTTGGTTTTCTCGCGGGACGGCTCACATTATATGTTGTGGTGTAACGTTTATTTGTATGGTGATCTACTCCATATTCAAACAACACTTCAGTTATATGACGGCGTACTGCATCCGCGGTACCCAGGCTATTCATGCCGAGCCCCGGTAGCTCAGTCGGTAGCGACGCGGGCTGTCAATCCAGGGGTTGTGAGTTCGAATCCCGGCTCGGCCAACTTTCTTTCCGACGATTGACAAAAGTCAATGCGACATGCGTCATTCGTCTTCCACCAATGGGCTAAGTCTATGTGGAAAAGCAGCCAGTTGCTTGGGAAGATTGTTGTGTGGAGTACTGGTGTGAGAAAACCAGGAAATGCATGAGTAGGTGAACTAGCCGCCGTGATATAACTGAGAAATTGTTGAAAACGGCGTTAAACCCCAATCAATCAATCAAACCAGGCTATTCATAAACTATACGAATAGCCTTTGTACCGAAGATGCCAGTACTGCTGCCCACACTTATCATGACTCCAGCTTATCAGTCTTAATAATATCCCCATAAACATTAGCGGGAATGTAATTACTATACCACTTTTAAAGGCTTTGATATAAAACAGCCGGGGATCGAACCCGCGATACCCAGGCTATAGAGCTAAGTTACACGTAGCCGTGCGACAAATGCCCCAGCAAGACTTTCAGACTTTGCACATGTATAAAGTGTTATTGTTCGCAGATGCAATAAGGAACGCATTTACCTGACGCTCTATCAGATGCAATAAGGCACGCATTCACCTGACGCTCTATCAGATGCAATAAGGCCCGCATTCACCTGACGAACTATCAGATGCAATAAGGCCCGCATTCACCTGAAGCTATATCAGATGCAATAAGGCCCGCATTCACCTGACGCTCTATCAGATGCAATAAGGCACGCATTCACCTGACGCTCTATCAGATGCAATAAGGCACGCATTCACCTGACGCTCTATCAGATGCAATAAGGCACGCATTCACCTGACGAACTATCAGATGCAATAAGGCCCGCATTCACCTGAAGCTCTATCAGATGCAATAAGGCACGCATTCACCTGAAGCTCTATCAGATGCAATAAGGCCCGCATTCACCTGACGCTCTATCAGATGCAATAAGGCCCGCATTCACCTGACGCACTTCAAGTTGATATCTATCAGATTATTACGTTTTCAAGTTGGCATTTCAAATAAATGAGGTTTCAATAGAAAACAAAACTCTTATCCGCTCTATTATTCCCGATATAGACAGAAAACAGAACTTTATCAGCGCTCATGAAAAGCATTAGGACACTATTTTCATTTCATTATACTTTCTTTTTTTAGTCTAGTAACTTGTTGGGATAAAAGCATACATCGCGCTCGTATAAATACTTTATTAAAGGATCTCGTTGTGAGTGCTTTTTAGCAATGTTTGTGTGAACCTTAACGCATCAGTTACAACTACAATATCGCACATATTTGATCCAAGATCAGCCTGATCTTTCTTGCAGTCGCATCTTGATCTACAATGTTTGCTATTCATTTATCAATGTTTTAAAAAGACTATTACATTAATAGGTCAGAATTTGTTGAAAGTCAAAGTTGGTTATTCCAGTACCAGTTGAGATTCGGCAGGATGATGGTTTTATACTTTTTACCTATTATTAACTTCATCTCCCGAGATGTTTTGCAAAATTCGACATATTTTAGGATTAGTTTTTCACACAAATCAAGACATCATAAGCGATCGATATATATCGCGATTAAATTAATGGTCGTCCTTTTTTATATGATATTTCGAACAGTGTAGACTGATATCAGTTTACACATATATGTATTCACCATAGACGTATTCTATTCCAAGCTATTAACTATTTTAAAACCTTTTAAATTATTTAGGTTAAGAGTCTCATAAATATAAATGAACTTTCTTAGACAATTAAATCGAACGGATTTATGGGTTAAGATAAGCTGTAACGTAAATAAATGATAAATGAATTTTTGTAGCTTTTAAAAGTCAATCATTAAACCCATTATGCTACGAAATGGGATTTTCTAAATGTTTAACCTGAATAAAAACATTCGACTTAGAAAATAAAAAGGGGATTGCTAAGGAGAAGGTTTGCATCTATTTTACACGTTGGCTCTATTTATTCATTTACTTATTTTTTTATTTACATTTATCCATATTATTATGACAATTATCATTATTATTATTATTATTATTATTAATTATTTATTATTACGATTCCCCAACAGAGTTGGGAATCGTATTGTTGTTCTATTGTTTTTTATTCTTCTTCTTCTTATTACGATTCCCCAACAGAGTTGGGAATCGTATTGTTTTTCTATTGTTTTTTCTTTTTATTATTACGATTCCCCAACAGAGTTGGGAATCGTATTGTTTTTCTATTGTTTTTTATTCTTATTATTATTATTATTATTATTATTATTATTATTCTCCTATCCAAAAATTTTGTCCAGAGCAATACTCATAAACTACTTGATGGAATTGATCGAAACTTGCAACATAGATAGATGGCAATGTGAACTTGTGTAGTTTTCAAGAATGATAACTCTGAGCCACTTTTTTGCAAAGTTATCTCCCCTTTTTCAATATTTTAATCAATTTTTGTCAGAGCGATATCTTGTGAACGAATGGTCAGATATTATTGAAACTTGGAACATAGATAGATGGCACTGTGCAGTTGTACAACATGCAAGAATTATAACTCTGGGCCACTTTTTTGCAAAGTTATCTCCCCTTTTTCATTTTTTTAAAAATTGGGTGATTTGAACTTGTATAACTCGATAACGAAAAGAGATAGAGACTTGAAACTTGGTAAAAGTGTTTCCAATCAAGTGACCTACTTTCTTATGTGTATTTGAGCGTGACTGAATACTCGCTTCTGATTGGTCGATTTTTCGGACTTGTATAACTCAAAAACGACAAGTGATAGAGACTTGAAACTTAGTACATGTGTTTCTAATCAAGTGGTACTACTTTCTCAAGTGTATTAGCGCATGACCGTATACTCGTTTCTGATTGGTCGATTTTTCGGACTTGTATAACTCAAAAACGACAAGTGATAGAGACTTGAAACTTAGTACATGTCTTTCTTATCAAGTGGTATTACTTTTTCAAGTGTATTAGCGCATGACCGAATACTCGTTTCTGATTGGTCGATTTTTCGGAATTGTATAACTCAAAAACGACAAGTGATAGTGACTTGAAACTTAGTACATGTGTTCCTAATCAAGTGGTACTACTTTCGCAAGTGTTTTAGCGCATTACCGAATACTCGTTTCTGATTGGTCGATTTTTTGGACTTGTATAACTCAAAAACGACAAGTGATAGAGGCTTGAAACTTAGTACATGTGTTTCTGTAGTTCTACTTTCTCAAGTGTATTAGCGAATGACCAAATACTCGTTTCTGATTGGTCGATTTTTCGGAATTGTATAACTCAAAAACGACAAGTGATAGTGGCAAGGGAATCGTTCGTAACTGTTGCTACAGTTACAAATCTCTAGTTATTATTATTATTGTTATTCTCTTTCAGCTATCCAAATTTTTGTCCAGAGCAATACTCATAAACTACTTGATGGAATTGATCGAAACTTGCAACATAGATAGATGGCAATGTGAACTTGTGTAGTTTTTAAGAATGATAACTCTGAGCCACTTTTTTGCAAAGTTATCTCCCCTTTTTCAATATTTTAATCAATTTTTGTCAGAGCTATATCTTGTGAACGAATGGTCAGATATTATTGAAACTTGGAACATAGATAGATGGCACTGTGCAGTTGTACAATATGCAAGAATTATAACTCTGGGCCACTTTTTTGCAAAGTTATCTCCCCTTTTTCATTTTTTTAATAATTGGGTGATTTGAGCTTGTATAACTCAAAAACGACAAGTGATAGAGACTTGAAATTTAGTACAAATGTTCCCAATCAAGTGATACTACTTTCCCATGTTTATTTGAGCATGACCGAATACTCTCTTCTGATTGGTCGATTTTTCGGACTTGTATAACTCACAAACGACTAGTGATAGAGACTTGAAACTTAGTACATGTGTTTCTAATCAAGTAGTACTACTTTCTCAAGTGAATTAGCGCATGACCGAATACTCGTTTCTGATTGGTCGATTTTTCGGACATGTATAACTCAAAAAGCACAAGTGATAGAGACTTGAAACTTAGTACAAGTGTTCCCACTCAAGTGATATTACTTTCTCATGTGTATTTGCACATGACCGATTACTCGCTTCTGATTGGTCGATTTTTCGGACTTGTATAACTCAAAAACGACAAGTGATAGTGACTTGAAACTTAGTATGTGTGTTTCTAATCAAGTAGTTCTACTTTCTCAAGTGTATTAGCGCATGACCGAATACTCGTTTCTGATTGGTCGATTTTTCGGAATTGTATAACTCAAAAACGACAAGTGATAGAGACTTGAAACTTAGTACATGTGTTCCTAATCAAGTAGTACTACTTTTGCAAGTGTATTAGCGTATGACCAAATACTCGTTTCTGTTATCTCCCATTGTTAAATAAAATGGCAAGGGAATCGTTCGTAACTGTTGCTACAGTTACAATCTCTAGTTATTATTATTATTATTCTTTATTCTTTATTCTCCTATCCAAAAATTTTGTCCAGAGCAATACTCATAAACTACTTGATGGAATTGATCGAAACTTGCAACATAGATAGATGGCAATGTGAACTTGTGTAGTTTTCAAGAATGATAACTCTGAGCCACTTTTTTGCAAAGTTATCTCCCCTTTTTCAATATTTTAATCAATTTTTGTCAGAGCGATATCTTGTGAACGAATGGTCAGATATTATTGAAACTTGGAGCATAGATAGATGGCACTGTGCAGTTGTACAACATGCAAGAATTATAACTCTGGGCCACTTTTTGGCAAAGTTATCTCCCCTTTTTCATTTTTTTCATAATTGGGTGATTTGAACTTGTATAACTCGATAACGAAAAGAGATAGAGACTTGAAACTTAGTACAAATGTTCCCAATCAAGTGACCTACTTTCTCATGTGTATTTGAGCTTGACCGAATACTCGTTTCTGATTGGTCGATTTTTCGGACTTGTATAACTCGAAAATGACTAGTGATAGAGACTTGAAACTTAGTACATGTGATTCTAATCAAGTAGTACTACTTTCTCAAGTGTATTAGCGCATGACCGAATACTCGTTTCTGATTGGTCGATTTTTCTGACTTGTATAACTCAAAAACGACAAGTGATAGAGACTTGAAACTTAGTACATGTGTTTCTTATCAAGTAGTTCTACTTTTGCATGTGTATTAGCGCATGACCGAATACTCGTTTCTGATTGGTCGATTTTTCGGACTTGTTTAACTCAAAAACGACAAGTGATAGAGACTTGAAACTAAGTACATGTGTTTCTTATCAAGTAGTACTACTTTTGCATGTGTATTAGCGCATGACCGAATACTCGTTTCTGATTGGTCGATTTTTCGGACTTGTATAACTCAAAAACGACAAGTGATAGAGACTTGAAACTTAGTACATGTGTCCCTAATCAAGTAGTAGTACTTTCGTAAGTGTATTAGCGCATTACCGAATACTCTGGGCCATTGTGTTATCTGCCCTTGTTCAATAAAATGGCAAGGGAATCGTTCGTAACTGTTGCTACAGTTACAATCTCTAGTTATTATTATTATTATTAATATTATTATTAAAATCAGGGTAAAGTTATTTAATAATTATTCGACTTATTTAAAAATAATAATAATTATTAGTGGAATGTTTAGTGCACACTGACTTTTAACCCTTTCCCACTTATAGACGCTTTCTTACGCCTCTGCAACAGACGACTTTTAAAAACATTGTGACAAAAAGGAGAAATTGCTCAAAACGAGCAATTTCTCCTAAAGCGAGTTTCCAAATGTTTTCGGGTATGTTTCCAAAGTGGTCTGCTGCATTATTGTTGTATGTGGGAAAGGGTTAAGTCGATCATGGATAGCTATGTCAGTAACGAAGAGCATAATCGCCATCGATCAAAGGGTCGCGAGTTCGAATTCTGACACGACCGCTCATTCTTTCCGATGTTTAACATATGAGCCGTTCCACGAGGAAACTAACATTATAGATTCTGCGTAATGTATCGACCCGGATCAGCCTAGGCATGCCGCGAGCGCTCGCCCGGACATACACTTTTCGCCTCCTGCGGATGTTCTGTTTCAGGAATCATTTCTCTATACCTCTATAATCCTGAGACGGAATGTGTCGGCCCGGATAAGCAGGCTGGTCTGGATCGATACATTACGCATAATGAGTCCATAATTTTGTTTTTTTCGTGGAACGGTTCGTACAAGAAACACATGGAGATGTCGCTGTGATATTACGGAAAAGACTATTGAAGCCGGCGTTTAACTCCAATAAATGAAGCATTCTGTTTTACAATCCCATTATCAATGCTACAAATTCCTATATTGTTATTTAGGTTGGATTACTTTTTGGTGTAACGTGTGATATTAAAAATATGGCAAACTGAACATTACAATGGCAATTATAAATAACGATATGGAAACCTTTGACTACGAAGCGGACGTCCATTTGCCACCCCTGGCGACAACTCCGAGATTTTTGGCTGCGCCTGGATCTACTGTGACGTCCCAATCGCCGCGTTCCGAAACTTCAGGTAGATCCAGTTTCGTGTCAGGGAGGGGAATGTTCTCGGGGCGGAAGGTCGAACCGGAGATAGTTTCTGCAAGAGAGACACCAAGACGCTCATTAAAACGAGTGTGTCGAGGCTACAGGCAATGGAACACAGGATTGTTGGACTGTAGGAGTGATTCTATAACATGTAAGAACGTATTCCCTCTTCTTCTTTTGAAGGGAATTTATTGCCACTCAACAATTCGTCAGTTATCCCTATAAAGTATAAAGTAACTTTTGTTTTGACTAGGTTCATTCAAACCCCGGACCTGTGTGAGAGTATGAGTGTACATGTACGCATGTATGTATATTAACACTTGCAATCGCATTTGGACACCACGAATGAAATTAACACCGAATATAAACTTTATCCATATGTTTTGGAACACATAAGATTCATCGTCAAACTAATTACAAACCATATATTATTAGATTACATACTCTTATCCACCAGCACAAATAATCGTTCCCCTAGATACGTTAAATGTGTGACATTAGATACTACGCCATTGTTTCTTGTTTCGTCATTGTTTTATAACAGTAAATATGTTCCTTGTATTTTGTATATGCACATGTCATGGTAGGCTACTTTCCTTATGTGGTGGCAATAACAATTGACTTACTTACGACTAATGTGTCAACCTTAACCCATTTACTTCGGTATTAACCATTCATTTTCGACATATACTTGAATATATACGAGTACGCCTTCCTTAGAATTAACACATAGGGGACTATGTAGTCAACAGTTTAAACAGAGATATTACTGCACAACTCACAAAGGAGGTATATTTCTGTTTACATTTTATAAACGAATTTCGTGAAAAGTTGTTTATAGAAGTCTACGATTTTGATACTTTATAAACTTATGCGCATTGGTATAAGATCCGAAGATATTTCGCTATATCTGGGATGACTATATATTCTAGATATATAACGAAATTGGTATTTGTTGAAAAGGGTGTATTTAAAACTGCCAGATCTGTCGGCATATCAGACAAAATCAAATATTCAATCGGTTCGTTCATTATGCCAAATTCCCTGCTTCCTGATTATTAAATGAAGTCATTTGGGTAGTTTAACTAGAAAACTTAATTCGAAAATAGAAAGCATTAACATTTTCGGCATAAGAAAACAGTCTTTAAAAAAATCATTTTAACCTTTGTAACAATGTTTAAAATGTCGCCTGCTGCAGTCTGGACTAACTATGCTTCCATCTCCGTAACGGAATATGGAAATAGCACCCAATGGCCTACAATGCTAAATGTTGACAGACAAAAAAATGAGTAACTGCACGAGAAAAGGTACACATTGGTATTTCTGTATAGTGCAGGTTCAGATCATCGTGTTCACCAGCCCAGTCTTGTGTATAATCTACACAATTTGTAAAATCCTTCTAGGTGATATGTGAACAGTTAGTGCCTTGATCAGATGGTGCGGATGCACAGGCTGATCTGGAACTTTACTGGCTGTCTCCAAAAGCCTTCTCGTACTGTTTCCCATGTACCGGCGGCTCACATATGAGTATTTGCTACTAGGTAAGGAGAACCATTGAGAACAGCGCGTATGTATCTGAACAGTGTGCCACTTTCATTCCAGGCTGTCTTTCTTGTATTTTTCCGTGTTACATTAAAGCATCCATCGCTACGCATCTCGATGAGTCCCAGTGTGTTGCGTGTATACCTTGTTCAGGGGTTGCCATGAGAACAAAAGTTCGAACCGTTGGAGGAATTCAGGTAAGAACAGCATGTCAGCAATAACGACCGGATGTCCATCCATTGATCGGGAGTTCGAATCCAGGCTCGGCCATTTATTCTTTCCGATGGTTGTCAAGTGTCATTCGTCTTTCATCAAATGGTTACACGTCTAGATCGGATGGTCGCCAGTTTCTTTTGAGGCATGTTGTGCGATTGAGTCCGGAAACACATGGTTAGGTGAATTTGGCAACCGTGAAATATCTGAAACAATGTTGAAAACGACGTACCTGTCACCGAAAGGACACATATTTGAGTAGGAAATACTTAGAATCATATTTTATGTGTAGTATACAGGGATCCAGTAATTAGTTTGAGTTATCGTTTGTTCGATACCTCTGTGGCTGGGGGACGTTCAATAAGAATGGCAGCCATAGTTTGACCCTTTCTTGAACCGTAGGAGCCGGTTACACCTCTTGAGCTCCAGCTGGTGGGATGGTATTGGTTTCATACTTTATATATTTTTGAACTCGATGTAAATATAAGGTGTAGGACCAATATCATCCGTCCTCTCCGCTATGATATGACATTATATGTTGAAAGCGGAGTTAAACCCAAACCGAAACAAAAGAAAATGTGTTCGATTGGTCGCTGAGTTCGTGTATGTAGTGTCAGGTTCGTAATTCATTGACATGTAAGCTATGACAAGCAAGCCGGCGATGAAATCCGTTCACGAAAACTGCTACTACACTGTTTTATAATTCGTGAGTAATGAGTGCTCTGAAACGCAATCGTTCCTATATATCCAATTCCTATTTGTATATGAGTGTTTTCCTGAGTATAGACTGCGTTTGCTGCAGAGGCGTCCGAAAATGGGCCTGGTTGGGTAAAATAGTTATTTAAAACCTCTTTCAACTCGTTTCATATTTTGCAGGGATCTCTCGGTGGCGATATGTGTGTGGTATGTTGCTGTCCGTGTTTAAGTATCAGTCAGATGTCTAGAGAAGTAGATCACATGAACGTTCAGCCAGAGATCTACGTTCAACCTGTGAAATATTGACTGTTCAAGGAAACGAAATATTTTCTTTGAAGAGTGGGAAATACCAGAGACCATTATTACTGCCGTATGAATAGCCGATATCTTAACATCGATAATTGAAGATTCGAAATATGTTTGTGTTACAGGGAATATTTGTATTTTCATACACTGTCATTTTTATGATATATTTTTATATCAAATTCGTGAAATCTGAAAAACACGTTTGTTCATTGTTGATTTTCTTTTCTTTTTTTTTCAAATTGTTAAATATTTATCAAAAGATATTGACTTGAGCCTGACCTTTGTGAAAAGATGTGAGTCGTTCTACGAGAAAACCAACATTGTGGACTCTGCGCAAAGTATCGTCTCTGATCAGCATTAGCATGCCACACAGGCTAACCCGGACAGAAACCGTTCGACTCCTGTGGATTTTCTATTTCAGGAATAATTTCTCTATACCTGTATCCCTCTGAGACGGAATGTGTCGGCCCGGACTAGCCTGCGCGGATTGCGATACATTACGCAGAGTCCATAATGTTGGTTTTCTCGTGGGACGGCTCATGTTTTATAAGAGATGAGCATGTTTTTTTTCTCTCAATCAAATGTGCGACTTGTTTAATGTAAACATACATTTGAGAGTCGATGAAAACACTTGTGTATCAACCTCATACATATCTTTACCTACATATGAGGATTGGGTTAATATTTCCGAGTTATACGGGAATATTGAAGTGATAACCAAATGCTCAAACAATATATTCCAGACGAACATTAACTCTTTCAGCGCCGAATTGTTTAAAGTAGACTGACTCTTCCATGATCAAAATCAAGCGTCTCCATTTTTCATGTAATATAATTTTTGGACTATTTTTATAACTAAAAGGCAATCAATGCTGAATTCAGGTGAGACAGCTCGTTACGAGCGGACTCACATGAATCTGCATTGTTTGCGAAAAAATTTCCTTTGGCGTTGAAAGACTTAAATAAGAGTTTGATGTCTAGTCTGTTAACTGGGCGACACGAAATAGGGTTTTAAATGTCCAGAACTCAAGATATAATAGTATAGTCAACGTTTTAAAACTGTTCAAAAGTTGTCTTGAGTAATAATTTCACTTTCAAGTACAATACACATCTTAATAGTGGTCGTTTATGCTTAATTTTTACTAGGTAGACATACCCAGTAAGCCATTATTTGTACCTTTTCATGACTTTCAATCGACTGTTTTTCAGCATGTATTTATTACTTACTTTGTTGTCACTATTAACAACATTTGCAAAAGTTTCAACATTTCCAAATTGTGATCACCACCTGGAGCTCAGCCCATTTAAAGGCTTTCTTGCACATATGTTAGGAAGATGTTATCTGATTTATTAAAAACAGCACTCCAAGGGGATACGAACTACATACCACATACAAGAATATAGTGTTATAGTTATTAAGAGAAGCTTTAACCCTTGAGACAGAAAAAGTCCTCAACACTTCTAGAGATACTTCTATTTAAACACTATTAAAGCGAGTCTCACTTGAAAAATACATATATTAAGCAAGTTTCCTTTTCATTTCCCCAATATTTCCATTCTCAGGTTATAATTAACCCGCTCGCCATTTGACATGCGACATGCAGACATGTAAACTTGAACGCTCATCCATGCAGAGTGATCAGTCGTCGCCATCTAGTCAGACAAGCATTCTAGACACATTAACACGACAGTTAGTACAAATATAATACTACACATGTGTAAACAAACCATAATCGTGTCATTATGACCAGTTTCTCTTTCTATCAAATTATGTTCTAAGAGAAATGGTTAATATAGTCGGCCTTTGGTTAGCACCGAGGGATCCATGCATACTAGTACAAATAGATGGCAGATTAGTCTACTGATCTGATCTCTACTGCAATGTACGAAGGTCGATTTTCGTATGACGAGTTCTATTTCTCAATTTAGAATGATACTGTACATGTTATTATCTAAACCGTATTTAAAATTGACAGCAATGGAGTAGTGCCTTCTTTGCAGTCAACAGAAAACATTTTCTTACATTTAAATACGGATTAGACTTTATACACAGTGATCTGTTTTGGTCGACTCTATCAGTTTAATAGACGCTTTCTGACGCCTCTGCAGCAGACGTCTTTTGAAAACATTGTGACAAAAGTTTTCCATTTGTCACAATGTTTTCAACTCTATTTTATGATTTAACTGTCATTACTGGAGATTGTTCACATGTTTGAAAAGATGTTCTCAAAGTTGTCTGCTACAGATTTGTTGTATGTGGGAAAGAGTTAAATTATTAAGCCGTGCTCTTGGAAAATCATCCATAGGTTATTTGTGACCATTGGGGATTCATGTCAACCGGCACATTCGCGCAGTTCAATTTGCCTATGCCATGGGGCGTAGCTCCCTTTAGGCATTGTAGGCACGTGCCTACACATTTTTTCTCAAAATGCCCTAAAAATGCAGCTGCGGCGATAGACATCTGCGTAATGTATCGACCAGATCACCCTGCGCTGTCCGCGCAGACTGATCCGCTCGACACATTCCGTCTTAAGGGGATAGATGTATAGAGTAGTGATTCCTGAAACAGAAAATCCACAGGAGGCGAAAAGTATCTATCCGGGTAGGCCTGTGTGGCATATGCTTAGGCTGATCCGGGTCGATACTTTACGCAGAGTCCACAATGTTGATTTTCTCACGAGACGGCCTACACATTGATTATTGCAAAGCTACGCCCCTGTATGCAGTGTTTGACAATACATCACAGAAGGTTTCAAGAAATCCATTACAGCCACTTTTCACGACGGTCATGGTTCTTCAGGCAGATCTGTAAATACATTTGCCATTCACACGCAAAGGTTGGTTTTCCTGGAGCACCGCAAATTTCGACGTAGAGAGAGCTGTTTGGTGTTGACTTTTTATAATATATATAAATGTTTGAAATAAGGGAACTCAATTGAAGAAAATCAGCTATGCTGTTTATGTATCATAAGTCCAGAACACATATCGTACATCCTATTCCGACGTACACATGGGGGATTTAACCATTTCACACATGCAGACGCAGTTTGACGCACCTGCAGCAGACGACCTTTGAAAATGTTGTTTATAAATTGCGATTCCTTCCCTTACCATGTACATTTGTTTAATTCTATTCAATAATTAAACTTTCATTTAAAGAAAATGTCCATATTTTGCCTATATATCTTCAATGTCGTTTGCTATATTGTATTGTATGTGATAAATGTTCAAAATGATAGATTGTGACAGCATCAGTAGCCTAAGGAAGTTAAACCTTATCCACATAAGTCGATTTCTGACGCATCTGTAGCAGATAACTTTTGAAAACATTGTGGTAAAAGGAGAAAATGCTCATAATGAGCAATTTCACCTTTTGTCGTAATGTTTTCAATTCCATTCAATAGTTAAACATTCATATATAGAGCTTTCAAATAGTTTTGGTTAGATGGTTTAAAAGTCGTCGCTGCAGAACTGTTGCATGTAGGAAAGGGTTATAATGAGTTTGCTCTCATGTCGATGAAATGAGTGCACTTCTAACAAGTAGGCCTATGCACCCCCGAGACTTCAATAACTCGGTATGTAATTGAACCCCGGATCTACTTACTGATTGATAGTCACTCAGACGTGATACAAATTGGACTTGATTCCATTAACATAGCGATGCAATGACAATGACTATATGTGTACTATATTTAAATAGGGATGTTCTATAGATTATTTGATACCAGTGGTTGGCCGAACTCTGCATATATCTGTTTTCGCAGAGTCAGTCAAAATGACCGTTCGGAGTAATTCCTTAATTTTTAGTAATTACTCAGTTGCGAATTAGCTGTCATACCCAAAAAGTTGAACACTTATATATACACTTATATTTCCCTCATATAGATGCTTTCTGACGCCTCTGCAGCAGACGGCTTTTTGAAAACATAGTGTCAAAAGAAGAAATTGCTCAAAACGAGCAATTTCTCCTTTTGCCACAATGTTTTTCCACTTTTAGTCATAGTTTATCCATTCAATTATAGAGATTTTCCATCTTTTGACAAAATATGATCAAAGTCGTCTGCTGCAGAATTGTCGTATGAGGGAAAGGGTTAACGTTTCCATAGACTGTCCCGCTCGGCTATGTCAAATAGTCCTGACAATTAGTATACCATACTATCTACAGTTAAATGTAGTGAGTATTCTCTAATTCAGATGGGGTTTCTTATCGTTTGATCATTCATTAAGATATTTTTTCCCGTTTACTTCTGCGCCTTATTTTTTTCTGACAAGTCATGTCTTAGAAGTTAATCGATATAGATCGAGAAAGACCCATGTAATGACTAGATTTTGTCCCTTAGGTGAAAGTAGGATTATTTCATCATCTTTTTTTTCCCGCCACTGAATCAATCTGCTTTTACTCTTTCTCTAGCACCTATCTATAAGCTCTTAGTAGAAATCTTGATTTGATTCAGCAAATCTAAGCCACTAAATATCTTCAATCCGTGTAACGATAAAAACGATCTAGATCGATTTTATTTGGTTTCATTTTCTTATAGCATTTTCTTTATAACTGCTACACCGGCTCGTTTGTTTCGTATTATTATTTATGATAATTTGTTCTTAGACTATATTTTAATCGAATAAAATATTAGGTTATCTATATAACTATGGATTATCAGATATTCTACTTAATATAAATATATATAAAAAGAGGAATGTATTTGTTTATTTTATGCACCTCAGATAATTTTTGGAGGATTGAGTGACATACATCAACGTTTCGGAATTAACTTCCTAATTCACAGTTTATGGAAACAAGCCAACCTAAAGGATAACAGAAAGTTGGTATGAATTTTATTCCTCCATTTAATACACTTTCCCAGCTTATTTCACTAGTCAATTGATACAAAATTAGTTCCTATTTGTATTGTTTTATCTTGTCTGAATACAATATGTGTCCAATGTGGTACAGCAGTAACAGAAACCTTAACATTACGGAAATAGTTTAATAACATTTGGCGCCAAATTTCATTTTACGTTGTTGTATAGAGTAACAAGCTCGAATAATCTGTTATACACTACACTATCATAGGTCATATGTTAGTATGTTTGCTGAAGAAATAGTACTGACTGCTGCCACCCAAACTTTATGTTTTTATGACAAGACTGAGTAAAAGGTAATGATCCGACACCACACAAACTAACAAGATCTATCATCATCTAATGTATTTATGTTCAACGTCTGAAACCTCTCAAAAGGAGAAACTGAGTTTACTCATACTCAATAACAATACACATTCTGTACACAATGACAGTGGGAAATCGGGGAATTCACCATTCATTTGATTGATGCAATTTAGTCTCAAATTCAATGCACATTATGAAACTCATTTTTAGAATCTTTAAAATTGTCAGTCTTGGACTCCTGGTAATGATATTTTGTCCAATTGAATGAAAAATGGTTCATCAAATTGACGAAAGGCATCTGCATGTGGGAATGGTTTAAGTCTGAAAAATATTTTCCTCATTCCCCAGGTTGTGAACTTTGTTCACTTTGTTTACCTAATACACTACAGTTATCAGAATTAATATTTTTAATTTACTTCTGCAAAAAGTAAGAATTATTCTTTGTACTTTATACAACTTCATGTAAATGTCTCGAGGCCTAACACAGAATGAATGAAGACCAGTGTTTCGCTGTGCATCCAGAGTCCTGGATTCATGAAAATGTAAAGAAAAAAAAACTTGTTTATATTGCTGCTCAAAATTTTGTGAAAAATACAAGAATGGACTCCTTGAATGATTGATAGATTTTCGAAATGAAACTCTGGTCGACTAGTGGCATCCCGTCTTGTCGCTCAAGTTTGCAAGGGTAGCTTTATGACTGATGAGTAAACTTAGTGTCAGGATATGCTTACCAGCAATACTGATAATTATACCCCCGACAAACGAAGTTTAGAGGTGGTATATTGGAGTCACCCTGTGGTTGGTTTGTCGGTCGGTTGGTCCGATGTGATTTTCCTTGTCCGGAGCATAACTTTAAAACTAATTATTGGCATTTAATAAAACTTCATACGATGATACAACACATTGAGAGGAAGTGCGGTGTTTAGGAACCAAAACTCTACTTTACCTAAATACAGAGTAATTGCCCTTTGTTACTTTTCTTTTCCGGAGAATAACTTAATAACTAATAGATGGAATCTAGTAAAACTGCATACAATGGTAGAGCACAATGAGAGGAAGTGCAGTGTACAAGAACCATAACTCTAATTTGAGCGTAGAATCATTTCAAATCTACTGGATGGAATTTAATAAAACTTCATATTATGATGCAACACATTGAGAGGAAGTGCAGTGAAAAGGACCATAACTTTATTTTAGCTAATTACAGATTTATTGCCCTTTGTTACATTATCTTGTTTGTAGAAATAACTTTTCATTGTCCTTTCTTACTTTTTTCTTGTCCGGAGATTATCTTAAAAACTACAAGTTGGAATTTAAGGTGGGGTTTCTTAATATTCCACTACCTTTCCTATCAGGGCGACGTTTTGTTTTTTTAATCACATTCAGTGATAGTTCTAGTTTAACCAGGAAACACAGTATTATGACTGGAAAAAAAAAGCATTGCATTTAAGCATAAGACTTACATTAACCCTTTCCCACATACATGATGTCATCAAATCTGGAGAAGACGACTTTGTAACTATCATGTCAAAAATATAGAAAATCTCTATAAATGATAATTTTATTAATGAATTGAGTTGAAATCACAGTGGAAAATGTCACATTTGTCACAATGTTTTCAAAAGTCGTCTGCTGCAAAAGCGTCTGTATGTAGGAAAGGGTTAAGTCATAAAATGCATGTAATTTATGATTAAAATATTGGGCAAAACAGTTGTTTTATGTTTCCTTTCTCTTTCTAGATCAGAGAGGTTTTTCAGAATAAGCACCTATGGTTAGGCCATTTTGATCATTTGCAATGGAAAGAGAGAGTGATGGAAACAAACATCAAACAGGTTTGTTTGCAAACAAATAGAATATTATAATCATTTGAGTGTATAGTCTTAGCTATAGTCGAGACAATCCGGATAAATTGTCCAGAGGAATAGACTTTTTCCCACAATATCTCTCTTATTACTCAACCAAAGCCTATGTTGTGGGTACTCGAGAGAATCGTCTCAGTGAGACGATTCTTTTCAGTGAGTACCCACAACATAGGGTTTGAATATCAAATAAGGTTGTTAGACTTAGAACATGACAAATGCCACTTATCTAGAGCCCAGTTGGCCTATTACTTTTGTCCAGGTGATACAATTACATATGTATTTATGGTTCACTTTTGATAATAAATTTCGATTGACCAAAATAGGTGAATGTAGATGAACCTTGTGGGCTATTTATCTTGTTTATCAGCAGTCACACAAAGGACTATTGCATTAAATGCTAATCCCACAACCCTGAGCACCTATCCAACTATGCGAAAGTCTCAGTCCTTCAGTCCCCTGACTGACAGAAATTCATTCGGACTGACAAATTTTCAGGCAATAATTGGTTGAACAAAGAGGAAAATATATGAAAAATTAGCTTTCGGACTGATACGTTTCAAAAGATTTCGTGAAGTCTGCGGCCTAGGCTAGTAAGGTGGCAATTACATGTACAATCATTTTTAAACCCAGCAAGGGATTGAACCTGTAACCTCCCACACTAAAACAACACACTACCACTACACCTCTGGGGCTGTCTCTTATGCATTGGGAGCTTATTTTGTGGGGGGGGAAGTAGAAATTGCTCAAAATCAAGATGTTGATTTAACTGTTATCTGTTTTACAGATGAAATGGACCTGTTGTATGATGATGTGTTGGATTCTGACAGAAATTCAGAGAGTCAAACTGAGGTATTTCAATTTGTTGTGTTTATCAGAGAATAATAATTTGTTTGTTTCTTTTTGATATTAAGATATATTTTCACTGAGTGTTTTAACAATTGTAAGAGGCTACTCACCTTGTTGGATTGGCAGCCTTGAAAATGCATTCACCCTTATCCATTGGAATGCATTGCTATCAAGATCACTCACTACGTCTTCTGTTCAAATCTTCTTCTCTGAGACTATTGGTCTGATTTTAGATTGATTTCAGAATGATCCCTATGGTGCTCTCATCTTAATTATTCAATATATATATACTGCACGAGATGGCAACCAGAGCTAAACATAGAACAAACTTTATACAATATCTTCTAAACAATTGGCCCAATTAAAAAATATGAACACCTTTCTGATGCAGCAGCAACCAAAATTCTACATAGAATTTGGGAAAATTGAAAAAATTAAAATCCTCTTCAGAAATTGTTCAAACTATATTGGATGGGTGAAAAACATGGCTGCTTGGCGGGATCAGAAAAGGGGAAAAATGACAAAACTTGAAAATTCCATTCTTATATAAGTGCTTGTTTGATTTCAAGATGAATTAGCTAGTAGAAATGTTCCCTAGATGACCCACTAAACAATTTTTATTTAAGACAGCAACTAGCGGATCCAGAAAAGGGGTAACATGAACTTGAAGCTTCAAATGACATCTCCTCATTGTCCTCCTTCCAGAGATTTTAATTCTATGACGTACAACTTTGGTTGCTGCAGCATCAGAAAGTGGGCAAATGCCTAAACTTTTAAAATTCTTCTCCTCTAAATCGGCAAGGATTCCTCCATTTCTGAGTGGTTAGCAGCAGGCATTTGGAAACATGCTTCCCAGGTTCCATCCCCAGTTGCAGCAGTTATGATGGATTGCCCTTGAGCAAGGCACAATTGCTAGCCTAGTACTTGGTTATTTATCCAGGAATCCTGTATTTATAATATAAGTGAACTGTCACCTTGATATAACTAATAATGTTGAAAATGGCGTAAAAAGCCTAGTTAAACAAATTAAAAATATCTTGATTAGCTTGTCAGTTTCCAAGATTATTAGATAGAAATGTTTCTAAGTTGACCCTTTAGAAAAATTGTCCAATTGTTTGTAAAACATGGTGACCAGGCGCTATCAGAAAAGGGGCAAGATGATAAAACTTTCTGATTTCATTCTTCCGAAAGTTAATGTCAGATTTTAAGATAACTTCGCAGAATTGCTCCTTTAGTTACCGTCTCCATAAATCGTTGCAGCCATTCTGGACATCAGAAAAGGGGTAAAAATTTAGCTTCAAACGTCAACTGCTCATAAACCACTAAACAGATATTAACCTAATATGGCATGATTGATCTTTTGGCGTTCCTCTTTGAATTTTTTAAAGGCATTTTATTTACGGTGTCCACTCCTTGCAGTTTCATTCCTGCCGTTATCAAATTTCCCCTGTATAAGCAGTTACTTATTTGCTACTATACCATTACTCAGTTTTTTCAAGTTTGGGCCGTCTTGGTCCTGACATATATTGTTGCATTTTTGAAATAAAATAAAAAGTACTGAAGTTATCATCAAAGTTCAAGTCTAGAATAAACTGTTACTGTTTTTGCTGAGACTGGTCTCAGTTTGAGGGTTCTTAGCTATACCTAGCTCTGATTGGGCCTATCTATTCATGTCCTCTTGAATGTCTCTTTCCTGAGTTAAGCAACATTACTTAACTAACTTTGCTTTGCACTTTTATCATGAATTTGAAAACTTACCCTTTTTAAAATTGGACATAACTCTGGTCTCAAGTGCGCCCTGGAGGGTCAGACAATAGTAACGTGTGCTATCAATACAGGGGTTGCTAACATTCTTTTGGACCTTTGACAAAAGTCAATGCATTTGTCTTCCACCAATAGGCTAACATTTAGATCATCAGCAAGTTGCTTAGAAAGACTGATGTGTGAAGCCAGGAAACACATGAGATTTTGTTGAAAAATTGTTCAACTCTATTCAGTTTGAAAAAAGTACAGATATTGTTTTCTAAAGTGGTGGATATTATCAAAAAATTTAAAGAAAAGAAGACCTGATTTTACTTGAAAATATATTGAAGAACTGCCAATTTTATTTAGTGAAATTATTTAACCTTTTCCCTCATAGAGACAGACCCTTTCTGACGCCTCTGCAGCAGACAGCTTTTTAAAAATATAGCCAGAAATTGCTCAAAACAACCAATGTCTCCTTTTCTCACCATGTTTTCAACTCTTTTCAATTATTGATATTTCATTTAAAAGGATTTTCTGTGTTTTGCCTAGAAGTTTTCAAAGTCGTCTGCTGCAGATTTGTTGTATGTCGGATAGGTTTAAGTTTTCCTTGTCACTGGGAAAAGTTAGTTCCAATGTGCAGGACCTACAGTATACAAATGTATTTTTTTGATTTCCAGTATTTAACGCTTTCCCACATAAAACAATTCTGCAGCAGACGACTTTGAAAACCGATTAACAAAAACATGAAAAATCTCAATGAATGATAGCTTAACTGTTAAATAAAGTTGAAAACCTTTTGGCCAAAGGAGAAATTGCTCATTATGAGTAATTTCTTCTTTGGCCACAATGTTTTCAAAAGTCATCTTTTGCTATTGCGTCAAAACGCGTCTTCAGGTTGGAAAGGGTTAGCGAGATTTATTGTTGGCCGAATAGCATGACAAAAACAGTTTTTGCAATAACATTGTCTATTCTAAGCCAAGTGCGTTTTATTTGCTGTTAAAATTTGGTTAACCTTTGCATTTACTGATTTAGACAAAATTTGTCTCAAGTCTTTATGAGGCCATCTTCCCCTTTAAATCCCCCTTTCCAATAAACAACAGATGTGCCATGGACATATTTGAAAACATTTCTGCAAACATTTGGACAATCTCTATAACTAAATGTTCAATTATTGGATAGTGTAGAAAATATTGTGGCAAACGAAGAAAATGCTCTTTGCAACAATATTTTTCAAAAGCTGTCTGCTGCAAAAGGGTAAATATGCATCTGCAAGTGGGAAAGGCTTAAGCATAGAGAAGGACTAGGAAACATTGTGTGAAATGGAGAAATTGTTGTTATTAGCTATTTCTCTTATTCCCACAATATTTTTCGAAAGTCATCTGCTGCAAAGGTGTCAAATGCAACTGCATGTGTGAAAATACTAACCTTTTCCCACATATGAAATATCTTCAGCCGAGGACTGAAAATATCTTGGTAAAAATATAGAAAATATCTACTAATGAAAGTAAATTATTGAATAGAGTTGAAAACATTGTGGAAAAAGGAGCAAATTCTTTTTTCCCCACAGTGTTTTCCAATGTTTACTGCAACAGATGTGTCAAAATGCATCTGTAGGTGGGAAAGGGTTAAACTATTATTTTTTTTCAGATGGAATTTTCAAGTAGAAGTGAAGACACAAAAACCAGCAACTTAGATGAATCCTTCGATCTATATGGAGATCTTTCCACTGATCCATATGGTTCATCATACACAGAGGTAAGTTGATTATTTTGTTATTATTTTAAGTTATTATTCTCCCGGCAAGTCATGGAGTGGACATAGGGATCAGCCTGTATATACAAATTATGACGGTATAGAGAGGATCCACGTTGGCCAAGTGGTAAATGTCGGGGATTTGGAACCGAGTGTCGTCTAGTACTGGTTTGTTGACCAAGGGATCATGAATAAGTGAACTATTGCCGTGATAAAACTGAAATAATGTTGAAAACGGCGTTAAACTGTAATAAAACAAACAGACAGTATAGAGGGGACTAAAGTATGTCTATATGAAATGTCGTCAGTGCTCTAGCACTTTTATTTTTGGATAGGATTTCTTCAAAGTCTTTATACACATGTTCATTGTCAAGAGAGCTTAGACGGGTTCGCGTTTAACTGACCTACGTCAAAGGTCCTGGTCACAGTGACTATAATACGTCTTTATGAAATGGCTTCATCAATCTAGCACATTCATTTGTGCACGCAATTCCTTCATACTTCTACACAAGTTCAGTGTCAAGAGAGCTTGGGAAGGTCCTTGTTGCACTGAACTAGGTCAAAGTTTCAGAAACTTTATTACATCTGCAATGAAATTGTATTGTCAGTGATGCTGCTGTTGTTGTTATTGTGTATACTGCAAACAAAATAATTTTCGGTTCTCACATCTGAAAATAGGTAGTTATTGTACTTTTGTGTATGTCCGTACAAAACAGAAGTGTTCAGTCCACTAAAAGCAGGCTATTATAGCATTGTAGATGTTTTGTCATTGCGAGAATGGATTATACGACGAACATTCATGAATTTTAGATAGATTTGGTTTGAATATTCTCACAAGCTATAGAGGTATCCTGGATATTGTGAAGACAATAATACTGCCATGCATTTGACTCTTTTAGGCTATTTATAGGTTTAATGTTTGAAGTTTTATGGCAATTTGTTTAATTCTTATATATTTGCCAATACAGCTCCATTGTTTATGAAATTTAACAGAATTATAGACCACCACAAAGGCACACAATGAAATAATATATAGGATAGGGATCCAGTCATTCCAAGATCAATGTCATTGTTTTATCATCAATTTGAGCTTAAAATAAAAAATGTATGAAAAAGGAATATTTTTTTGTTTTTTAACTCCTCCTTTGTGCTACAAAAGTTTCTTGTTCTCGTTCATACATACTATTGCATTGACTCATCATTTAGTGGTACTTTGTTTATTGCATAAATTTACAATAACCTCCTCAGCCATTCTGTTACTTTTAGTTACAGTACTTCATTGAAAGAGAAAAAAGGGGAGGCTAATCTTGGAACGGTTTCAGATTGAATCATCATAACATACTTTGCAGGATGGCAAATTTACTTCTATGAACACTTTTCTGTTTTATATTGATACAGACAAACACAGACAGGGACACCACTTTAGAGAGCACTGCCTTGGAGAATACAATTGAAGAGCTTGATCTTTATGATGACATTCTTACAGAAGAAGATGCTGAACAAAAACAGTCCTATGATGAGGTAGACAAAGTACTTTTTTACTGCCTGCCTTGGCATGGGGACATTCTCTCATTCATCTGTCTATCACATTGAGTACAGTTACTGGGTCAGAGGTCTAGATAAGGAAGAGTAAATAGATCTTGCTTCCACAAGATCTCTGTTAGCACTCATTAAAACCTATGCTGTTGAGGTCAATTAAAGATTTGAGAACATGCAACATATCCCTTATCTATGTCGAGTCCCGGTAGCTCAGTCGGTAACGACGTGGGCTGTCAATCCAGGGGTTGTGAGTTTGAATCCTGGCTCGGCCAACTTTCTTTCCGACATTTGACAAAAGTCATTGCGGCATGCGTCATTCATCTTCCACCAATGGGCTAAGTCTATGTGGAAAAGCATCCAGTTGCTTGGGAAGATTACTGGTGTGAGAAAATCAGGAAACACATGAGTAGGTAAACTGGCTGGTGTGATATGACTGAGAAATTGTTAAAAACGGCGTTAAACCCCAATCAATCAAAACCCTTATCTAGAGCTCGGTAGTTATTGGCAGGTGACACATATATTGCATTGAAGGAATAAAAATGTTCTATAAATATAATTGGACTGGTAATACATGAACCTATATAAATCAATCATTTGAAAACTTAACCCTTTCCCTCATATAGACGTTTTCTGACGCCTCTGCAGCAGAGGGCTTTTTGAAAACATAGTGACAAAAGAAGAAATTCTCAAAACGAGCAATTTCTCCTTTTGCCACAATGTTTTCCACTTTTAGTCATAGGTTATCCATTCAATTATAGAGATTTTCTATTTTTTGACAAAATATGTTCAAAGTCGTTTGCTGCAGAATTGTCGTATGAGGGAAAGGGTTAACTGGTAAGCTTGTGATGTAACATATTGTGCACTTGTCCACCAATGTGCTAACAGTCTATGTGAAAAGCAGCCAGTTGCTTGGAAAGAATGTTGTGTAGAGTACTGGTGTGAGAAAGCCAAGAAACACACAATTAGGTGACCTGTCCAAGTGGACTGTGATATGACTGAAAAATTTATTTTAAATAGCGTTTAACTCCAATCAATCAAATCAATCAATCAATCAATCAAAGAAAGGCAGCAGGCTGTGACTTTACTTTCTAAATAAGGGCTCATCTATAAAAAATTAGCCCTCAAATTTGAACATAAAGGTAACTTTATAATATATTTAGACAAGAGTTTGAAATATTTAAATGGAGAAGTCTGTGATCAGTGTAAAATCTGCAGAAACGTGCTTGTTTTAATACGATAAATGTGCCTGTTCATACACAATGTTATCATGAGCAATTTCCCATTTTACCACAATGTTTTCAAAAGCTGTAGGCCAGGGTTCGATCCTGGTCTAATCAAACCAAATTCGAGAAATGGTAGTTATGACTTCCCTCCTTGGCTGTCAGGGTTGAGAAAAGCATTGTGCTTGATGCATTGATGTCAGGATGACTAATACCAGCAGAGCTCTAGATAAGGAGCGTTTTGCATGTTCTAAAATCCTATTTTGACCCTCAAAGTTTCAAACCCTATGTTATGGGTACTCAAAAGAATCGTCTCAGTGAGACAATTCTTTTGAGTACCCACAACGTAGGTTTCATTAAGAAATAAGAGAGAAATTGTGGGGGAAATAGTTGAATACCCCTCCTTATCTGGACCTCTGTACCAGTAATACTGATACATTACCACGGAAATTCTCCGATATAACTGAAATACGGTTGCAAATGGCATAAAGCCATATTCAAACAAATAAATAAATCATCAAGATATAAACAATGACTGATCTATATGAATCATTTATTTGGATCACAACTTTCTTTTCCCTTAAATTATACTCTGGCACTTTAAATAACACCTCAGAGCTCTAGATAAGGAGCATTTTTGTGTCACCTGCATAGCATGGTAGGCACTTAGGGATTACTTTTTTTTTTGTCCGGCGTCTGTCCGTCTGTCTGTCGCCACACTTTTTCGTCACGTTTTCAAATAACCTTTTTTCTACTCAAAGGATTACATTGAAACTTCTGACAAATGTTTATATCAATGTGTGTGATTGGTTCACAAAAGGGGGATAATCCAAATATTTTTATATCAGAGTTATTGCTCCTTTTCTGTCAAAAAAATAAAATTTTCTGACAAGGCCACGTGCTCCGGGGAGCACTCCATTCTAGTTATGTTCTAAAATCCTTATTTGACATTCAAACCCTATATTGCGGGTACTCAAAAGAATCGTCTCGGTGAGACGATTCTTTTGAGTGCCCACAACATAGGATTTGGTTGAGAAATATTGTGGGGAAAAGACCTGTTCACTCCCTCGTATCTGACACCGTATTTTGAGGGCGGTTAGGGTTGTCTGAAAGAGGACAGGAGTCAAACTGTTTTAGGCTCATGTGACTCACTCGTCCCTCGTCTGTCTGTCCTCAATTTCTTTAAACAACATCTCCTCTAAAATCACTGGGCCATTTTTTATGAAACTATACAAGAACGTTCTTTTGATTGTTCTCTTTCTCCAAATTGTTCAAGGAATTTAATTCTATACATGTAGAACTTTGGCCCACAATTTATAAATCTTATTGTCAAAAGCTAATGGCCTAAATTGAAAATAATTTGGCACGAATATGCCTTGGGTGACCCTTGTATTAAGTTTGTTTAAACTTCATGATCTGTTTGAAAAACCTGGACACCAGGGGGCGGGGCTTATTTTCCTTTAATGTGTATATTAAAGACTTGAAAATTGTCTTGGCCAAAAGTATTGGTCATTTGAAAACATTTCGGCAGCACAAATGTTCATTGAGTGACCACCTACCAAGCTTGTTCAAATTATTTCAAGCTTGTTTTCTTTATATGTGAAGACAGTAAATAGAAGTACTGACCTCATTAGAATATGATTTGCCACAAATGTTCCTTGGGTCACCCGGTGACACTCAACCATGATTTTATAATTATTCTGATCTGTTGAAAAAGCTGGCGCCATCGGCCTCATTTTCCATATTATCTGTATATATGATAATAATATAAGTTCTGACAGGACCAATTTGTAAATAACTTGGCATACATGTATCTTGGTTGACCTTCTAGCAAGTTTGTTAAAAAAGCAGTTGAAAAAAAAATCCTTGTGGATGGGGCTATTTCTTCTTATATGTGAGGAATCCGCTGTGGTCGAGTGGTTAGCGTCGGGGATTTCGAAACCGGGTGTCCCGGGTTCGATCCCCAGTCGCGGCACTACGGTCATGGTGGAGTGCCCTTGGGCAAGGCACATTTTCTAGCCTAGTACTGGTTTGTTTACCCAGGGATCATGAATAATTAAATTTAATTGCGCGCTAAATGACCTTAGCTGTCGATGCGCCATAAAACAATATACATTCAATTCTTATATGTGAATAGCAAACACATTTATAATCTTATTGTCCAAAAGCATTATTCTGACTGATTTGACATCATTTGGCACAAAATTTTCATTGTTTTTCTTTGCAAAGAGCGTTCAAATTATTTAATTCATTAAAAACAGGATCATCATTGGGGCCAGCCTTGTTTCCCCATTTATATAAAGTCAAACAAATTAAAAACCATAAGGGAGCTGGGTTTCTTTTCTTATATAGGGTATTTTTTAGTAAAAACTTAAAAAAAAATCTTCCTGTTCAAAACTATTCCAACATTCTTTCTGACGTTTGACAAAAGTCACTTCGACAAGCGCCATTAGTCTTCCACCATAGGCTTACAGTCTATGTTGAAAATTAGCAAGTTGCTTGGAAAGTCTTTTGTGATATGTTGCAGCTGTGATATGGCTGAAAAATAAAACCCCAATCAAGCAATCAACCTTTTTGAAAATCATTTGGCACAAATGAACTTTGGATGTCCCTCTACCAAATTGATCGATTTATAACGATTCGTTAAAAATAATGGTCGTCAGGGGATGGGGCTTATTTTACTTACAATGTTTATGCCCAATTTTAAAGTAATTTGGCACAATTGCTCCTCTACCAAGATTGTTGAAATTATTTCAATCCAATGAAATGCATGTTGCCAGGGAACGGTGCTTGTTTTTCGTTCCATTGTATATATTAAAAGCTTTAAAAATCTTTTTACAAACTTTTAAAAAAATTCTTATCCATTGTAAAACATTGCCACCAGGGCTTGGCTTATACCAAGATTGTTCAAATTATACTGATCCGTCTAAAAACATTACCACCAGGGTTAGGGCTTATATGTATAGAGTAAAAACTTTGAAAACTGTTGGAAGTTATATTTAATCAGTCCAGCCATATAGGATCATCATGGTCCTGATCATGGTCCTCTTGTTATATTTTCTATATATACCATGTACTTATTTATTTCAGAAATGTACACAATATGAGTCAGCAGTAAAACTGATTGAGAAGTTGCAAACTGAAAACAAGAAACTCAAAGAAAATCTTATGAAACAGACAACGCTGAGTAAAAATGTCAAGACAAATATGTCGAGTTTACTTGTCACAGCCAGGGGTGAATTGAATAGGAAGGATAGAGAAATAAAGAAATTAAGGTAGGAATTTAATTAAAGAGATAAAATAAAGATCCAAATCCTACTAAGAATTTTGAAGAGCTGCAATTCATTATGCTATTTTGCAAATTTTTTATATTTGTTTTACCTCATCTGTTCACAGGGCAGGGCCTCTGCTCGGTCGGCAAAGTTGGCAAATGCAAAAAAAAGTCAAATTGGCGAAAACAGTTGCGAAAGAAAAATCTCGGCAAATTGAGCCGCGATTTTGTTTATATATATATGTTCTAAACGACATATTTTCTCAACAACGCAAGCAAGCCATCGATTTTTGTCTCGACCACAATAGTGGAGAGAGACACATAGCAGTCACTTTTCTGGCGACGGCGACTGCAGTGGCCACTTTTACAAATAACAATATCTCAGCATCCCCTGCTGGAATTTTTCTGAAACTTTGTCAGATGCATTGTATAGTCATGGGACATCATTCAACGTCAACATTTTTATGGACAAGGCCATCATTAAAAAGTTGTTTGTTTGCCCTTTACCGACTTAAGATTTTATAGGTGGGTCGGTAGGTCGGAAAAATATTTTATTTTTTGGGAGGGGAGGGGAGGATTAATAAACTGATATGAATGTTGAATGACATACATCGTACAAGCTGACCTAAATCGGTGACCTTCTTATTTTGCATATGCTCTTCAATTTGAAGGGTTCTATGGTATCAAGTGAAAACATATAGATACAGAAATGGTTTTTGGTGCTTTAAGTGCAAAAACATCCATTTCTTCTATCTCTGTAGTGAATACAACTTGGGAAAACCCAAAATATACATGTGACCATTCCAGCCAATCGTATTAATTTTAGACTTACGAATGTATGCGGTAAACGTCATCAATATTGGGGCCGTTGAATAGGCATGCGCACAAGACATGTATCGATTGTAAACTTCCCCTAATATTGCAAAACTGAAAATATACTCCTAGCCACTCGGTAAATCTCGAAAATTTACTGCAATTACCGTGATTTGTCAAAGAAATAACCCTGTAAAAGATCGACGATTAGAAATGCGTATTATTCGGCCCAAACATTTCACTCGAAAAAATATGCTGATGCCTGAAATCTCGTCTCGCAATTCGCAAGTATGCGAGCTTAAATTCGAACATATGAGAAATTCTTTCCTGTGTAATAGATTTCCAAATAAGGAGATGTTTACTACAGCTTCAAGAAAGCTCGCGAAAAAAAAAATCACGTGATCCGTTTGCCTGCGAAAATATCACGTGGTGTTATTTCTTCAAGTAGAAAGCGATTCCATTGGAACAAGCTCTCCTTTTAACTGTCTCGCGAGATTACAAATTAGCGAAGCAACAAAAATGCACACTGATCACGTGCTCAACATACTAGTAACAGTATTTGAGTGAGTTATTTATAGAAAGGTCTACACATCCATGTTTATCTTTCATTCTTTCTCACCATACGAAAGGAAACAGAACAAAATAAAAAAAATCTTCCAATGATTTTTGCAATAAAATTAATTTGGGTCGGTGGGATTTGTATGGGTCGGTCGGTAAAGGGCAAACAAACTTAATTTTAATTTAAGCCCAAGGTCATAAATTGGCAGAACTTGAATTTGGTTAGATAACTTAACCTCAAAACTTAACCTTAGTTATACCTCGGCAAGCCTTTCTGGAATTTTTCTGAAACTATGTCAGATGTATTGGGTCATGGAACATCATTCATTGTCAAAATATCAAGGTCAAGGTCATAATTTGCCAGAACTTGACTTTGGTTAGGTAACTTAAACCTTAAAACCTTAAAACTTAACCTTGGTTATATCTTGGCAACCCCTGCTGGAATTTTTCTGAAACTTTGTCAGATGTATTGTTTGGTCATGGGACATCATTCAACACCCAAATTTTCAAGGGCAAAGTCATTATTGGGCAGAACTTGAACTTGGTTAGGTAACTTAACCTTGGTTATATCTCAGCAACTCCTGCTAGAATTTTTCTGAAACTATGTCAGATGTATTGTTGGGTCGTGGAACATAATTCAACATCAAAATTATCAAGGTCAAGGTCATAATTTGCCAGAACTTGACCTCAAAACTTAACCTTGGTTATATCTCCGCAACCTCTGCTTGAATTTTTCTGAGACTTTGTCAGATGCATTGTTGGGTCATGGGACATCATTCAATTGTCAATGTCAAGGTCATAATTTGGCTGAACTTGACCGTGGTAATGTAACTTAACCTCAAAACTTAACCTTGGTTATGTCTCGGCAACCCCTGCTGGAATTTTTCTGAAACTTTGTCGGATGTATTGTTGGGTCATGGAACATCATTCAAGGTTAAGGTCATAATTTGGCAGAACCTTGGTAAGGTAAATTAACCTTGGGTTAAATCTCAGCAGCCCCTCCTGGAATTTTGTCAGATGTATTGTTGGGTCATAGGACATCATTCAACGTCAACATTTTAAAGGTCAAGGTCATAATTTGACAGAACTTGACCTTGAACTAAACCTCAAAAATTAACCTTTGTTAACTTTGAATGTAGAGCCCAAAATGTTCATCTATAGAATCTTTATGAAAGTTGATCAAAACATTTATTTTCATAATTCAACATCAAAATTACCAAATTCAAGGTCATAGTTTGCCAAAACTAAACCTTGGTTAAATTTGACTGTGGAAGCTACATTTTTCATTCATTGTTCATGAAAGTTTATCAGAACATTTATCTCCATCAAATCTTGGTCAAGTTTAAAACTAGTTCACAAGGTCAATTGTTAGAATAACCTTGTGAACAAGAATTCACTTTTGATATTCAATCTTCATTATATTTAATCACAACAATTGTCTCCATCGAATATCAGTCATGTTGTAAACTGGGTCATGGGGATTCAAGAACTAGGTCACTAGGTCAAATGTTAGAAACACTCTAGAAATCACATTTAACTCATTCAATCAGTACCATTCTTAGAATGGCTTCTAAACGAAAAAACTAGATTGTCTCCATTCTGAACCTCCTGCCAAAATAAAAAAAAAACTCAAGCTAATGCTAGAAACTTTCAATGGAAAGTTGGAAGTGACTGGCTCAGTTATGATCCTGTATCAAAGTTTATGCAATGTATAATTTGTATTAAAACACAATGTAGAAACATTTTCACCTGGATATACTTAAAGAAAGAAAATGACAACTGTTTACTTTGCTGCAAAGCAAATCTTGTTATGATAGTTACTTTAGTATACTACATAACAATTTGTTTAAACCCTTTGTCCATTGAATTGTTTCCATGTATAAAATAATTGGCACCAAAGTTGCAGCCAACTCCAACTCCAGCTCCAACTTTTTAGCTCACCTGAGCACGAAGTGCAAGGTGAGATTTTGTGATCACTCACCGTCCGGCGTCGTCGTCGGCGTCTGTTAACAATTTCCTACAAATGACTTCTCCTACTAAACCAATGAACAGATTTCAAAATAACTTCACAGGAATGGTCCTTAGGTAGTCCTCTTTCAAAGTTGTTCAAAGAAATTAATTCCAAGTAGAACTTTGGTTGCTGCGGCATCAGAAAAGGGAAAAATTGCCAAATCTTAAAAAATCTTCTTGTCCAAAAGTACTGGCCCGATTTGAAAATTATTTTGCACAAATGTTCCTTGGGTAACTCTTTACCAAGATTGTTCAAATATTTCCAATCCGTTGAAAAACATGGCCGCCAGGGGGCGGAGCCTGTTTTCCTTATATGTGCATTGTTAAAACTTTGTAAAATCTTCTTGTCCAAAAGTACTGGGCCGATTTGAAAATAATTTTGCACAAATGTTCCTTGGTGCACCCTTTACCAAGATTGTTCAAATATTTTTGATCCGTTGAAAAACATGGCCGCCAGGGGGGGGCGGAGCTTGTTTTCCTTATATGTGCATTGTTAAAACTTTAAAAATCTTCTTGTCCAAAAGTACTGGCCCAATTTGAAAATTATTTTGCACAAATGTTCCTTAGGGCACCCTTTACCAAGATTGTTCAAATATTTCCGATCCGTTGAAAAGCATGGCCGCCAGGGGGCGGAGCTAGTTTTCCTTATATGTGCATTGTTAAAACTTAAACAATCTTCTTGTCCAAAAGAACTGGCTTGATTTAAAAATTATTTTGCACAAATGTTCCTTGGGGCACCCATTACCAAGATTGTTTAAATATTTTTGATCCGTTGAAAAACATGGCCGCCAGGGGGCGGAGCTTGTTTACCTTATATGTGCATTGTTAAAACTTTAAAAATCTTCTTGTCCAAAAGTATTGGCCTAAAAAGAGTAAAAACTTTGAAAACTATTGAAGTTCTATTAAATCAGGTGAGCGATATAGGGCCATCATGGCCCTCTTGTTTATGTTTGTTCCTTTTTTTCAATTTGGCGAAATAAAATTGTTGTCAAAGAACAAGGTCAATTGTTAGAATAACCTTGTGAACAAGAATTCACTTTTGATATTCAATCTTCATTATATTTAATCACAACAATTGTCTCCATCGAATATCAGTCAAGTTGTAAACTGGGTCATGGGGATTCAAGAACTAGGTCACTAGGTCAAATGTTAGAAACACTCTAGAAATCACATTTAACTCATTCAATCAGTACCATTATTAGAATGGCTTCTAAACGAAAAAACTAGATTGTCTCCATTCTGAACCTCCTGCCAAAATAAAAAAAAAACTCAAGCTAATGCTAGAAACTTTCAATGGAAAGTTGGAAGTGACTGGCTCAGTTATGATCCTGTATCAAAGTTTATGCAATGTATAATTTGTATTAAAACACAATGTAGAAACATTTTCACCTGGATATACTTAAAGAAAGAAAATGACAACTGTTTACTTTGCTGCAAAGCAAATCTTGTTATGATAGTTACTTTAGTATACTACATAACAATTTGTTTAAACCCTTTGTCCATTGAATTGTTTCCATGTATAAAATAATTGGCACCAAAGTTGCAGCCAACTCCAACTCCAGTTCCAACTTTTTAGCTCACCTGAGCACGAAGTGCAAGGTGAGATTTTGTGATCACTCACCGTCCGGCGTCGTCGTCGGCGTCTGTTAACAATTTCCTACAAATGACTTCTCCTACTAAACCAATGAACAGATTTCAAAATAACTTCACAGGAATGGTCCTTAGGTAGTCCTCTTTCAAAGTTGTTCAAAGAAATTAATTCCAAGTAGAACTTTGGTTGCTGCGGCATCAGAAAAGGGAAAAATTGCCAAATCTTAAAAAATCTTCTTGTCCAAAAGTACTGGCCCGATTTGAAAATTATTTTGCACAAATGTTCCTTGGGTAACTCTTTACCAAGATTGTTCAAATATTTCCAATCCGTTGAAAAACATGGCCGCCAGGGGGCGGAGCCTGTTTTCCTTATATGTGCATTGTTAAAACTTTGTAAAATCTTCTTGTCCAAAAGTACTGGGCCGATTTGAAAATAATTTTGCACAAATGTTCCTTGGTGCACCCTTTACCAAGATTGTTCAAATATTTTTGATCCGTTGAAAAACATGGCCGCCAGGGGGGGCGGAGCTTGTTTTCCTTATATGTGCATTGTTAAAACTTTAAAAATCTTCTTGTCCAAAAGTACTGGCCCAATTTGAAAATTATTTTGCACAAATGTTCCTTAGGGCACCCTTTACCAAGATTGTTCAAATATTTCCGATCCGTTGAAAAGCATGGCCGCCAGGGGGCGGAGCTAGTTTTCCTTATATGTGCATTGTTAAAACTTGAACAATCTTCTTGTCCAAAAGAACTGGCTTGATTTAAAAATTATTTTGCACAAATGTTCCTTGGGGCACCCATTACCAAGATTGTTTAAATATTTTTGATCCGTTGAAAAACATGGCCGCCAGGGGGCGGAGCTTGTTTACCTTATATGTGCATTGTTAAAACTTTAAAAATCTTCTTGTCCAAAAGTATTGGCCTAAAAAGAGTAAAAACTTTGAAAACTATTGAAGTTCTATTAAATCAGGTGAGCGATATAGGGCCATCATGGCCCTCTTGTTTATGTTTGTTCCTTTTTTTCAATTTGGCGAAATAAAATTGTTGTCCAGGAGAGGCCCTGAATTCCTGATACTGAAATTCTTAATATCAAAATAATTTTACTCATAACATGAATGCTTATTTCCTATTAATATCTAAATTTTGCATTGGGACAAAAAATGCAGGGACAGGCTTATGTAAGTGGGATAATTATTGTGAATTTATAATCATGAAATATGTTTCCATATTTTCAGAAGCAAGCCAACGTTTTTACATAGAACTTATACTCCTGGACATCGAAGTGGACAAGAAACACAAAGAGGAGATAGAGAATACGGTAGAGAAATGCTTGTCAAAGGCAAGGATACTGATGAAGCCACAAAAGAAAGAGAAGAAAGTGGTGAAAAATCAGACAACTCAAAGCAATCAAGAAAGGGAAAAACTGATAGATCAGTGAACTCTAGGTATGAGAAAGATGTATTTGGGAGAACGAGATTTAATGATAATGTTAAAACTGGTAAAGAGGATAAACTAAATATCATCACAAAGGATAACAATAAAACAGATAGAGTAAGTGCTAAAAAGCATGGCGATTCTTCAGACAATTGCGATTCTTCTAAACAAAGGAAGTCAACAATTGAAAATACAAAGCGTGATAAACAAGGTGAAAACAAGAGATATGAACCTGAAAGAAATGATCATCACAGAAAGAAAAATGAAAGATCAGAATTGATAAATGAAAAGCAAGACCGTGACAAAAAGGACAATGAAAGAAGGAAAAATGAAAAAGATATGCCTAGGAAGGAAAAGGAACATGAAAGAAAATCTGAGAAAACAATTCGGGAACGAAAAGATGAAAGAGAAATTCGGGAACGAAAAGATGAAAGAGAAATTCGGGAAAGAAAAGATGATAGAGAAAATCGGGAAAGAATAAATGTAAGAGAAATTCGAGAAAGAAATATAAAGGAGGACAAATTTTCAAAAGAAAAAGAAAGGCAAAGTGACACCAAGACAAAAGAAAGAGATAATGATAAAGATGAAAATATAACTAGTAGAATTGGAAACAGATGTGATTTAAATGTGAGTGAAACAAGTTCAAATTCCATTCCACCAAGCTTGGATGTTGGTAAAATTGATCAAAAGGTTCCTAAACCTCTAAATTCTGATTGTAAAGTACTTGACTTAAGGGAAAAACTGAAACAGAAAAGAAAAACATCAGGAAATAAGTCAACATCAGATAATGTTGCAGAAACAGTGGAGGTAAAGAGCACTCAGATTGATACGGACAGGATTACCGGTTCAATTTTACATACAATTGGATCAGCAGATAAAAGAGACCAATTAAACGAGCAAAATGTTATTGCTAACAAGCAGAAGTTGAACAAGGAACAGGAAAGTCATAATATACTAAAGGATCGAGAATTTCTTCAATCTTTGAAATGTAATGTCAGACAAAAGGATTTGCTTAAAGTGACTCTTGATTCTAATACAAATAAAGATAAAAGTATTTCCATTCAAAGGAAGCCAATTGTGTTTACCTCCAATTCTGAAGTAACATCGAAATCAGATGTAAGATACGAACGGGATGTGGTAGATTACGATGACTTCAGCCCCTGTAGCAATTCCCTCTTGAAAAGCCCTGTGTTAAAAGAGACTGATGACATAATAGAAAGAGATATAAGAAAAAATACTGAATGTCAACCTGTGATTTCTTATGAAACAGCATTAACAGAATCTGTTGAACTGCTAAATAAAGATATGCCTAAAGATACATCTGCAACTAAAAATATATCTCCTCAGCATTATGGACCAACTGACAATGTAAGTGTGGAATTTGAAAGTGCAAAAACACAGAATAGAACACCAGATGTATCTGCGAACGAAAATAATAAATTAGAAAGCTGTGTTGATAATGATAAAACACTCAATACTTTTGAAACACATACAAATGTCAGTTTAATTGTAGAGCAGATTAATGCAGATCTATTAAATACCATTCCAATTGAAGAGACATCGGGTAAGAAAATGAACAAATCTGCCATGGAAAGCAAGGTTGATGAAATGCTTTCTCCCAAAGACAGAGATGAAAAGGAGAATAAAGCAGAAAGAAGAGCATCATCAGAAAAGAGAAGAAGGCATGCCTATCGTCGTGTGATATCTGAAACAATATCATCTGTTACATCTTGTGATAAATCCCCCAGCGTTGAAGAATTTCTCAAAAATTTACGAAAAGAATGCGTGAGCACCGATAATGTCAGCACTTGTACTAGTCTCAGTAATGTGCAGAGTGACTGTGATATGAGACATAGAAGTGAAGGTAGTGTTGTGCATGATGAACTCAATATATCTGACAATAAAAGAACAACACTCACAAAAGACGATAAATTAACAGAGGTCATGACTAGGAAAATGTTCTGCTCTAAAGATGGTTGCAGCATAAAAGTGAATCATTTGCACCCAAAGTCAGAGTTAAATACTGGTGGGTTACAAACCTCTCCTCCGGAAGACATTCAAAAGAAATACTTTAAAGACCCCGATGATAAAATGATTGCTTCTGAAATTGAAAACGCTTCTATAAATGAGAAAGATATGCAATCAGTGAGGAGCTTACATTCTAATGATACATCTGATTCCGAATCTGATGATAGCACTAGTAATTCAGAAATGTCTCAAAATGAAAATGACATTGAAATGAGTAAAACAGAACAGTTTTCTGAGGTTGTAATGGAAGCAGAAAAGAAAAATATTTTAATAAATAATATGCAAAATGAATGCCAGGAAAGCGTGTTGGACAGTTCAAAACTTAATAATAGCCTTTGTTATGAAAAAGAAATTGTGACCAATAGTAATTCTAATAATAAAATAGACACAGATACATACACTATTCAAAAAGATCTGCATTTGAAAATGTCAGATGTGAGAAGAGATACATCTTTGCAACATACAAATGTATTAGAAACTCTTAATAGTCCTACACATTCCTCACAGGACGTGATCAATGCAGAGCGTGTTGGATTTAGAAAACGCTCATCTGAGAATGAAAGCAGTAGTGACTCAGAAGATGACTCGAGTTACACAGGTAGTGGATCTGGTAGCTCCTATTCGTCTTCTGATAGTAGCGGTGAAGAAAGCACTAGTGAAAGAGACAGCGTAATTAAAGAAGTGCATCTGGGAGAAACACTTTTAAAAAGCAGTACAACAATTAATGCACCCACATCTTTACCAAATAATGCATGTAATGAAGAAAACGGTGTCACAAACGAAGTACAGATTTGTTTAGGGAATCGTGTACAGAATGATGAAATAAGTAAGATACCAACTCCGATAAATGATAGGAATCAAACGAGTGTACAAGAAAATATTAACAAAAATATAGTGGATAAACACAATTCTAGTTGTAACTCAGAAACTGGAACTAAACAGCATGAGAAAGGCATTGCCATGAAGGTGCTAGAACACAATTTTGATAAACAAGAAGCTTATAAATACACTGGCTTAAAACAAAAAGATGAAGGGAATGAGGAAATAGTAAAAGACTCTGTGACTGAAGGTAAACAATCAAAAGTACCACTTATTGCTAAGACGAATGAACCAACCAGAAAAGATTATGACTTAAATGATACTCTGGCTAAATCTGTGGTAACAAATCCAATTAATAACGTGTCTCCTGATAGAAATACCTCATTACAGGACAAGTCATTTTTACTTGAAAGTCTTCTGTGTGGAATTGCTTCTGTAGTTAATCAGAAGAAAGAGGATGAAAGATTTTTAAAGAAAACTTTATACTGTATGAATAAAGATGTAAGTAAAAGTGAAGAGACAAAAAACAAAAGTAAAGTGATAAAAGGAAGCTCGGTTCAAACAAATAATAAGGATATGGGCAAATTAAAATTAGTTTCCGAAACCATTTCAGAAACTATTGTTGAGGTTAAAGATACTGATAATATATGCCCACCTTCAAAGTACATTGACACAGATGGAAAAAACGATTTATCACAGAATGTAGATGGGGAAAACAAATCCACTTATTGTGAAATCCATAACTATTCAACAGATGTAGCTTCAGATGTGAACAACCCTGAAATAAACAAAATGGCAACCACTCCTGACAAAGACTGGAAGCCACAGACAGATTCACACGTGAGTGAAAGCAACACTCCAAAGAAAGAAGGTAATATGGACATATATTGTGATAAGACAATAGAGACCAGCATATTTGGAAGCACATTGTCTTTATCATCAGATGAAAGTCCAGCATCTTCTAGTTCTGGATCAGAATCGGATTCTGACTCGATGTCTGGTTCTTCAAGTGGAAGCGAGTCTTCCAGCTATACTTCAGACTCAGAGTCGTCACCAGAGTTTGGCAAAACGAAAGGAGATCGGTCACAAATAAAGTCTAGGGAATGTTCATATACTGTTGATTCTGGTGTTGCTCTGGATAATAAAAGGAAACCTGCTCCTGAAATATATCATGAAAAGAAGACAAACATTTCAGCGTTAGAATCTATTGAAAAATCCACTAGAAATGCTACTGAGGATAAAACTAATGAAAAATGTGATAGGAATACAATTCAGGCTGTAAACTATCCATGTAAGGTATCTGATAAAACAACTAGTGCCTTCGTCAAAAGTTGCAACAAGAAGAGCACCCCACCAGAACAATTATTGGCAACCAGTGAATGTGTTGGTCGTGAAGTTAATGAAGTATGTTCTAATAATTCATTTAAGGCAAAAGCTTATGAAGATAAACCATTAACAGAGAGTAAAACTATGGAAAAATTGGTTACGAATGATAAAGTGTGTAAAGACAAAACAGTGGCTATAACAGCAAACATAAGTGTTAGCAATGATACAAAGCCACCTCAAAATGATCAAAGTGGTGGAACTAAGTGTAACAATGGATACATGGTTCAAGATGAAATGCCGAAATTCTTGTGTGAAACTCCAGTTCAAGAAACAATTTCAAAGAAGATGCGAAAAATTGGTAAAAAAGATGTTAATTTTGTCCAATCTTCCCCGGTTATTACAATATCAAACAATAAAATTGTAAGCACAGAGATTTGTGATTCAGTAGCAAAAAAGACTCTTGATTCAGGAAACAAAGAATGTCTTGCCTCAAAGACCTATCAAGATAACATTTCAAGGTATGACAAATCTGTAAAGGAGGTTAAGGAAAATGTGAATGACAAGAGTTGTGACAAAGTATCAAATGGAAAGGGCAATAAGGATACATGCAAAGATAAAACTGAAGATATTAAGGGACAAAAGAAAAAATCACCAAATCATGTCCCGTCAAAAAGGTCTGAAATTAAGTCAACCAGATTAAGTCCACAAAAAAACATTAATGCCAAAAATTCTCAAGCTGATGCAAGAAAAGTATCCAGTGAATCTGTCGATAGTATTGAAACCGATATTGATAAAGAGAGGGAAAAAGAAATGACTTTAAGGCTTGTTGGATTATCAAGTGCTTCTTCAAAGCTATCACAGAAGACTAATACATTCATTATGTCTCCTAGTGAGAGAGGAAATTCTAACAGGAAAGTTAACAAAAAGGTTTTGTCATCAGAAAAACAGAAAACATCCCAACCCAAATTCCCTGTAGTGGCTTCAAAGAGTGATAAAAGTGTTACAGGAAGTATTCTTAGACTTGTAAGTAAAAGTAACGAAAGACTTAAAGAGAAAACTGGTAATGAAGAAAAATCAAAGCTTGCATCGCCGAAGAAAAAAAGAATTAAGACTCCTCCGAGAGAAAACAAGAAAAGTATTGCCTTAAACTCAGATGTTAAGAAAAGAGTCAAATTAACATTTGAACATGAACAACTTGCAGATCATAGAGATCCAGCTAAAGAACTAACTGAAAATCTTGCAAAAATTGCTGCTCATCACGAGAGAGTGAAAGAAAGTAGAACAACAAAAAAGCCTTTGTTTAAAGTAAAAAGTCCTCCTTTGAAAAAGAGTAGGAAGGAAACCGTTGTATCAAGTGATTCAGAAACTGATTGTGATTTGGCAGTGAAAGAAAAATATCCACTTTCTAAAGTTCAAGCCAGTCATACTGATAATCTGAGAAAGAAAAGAAGGATTTTAAGTGGTTCAGAGAAAGATAGTGAACTACGTTCATCTTGTGCAAAATCGTCTTCTAAGCCAGAAATTCCTTCAATTGAAATGATTAAAAGAACAGCTAATATATCAAGTGATACAGAAGATTATGATGTTGATAGATTGACACATTACCTAAAAGTTAATTCCGAAAGTGACAAAAGAAACAGGTCCATCTCTGATAATCGTTCAGTTAGTTGTGTTAAAAGGAGTCACGGTCATGGTGTTCGTCATGAAGAAACATTAACGAAAGATAAGAACAAATCTAAAGGAAATGATTTAAACAATGCGAAAGAATTGCAGAGCTTTGAAGATCTTATTGAAAACTATGAGAAACATCTTGTGAATTCACATAAAACTAGAAAAGTTATTAAGCATAGTGAATCAAACAAGGCAATTCAAAAGCACTGTTCTGAAAATTTACCTCGGCAATTAGACAAAACTAAAAGTGTGAATTGTGATTCTGCAACAGGCTCATCTTTGAAGAATAAATCAAATCATGTACAAAAGAGTATTCCCTCTAGGAACAAAAATGTACAATCATCTAAAGGTATGAACATTGAAAAGAAACAAGAACATTGTCAGAAAGAGGCGAATAATTCTCTGAATATTGATGTAGTTAAAACTAAAGTGAATCGGGTAGAAACTAAAAGTGAAAAAGCTAAACATGATATTGGTGATAAAGCTGAACATGATATTAGTGATACTTTGACCACAGATACAGATACTGATGAAAGTGGCAGTGAAGTTGAATCTGAAGATAATGACAGCATGGTTAGAGCTATATTTGGCAGTAGTGAATCGTCAGGAGGAAGAAAATCAAAATCTGTCAGTTCTTCAGAGCGGCAAATATGTAGTTCTGCCGAAAAAAGAAAACAATCTTCAAAGAAAGAAGGTGACATAACAATAAACCTTGAAGAAAAATTAAAGCAACTTTATGCTTCAACAAGATTGGAACGTGAAAACATGCCGAAACATAGATCTAAAAACACAAGTAAAGGTGAAAAGATTATAAAAATATTAAATCGTGATGAAAAAAGTTCCACAGAGAGCACAAAAAGCAGTAAAATTTTAAAATCTCTCTCACCAATGGAAAATCGGAAGAAAGGGCAGATGGATAAAATGGATGTTAAAGTTAAAGAACCAGAGAAAGAAAATGAAAAATTAGGGAAGTACGAAGGTAAATCAATTACTGCGTTTATTCTGGATGATGCAGATACTCTTGATGGTATAGACTATGAAGATGACTTGTCATTTGGATTAGAGGAGACTGCTGCTTTTGATAAATTATGCTCTGATAATGAAGGTGACACTATGCCAGTAAACGATAGTACAGAAAACCCAATAAGAAAAAAACAATTTGAATCTCCAGAAGATGGAGAAGTCAGCAGTGATAGTGACTGTGTCGATAAACACATTGAACTGAAAGATGGTGATAGAATTAAAAAAAAAAGTGTTAGTTATTTTCAAAATAAAGCAAATGATCATGGACATATTGAAAAAGTAAAAAACAAAAACACCAGACCTAAAATATTACTCAGATCAGACAAAGCTTTTAGTCCTATAAAGTTCCCAAGTTCAGCAGACTCTCCAAATACTCAAGATGGCAGGGGATATGATAGTTCTTCTTACAAAAGGGAATCACAGGCCAAAAGGAAAAGATGTCGTAGTGATTCTAACTCAAGTATTGAAGCTGTTGAAACATTCGGTATTCCTACAAGGAAATCAAATAGGCCTACTGTTAAAGAAAATAATTACAGAGTTACTCCAGATGCAGTTGATAAGAAACAAGCAAGGCGGTCTCCCAGAATGAGAAAGCAAAGGTCAAGGTCACCAAATGTAAGCACACGCCAAAGGTCAAAATCTCCACAAGGTCACTCATCAAGACGATCAAGGTCTGTTTCTCCTAGAAGACATAAAACATCAACACAAGAAAAGTCTTCTTCACGCTCTAAGCGAAGGTCAAGGTCAGGATCCTATGATAAATCAAAAGACAATTATAGAAGACACAGGGAACGGAATCGTGACCAAAATGTTACTAAAATGTCGAGCAATGGTAGCTCGTCGGAAGAAAACATTAATGAAAGCCGAGTCAGAAGAGCTGGTGATAAAATAAGTAAACAAGCTTATAAAAGAGAAAGAAGTAATTCTATGAGTAGTTGTTATGATTCACCAAAAGATGTTTCAAAGCATCGTCAAAGACGTGGAAGCAATCATCAACAAAGTGGTTCTGACTCTGAAGGGAGATATAGGCATAGAGCACACTCCAATAGATACAAGCAAGGTAACTCCAACAAAAACGAAAAAGTGAGAAAAAACTTACGGCAAGAACTAACTCATATATCTCGTAAAGACTCATCCTTTAGTAAAGACAGACATTCTTCTAAATATAGCTCCAGTCATAAACGCAGATATGTGTCATCGTCAGATGATGAATATGTGTTGGTTAAAAAGACTGAATTATTAAAGAGGAGGAGAAGTGAAAGATCAGTGACGCCAACGGTTTTTGACTCTGAACACTCGAATGAAGATGATAGGATTTCTAAGGACCTACACCGTAAAAAGAATTCATCAGAAAAAGAAAATGTGTCATCTCCGTTCGGTCAAAAAAAGGGAAATTCTAGTCATCGAACTTTGAAACAGCGAAGCAAGTAAAATAACAAACACATTACAGTGTGTTATGTAATGCCAGTATACATGTATATAACAATTGTTAATTGACATAACAGGGCATGGACTTAAGCCACATCTCTGCATATAGGGTTTTCAGTAAGACATGTTTATAGGATGGCAGTAGGTTAACTTGCAATATTTTGTGCATGTTATGTGAATACGAAAATTAACTGGTCAGTGTTTACCACTGGTCATTACGTTTGCCTATGTAAAGAAACTGTCTCACCTCGAAAACCAATATGCGGAGATCCGCACCAAGCCCAGCCCTGCCACGTCAAATAATTAGGACAATACAAAAAGACATTGATAAAATTGCTTAAGTAAACAATGACCCAATCATGTTCTGTACCTATGTTCATTTTTAATTGAAAAGAGGTGACAATTATGAAAAAATAAGAAACATTTATATGGGAGTTGTGGAAACTTAATGTATTTTGAAATGGTTTGCTGCAGAGGCATTCAATGTTTTCTCCTCTGAGAATAGGGCGAGGGGGATTTAAAGCTCGCCTTAGCATAAAGTGTGGGGAGAGCTTTGTTGATCACTCATGGACCAGAGAGGTTCGGGTCTCGTTTTCTTGATTTGGTATTTAACCCTTTCCCTCATATAAACGCTTTCGGACGCCTCTGCAGCAGACGGTTTTTAGCTCTACTGGCCAAAGGCCAGAAGGGCTTATGTCGTGGCGATGTGTCCGTGCGTCCGTACGTCCGTAAACAATTTCTTGTTAACACGATACAGTCTTCACTTTTGATTGTATCTCAACCAAACTTATACAGTAGTTAGATATCCATGAGAGCTCGGTTCCTTTCGAAAACCAGCCAGATCCGCCCATGCAAGACTGGATTATGGCCCTTGAAATGGTCAAAATTGCTATAAAAGAGCTTGTTAACACGATACAGTCTTCACTTTTGATTGTATCTCAACTAAACTTATACAGTAGTTAGATATTCATGAGAGCTCGATTCCTTTCGAAAACCAGCCAGATCCGCCCATGCAAGACTGGATTATGGCCCTTGAAATGGTCAAAATTGCTATAAAAGAGCTTGTTAACACGATACAGTCTTCACTTTTGATTGTATCTCAACTAAACTTATACAGTAGTTAGATATCTATGAGAGCTCGGTTCCTTTTGAAAACCAGTCAGATCCGCCCATGCAAGACTGGATTATGGCCCTTGAAATGGTCAAAATTGCTATAAAAGAGCTTGTTAACATGATAGTCTTCACGTTTGATTGTATCTCAACCAAACTTATACAGTAGTTAGATATCCATGAGAGCTCGGTTCCTTTCGAAAACCAGCCAGATCCGCCCATGCAAGACTGGATTATGGCCCTTGAAATTGTCCAAATTGCTATAATTGAGCATGTGAACACAATAGAGGCTCCATTTACTATCTGATCTTCACCAAACTTAGATAGTAGTTAAATATTGATGAGAGCTTGGTTCCTTTTCAAAACCAGCTAGATCCGCCCATGCAAGACTGGATTATGGCCCATGAAATTGTAAAAATTGCTATAATACAGCTTGTGAACACAAAAGAGCCTCCATTTACTATCCGATCTTCACCATACATACATGCTCTGGATTGAAAATGACCAAAGAACCATACCAGTAGAGCATAGGCCCTCATGGGCCTCTTGTTTGAAAACATAGTGACAAGGGAAGAAATTGCACAAAACGTGCAATTTCTCCTTTTGCCACAATGTTTTCCACTTTTAGTCATAGGTTATCCATTTAATTATGGAGATTTTCTGTTTTGACAAAATACGTTCAAAGTCGTCTGCTGCAGAATTGTCGTATGGGGGAAAGGGTTAATAATAATAATGTAAAAGAAAATTTCGTTTCCAAAACAGTATAAGCCTGATCTGAATATAATTCGGCACAAATTTTCCTTCAGTGTCCCTCTACCAAAATTGTTTAATTACTCAGATTCTTTCAAAATGAGGGTACCCAGGGAGCGGGGCAGGTTTTCCTTGTTTGTATATTGTAAAACCTTTCAAGTATTCTTGTCCAAAAAAATAGGCCTGAATTGAAAGTTATGTGCCACAAAGGTTCCTTTTATGACTTTCTATTCAAATTAATAACCTTTTTCCGATCCGATCCGTTGAAAAACATTGCAGCCAGGTCTCGGAGAGGTAAAGACTAATGATTCCTGAAACAGAAAACCCACAAGAGGCGAAAAGTGTCTGTCTGAGTTAGCCTGGGTGGCATGCATATGCTGATCCGGTCGATACTTTACGCAGAGTCCACAATGTTGGCTTACTCGCAGAACGGCTCAATTATTTATATGAGCAATGCTCTAGGAAAAACAGCCATATATGTGTTTACGAGTACGGTAGATTGGCTTTTCCGACACAGTTTGATATCTGGCTCTGCCCTTCATAAAGTAATTAGTCTCAGGATGGCTTCAAGAACCATCTGACATACTGTTTAAAAGTCTTTCCTACATGCAACAAATCTTTTAAAACAGCTAGGCAAAAATATGGAATATATCAATAGATAATAGTTTAAATATTGGATAGAATTGAAAACATTGTGTCATAGGGAGAAATTGCTGAGCAATTTCTCATTTTGTCGGAATGTTTCAATAGTCGTCTATTGCAGGGGTGTCGAAATGGATATTTATGTTGGAAAAGGTTTAATTCTGATGTTATTAAAGTTAAGACAGATCTCTATCTACACTTGTAATCAAAACGCCAAGGTTGTTTTCTCTGTATCACAACTCAATTGGTTTCAAATGCACGAAGGAGTACTTTCCTGTGTCAACGCTCAAATGATACTTGCAGTTGGCGTCAACCAAGATCAGTCATCACTTGCTTGTATAATTGCTGTTTTCATAAGTTGATTATCTGTATTTAGAATATGAAAAAAAAAAAATGATATTTTCATAGCTCTGTAGCTGATGACTTCTGACAGCATTGTGGAAAAAGGGGATATTTTTAAAAACCCATATAACTTAGTTGATAGCTGAACTTAACCCTTTCCCTCATATAGACGCTTTCTGACGCCTCTGCGGCAGACAGCTTTTTGAAAACATAGTGACAAAAGAAGAAATTGCACAAAACGTGCAATTTCTCCTTTTGACACTTTGTTTTCCACTTTTAGTCATAGGTTATCCATTCAAATATGGAGATTTTTTATGTTTTGACAAAATATGTTCAAAGACGTCTGCTGCAGAATTGCCTATGAGGGAAAGGGTTAAGTCTCCACAGAAAAACTATTAAGACTTCAGAACAAATGAATATAGTTTGCATGTGACCATAACACTTGAATTTTAGTTATGTTCGTTGATATATATTTACAATGTGAAAAAAATTGATGTTTTGTTTTATTTGAATGTATGGTAATGCGTTTTAGCTCACTTGTGCACAAACTGCCCAATGTGAGCTATCGTGATATCCCGTTGTCTCTCTGTGGTCAACAATTTGATTGTGGGCCCTCTGAAGGCCACTGTTTTCATCCAATCTTTATGAAACTTTGTTCAGTTTGTCTATCTTGACGACATCCAGGCAAAGTTCGTAGCTCACAAGGTCACTAGGCTTAATTAAAAAGGTCGATTATAGGTCATCTCTGGTAAAAAAATAGGTCATTGGTTAAAAGTTTCTGAAAAACCTTTTAGGACAATGTAGAAACTGCTCTTTTTTAGTTGAACATGTTGAAAACCTTATCCGAATCTTAGTCTAGGCTAAGATTGAATATAGGCGATCTTGCATCAAAACTAATTCACAAGCTAACATTAAAGACACATCTTGTAGACACTCTAGAGAGTCAGCTTTTGTCAAGATATGTGTCTTTATGATACCTAGTGTCAGATCGAGTGATGATGATGATGATTAGTCATGGTGACTCAAATACTATGTTACTAGGTCACATTTAAGAAAACCCTTGTGGACACTATAGATTCTACATTTGGACTCGATTACGTTGTAACTTTATCAGAATATTTGGCTTGATACTCGAATATGGGCTATGTCAGAAGAAAAACAAGGTATCTACGTCGATAGTTAAGTAAAAGCCATATTTTGTCCTTTTATCTTAACTATTATTGGATTTTATAAGAGTGCTTGGTTTAGTCAAATTTAACAAAATCCTTGTTTACCCTTTAGAGCCCACATTCTTTACATGAACTTGACCAAAACAAGAATATTTGTTTGTTCGTTATCTATATTACTATCAAATTTTAGATTTTATTAATTTTAACCCTTTCCCTCATATAGACCCTTTCTGACGCCTCTGCAGCAGACGCCTTTTTGAAAACATAGTGACAAAAGAAGAAATTGCACAGAACGTGCAATTTCTCCTTTTGCCACAATGTTTTCCACTTTTTGTCATAGGTTATCCATTCAATTATGGAGATTTTCTATGTTTTGACAAAATACGTTCAAAGTCGTCTGCTGTAGAATTGTCGTATGAGGGAAAGGGTTAACACAAACATCATACACAGCCATTTTACTCAGGTGATCGTTATAGGGCCACACCATGGTCCTCTTCTTTTGTGGACATATTGATGTCTGATTCAGAAGTACATGTAACTTCTACGAATGTTTAATTAACCCTTTCCCACACGCCCTTTTGACGCAATAGCAGCACACGACTTTTAAAAACATTGTGGCCAAAGGTGAAATTTGCTAATGATGAACAATTTCTCCTTTGGCCACACTGTTTTTAACTTTAATTAACGATTAAGCTATTTGTTATGGACATTTTTCAGGGTTTTTGTCGAAATATTTTCAAAGTCATCTTCTGCAGATTTGTTGTATGTGGGAAAGGGTTAACAATAATTCCTGGTCGAGTCATACCAATTACTTAAACATGGTAGTACTGTCCGCCCTACTTGACCCTCGGTATAGCGGAGGTAGCGTATCGACTGATTTGCTGGTGTCCTGATAAAATAACCAGCAGAACTGGTCATTTTCCCAGGAAACGTCTGAAGTATTATTGAAAGCGGTATACAACATAGTCAGAGCTAAACATTAGAAAACTTTTTAAAATGCCAATTTCAAAATATTTACTCGTCACGACTAAGTAAGCCCTCTACCAAAATTGTTCCAACTTACGTTGGCCTCCAGAGCTTAACGTAGAAAAGTAGCCCTGGTAGCTTACTCGTTGACTTATTGTCATTCAAGGGGTTGTGAGTTAGAATGTCTGCCCGTTCAATATTCTTTCAAACGTTTGACAAAAGTCAATGCGACAATCGTCGACCGTGTTCCATCAATTTGCTAACAGTCTATTTAGAAAACACTTCTGTTTAAGGCACTGGTGTGAACAAGCCAGAAAATAAGAGTAAATGAACTTACATTGATTTTTTTTTTTTTAAAACAGCGTCAACCCCAAGCACTCAATTTTAAAACACGTGCCCAATAAAACACATCTACCAACACTGTTGGAACAGTTCGACTTCGCAACACAAGATGGCCTCCAGCATTTTGGCTTCTGTTTAACCCTTTCTCACATTCATCATATCTGCAGCAGACGACTTCGAAACCATCTTGGTAAAGCTATCGATTTTTTTAGAATGAAAGTATTATTACTGAATGTAGTTGAAAACATGTTGGTATATGAGCAATTTTGCCTTTTGCCACAATGTTTTGTAAAGTTGTATGCTTCAGAATGTTTCTACAGGTGAGAAAGGGTTAAACTTATTGTCTGTCGACTGAGCGATATAGCACCATTAAGGTCCTCTTGTATTTAGAATGATTTTACGCCGCTTTCAACATTCTTTTCAGTCATATTACGGCGTTTCCTGGGAAAGTCTCCAGTACTACTTACTGGTTCATTTATCCTGACACCAGCCAGTCAGTCGTAATGCTAATCCCGCAACCCAGAGTGCCACGGATGATAGCCTATACTACTACTATGAGCAATTCCTTCTTTTGCCACAATGTTTTCAAAAGTCGTTTGCTGCATGGTCGTGAGAAAGCGTCTTTTAAATATTCACATACAACTTGAAATGAGGCTACGGTTCTCATTATGAATCTCGTATAAGGGGATGGATTTAGGTTTAGAGTAATGATTCCTGAAACAGAAAATTCACAGGAGGCAAAACGTGTCTGTCCGTGTTAGCCTGCGCGGCATGCTTAGGCTGATCCGGGTCGATACTTTACACAATGTTGGGTTTCTCGCGGGACGGCGCAATTATGTGACCCTTACTCTGCGTAAAACCAAAACACTAACGTTACATCTAGCTGCACGTAAAAATAAAACTTGCTTTTAATTATCTTTAATTGGTCCTATGAGATAAAGTGCATATCAGCAAGCGTCATCATGCATGATTTATAAATAACTTCAGTTCAATGTAGTGCTCTACATCGACCTACGTATTATCCCACTGTATCCATAGTTACACGTCTTTTATATCGTCAGCAGGGACCATCTGTTATTCATGGTTATCAACACGGGCATTAAAATAGCAACTTTTTAATAGTGTTCTACATCTACACGGCTGTTCAGTGGATTTTAATATTTCCAATTGAATATAAATCTATGGAAGCCCTGGAGGGACTTCTTACTTCAATACTTCTGACTTCCATACTTCCAACTTCATTACTTCTAACTTCCAAACTTCTAACCTCTAACTTCCAAACTTCTAACTTCATTACGAATGAAAACAATACGATTTGGACCTTGGAAGTTAATTGTAATGAAGTTAGAAGTAAGGAAGTTAGAAGTATGGAAGTTAGAAGTAAGAAAGTTGGAGGTTAAAAGTGATGAAATTAGAAGTGTTGAAGTTAGAAATATGGAAGTCAGAAGTCAGAAGTATTGAAGTAAGATTGATTTGGATAAGGAGAAATTGCTCGTTTTGAGCAATTTCTTCTTTTGTCACTATGTTTTCAAAAAGCCTTCTGCTGCAGAGGCGTCAGAAAGCGTCTATATGAGGGAAAGGGTTAATTAATGATGGCTGCCCTCCTTGGCGCTCGTAAATTATTTACGACTGACTCGCTGTTGTCAGGATAAATGCATCTGTTGTATTAGTAACTTACCCAAAATCAAAGCACTCAAAGTGCTGCCAGCAAGGGTCTAACTGCAGATCACGAAAGATTTACCGATCAAATATTTTTATCACATTCACTTTGCAAGAAGAACTTGTTATGTCCCTTAAATTCACAGAGGTCGTTACATAGTTTACACATTCATTGATGCATTAATTACAATGCATGCTATATCAAAAGAACGCTGCATAACAATGAAAACTATATTGAAATTCCAATAAAAAAATCAAAGCAAGAAAAAAAAAAAAGAATCTCTTATCTACATGTTCTGGTTACTAAAAACAAATCAAAGTACTGAAGGTATAATTGTGATCGGTTTAGAGGAGATGCAGAAGTGCATATAGCAATATTTATCTAAAGAAAATGATGCATCAGGCTAGGATGAAATATTTTCAAGATCATAAATTCTTGTTGGTCTTGTTAAAATTAATTGACCCGAATATATCAGTCGGTCCACATAATACTTTTTAAATTATCATATCACCCAATAGCTCTAAGGAAATCCAACCTGGAACATTCATGACAGTACAGTGTCTTCCTCTTTATTGACTGAACTGAACCGACTGATACATTCAGATTATGCAATCTAGTAATACAATATATTAATGTGAGTAGGTGAACTGTCCGCCGTGACTGAGAAATTGTTAAAAACGGCGTTAAACCCCAACCAATCAATCAATAAATATTAATGTTTGCATCTCCAGAGGGTAAGCGTGGCCATGAATCGATCACCTGAGTTACAGTTATGTAGCATAATTTGTTGTATGTGTAATTGCTAATATCGGAGGACATTTATTCAAGAGAGTGAATGAAACTTCTAGGAGTGGACACTGTACATGAAACAATAAAGGAAATTTGTCATGATATTAAATCCTTGAACAGTTTGTAAGAGGACCAACAAAGTATCATACCCGTGACAATTGGTTGATATCAGTCTAATTGTTTGGGTGGAGATTGTGTTTAAAGCTAATAGTTCATTTCATCCCTATTCTGATGCAGCATGGCAGCTATATTTTCAAACCAATCAATATGGCTTGAACAAAGACAAAAACTTAAATAGAAAAGGAACTGTTAAGTTTTGTCATTTTGCCCATTTTCTGGTTGCCATGTTTTCCCAACCAACCAATCAATCTAGCTTAAGCAAATCTTTAAGATGTCACGCAAGGAACATTTGTACTAACTTATCTTGAAATCTGACAAGCGGCTTCAGAGAAGACGAATTTTACAGTTTAGACATTTTACTCCCTTATTGCTGCCGCAGCAACAAAAGTTATGTTTATAATTTATATCTTTGAACACATTTGGAAGAGGATCCCTAAAGGAACATTCCGGTGAAGTTTTGTTGAGATTTCCCAGTGGATTAGGATGACTGTGCGTATGCGCATGCTGGTGTGTATCTGCCCTCATAGCCATTGTCTTAAGGTTGGTTTCCCCAGAGCGCCTGTAATATTTAAATAGAACACTACGCACTGTTTAATGGGGGAGCGACATGGTCTGATCTCTAGGATGATGCGGACCACTGTACTCGCAAATAGATGGATACGGTATCGATATTACCAAGAAATACATGCGATGTTTGTTTGTTTCTTTGTTTAACCCTTTCCATGATTTTGACGCACCTAAAACTTACTTTTGTTGTTATGACAGTGGGGAAATGAGATTTTGTTCATGATGAACAATTTCTCATTTTGCAACAGAAAGTTCAATAGTTTTAGTTTCATTTATAGAGAAAGTCCATATGTTTGTCTCGATGAATCGTCTGATGCTGACTTTCCGTATGAGGGAAATGGTTATCTAATATTATAGTTGAAGGGTCGTCCCATTGAACGTTGATATGTTGATAAGTTTTGTAATTATCGTTTCTATTGTTTTTGTTAACATCATACTTGAGCGTTTACTATTAATTTCCGCGTTAACTATTATTTTCCGCTTGTTTATGAAGTGGAAAGGTCAAATTCATAATATGGCATGTGTTAATACTTCAGTTCATCTGGCGTCAGATTCACTGTTTTCAATCTGCAACGGTAGACGGGGATATCTAACTTGAAACATCCACATTTTCTTTCTGTATTATGGTACAGAAAGGCGACGGGTATGGACTCGATTTGTGTTATGGCAAAGAGTATAATTCAAAACCTAACCGACCTGTACGAAACGTTTTGATATTTACATATCGTTTAAGTGAGACCGTTGAAGGACAAAGTTTTGGAAGTTTTTGAACTCACGATCCTTGTTAACGATGAGCTATCGTAACCAAAAAATAACTTATGACAAGTGTAGAACAAAACTGCCTGCTCTTCAGAAACATATTTATTTGAGAAAAAAGATTGTTAACTTCTAAAATCCTCCGTCACTTATTGATACTTATTTTCTAGTATAGTGGACTAAATGTTTAAAGAGAGCACACACGAGAAAACCAATATTGTGGACTCTGAGTAAAGCATCGACCCGGGTCAGCCAAAGCATGCCGCTAATACGGACAGACAATTTTCGCTTCCTGTGTTTTTTTCTGTATCAGGAATTATTACTCTATACATAACAAGTTTTTCTTGTCTAACAAATAATTTTAATAAGTTACTGCGCAATCCGAAAGTGCAAATGCAGGGTGGTCTGAATGATGCACTAATTGGTCTCGATTTAAAACAGTCCGGTATCATCTTTCGGCAGTGCCAAGTCGAATCATGGGAGCGAGATATGGGTTCACGTACGTTGCGATAGCCGGTTCTTGAGCTGCAAGCTACTCGATGCCCGCTTACCTTGTTTCTAGCGTAATGGAAATGAAGTATGAAACAAACGTGTTCCGGAAAAGCGCGTCTCGTAAACATATTGGGAATGGAATAATTCAACGTGTATAGCGATGTCACCTGTTCGAGCAGTGGCATGACGTAGCTGTATAACATCAGTATTGACCTAGTTTTTGAACCACCCAAATGTTGTAAATAAAGCACGCTGTTAAGGTTTTATTCAACTGGGGCAACGAAATAAACTATTTCGATTGGTGGTCATTGTGTTTAGAGGGACATCCAGTCTACAGATGGGAAAGGGTTAAACAGCTGAAGTTTGTTTTTATATGGCTCAAATAAAGGCCCCCTTTAACCCTTTCTCACATACAACAAACCTGCAGCAGACGACATTGACAACAATAGGGAAATTCTTCGGAAATGTATATATAACAACCTTATAGAGTTGCAAACATTGTGGCAAATGGAAAAATAGATCAGTATAAGTGATTATTTTGCAGCAATGTTTTCAGACGTCATCTGCAAAGGTTTCACAAAGTGTCTGTATGTGGGAAGGGATTAAGGACGAAATTCATGCCCATCTGCTTCACTTGCAACAGAAAGGTCAACTTTTCTGACTACTGGTATGTCAGGGGAAGGCTGTTTCAATATAACACCGGTTCCATCAATGTAGACATCTAGGTAGGAATTCAGGGAAACAACAAAATGAGACCATATGTTACTTGTATTAAGTTGGTATCAGGATTGGAATTTCTCTGCCCCTGTGAATTCATCAGAAATCAAACTATTTATTCCCTATTAAACCCTGCAACAGAAGACTTGTGAGCTTGAAAATCGGTTTTAGGTTTTATTATGAACAATTTCTGTTGAGTAAATTTTTATATTAAAGCAATAATTTGACACCTAACAGTTCTTCAACGATATTAATGAGCCGTTCCACGAGAAAACCAACATTACGCACTCTGCGTAATGTATCGACCCGGATCAGCCTGTGCAGTCCGGGTCTACACATTCAGTACCAGGGGGATACATGTATAATGATAAAAATAATAATACTTTAATAGATGGTGATTCATTTAGCTATTGGCTATTTTACAATGAGGCCATCTGAACCCCCCCCCCCCCCCCCCCAACAACATCAACAATGAAACATCATATGTGATACAGAAGCGTCGAAAGTAAACAAGAGCACATACTGTATCAACCTTGTATGTAATACATGAAAGTAGAGTGTTTGTTGAAAAACAAGTTACCCCCATGTGCTGTGACTGACTTTTTAAAAGTAATGCATATTCCGAAGGATCTTTCTCAATGCATTTCATACAACAGAACTTATCAGCATGGAGATCTGCCATAGGCCTGTTTAGCGGTGTAAAATTATCGAATTTGTTTACTTCATACTATCGGTGCTTTTCATATTTACATCTGTTGGTATTGGTGCTGATTCTATTACGAATTGTACAAACAGCATTTAACTTTTTTTTAATACAGTTGCAATATATGATATATGAAAACTATCATGCTTTCCTTGTACTAATGATTTTATTAAGATCAGGAGATATTGAAACAAATCCAGGGCCTTTAAATTGTGCCCAATCATTAAATTCCTTTAACATTTTGCACTTAAACATTAGAAGTATTAGAAACAAATTTGATTACATTAGAGACTCGCTACTAGATTACCAAGTATTATGTTTTACTGAAACACATTTAGATAATAATATTCTTGACGATGAAGTGCTAATTAATAACGATTTCTGTGTACCTTATAGAAAAGATAGAAACAATAGTGGCGGGGGGTTACTAGTTTACATATCCAATGCTATCATTCACTCCAGAATTCCTGAATTGGAAATATACTGTAACGAATCTTTATGGATCAAAATAAAAAATAAGCACGAACATTATATACTAGGAGTTTTTTACAGCCCTCAAACAGCGGATATAGTATTTTTTAGAAATCTCAACCTTAATATTGAAAAAGCGTATGACTATTCAAATAATATTATAGTAGTGGGCGATCTGAACGAAGATCTCCTAAATACAAGCTACAATAACTTGAAGCAGGTTCTTCTGTCTAACTCACTCAAAAATGTCATAACCGAACCGACTAGGCAGAAGGCAATACTTGATCCGATAATAATACCTCTTGATATGTCCTATCAATCTACTGAAGTGCTTTCTGTTCCAGAGGACATAAGTGATCATGATGCTACCATGATTTCACTACCCCTTTTCTATCATATCAACAATGTATTTAAAAGAAAAATATGGAATTATAAAGCCGCAGATTACACACGTATGAACGAGCTAATTCTTAACTTTAACTGGGATCCCCTAAACGAAGGAACTGTAAACGACTCATGCAAGTTTTTTACAGATAATTTTATGACTGTTGTCAATCTTTGTGTTCCATCGAGGTATATTACAGTTCGAAAAGGAGACAAGCCATGGTTCGATTCGAAGTTAAGACATTACATTCGATTAAGAGATCGTTATCGGTCCACATTTCTTAAAACTAGTAAGCAGTGTGATCTCTTAAAGTTCAAATCAATACGAAATAAAGTAAACAATTTAAAAAAGAAAGCTAAGATAACGTTTTTCTGCAAGTTAGATGACTCACTTACTGAACTTCAAACAAATGACAAAAGAGGTTTTTGGAAAACAATAAAATTATTTTTTAAAACTAAGCCTTCTACTTCTATCCCTCCTCTGTCTAGTATATCTGCAGATGGAGAACAAACATTTTACTATACAGACATAGAAAAGGCAGGACTTTTGAACAGTTATTTCACAAAGATCTCGTGTATAGATGAAACACACGCTAAATTGCCAGTCTTCTACCCAAAAACTGAAGATCATCTTACTGAAATAGTAGTGACACCAGAAGATGTTGAGTCTATCATTTCAATCTTGGATTTAAATAAAGTATCTGGTCCTGATGAGATTAGTCATCGCATGCTGAAACCAGTTTCTAAAGCCATCTCGTTTCCCCTAGCTGATCTATTTAATAAATCTTTACGTCAAGAAAGCTTTCCTGAATTTTGGAAACTAGCAAATGTAACACCGATTTATAAAAAGGGAGAAACTAATAATGTTTCAAACTATCGACCCGTATCTTTATTAAGCTGCTGTGGAAAAATTCTCGAAAGAATTGTTTTTAAACATTTATATAACTTTTTCTTAAGAAATAATCTTATATACAAATATCAGTCGGGATTCTTACCACGGCACTCTACTACATATCAACTAATAGACATTTACTGTCAAACGTTTGAACAAAAACAGCACAGCGTTATGGTTTTCTGCGATATATCTAAGGCATTTGATCGTGTTTGGCACAAAGGTCTTTTATATAAACTAAAGCAAAACGGTATTAATGGAAAACTCTTGTATTGGTTGAAAAACTATCTTGAGGAACGAAGTCAGAAAGTAGTAATAAACTCTGTCTCATCTTCAATTAGAAAAGTTTCTGCTGGAGTTCCTCAGGGTAGTGTTTTAGGTCCACTTCTCTTCTTAGTTTATGTCAATGACATAGCTGAATCTCTTCTCAGCATTACAAGATTATATGCAGACGATAGAGCTCCCTATATGTCTCTGCAAGATCAATCGATGATATAGAAGGTATAATTAACAGTGATCTCTGCATTATTTCTCAATGGGCCAAACAATGGCTAGTTAATTTCAATCCCCAAAAAACGGAAGCCATGTTCTTTTCATTATGTGATTCTAATCGCCTTCCTGTTCTTCTATTTGATAATATCCCCATTGATTTTGTTGAAAATCACAAGCATTTAGGTGTTACTTTTGAATCAAATGGCCGTTGGAATGAACATATAAATAATATAATTAAGTCGGCATCAAAAGTGTTAGGAATCATGAGAAAAATGAAATTCACTCTAACTAGGAGAGCACTTAACCAAATTTATTTATCATACATGAGACCAATTTTCGAATATTCTTCTGAAGTCTGGGACGGCTGTTCAATTTATCTGTCAGAAGCAGTTGAAAATATACAAAATGAAGCGGCGCGAATAGTAACCGGGGCTACAAGATCGTGCTCGCTCGAAAACCTTTACTCAGAATGTGGATGGCAATCACTAGCTAGACGTCGTGAAATAAAAAAGATATGTTTTATGTACAAACATGCTAACGCTCTATTACCCGAGTACGTTTCTAGTCTTATTCCCTCACAAAATTCTGAGAGAGCGCTCTCATTAAGACAAGCATCTGATATACCCGTTCCATTTGCAAGAACTGAAACTTTTCGAAGATCGTGCATTCCATCATCTATCGTACATTGGAATAATCTTACTAATGCATTAAAAAACACGCCGTCACTTACTAGTTTAAAGAGTAATCTTAAAAATCAAAATTTTACAAAGATACCTCTACATTTCTTTCACGGCAGACGTTACCTGTCTGTAATTCATACTCGTCTAAGAAACAACTGCAGTAATCTGAACTTCGATTTATATAACAATCATTTAAAAGACCATCCCCAGTGCAATTTCTGTAATCAAATTGAAGATGTTGAACATTTCTTTTTCAGTTGCAATAATTATAGGCTACAAAGAATTGCGCTCTTTAGATCAACAAGAGCTTTTCATCCTCTTAGTTCCAATAAACTATTGTACGGATGCGATTCACTTGACTACGAGCAGAACGTCGTCATCGTTGATGCCGTTCACAAATTCATAAATGACACCAACAGATTTACCTTGCAGTCATGAGTCATGATCTCTCTCTCTCTCTCTCTCTCTCTCTCTCTCTCTCTCTCTCTCTCTCTCTCTCTCTCTCTCTATCTCTCTCTCTCTCTTTCTCTATCTGTCTATCTGTCTGTATCTCCCACCTATCATTTCTTCTTCTTCCTTTTTCATAAAAAAAATATGTTTGTAAACTGTAGGGGGCGGACCGAATCTAAGTTGTCAGAACTTGTGGTCCAACCCCATTATCTTGTATATTGGGATAATAAAATATGTTTAAACTATACAACAGAATGATGTGGATTTTTTTTTTACTTGTGATGAATATAATAAAGAAAGAAAAATCAAAGCGCTGATAGCACTAATGAGCGAAGTACCTTCATTGATGTTGACGCTGTAACTCTGAAAACCAGCATGACAATAAGTATAAGACCTGTCGTAGGTTCAACACATAAGAAACAAATGAATTCCGTGTTACAAAAAAAAATCCTTTAACACTTTCCCTCATACGGCAATTCTGTAGCAGACGACTTTGAACATATTTTTTACAAAAAATGGAAAATTTCTATATTTGAATGGAAAACATAAGACTAAAAGTTGAAAACAGAGTGTCAAAAGGAGAAATTGCACGTATGTTTTCATAGACGTACGTCTATATGAGGGAAAGGGTTAAACTTTCCATGACTAATTTGTGTGTGCAATGCAGATCCTGATCGGAATACGCAGATGCGCTAATTGACTTTAAAGAATAATTTGAGTATCTGTCCATTCGCAGTAAATAATGCAATAACACTGCCTTGGTATTATCATGGATAAGTGTATTGTTGTTGAAACAATTTGACTGTATACATGAATGTAACACATTTTATATCTTATTTGCATAAAAATATATGGACTTACCCTTATTGTTGAAAGTGCTACTTTTGATACAAAAAAGGTTATGCAAAATATTATATTATCCTTGTGTATGTTTATCCGAAAGACATTAATTAAACCTTAATTCAAAACAAAAAAGGAATAAAGGAAGAGACCATTTATTCATGCCCTGTATGGCAGCTCTCTGAACTTATTGAGCGAGAATCAGTTATATAATCGAGATAGTAACAGTAGACCTCATAACCGTTTATGATATCTGATAGTTTTACAACTTACTTACCCTTTTTCTCTAAACCGAAATTAGAGGCCGGCGAATTGGAACATATCCAAACAAAAATATGGGAATAATAAGTTTAACTGAATAAAGCGGGAAGCGTTGGCACAATGATTTTCAAGTGTTCTGCTTAATTTCCCCTAATACAGGGACAGTGTTATACACTGTCCCTGCCTAATAACATGAACGCAGATAAGTCGCGGAAAATGGTATAAGAATAGCTGTAGAAAAGTGTGTGATATCTAGAATATTGAATTAATTTTCATGCTACAGGTTTGAGACATTGTGTAAAAGGGAGGAATAAGTCATTTTGAGTAATTTTTACATTTTCTAGAAAAGTTTTCAAAATTTACCCGCTTGATTTGTGTCGTATTCTATCATGTAAAGGGTGAACACTGACAGTTCATTAATGAAAACGTTCGAAGCCTGCCATTTCAAAGTGTTCCTCTGAGTTTATCAGTTTTCTGTGTATATACATTATGCTATTATAAAACGTTGTTTAAAGTGACTGGGTGACTAGTCTACAGTGTGATAATATTGATCAAAAGTATTTGACATTGTACATATTGATAACAATCTAGTCCACAGTGGAATTACTTTTTGAACTCATTCATGAGGAAGGCGGACTCGGGCAAAAAGGCCTGTCGAAAGTAGTGCGATGCGAATGAAAGCCAATCAAATGAAGTAATCTCAAATCCTTCCGCGGTTGTGTGTGGTTGCAGCTTTAAGTTGGATTTTCGAAAGCAGGCATGCTATGAGCTTTCGGATCGCTTCGCGACCCTTCGCTTAAAAACTCGTTATGTATAGAGTAATGATTCCTAAAACAGAACAAAACTACAGGAAGCGAAAATTGTCTGTCCGGGTTAGCGGCATGCTTAGGCTGGATGCTTTACGCAGAGTCCACAATGTTGGTTTTCTCGTGGGACGGCTGAATGTTAAACGTTGATATGTTGATGTATTCATTCCATGCGGTGCTCATAGTTGAGTGTGGCATTCACGCATCATTGGAACGTAGACAGCAAAACCGAAAAACATGATCCCTTTCATTTTGACCGTATCAAAACAATTTTAAAGGGTCTGTCAAAACGCGGTGTGCTCAGGTTTCTTTTTATGCCTTTTCCGGAAACGATAAATATATACAAGAGATGACTTTAAAAACACATTGGCAAACCTATGTAACTCCACATATAAAAATAGTAAAATCATTGAATAGTGTTGAAAATATTGTCACAATAAATGAAATTGCTTATCATCTGCAATTTCTCCACTTGACACAATGATTTCAAATTCGTCTGCTGCAGATCAGTCAAACTGCGTCAGAAAGCGTTACATGTATGCGATATTCATACAAGTGGGATAGACGAAGTGTAGCGGTACTAAGTGAATACATATGTAAGAATACACTACTAGTTTTCATTCGAGATGGAGAGTCAATATGTTTATGAAAATTGTAATTATACAAATGAATATCGTTTAACACGCACAGTTTTGAACAGTGCCATTGCATTTCCGTGCATCTTTGGAAACATTTTGATTTTAATGAGCATCATTAGATATAGACTTTTTAATAGCAGTGTCTACTTCCTTATTTCAAGTTTAGCAATGGCGGATTTATTACTTGGATTTATTCTGTTGACGTACTTTCTTGAAGGGGTTGCGCCTGCATTAAAGAGAGAGAAGAACTTCTGTCTAGTTCGCCAAGCATCACTTTACGCACTCCTAGCAATATCAGGCACTACATTTAGTATGATTTCACTTACACGGTTCATCGCCGTGATGTGCCCTATAAAATATAGGACATACAAAAAGCGTGTAAATATAGCTGTGTATACATTTATAATAGCCGGATGGATAGGCGCGTTTGTAATTGGATATACGAGTATTTTTCTTATTAATCGCTATACAGTGATATCATCATATGAAGGATGCGAACCGACCGAAATTTTACCCCTGAAATTCGTGTTAAGCTCTGGGATATTAGCAATAACTGGAATGATATTAATTTCCATCATTTATTCAGTGATCATATGTAAACTGCGACAGAAATCTGCAATGAAAGGACAACAATACATAAAGACGAAACAGATGGTCCCTATTTTCGTTTTATTTTGTTTGTGTTGGACCCCTTATGCTGTTCTGGCCATAGTCTCGTACTGGGTTCAGTCGATATATTGCTATATCGAATATACCACACAGCTGGCATTTGCTAACTCGGCACTAACTTGGATAATCTATGGAGTTACGAATAAAACCCTTCGTACGGCATTTATGTCACTGTGCTGCCGATGTCATGGTAAAACTACGCATACAACACAAGCACATGAACTCACAACATCCTAAAGATGATAAATAAAAAAACACGAACTGTCATTATTAACACTATACCTTAAGACTTGGAATCGATGTCGTAAAACCTGTGTCACCAGTATAGAGCCAGGCCGTCTGATGCTGTATATCAATTCATTTATGCGGTTATCTCTCTTTATCAATCTCCAATTCGAAGGTACATTTACTCTCTGGGAATTAATTCCTAAGGTCAAATTACGCCAAATACATCCGCTGACTTGCTGATTTGCTGATCTACACCCAAATAGTTCCTAAACAAATCTTTGTTTGCATAGAAATGAGTGTATACCATCACCATATTGTATTGCAAATATGACATTGAGTTTAAATTCATTGTAAATTTGTATAGGATGCACTGGAAAGGATTGATTTGATCCCGTTTAGTATTTTGACCGTGTTTGAAAGTGAAAGTAGAGAATGCTAAAACCCCGGTTTTGTCCGGGCCCGATTTGGTCCAAAATGACGGTAACCATTTTCGCCTGGTGATTTATTTCTTGCATAATGCATGACCCCCCCCCCCCCCCCCCCATTTTCTTTGGATCGTTTTAAAGCTTAGAGGTAACTCTTTTCAATGATATGTGGTGTTCTACATGAGAAACGCTTAGCAAGTGTGACAATTGAGGACTGAAACTCGTCGATTTACATGGAAACAAAGAAGGAATTTAGTTGGTGTATTGTAACCTGTATATTATATAGTGGTTTTAACAATAGACATATTCAAATTAATGATTGATATCTTTGAAGAATATAACAGATTTTTGCTGACATTTTGCACATTGCATTTTAATTCAATCAACTGCATGTATTACTTTTATATTATCAAATGATTCACTTTTTGATCGGTTTTGTTTTAAAGGCTAGCTGGTATGTTGGATATTAGAGGCCGAAATCTTACCCCTGAAATTCGCATTAACCTCTGGAATATTAGCGATAACTGCAATGATATTAAATTCTATCATTTATTCAGTGACAATATGTAAATTGCGAAGGCAATCTGCAATGAAAGGACAACAATACACAGAAACTAAACAGATGGCCCTTATTTGTGTTTCATTTTGTTTCTGTTGGGCCCCTTTTGCTGTTCTGGCACTAGTATCGTACTGGGTTCAGTCGATATATTGCTATCTTGAATATACCACACAGCTGGCATTTGCTAACTCGGCAATATATTGGATAATCTATGGAGTTACGAATCCAACCCTTCGTAAGGCATTTATGTCACTGTGCTGCCGATGTTATGGTACAAACAAGCATACAACACAAGCACATGAACTCACAACATCTTAAAGATGATAATAAAACACGAACTGTCGTTATTAACACTATACCTTAGACTTGGAACCACGCTATAAAGCCTGTGCCACCAGTATAGAGCCAGGCCAGTCAACGTATCCACGCCGTCTGGCCGTCTGAGGCTGTATACATATCAATTCATTTATGCGGTTATCTCTCTTTATCGATCTCCAATTCGAAGGTACATTTACTTTCTGGGAATTAATTCCTTGTATATTATATAGTTGGTTCAACAATGGACAGATTCCAATAAATCATTGATATCTTTGAAGAATATAAAAGATTTTTGCTGACACTTTGCACATTGCATGTTAATCCAATCAACTGCGTGTATTGCTTTTATATTATAAAATAATGTATTTTTTGATTGTTTTTTGTTATGCTAACTGGTGTGTTGGATATCAGAAAAGTTAATACAATTAAACTTAAAACGTGCTTGATTATAAATATCCTTAGGGAATCTTTAAACATAAATATCAAAGTGTATAGACGAAGATTAGGTTGCACATACATAGGATGTTTGAACTTTGTAATGACACGATTCTTTTTCAAGAACATATTGAGGTTGTAAATAGTTTATGATCAACTGTTACGATCAACAGATGATGGATTGTTACTGAATCTAACGGACTTTCTCAAGGTTTTACTTCACAATTATGTCACTAAAACATTTAAAATAGAATAGTTATATACTTAACACCCTTGAAGCCAATATGCCATTTAATAAAAAAAAAAGCGATACAGTAGACCAGCACACGCGTGAATGACTATTTCCCTTGAAAAAACTACTAGTCTTTAAGAAATGAGCGTTGGTTAGGATATAATGTCAGGCAAGAGTTGTTGTATACAATGAATTAATTTTCGAAAGTTACAGGTGCACTTATCATCTCCTTTTTGAAGAGCCAATAAAGGGCAGATAACCAAATTAATACATTCATCAAATATTGTTTGCATCTCATATCAACATTTTGATCTTGATATTTTTAGATTTTGGACTGTTCCAAATGCAAAGTTAGACAAGCCCCTTTTAAAATATCAGCATAGAAAAGGTTAAAGCATGCGTTTTATGATGGTCTTGCTGGAGCCAAATCATACGAAATTAGACCCAACAACGATGGTCACGATATCAGATTGTAGCTCTTATAGACTTTCGTGGTCATAATCGTTTTCGAAGATGCTTTGTTGATACCTGTATTAATATATGAAGAAGTTTATTTTCAAATATAAATTCAATAGGCCACATGACCTGTGTGAAAAACAAAATACACAAATAAACATCACAATTGATATAGCAAGTGGAGCACATTTACCAATTTACAAGTACAAAAATTCGTAAGAGGTAACATGTCGTTTCATACGGAGAAGGTGTTGTTCAAACGTAATAGCATATCCTTATCACCACTTTATATATACATGCTTAACAGGCAATACAATTTAATATAACACAATACAATACAATACAATACAATACAATACAATACAATATCATATAACATAACATAATACAAAATAATATGATACAATATGTCCATTTCAGGCAAGGTGCATATTGACAAAAGTGTGACACATTCACAACAATAAATGAAAATGTTATCAGTACATAAAATGTAAAGACAACACAACATTTATATTTACAACTTATTTGTACATTTTACATTACCATTACAAACCATATCTTAATTGAAAAGCTTTCATTACATATGTACATAAATTTCTAAGTTTAGAAACATTAGTGCATTTGAAAAGTTGTTTTAGTTTATACATGCTAGGATTGGACCAATAATACTTAGAAATAAATCTTTTACGGAGGTCAGAATATAAATTGTATTCAGTCATAAAATGGTATTCGTCTTCGATCTTATTACATTTAATACATTTTCTATCTTCACGTGGGATACTGTTTGGGCGATGCCACCTACCAGTTTCATTGGAAAGATTATGTGATGAGAGTAGTAACTTTGACATTGCTGCAATTAAATTATTACTGAAATTACAATTTAGATAAAACTGAAAGTTGAAAGGGACAATGGATTTGAAGAAGGTACTGCGTGGTGAATTATCAATTCTTGCATTCCAATTCTGTACATTATTATCACGCAATCGTTGTTTAAAATGACTCATAAAAGCAGTATATTGCGATCTTTGGCAACACAGTATCAGATTTGGTAAGGTCGGGAAAGATTGACCTGTGTTTTTCCTGATCGAAAAGATTGTCTGTGAGATTAATAACTTTTGGATGTTCTGATGAGCATACCCAAGATTTTCGATCATCAGTTAAATCATTAAATATCGATAATCCTATCTGCCCACGGAAGCAATATATTCGTTAATCTCCGTTTGGTTCCGTGATTTACCGATAATTGATCACACGCTGTGAAGAGAATCGTAAAACAATAAACGCCTAGGGGATAGTCATGTTGGACAACGAGCCAAAACACTAGGTTTAATCTTTATATGGTTAGAATAATGAAGTTCGTAATTTAGTGTTTTGTTTGTTTGTTGTATTGGGGTTTTACGCAGCTTTCAACATTATTTCAGTTATATATATATATATATATATATATATATATATATACTTTGCATGATACTCAAAATAATTTAAATTTTCAATTAATTTATTATTTGAATCGAACAATAATTGAGCCGTCCCGCGAGAAAATCAACATTGTGGTCTCTGCGTAAAGTATCTACACGGATCAGCCTAAGCATGCCGCGCAGGCTAACACGGACATACACTTCTGGATTTTCTGTTTCAGGAATCATTACTCTATACCTCTATCCCCCTGATAATGTGTCGGCCCGGATCAGTCTGTGCGGACTGCGCAGGCTAATCTAGGTCGATAAATTACGCAGAGGCCATAATGATGTTTTTTACTGTATTATTATTATTTATTTTATAAAATGATAATAATTATAAAAAACCTCCACAAAAGACAGAAACAGCAAATAAAGAAAACAGAAAAAACAAACACATATACTATTCGAAAGAATCTTATCAGGGATGTTTAATCACCAAATTACTTTCCGTCACTAAATGTTTTGAACGTTTCTTTTTTTAAGTTACAAAAACTTTATACACAATCTAATCTAATTAAGTTGTTCAACATTGAGAATCGTGTATACATGTAAAATGTGGCCGTTATATTACTTACATCATGTTGAAAGTTCTTGTTTTCCCAGTTTTACCAAAGATGTGTGCAGCAATGATTAGTCTGGAGTTGAACCAGTTCAACCCTTTAAAAATGCTGTCTTTTTCACAAAGTACTATATCAGCATGGATAATGAGCGCATATACATACAAATCAACTCTTGACTTTTCTATTTTGTCCGGTTTCGTTTATCTATTGTTTCAACATGAAACAGAGTGTCTTATTTCCCGTGTGATATTCAAAATACCACCTACGTACTTCTAATATCTACCGGACATTATCACTTGTGGTTTTAAACTTTTAAGTATGTTTCAAGTTGGAGGATAATAGGAATAGAGTTTGTGTAAAGGCCGTGATTGGCAATTGAAAAGGAGAATGCGGACACTGAGAAGTAGTTGTAGTAGTGTTAATAGTAGTTGTAATAGTATTGTAATAGCAGAAGTAGTAGTAGTAGTTGCAGTAGTAGAAGTAGTAGTAGTTGAATTAATAGTAGTAGTAGTAGTGGTAGTAATAATAATAATAATAATAGTAGTAGTAGTAGTAGTAGTAGAAGTAGTTGTAGTAGTAGTATGATAGTAGTAGTAGTAGTAGTAGTAGGAGTAGCAGAGCGGCAATGACAATGCCAATTTGTTATTCAAAAGTACGTAGGCCACCGGCCCAATATACATAATATCCACACGAGAAACATCAAGTATAGGCTATTACCTGGTATGGGCTTTTTTGCCTCAAACTAAGAAATGAAATAAAATAAAAAGTAAAGAGGAAAATACATTTTTGATAAATGTAGGACACATGTTTACGAAAAGTAAAAAATAATTTATAAAGGTCAATTTTTCTTCCATGCACACATTGTATTTCTGAAGAGACAGGAATAAAATAACATTGAAGATGTAGAAGTGCCGCATCCGAGACCGTTTGTACCTAAGAAATATATATTATAATATTTGATATACATCGATTATAAGTGAAGGGGGTACTTTCATTTTGTTCTTTGTCTATATGATATTGACAACGTTTATTGGACCTTAAAAAGACATATTTTTCGAAAAATAAAATATACATAATACAGATAGATAATTATATTTTGTGGAGCCTTTTGCACCTAAGCAATAACTTAATTAATAAAAGTATTATAGATCGTTAAAGTTACAACTACTCTTTATTTGTATATGGTAAATTATCCCCGATTACAAGTGCCGGTGAAATAATTCTTCCACATGACTCAACATACTGATCTCAATTTGTCAGGACGAAAAGACAGATTTTGGTTTTGGCCGTTTTGCGTAAATGCAAAAGTCTCATTATAATAATCACAGACCGACTTTATAAAGGTGTGGCGTTTAACTTTCCATTTCTATCGAGGTTGCACTTCAAGTTCTAATCAGATGCGTTCTCTTGTCTAACATAAAGGCGGACTGTGAACTCACTGGTGAGACCGTTCGTTGATGCAATAAGATCACAACTCGCGCGATGCGTCTCATTGATAAGGGTTTTGCCTTTGGTCAAAGTAGTATATATGTACATCCACTATTTGGTAGAATGTCGTTTAGCTTTGACTTTTTGAATCCCACTAACATGTATGTTTGACTTTGTAGATGAAGACTTTTGTACAATTGTGAAAAAAGGTGTAGAGGGGGTCTCCAAAATGAGCACATCTCCTTATTTTTCTACACTTTGGTAACAAAATTACAATTACAATTTCAAGATGTTTTATGTTCTCCTCATTTTCAGTCGAAGCAAAGGACCGTAACTCTTGGTTTTGAAAATAAATTGTGACCTGTTACTGCTTGACGTCATTTAGATATTGAGCCACTTCAGGCAAAACGGGAATCTAACAGATTTAGCGTTAAATCTTTCCCATATATAGTCGCTTTCAGACGCCTCTGGAGCAGACGACTTTTGAAAACATTGTTTTCAACTCTATTTAAAAGTGAAACTATCATTAAAGAAGATTTTTCACATTTTTGGCAAGATAATTACAAAGTCGTCTGTTACTGATTTGTTGTTTGTGGGAAAGGGTTAACAATTTTCAACAGAACATTCACCCTCCACATGTAAACATGTACATAAAGACCCACGTACGGATAAACGTGTGCCATTAAACTACAGAGGTATTAGTATTTTACCATGTGTTAGTACATTGTATAGCTCTATTTTGAATAAGCGAATCATGAAACATTTGTAAAGCAATATTTTACTAGCAGACGATCACAATGGCTTTCGGGGAAACAGATCATGTGAAGACCATGTATTTACCTTAAACTCCTTAATTAGGAATGATGTGAATGTTTATGCAGCCTTTATAGATAGACTTCGTAGCTGATCCTAAACGGAATAGACGGTTAAGTGTACAACTCTTTAAAATCAATGTTTGCTAATTCCGATTCGTGCATAAAGGTAAATGATAGATGCACAGACTGGTTTCCGTGCAAAAAGGGTTCAAAGCAGGGTGAAAGCATTTCTCCAACAATGTTTGCTTTCTTTATAAATGACCTCGTAACTGAGATAAATAGAGCCTTGACCTAGGAATATCAGTAGGTGAAACGAAAGGTGTCGTTATTATTATATGCCGATGATATTGTTTTTACCGCATCATCTGAAAACGATATACAGACAATACTTAATACTTTCACTGATTGGTGCAGGAAATGGCGTTTAAACTAATACATCAAAATCGAAGTGTATGCATTTTCGACTCAAGCGGCATAGAAGAACGGAATATCCATTAATTGTTGGCCGAACTGTGCTAGAAATTTTAAACTCGTACACATATCTTGTTTTTTTTTTTCGATGAATACTTGGATTATATAGCACATTGCGAGGCAATATCAAAAGGTACTGGAAGAGCGTTGGGTGGAATAGTCTCGAAAGTATACAAAGTGAACGATAGCTCTAGATTCCTGCATCAACCAATGGACTTCCAATATACAACAATCCCCCAAAAACTAAGAACTTATAATCTGTTTAAAAATAATCTCCAACTTGGAACATATGCTCATATTTAGCTCAGCTAAGATGTGGTATATTACCTTTACGGATTGAGACCGGTCGATATGTTGGGGAACAGATAGATATGCAAACATGTGTATTCTGCAATAAGACAGATACTGAAACAGAAACTCATTTCGTGATAGTTTTTGACTGCTACAGTGAAATACGTAGAAACGTATTTAGTGATATATTTGAACACATTCGACTTAGTACACCTATCACCAGAGCTAAATTTGTGTTCTTTTAATGAAACATCATGCGCAAAAGTTATTTAAATATGTTGCAAAAGCGTTTTGCCATAGAAGGAGTTTTATTTATAATCACCGATGAAGACTTAGATGATTGATTGCTCGATTTATTTTTTGATTTTGAATGATTGATTAATATGTTAATTGTTTAGTTTGTAAATTTGCTAGTTACTCCATTCATTTATGTATTCATTCATTCATTCGTTCACTCGTTCGTTCGTTCATTCGTACATTCATTCATCCATTCATTTATTCAGTTGATTGACGATGAATTAGTTGTTTGGTTGGGTGACTGGCTAATTGATTGATGATTGATTGATTGATTTATTCGCTGTTTCATTACTGTGCTCATGTTGATATTATGTCCTCTGCCAGTTTTATTTAAAGTCTGTATGTTAATGTGACCTTTACTTTTCGTTTCGGTAAAGGCGTTTCAAACATACATGTTATATTAATCACACTATTGTTTAAGAATGTTTCAGGTTACACATGTATTATTTTGAATCCGTGCTACGTTCTCCTTTCAAGGGAGGGCCGTACTTAGCGGTTGCAACATTAAAACATATTTCAAATCATACTGGATATGCAGTGAATAGAAATACTACCTGTATTAACATGATTCGTTCAATTATGTGGTTATTTCACGGATGACCTGTTATGATATTTAAACTTATGTAATTACCGGTACGTTAATCGTTCTATTAAAATTCAACAGTAGAATCCTTACATGTTAAAGCACGTTGCTTTCTAAAGTACATCATACCTTCTAAAATTCTTAGCAACTCTGAAATATTGATGTCTTCGTTCACAAGGGGATGCAATACGCTGTAGCTTCTGCCTGCTCGATCGAGACCATCGATAGAATTATAGATGTATATATATGTATATATGTATATAGACTCCATGAACAAACATTGATAAGATTACATGAACTTACGTACATGGAAATTACCTTTATATATAGTGACATATAGACCCATGGGGCCGGGTGTTTTTCCAACAAACTTTGTATTATTTTTGATTATATGCTTTACACATGTCACTTTAACCCTTTTCCTCATATAGACGCTTTCTGACGCCTCTGCAGCAGACGGCTTTTTGAAAGCATAGTGACAAAAGAAGAAATTGCTCAAAACCAGCAAGTTCGTCTTTTGCCATAAATGTTTTCCACTTTTAGTCATAGGTTATCCTTTCAATTATAGAGATTTTCTATTTTTTAACAAATATGTTCAAAGTCGTCTGCTGCAGAATTGTCATATGGGTGAAATAGTTAATAACATATTTACTTCCTTACTTTACTTAATGTACGAGCACTACAGCTCTCTTGAAAATAAAACTTTAGTTCAGGGACGTAGATAAGAGGAATAAGTAACTTAATTATATCCTATAATTTCACCCGTCCCAACAATTGTAGCTAGAAAAACTGAAAAAGTATTGAACATATGAAAATAGATACTTTCTGAAAATTTAAACATTTCTCTATTGCAATGTATGAAACAAATTTAAAACATTACATTTTTTGATTATCTTTGATCATTTTGAATACTATTTATGGAAAATTTGTCCAAAACAACAATACCTGGGTGTTTTAAACCAGTAATTTTTCGAATTACATAATTCAAGTCTAAATATTTATCTTTTGTTTTAGTTGAAAGTTTAAGGTTTCAGAATATGTATATTTTGTACAGGTGCCACTTATGACTTCAAAGTTTTTATTTGCTACAGAACGTAGAATGTTGGACAATTAATTTTGTCCTTGTGATATTTTAATCAGATAACAGCCGTAAAAAGGGAGCTGCTTATCCCTCTTATCTACGTCCCTGTTTAGATAGACGTTTATTATCTTCCCTGTCTGATTAATTCAAAGTTTCAACAACTGCGATGATTTTTTCATTGCAGTTAATCTCTTACGTTTTTTTTAAAAACAATTTTGACATTTTCTTGCAAAACCATCATTGATGTGTAATGTTTAATACTATATTAACAGGAACTTTGTATAAAACTACTTAATCATATATAGTTTGTACCTTTTCATTTAATTTCAGTTCCCTTTCACTTTTTCTAACATACAATATGAGATGTAAATAAAGGTTATTTCTTACAACATATCTACAGCAGGCGTACTTGGAAACATCTGGGAAAACTTGGGAACAATTTATATAAAGTTGAAAACATTTTGACAACAGATAGAAATTGCTCTTAATGAGCAATTTCTCCTTTTGCCAAAATGTTTTCAAAATGCGTCGGCTGTAGAGGCGTGTGAAAGAGTCCGTATGTTAGAAAGGGTTAAATTGATACCATTTTAGGCACTACAACCGTAATGTCACGATGCTGTATTAATGCTTAAGGGAAGATATGACTTACAACGAAGACGCTGTCGAACTATTATCCCTGCCTTTATTCCCATACCTTTCAATCAATGTAGACTCAGAGCATTTATAAGTAGAATTATTATTATTTCGAGTAAAAAACTCTGAGAAAAAAATGAAATCTAGCAAAATGGAAAGGTTATCTTTATTCTTAAATAATTAATTCATCATAATACTTTATTCTTAATCAAAGTACTGAAAGTTTCAAACGTTTAAGAGGGAGATGCAGATGTGCATATATAAATATATATCTAAAAAGATCCCCACCACAATACACAAGTAATTATGTATCAGGCCAGAATGAAATGTTTCCAAGGACATAATTTCTTGTTGGTCATGTGAAAATTAATTGATCCCAACTCCGAGTCTATCATTCGGTCCAAACGGTCTAAGATCACTCTCTGTCCGTCGTCGTTAACTTTTAGCTTTAAACAACATCTTCTCCTAAACCACTTGACCCATTTCAATATAACTTCTCAGGAATGTTCATTTGGTAGACCTCTTCTAAAGTTGGTCAAATATTTAAATTATATGGAGAACTTTGGTTGCCTCGGCATGAGCAAAGGGAAAAAATACCAATTTTTAAATTTCTTCTTCTCCAAGTCCGATTCCAATATAATTTGGTAAAAATTATCCTTGTGTGACCCTCTTCAAAAACTGTTCAAGCTATACTGATTGGTTGAAAGAATCCATTATTATGAAAGTGATTGTCTGCTTTTAAGAAAATTGCATAGAAATCTTACTTCAGTGATCCTGTTCTTTATTTGTTCAAGCCATATTGATTGGTTATAAAATCATAGCAACCAGTCGTAAACACAAAGAGGTAAATTGAACTTTTAGCTACAAATGACAACTTCTACCAGTTCACTAGACCAATTTCAGCTAAACTTCATAGGAATGTTCCTTTGTTGATCCTCTTTCAAAAATGTTCAAAGACTAACATTTTGTCGAGAATTTTGGTTGCTGCAGAATCAAAAAGTGAGAAAAATTATCAACATTTTAATTTCCTCTCCTCCAGAATCCGCCTGTCCGATTCCAAGATAATTTGTAAGAGATGTTCCTTGAGTGACCCTCTACAAAACCTGTTCAAGCCATATTGACTTGTTGAAAAACAGAGCAGCAAGGCGGGATCATAAAGGAGCAAAAGTGAAGAAACGTTAAAATAGAAAGCCGCATTGGACCGATATCAACAACATTTCCCAGGAATGTTCCTTTGGTGGTCCTCTTTTAAATTGTCTAAATATTTAATGCCTTATTCAAAATGGCCTTTACTGATAAGCTATTGCATGAACCGGTCCTTGCAGTTTTATTTCCACTCCGGATTAAATGTTATCAGATATTTTCTACTAATTTCCTATCATTCAGGTGATCTATTTGGGGCCATCTTGGCTCTCTTGTTTTATGATAATATTACCCAATAGCTCTATGGAAACCCTACCTACAGTACAGTACAGTACAGTACAGTACAGTGTCTTCTCATTTATTTACTGTGTTTGTGTTTATAATTTATATCTTTGAACTAATGTATACAAGAGGACCACCAAAAGAACATTCCTTTGAAGATTTATTAACATTTGCCAAGTGGATTAGGATGAGATGTCATTTAAAGCTAAAAGTTCAATCAATATGGCTTTAAAGAATTATGAAGAGGGTCACTGAAGGAATATCAGCCAAGAACTTTCATAAGAATGGAGTTTTAAATTGTTGTCATTTTATCCTTTTCTGATGCCGCTTCAATTATTTTTTGTTCAACCAATTTATATGGATTGAAATATTTTAAAAGAGAGTCACTGAAAGATCATTTCTACTTAATTACCTTTGAATCGGACAAGCTGATTTAGAGGAGAAGAATTTTAAATACTGTAGATTTTACTCCCTTTCTGATACCCCAGCAACCAAAGTTTAACACAGAATGTAAGTCTTTGAACAATTTTAAAAGAGGACCAACAAAGGAACATTCCTGGAGTTTTACATAGAATATATATCTTTGAACTTAATTAAAAAAAGGACCACTAAAGGAACATTCCTTTGATTTTTGTTTTAAATTTGTCCAGTGGATAACTCATTATCATAATGATGAGATATCATTTGAAGCTTAATGTTCAATTACTCCTTTTCTGATCCCACCTGGTTTCTTTGACTTTCAACCAATCAATAAGACTCAAAAACATGTAGAGGGTCAATGAAAAATTATTTAGAAATCAGACAAGCACTTTGATAAGAATTTATTTTTAAAATGTTGTTATTTTGCCCCTTTTCTGAATCCGCCTGATTGCCGTGTTTAAAAAGTTATATTTGTCGTACAATGAACATGTCTACCACAGTCATACAATGAACATGTCTACCACATTCATACAATGAACATGTCTTTCACATTCATACAATGAACATGTCTACCACATTATATTCGTATCAGACAAGCGAATTCAGAGGAAAAATAATTTTAGAAATTGGTCATATTTTACCCAGCTAGTTCTCCGTAGAAAGTAAATATACTAAAAATGTCTTCATTTGCCGAAATAATTCCAAATATCGTCTGTTGCAGAGGCGTCACAAAATGTCTATATGTGGGTCACGGATGAAATATCAGGTTTATTTTTCTGAATATTTCAGAAAAGTATAGAAAACATTGTGGCAAAAGGAGATATTGCTCTCTATGACGCCTTTTTAGCATACAACTTTTGACGCCTTTGTAGCATACAACTTTTCGTGAGCAATATTTCTCCTTTTCCACTAATGATTTAAACTCTTCATTTTAATAATTTCAATAAGATATATTTTTTCCTCATTATTATTTTTCATCGCAAACGACATGAAACATGTCATATCTGGGTAGGGTTGAATTACTTTCATATGAATGAAAATAGTTTAACCCATTTTCCCTCATACAGAAGCATTTTGACACCTCTGCAGCAGATGAAAAAATTGACACCCAAAGCAAAAGAATCATGATGAGCAATTTCTATTTTTGACCAAATGTTAGCAACTCTATTTAATAAGTATATTTTATTTATATATATATTTTTTAAATATTTTATTTATATATATATTTTTTAAATATTTTATTTATATATATATATTTTTAAATATTTTGCCAATGTTTTCAAACTTTTCTGCGGCAGACTTGTTGTAAGTGGATCGACTTAAAGAATGCATAACCTTGAACTTTAAATAAAAGGAGGTTTCAGTTTAATGAAGTAACCTATAGATATACACACACAATTAACGGGCAACCCTTCTCTAATGGCCCTATTCCACTACGACCACGAATCCCACGAATCATCAAAAGTGGCTAAATTTTAGGATTCGGGAGGATTCGTGATATTTTGCAAATTTTCTGGTCTAATTCGTGACGATTCATTTACGATACATATATTTGGTTCGGCTGGAGTCCCGCGAGAATTGACTACGATGTATAAGAATCTATTACGAATACTGCCCGGACGTTAGGAATCAGTTACGACTACGCTAAGAACACACCGAATACATGTACGAATCAGGTACGAATACATATTCTGTGGGATTACCTACGAATCGATTACGTTTCAGTTACGATGCCCAAGAACGCACTACGAAGTTGTTACGAATAAGCTACGATTTTTTTGATCGTGGAGTTCGGGGCCAAAACTTTGAACAGTTCAAAACTTTTGTCACGAATTCCCGATCGCTCAAGAATTGCAAGAACCGACTACGAATATATACGAATGAGTTAAGAACTTCGCGAAATGATTACGATCCATCTACGAATCCTAAAATTTAGCTATTTTTGGTGATTCGTGGGATTCGTGGTCGTAGTGGAATAGGGCCATAAAATAACAAACAAACGTAATTAGTCGTCTTCCACCAATGGATTAACAGTTCACATGGAAGAGCAGCCGGGTGCTTGGAAAGACTGTTGTCTAGTGTATACTGCTGGTAGAAAGCGAGGAAACAAATTTCTTAGCGATCTGGCCTCCGTGATATGACTGACAAATTGTTGTGAACAGCATTAAATCCATATCAATCAATCAATCCTTTTAAAACAGACACACAATCTGTTATATTTATCTTTACCCGTTCACATCTGTAGACATTTTATGATGCCTCTACAAAAGAATGTTTTTGAAAACATTAGATAAAAGGACAAATTGCTAAATTTGAGCAATTGTAAGTTGTCTGCTTCAGATTCGTTGTATGTGAGAAAGTTTAAAAAATCAATCAATCAAATAGTTTGCATTGAGCTAATTATTAAAAAATCATCTGCTTCGAAGTCATCACAAATTGTCTATGAGAGGGAAAGGGTTGCATCACATAAAGCTTGTTGGTATAGTCCTTTATGCCATTTTCAACATTTATTTTGTTATATAACATCATTTCCCGGGTAAGTTACTGGTACTTCTGGTCAGTTTGATCCTGACACCAGCGAGTCAGTTATAATGCTCATTCCTGAATCCTGAGCCCAAAGCAGGAACAGCCAATAATTTCCTTTTTTTTAGAGTCTTTAATATGACCTCACTGGGGATCAAATCCACAAGTTCCTGCACCCAATGCAGACACTCTACCTCAACACTAACAATGTGGTACATAATTATAATGTACATGAAGACTTAGCATTCTTGTTCCTTCTGTAACAGGTTTAGAAAAGACTGTTGCCATTTCTCTTTCTCTTCATTGGTTGTTCACATCTGTTTTAATGTATTAAAAAACCAATAGAACCTAAAAAATATAAAGACTGGTTCACAAACTGATTTGTGTTCATAAATAGTTGACCAACCCTTAACAAAGACATCATTATGAGCAAATATCGCCTTTGGACACTTTTGACCCTTTCCCTCATACGACAATTCTGCAGCAGACGACTTTGAACATATTTTGTCAACAAATTGAAAATCTCTATAATTGAATAGATAACCTATGACTATAAGTGGAAAACATTGTGACAAAAGGAGAAATTGCTCGTTTTGAGCAATTTCTTCTTTTGTCACTATGTTTTCAAAAAGCCGTCTGCTGCAGAGGCGTCAGAAAGCGTCTATATTAGGGAAAGGGTTAACACCCCCTTCCCACATACTACTACTCTTCAGCAGCCGAATTTAAATCATTTTGGCAAAAATATCTAAAACCTCTAATAACCTGGCAAAAGGGGGAAACAGCAGACGACTTATGAAAACTTATTTTGACAAAAGGAGAAATTGATTGAAACAAGAAATTTTTGTTTTTGCGCCAGTGTTTTCAACTCTTTCAGTTAGTACACTTTCATTATTAGGGTTTTCCATTGTTTTGCAAAAATGTTTTCAATGTCGTCTGCTGAATATTTATTGTATATGAGAAAGGGTTAAAACCTTATATCTTATTAATGGTTCAACTTCTAAAAATAATGGTGTTTCAAATCGACGTTGTTAGCAACTATTTTATTTATTCTATGAAACAGTAATGAGACTGTTAGATGTATGTGATGTGTATGATGATATCATATCGAGGGCTTGGCGTGAAACGGTTGTAACTAAAAACCTATTTTGAAAACCCTGGTTTAGGGGCAATTTTGACCACTTTGTAAACAATGCAAATTTAGGTGCCATTGCTCAGAACGAGCAATGGCACCTAAATTTCTATTGTTTACCAAGACAAATTATTTAACGCTTTTAAAGACTTTATGGCGAGGTGATTAACCTTGGTAAAACAAACACAAATTTTAGTTACAACCTTTTCACGCCAAGCCCTCGATATGTCTACGGTTGAATAAACAGGCAAGTATCTCTCTTATAATGAATGCTAAACACTTTTCCCTCATGCACCCGTCTTTTTTTTTAAAAAACATAGATGGAAAAGGAGAAATTATCATTGTTCATTATTATAAAATGCAAATTTTTCAATTTTGTATGAAACTAAAACTTCAAATTTCTTCAGACATTTTCAAAACAGATAACTCTTTCTCATCAGGGTAGTTCCATTTAACGCCGAAGCAGTTACCTGCTTTACCTTTCCCACATACAACAAATCTGCAGCAGACAACTTCGAAAACATGTACAAAAAAGTAGGGAAAATAGTTTTAAATGAAAAGTCATTTATTGAATAGAGTTGAAAACATTATGGCATAAAGAGAAATTGTTCATTATATGTCTTTTATTTGGAAAGGGTTAATACATTTTTGACTCGTTGAATGGAGTTGAAATCATTGAGGCAAAGGGAGAAATTGCAATATCTCCTTTTGCGGCAATGTTTTCAAAAGTTGTCTGCTTCAGAGGTGTCAAATGTGTTTGTATGTGGGAAAGGGTTCATAAATATGCCAATTTTAGACTTACATAAAATTTAAATTTAAATTTTAAGCGCAGATGCAACATATTTTCGTTATGATAACATCGTGGGGGAAATGGATCCTTGTTTTCCAGTTTAGTCTGCTGCAGAACCTCTCTCACATAAAATAAATCTGAAGTAAATGACTTTCATATATATATAGTGCACAAATATGGAAAATCTTAAAAAAAAAAAAAAAGGTTCTTCATTGAATAGAGTTGATAACATTATGGCAAAGTAATTAAGAAGCTCTACAGCCATTCGGTAACAATTAAATCTCAATAGTCATATAAGACAAACAGCCCCCAAATGTTTTCGACCAATCAATATGGCTTGAATGAATCTTGTAGAGGGTCACCCAAAAACATTTCTACAACATTATTTGAAATGGTCCAAATAGTTGCAGAAGACAAGATTTCACTAAAGCCAATATAACAGCCCAACCCCTGGCATCCATGTTTTTTAACCAGTCAATACATCTTTAACAAATCTAATGGATTGTCACCCAAGAATCATTCTTTAAAATAAGATAACGAGTTGGTTCGCTCACTTGAGTAGTGGATTTCATTTGTTATGCCAACCACATACTCAAGCACAATAACTCATTTTGCGATCAGGTAAGCCAATACAAGAGGCTCAAGGAACCAGGCGCAATAGTTTGTCTGAATACTATCTTAATATTACAAACAAATCTACTTTGACAGACAAAATAGATGTTCATCAACTATTTCTTTAACTAGAGGAAACAAAGAGTTACAATTTACAAAGCGTAATTTGTAGTAGTGTTTACAAACTTGTGTATATTGGCATAGTGATATTCTAATAATTTAGACACTTAAATATGACTTGTAATTTTATTTGGTTACCTAGAATAAGTGGAATTTATTTTACATATTTGACTTTTGCTTATGTTTGAATCGGTAATTTAGTCTAGAATTTCATGTACATTTTGTTGGCGTACTGAATTTAGTAGATTTGTGTTCTCAGTCATTTACATCACGCGACTTCAACAGTTCACTTGTAACTATGGTAGCCTTGCTATCACAATATCTGTGAACTGTGTATAAGCACGCGTTGGCCTAAAACATTCAGGTGTGACAGAGCCATGAGTAACTCAAGCGTTTGCAAGCGCGTGCAGTCACACGCTGGAAATCTTAGGTATGTTGAAACATGTAGTTTTGCCTCAGCTTATGACAGCGTGTCCCAGCGTGTTCCAGCGTGAGAGTAATGCGTTCATCGCGTTGTTAACTCTGGCATAGCGTTTACCAGCGTGTTGCCGAAATTCAAACACGTTACTCACGCGTTGGCATAAAACGCTCTGGTGTGACAGGGCCATACTATCAAGGAAGACATAGGGGATACAAGTGTGTTTATATTGTCACGTACATGTAATTCCTGACGGAATAAAATATATTTAAAGGTTTTCATTTTGAAGATAATGATTTTGCTTGTTTTAGTAGGTAACTATTCCAAAAATCGAAGCTCTTAACTGACCATTTAAGTGTCAATACGTTAAGAAAGTAAGAGAGCATCATTGGCATATTAAGACTGTCCTAACATCGATCACTCAGACGAGTGTTAGCATAATCCACCTATCGAATTATAGCTTTACACTTACACATGTTCGAGTACTAGCTTTATCCATCAATATAATTACAGCTTTTCACTTACGCATAGCCGGTAATAGCTGAATCCACCTATCGAATTAAAGCTTTTCACTTACATATAGCCGGTACTAGCTGAATCCACCTATCGAATTAAACCATTTCACTTACACATAGCCGGTACTAGCTGAATCCACCTATCGAATTAAAGCTTTTCACTTACACATAGCCGGTACTAGCTGAATCCACCTATCGAATTACAGCTTTTCACTTACACATGGCCGAGTGCTAGCTGTATCCACCTATCGAATTACAGCTTTTCCCTACCTCATGGCCGAGTGCTAGCTGTATCCACCTATCGAATTACAGCTTTTCACTTACTCATAGCCAAGTGCTAGCTGTATCCACCTATCGAATTACAGCTTTTCCCTGTCTCATGGCCGAGTGCTAGCTGTATACACCAATCGAATTAAAGCTTTTCACTTACTCATGGCTGAGTGCTAGCTGTATCCACCTATCGAATTACAGGTTTTTACTTACAAATGGCCGAGTACTACCTGAACCCACCTATCGAATTGCAGATTTTCACTTACACATGGTCGAGTGCTAGCTGAATCCACCTATCGAATTACAGCTTTTCCCTGTCTCATGGCCGAGTGCTAGCTGTATCCATCTATCGAATTACAGCTATTCACTTACTCATGGCCGAGTGCTAGCTGTATCCACCTATCGAATTACAGATTTTCACTTACACATTGCCGAGTGCTAGATGTATCCACCTATCGAATTACAGCTTTTCACTTACTCATGGCCGAGTGCTAGCTGTATCCACCTATCGAATTACAGATTTTCACTTACACATGGCCGAGTGCTAGATGTATCCACCTATCGAATTACAGCTTTTCACTTGCACATGGCCGATTGCTAGTTGAATCCACCTATCGAATTACAGCTTTTCACTTACACATGGCCGAGTACTATGTGAATCAACCAATCTAGTTTCAGCTTTTCACTTACACATGGTCGAGTGCTAGCTGATTACACCTATCGAATTACAGCTTTACACTTACACATGGCCGAGTGCTTGCTGAATCCACCAATCAAATTACAGCTTTTCACTTACACATGGCCGAGTGCTAGCTGAATCTACCTATCGCATTACAGATTTTCACATACACTTTGCCGAGTGCGAACTGAATCCACAAATCGAATTAAAGCTTTTCACTTACTCATGGCCGAGTACTAGTTGAATCCATCTATCGAATTACAGATTTTCATTTACACATGGCCGAGTACTAGCTGAATCAACCAATATAATTACAGCTTTTCACTAACACATGGCTGAGCGCTAGCTGATTCCACCTATCGAATTACAGCTATACACTTACACATGGCCGAGACTAGCTAAATCCACCAATACAACTACAGCTTTTCACGTACACATGGCCGAGTACTAGCTTAATCAACCAATATAATTACAGATTTTCACTTACAAATGGCCGAGTACTAGCTGAATCAACCAATATAATTACAGCTTTTCACTAACACATGGCCGAGTGCTAGCTGAATCCACCTATCGAATAAAAGACTTTCACTTACACTTGGGGCCGAGTGCTAGCTGAATCGAAATGATCGAATTAAAGCTTTTCACTTACTCATGGTCGAGTACGAGATGAATCCACTAATTCAATTACAGATTTTTACTTACACATGGCCGAGTACTAGCTGAATCCACCTATCGTATTACAGCTTTTCACTTACACATGACCGAGTGCTAGCTGAATCCACCAATATAATTACAGCTTAACACTTACACATGGCTGAGTACTAGCTGAACCCACCTATCGAATTACAGCTTTACACTTACACATTGCCGAGTACTAGCTAAATCCATTTATCGAATTACAGCTCTTCACTTACACATGGCCGAGTACTAGCCGAAAGTATCGAATTACAGCTTTTCACTTACAAATGGCCGAGGACTAGCTGAATCAACCAATCAAATTACAGCTTTTTCCTTACACATGGCTGAGCGTTAGCTGAATCAACCAATCGAATTACAGCTATAGACTTACACATGGCTGAGCGCTAGCTGATTCCACCTATCGAATTACAGCTATACACTTACACATGGCCGAGTGCTAGCTGAATCCACCAATATAACTACAGCTTTTCACTTACACATGGCCGAGTGCTAGCTGAATCCACCAATCGAATTACACCTTTTCACTTACACATGGCCGAGTACTAGCTGAATCCACCAATATAATTACAGCTTTTCAATTACACTTGGTCGAGTACTAACTGAATCCACCTATCGAATTACAGCCTTTCACTTACACATGGCCGATTGCTAGCTGAAGTCACTTATGGAATTACAGCTTTTCACTTACATATGGGCGAGTACTAGCTGAATCCACCTATCGAATTACAGCTCTTCACTTACACATGCCCGAGTACTAGCTGAATCCACCTATCGAATTACAGCTTTTCACTTACACATGGCCGATTGCTAGCTGAAGTCACTTATGGAATTACAGCTTTTCACTTACACATGCCCGAGTACTAGCTGAATCCACCTATCGAATTACAGCCCTTCACTTACACATGTCCGAGTACTAGCCGAAAGCATCGAATAACGGCTTTTCACGTACAAATAGCCGTGTGCTAGCTTATTCCACCTATCGAATTACAGCGTTTCACTTACAAATGGCCGAGTGCTAGCTGAATCAACCAATCGAATTACAACTTTTCCCTTACACATCGCCGAGTGCTAGCTTATTCCACCTATCGAAATACAGCTTTCCACTTACACATGGCCGAGCGCTAGCTGAATCTACCAATATAACTACAGATTTTCACTTACACATGGCCGAGTGCTAGCTGAATCCACCAATCAAATCACAGCTTTTCACTTAGACATGGCCGAGTACTAGCTGAATCCACCTATCGAATTACAGCTTTTTACTTACACATGGCCGAGTGCTACCAGAGTCCACCTATCGAATTACAGCTTTCCAGTTACACATGGCCGAGCGCTAGCTGAATCTACCAATATAACTACAGCTTTTCACTTAGACATGGCCGAGTACTAGCTGAATCCAGCTATCGAATTACAGCTTTTCACTTACACATGGCCGAGTACTAGCTGAATCCACTTATCGAATTACAGCTTTTTAATTACACATGGCTGAGTACTAGCAGAGTCCACTTATCGAATAAAAGCTGTTCACGTACACATTGTCGAGTACTAGCTGAATCCATCTATATAATTACAGCTTTTCAATTACACTTGGTCGAGTACTAACTGAATCCACCTATTGAATTACAGCTTTTCACTTACACATAGCCGAGTGCTAGCTGAATCCACATGGCCGAGTACTAACCGAAAGTATCGAATTACAGCTTTTCACTAACAAATGGCCGAGTACTAGCTGAATCAACCAATCGAGTTACAGCTTTTCCCTTACACATGGCCGAGTGCTAGCTGAATCCACCAATCGAATTACAGCTTTTCACTTACACATTGCCGAAAGCTGAGTCCACCTATCGAATAACAGCTTTTCACTTACACATGGTCGAGTACTAGCTGAATCCACCAATCGAATTACAGATTTTCACTTACACATGGTCGAGTACTAGCTGAATCCACCTATCGAATTACAGCATTTCACTTACACATGGCTGGGTGCTAGCTGAATCCACCAATCGAGTTACAGCTTTTCACTTACACATGGCCGATTGCTAGCTGAATCGATCAATCGAGTTACAGCTTTGCACGTACACATGGTCGAGTAATAGCTGAATCAACCAATCGAATTATAACATTACACTTACTTATGGCAGAGTGCTAGCTGAATCGACCAATCAAATTACAGCTTTATACTTACACGTGGCCAAGTGCTAGCTGAATCCACCAATCGACTTACAACTTTACACTTACTTATGGCAGAATGCTAGCAGAATCAACCAATCGAATTACAGCTTTTCACTTACACATGCCTGCGTGCTAGCTGTATCCACTCCCAATATAATTACAGCTTTTCATTTACACATGGCCGAGTGCTAGCTGAATCCACCAATCGAATTACAGTTTTTGACTTTAATATGCCCGAGTGCTCGCTGTGTCAGGGCAATCTGACGGCACATTTGTTTTCAACTGCGTAATCATGAGTTTTCAAGCAATCGGCCATGTGTAAGTGAAAAGCTGTAATTCGATAGGTGGATTCAGCTAGTACTCGGCATGTGTAAGAGAAGAGCTGTAATTCGATAGGTGGATTCAGCTAGTACTCGCCCATGTGTAAGTGAAAAGCTGTAATTCCATAAGTGACTTCAGCTAGCAATCGGCCATGTGTAAGTGAAAGGCTGTACTTCGATAGGTGGATTCAGTAAGTACTCGACCAAGTGTAATTGAACAGCTGTAATTATATTGGTGGATTCAGCTAGTACTCGGCCATGTGTAAGTGAAAAGCTGTAATTCGATTGGTGGATTCAGCTAGCACTCGGCCATGTGTAAGTGAAAAGCTGTAGTTATATTGGTGGATTCAGCTAGCACTCGGCCATGTGTAAGTGTATAGCTGTAATTCGATAGGTGGAATCAGCTAGCGCTCAGCCATGTGTAAGTGTATAGCTGTAATTCACTTACACATGACCGAGTGCTAGCTGAATCCACCAATATAATAACAGCTTAACATTTACACATGGCTGAGTACTAGCTGAACCCACCTAGCGAATTACAGCTTTACACTTACACATTGCCGAGTACTAGCTAAATCAATTTATCGAATTACATAAATTGATTTAGCTAGTACTCGGCAATGTGTAAGTGTAAAGCTGTAATTCGCTAGGTGGGTTCAGCTAGTACTTAGCCATGTGTAAGTGTTAAGCTGTTATTATATTGGTGGATTCAGCTAGCACTCGGTCATGTGTAAGTGAAAAGCTGTAATACGATAGGTGGATTCAGCTAGTACTCGGCCATGTGTAAGTAAAAATATGTAATTGAATTAGTGGATTCATCTCGTACCATGAGTAAGTGAAAAGCTTTAATTCGATCTTTTCGATTCAGCTAGCACTCGGCCCCAAGTGTAAGTGAAAAATAACCTACGAAGCCTACTCTCCCGAGATCTGAAAAAATAGACGGTGCGATTATATAAATGCTTGATTGATAGAGACTTAACGCAGTTTTCAACACCTTTTCAGTTATATCACGCCGACCAATTCACTTATTCACTTACTCATTTGTTTTCTATCTTTCTCACACCCGTACTTCACGCAGCATACTTTACAAGCAACTGTCTTAAATTGACGTCTATTCGGATCATTTTACAGACATATGATATTTTGTAGAACTGTTATGCAATGTAGTTTGGACTTGACATGTTGCCAACTGATTAATTATTAAACTTCCACTTCTCTGATTTTTTAAATTGAACTATGTTGACGATTGATCGATCAATTAACTGTTTTATTCTCTTCAAGTCTTATCTGTTTATAACACTCCTTAGTTAAAATCAATTATGAATAACCTACGATGCCTACTCTCAGAGATCTGAAAGAAAAAATTGACGGTGCGATTATATATATAATCGATTGATAGAGGCTTAACGCCATTTTCAACACTTGTTCAGTAATATCCCGCCGACCAATACACTTACTCATATGTTTCCTATCTTTCTCACACCGGTACTACGCTTTCAAAGCAACTGGCTGCTTTTCCACAAAGACTGTTAGTCTATTGGTGAAAGACGAATGGCGCTGGTCACAGTGGCTTTTGTCAAATGTCGGAAAAGAATTTTGGCCAAGCTGGGTAACGAACTCACAACCCCTGGATTAACAGGCCGCGACGCTACCGACTGAGCTACCGGGGCTAGATTTATTTAAATGGACTTTAATAAATAAGAAATTACATTTGTTTCTACAATTATTGAACCTCGTCAAGCAACTTTTTCATTAATGAGCCGTCCCGCGAGAAAACCAACATTTTGGCTTCTGCGAAATGTATCGATCCAGATCAGCCCGCGCAGTCCGCGCAGACTGATCCGGGCCGACACATTCCGTCAAAGGGGGATAGGGGTATAGAGTATATGATTCCTGAGACACAAAATACATAAGAGGCGAAATGATCTATCCGGATAAGCCTGCGCGGCATAATTATGCTGATCTGGGTCGATACATTACGCAGAGGCCATAATGTTGGTTTTCTCGCGGGACGGCTCATTTGTTTATTTGTTTGTGTTTGTTTTACGCCGCTTTCAACTTTTATTTCAGTTATTCTCCTTTTTAGCAACTCGGAGTGATACTGTACCTTGACATCATTTTAAGACATATTTACATAAACCTAGTTGCGCTTCACTTCAAGTTGTATGTCAGAAGGTACACTCACGTATGCTTACAATATATTGATTGATTGATTGATTGATTGGTTGGGGTTTAACGCCGTTTTCAACAATTGTTCAGTCATATCACGGCGGCCAGTTCACCCACCCATATGTTTCTCGGCTTTCACACACCAGTACTTCATACAACATTCTTTCCAAGCAACTGGCTGCTTTTCCACATAGACTGATAGCCAATTGTTGGAAGACGAATGAGGCTTAGCATAGTGATTTTTGTCAAACAGAATATTGGCCGATCTGGAGTTCGAACTCACAACCCCTTGATTGACAGCCCGAGTCACTACCGACTGAGTTACCGGGGCTCTGCGTTTACCATATATACGGACGATGAAGAATCCGGTTCCCCAAAGTCTTCACTGAAAAGAAATGCATTTAGACCCTACATCTCTAGATACGGCTTTATTCATTTTCCTAGTTCACGGTATCTATTATATATTTTATTATTTAGTGTTGTTCGTCTAAGAGATCATCTGCTGCAAATGCTTCAACCCATGCATTTGCTGATCTGTATTAATGTTATTTAAAATATATTGGCAAACAGTTTTTTTCCACGATGTTTTCAAACTAAGTTATCTGCTGCAAATGAAAAATGGGAAAAAACACACACACAAACACAACAAAACAAATATATATACACTTGTATACGTTTTGGAAAGATAATCAAATCAATTTTATTGAAATTTAAACAAATTCATTCTAATTATCATAACCTAATGTCACTCTTGTACATATAATGAATTATTTATATATATATATATATATATATGTTGTATTATGGGCCGGTGGCCTATATACTTGATACTTGATACTTGATACTAGATACTTATTATTTAGTGAACATAATCTTACTGATTTTTTCATGAGTACAAAGCAATTAAAATATCAAAGACAATCCGATACCTACTAGTCCCTCGTGGTTTATTTTGTGAAAACATAAAATCGGGACAGACAAAAATGTTTTGTTTTCTGAAATCCTTAAAACAAACTGCAAAACATAATCTAGAACAACAACAGTATTTTGCACAAGTATCACGTATATATTCAAGTATAGAGGCCACCGGCCCATAATACAACATACACATACAAAACATTATATGTACAATAGTGACATTAGCTTATGCTAATTTGAATTTGTTTAAATTTCAATCAAATTGATTTGATTATCTTTTCAAAATCGTATACGATAATACATATATAAATATATACACACACATAGTCATTTGCTAGTTACACCATATCAGCCATCCCGCGAGAAAATCTCTGGCCTCTGCGTAATGTATCAGCCTGCGCAGTCCGCACAGACTGATCAGGGCCGACACATTCCGTCCCAGGGGGTAGAGGTATAGAGTAGTATTTTACGCAGAGTCCACAATGTTGGTTTTCTCGCTGGACGGCTCATATGGTATAGCAAAGAACTACAGAGACAAACTTTTCTTTTGTGGCTGAACATTTCAAACTCTGAAAGTAGTTTGGTTCATTATTTATGTATTGATTTCAAACATCAAGCTGTATGGTTCCGCTGTAAAGTTTACGAAGTTCAATTGCATATTTACTGATTTACTATATATATGCGACATCGATATGTAAGGGAAGGTGACCAATCGAGTCGCCATTGTTGGTTTATGCCAAACGCACTATTTTACTATGGTACACTTTGTTCAAGACAAACCGAGGAGTACATGGGCATCCCTATACCATGGCGCGTTTGATCGGGTTTCAAGAGGGAGAAGTGTTATTATCGGTTGAATACGCACACAGAAACATGACGTGGTGCATCGTGGTTGATTAGTCTCTCATCTGTTGAGGCTCATAAAACTGCATGGCTATTAAAACACCCAGACAGTGGGCATGAAATGTTTATATATTATTTTGTTTTTAAGTGGAATATATTTCTAATACAACGGTGCTGTTATTGTGTACGATGTATAGTAATGGATTATGTCTAAAAACCTAAATAACATTAATATTGTTTTGCTATTTCTTTTCAAAATCTAGAACCTTAACATGACTTTTAAACAAATGTCATTTGAAATACTCTATAGTAAATCTAATGAATTGCATGCTAATCTTACACCTTACAGTCTGAATTGTATATACAGCGGATCTTCGGTTCAAACAATTTGAATTGAGAGACGGGCTTCATATTCTTAAAAGTATGATCAAGAAAGTATCTCGAAGACAATTCTTTTTACTTTTTTTTTTAAATTTATCTCTTTATGATGACATAGTGAATAAGATATTTACCAATAAATGCTATGAATGTTTTCAAAACTGATTATTGACAATGGCCTTTCTAAAACGTATTTAACCCCTGTGTCCCATATACGGCAAATATGCAGCAGACGCCTTTGAAACTATATATTCGAAATGAGAACCATCTCTATAAATGACGGTATTATTACTGAAAAAAGTTGAAATCATTATGGATAAAGAAGAAATTGCTCGTTTTGAATGTTTTCAAAATTCATCTGCTGCGTAGACGTCAGAAAACGTCTGTATGTGGGAACAAAAGCTGTTATTTTGTCATGTTCACAATTTGAATTCTAAAGAAACAGGTGCAGTTTTCGGCCCGTGTCTATACACTTAGTGCATCGTGTACAATACGAATCGTTACGCATCGTCTCAATTGATACTCAGTATCGTATAGTAATCACTTTTCGGCTCCTGTGGATATTCCGTTTCAGAATTCATATAACTCTATCCCCCTGATGGTTTAGGAATGATTTCAAGAGGAAGCCGATTTTTTGGTGATAGCGAATACGCCTTTTGTTTAAAAAATTGATAAATTGGACACAAAACCCACTGCCGTGCCATTGTCATCAATTCTCCCAAATCATTGGACATAATGTAAGTTCCATATTTGAACAATTTTATGACGCGATATTGTTTTCACAGACCAAATGCTCAACCCATTGATATCCGTTGTTCCCCCGCATAGACCAACATACATCTTTAATTTGAATATCAGGTTTATGTTTTTTGAACGAGTTTGACGTTCTCAAGGCGTTATAGGAAAAGTTTGACTTAAACATATATTCTCAGCAACGTGACATTACAAACCGGTAAATTACTAGACAGTTTTGTACATGGTTACAATTTAACATTGATGACTATACTTATTGCTTACAACAGTTTGTACAAGATGACGACTGCATTCACAATTTTACAAACAGTTTTGTCATTGACTTTGTTAGGATCCTATCTTTCCCAAAACGTGGATATTGCTTTGAAAGACTTGAAACGCGAAATAAGACAATCTGTGACGATACAGTATGGCAGGAAATTCTTGGATTTAGAGAAAAACATCATTAATACCTACGTTGATGTAAGTTTCCACGAATGCACTTGGAAATGTTACGCGAAACCAAGATGTGAAGCTCTCGAATACAGGCGGAGAACGAAGTTATGTGCATTAGTTTGGAAATTAGACGAACTAAAATCAGATCCAGGAGGTGTTGTTGCACACCATTTTGTAAACAAGGTAAGGTTTCTAAATGGATACATGATCATTGTACTGTACTAATCTAATCATCGAAGAGAGCAATGTTATTATGACACGGAGGCGAATTGAGGCGATTATGTACATTCGATTGTCTGATGTTTTCTTTCTAAATGTTTTATCGTCAAAATGATTTAGAATTGTGAATTTAGTTCTTACAACGTATGTCAATGAATCTCGATGACTGCATATTTGAAATTTAAACAATACTCACTAATATGAGAGTAAATTGACCGCTAATTAAAATTGGAAGAAAACGGGACACGCAAATATCAAATGACCCGTCCCGCGAGAAAACCAACATTGTGGAGTCTGCGTAAAGCATAGACCCGGACCAGCGTAAGCATACCGCGCAGGCTAACCCGAACAGACACTTTATTTTCGCCTCCTGTTGATTTTCTGTTTCAAGAATCATTACTCTATTCCTCTATCCCCCTGAGACGGAATGTGTCGGCCCGGATTAGCCTGCTATAATATAGATGGTGCTGCTTTTTTGACGATGACAATCATATCACAGTTATAATCAAAACAAAGCACCATCTATATTATGGCCATTTATATAAGTATACAGTGTACATGTTTCCGTTTAAACTGGAAATCAAATTAGGTAATACAAATGCATTGCAAATTATCCATGGTATCAGCGTACGACAGAAGAGAAACGTTGTTACTAGGGAAATGTTGCTCTTAATAAGTTAACATGTAGAAGCTTTGCGACTAGAAAACGCCGTTGACAACATTTCTGTAATCATATCACGGTGTCTCTCTTTCACATATCCACGTGTTTCCTGGCCTCTTCACACCAGCACTCCACACAACAGTATTTACAAGCAACGGACTGCTTTTCACACTATATACTAATAGTCCATGATTGTCATCGTATCTCACACAGTCAACACAATTGCAACATGTTTGGACTCCATTACATTCATTCAAACAGTTCGACTTGGTATTGACCAATGTTACACGCAAACCGACAAGTGGTCATTTTGGAATGAAGGACAATATCCTTCTAACCCTTCACTGACCCCTCTGCAGCAGACGACTTTCGAAAACATTGTGACGAAAGAAGACATTGCTCATAATGAGCAATTTCTCATATTGCCACACTATTTTCAACTCTGTTCAATGATTACACTTTTATTTACAGGGAATTTTCATATTTTAACCGAGATGTTTTCAAAGTCGTCTGAGAAAGATTTGTTGTACGTGGATAAGGGTCAATGTCTTTGTTTGACATAAACCGTTCACGGCAGGCTTCGAATGTTCTTGAAGGATTAAATAGCGACCAGGAAACATCTTGATCATACTTGGCGCAGGAGCAGACCGATGTTGTTTTTTTCCGGCTGGTCGCAAAGAGACCAGCAGGTCGGTTTTCGCTTTGGTACATATGTATATATCGTGGGCTTGGCGTGAAACGGTTGTAACTAAAATTTGTATTTTTTTACCAAGGTAAATCACCTCGCCATAAAGTCTTTATAGGCATTAAATCATTTTTCTTGGTAAATAATGGAAATTTAGGTGCCATTGCTCGTTCTGAGCAATGGCACTTAAATTTGCATTGTTTACAAAGGAGTCAAAATTACCCCTAAACCAGGGTTTTCAAAATAGGTATTTAGTTACAACCGTTTCACGCCAAGCCCTCGATATTATGAATAATTTAGAATTCCAGACACTGTGGAAACGAGACTTGTAACAGAAAAGAAACCTGTGTCAATGCAGACAGTGGACTGAGCTGTAAAATTGAAGGTATTACGTATTATGATAATTTAAAATAGCGCCGGTTTCGTTGTTTTTAATACATTGCACCATTATGAATCAAAGAACATGCGCCTGAATTTGTATTTGCAAAAAGGAATGATAATAAATAAACACAATTAAATTACTTTTTTGTATAATAGAAATGAATCAGCTGTGCCAATTTAAGAGATATACTATGTGGTAATTTAAGAGATATACAATGTGGTTATATAAGAGATATACGACAATGTGGTAATTTAAGAGATATACAATGTGGTAATTTAAGAGATATACAATGTGGTTATATAAGAGATATACGACAATGTGGTAATTTTTGACATATACTATGTGGTTATATAAGAGATATACGACAATGTGGTAATTTAAGAGATATACAATGTGGTTATACAAGAGATATACGACAATGTGCTAATTTAAGAGATATACTATGTGGTTATATAAGAGATATACGACAATGTGGTAATTTAAGAGATATACTATGTGGTTATATAAGAGATATACGACAATGTGGTACTTTAAGAGATATACTATGTGGTAGTTTTAGAGATATACTATGTGGTTATATAAGAGATATACGACAATGTGGTAATTTAAGAGATATACTATGTGGTTATATAAGAGATATACGACAATGTGGTAATTTTTGAGATATACTATGTGGTTATATAAGAGATATACGACAATGTGGTAATTTAAGAGATATACTATGTGGTTATATAAGAGATATACGACAATGTGGTAATTTAAGAGATATACTATGTGGTTATATAAGAGATATACGACAATGTGGTACTTTAAGAGATATACTATGTGGTAGTTTTAGAGATATACTATGTGGTTATATAAGAGATATACGACAATGTGGTAATTTAAGAGATATACTATGTGGTTATATAAGAGATATACGACAATGTGGTAATTTTTGAGATATACTATGTGGTTATATAAGAGATATACGACAATGTGGTAATTTAAGAGATATACTATGTGGTTATATAAGAGATATACGACAATGTGGTAATTTAAGAGATATACTATGTGGTTATATAAGAGATATACGACAATGTGGTAATTATATACAAAGTGGTAATTTAAGAGATATACTATGTGGTAGTTTTAGAGATATTCAATGTGGTAATTTAACTCGGTTATAGTTTGTGTTTGATTTAACTCATTCCCATATATAGACGCATTTACAGCTTTTAAAAACAGTGTGGCAAAATGGGTAATTGCTTATGATTAGCAATTTCTCCTTTTGCCACAATGTTATCAACTCAATATTTTCTTCAGTTGTGCCCATATGTTTTCAAAATATGTCTGCTTCAGACTTTTTGTATGTAGTATGGGTTAATCAGCATACTGTGATGGAATCATTTTCTGTAAGATTGAAAAAAGCGCGGATTTTTAGAGTGCGGTTATACATTCCAACAGTTTTCGATTCGTAGATACCAATGTTAGCTTAACATGTTCACGATCTAGTTTTGGACTTTCTTTGCCCGCGTTGTAGACACTATGAACACTTCTATGGAAGCGTTTTTTCTGTTGCTATGAATTTTGATACATTTCACTTGCAATTTCAGAGTGTGGAAATCCTATGGCCGGGCAGTCTGTTCGTGGTAACGTTTATTCGACAGGGGGTAAGATCGTGTCTGAATGTGTTGACGGTAGTCAGCTTCTACCTATGGTGTGTTCATCAAGCGGAGATTGGTGGACACTTGATGGACCAAGATCAGGTATGTATGCATGTATGTATGTATAGTAATCTGGATCACATGCTGTATGGTATATCACACACACACACACACACACACACACACACACACACACACACACACACACACACACACACACACACACACACACGGGCACGCACCACACACATATAGACAGACAGACAGACAGACGGACGGACGGACAGACAGACAGACAGACAGACAGACAGACAGACAGACAGACAGACAGACAGACAGACAGACAGACACAGACAGACACAGACAGACAGACAGACAGACAGACAGACAGACAGACAGACAGACAGACACAGACAGACAGACAGACAGACAGACACAGACAGACATACAGACAGACAGACAGACAGACAGACAGACAGACAGACAGACAGACAGACAGACAGACAGGCACCCCCCCCCCCCACAACACTGTCTGATCTACTGATCTACACGATTTACCATCTTCACATACTACATCCATGACTTCAGAGACCAGCTTAGTTTACCGAAATATAGTAATACAGAAAGACATACACGATGATAGACATGCATAGACAGATATACATACAAACGCATAGACAGATAAACATACAGATTGACAGACACAATGTCATGTTTATAAACATATAACCGAATAAATGCATAAAAGCAGATTGACAGTTACACCAGCAGATACACGGAGGGATAGACGGACAAACATACATATATACATAAACATAAATACAAACATAAACATAAAGACATAAATACAGATAGATATACACTCAGATAGACATAAATTCTGAGACACATGAATAAATGCAGACATACATACATACATACATACATACATACACAGGGATAGACATATATAATGATAGAGACGACACGATGATAGACATACATGCTGATAGGCATACATAGACGTATATACTTACAAGCGTAAGTCAGATACTTAGCTTAGTTTACCGAAGAAATATAGTAATACAGAATGATAGATGACGACACGATGATATGCAATACACAAACAGATAGACATACACATACATAGACAGATAGACTTATAAACGCATAGGCAGATAAACACACAGATTGCCTACCTACCGCATGGATGTACATGCATACAGACAAATAGGCATATTGACAGTTACACCAACATATTAACGGAGGGAAAGACGGACATATATAAATATACATATACACATAAACATAAAGACATAAATACAGATAGAGATACACTCAGAAATAAATAAATTCAGAAACACATGAATACATGCCGAAACACATACATAGACATACACGATAATAGACATACAGGATGCTAGGCATACATAGACAGATAGACATACAAATACATAGACAGATAGACTTATAGACGCATAGGCAGGTAAACATACAGATTGACCATCGCATGGATGTACATTCATACAGACAAACAGGCATATCAACAGTTACCCCAACAGATAAACGGAGGAGAGATAGACGGACATGCATGCGACCATAAACATAAAGACATAAATACAGATAGATATACACTCAGATAGACATAAATTCAGAGACACAAGAATACATGCAGATATACATAAATAGTGATATACATACATGCATACATACATACATACATACATACATACATACATACATACATACATACATACATACATACATACATACATACATACATACATACATACATACATACATACATACATACATACATACATACATACATACATACATACATACATACATACATACATACATACATACTGATAGACACTCATGATGATATACATACATAGACATATAGACTTACAAACGCATAGACCGATACACATACAGACTGCACATGGATACACTTGCAAACAGACAAACAGGCAGATTGACAGTTACACCAATAGATAGACGGACATACATATCTACATAAACAAAAAGACATACATACATACATACGTGGAAGACAGTGGTGCAGAGGTAGAGCGTCGGCCTCTCACATCAAAGGTCCCTGGTTCGAGTCCCGTGATGAGCGGGTCCTGACTTTGGTTTTTTTTCACACAATCGGCGCGAGTACTGGTTAAGTATCCAGGAAGCAGACATCGAGCGTGATTAATATAAGCTTAAAGCTTGTTTCGCAATCGATTTAAAATAAATAAGTTTAAACTACATACACTACATACATACATACATACATACATACAGATAGACATGTACTCAGATAGACAAACATTCACACATGCATACATTCAGAGACACATGAATAAACACAGATATAAATACATAGTGATACACATACATGATGATAGACATACATAATGACAGACATACATTCATGATGATATACATACATGGACAGATAAACATACAAATACATAGACAGATAGGCATACACACACACATAGCTAGATAAACATACACATGCATATAGTCAGATTGACAGTTACACAGTTATTATTACACAAAGTATAGATATAAACACGCATTTAGGAGAAAGTTCACCTGTGTGATACCTAAATGGATCGCAAATGTGCGTATTCCACTTTCGTTCCGCCTCGCAAACGTTCAAAAGTAGCCCGATCCTAGGTTGTTTTGGCATTTGATGGTAGAAGAAACACTCCTCTATCCAACCATACCATTGGTTCGGCTTAGATCACTATATTCAAGAAAAAGGCAGGGCCCATTCGAATACGGTCTCACACGAGTACTAATTAACTTTAGTGTAAATCAAATCGCATCGCGAATCTTCATATGAACAGTCAGACAGCAGACAGACAAACACACGCAAACAAACGCACACACACACACACACACACACACACACACACACACACACATATATATATATATATATATATATATACACATATATATACAGAAGATTAACAGTTAAAAAATCACAGGGCATAAAATGAGAGGTTATTTATCACATTCAATATTACATAACGGAACAAAATAAAAGCACTGAAAGTACTAAAGGGGCGGTATTTGAGAGACGTACAGACGAATTTCCAGGATTCTGCGTGGATTAAACAATTTGAAGGAATTTAGGTATCTAAATGGACATTGAGAGGATGCTTCCTATGAGGGTTCTTTCCAGTTGGCACAGTTGTTACAGAGGAGAGGTATTTTTAACAAAACATTTACGCATGCACGGACGCAAGCACGCTCGACTGACAATCCGCCATAACATAAGCTCGACTGGCATCGGAGCATCAAATGGATTCGGTATCTTTCTTTGAGAGTATTGTTGTCGGATGTAGGAAACTCACAGCTATAACTGAAATATAGGGGTTCTAATAGTAACCGTTTTATTGATAAAAAAGCAATAATAATCCTTTCAATTTAATTGATAAGTAACAAAAAAAGAGCATTTAAAAAAATGATCATGTTGTATGTTGTTATTATACAAGTACTGGCAAGTCTGGCCTTTGGCTAATATATAGAGGTAAAATTTAATCAACATGTGAAACATCCAGTAAACTCATTGCTTTCAAAGACCTCCTGTAGAAAGTGGAGCATAATTAATATCTATGTAATAAACACTTAATAGGTACATGCATCAAATTAAATGCAGCACAATACCGAGAACCAGGTCATAGTCAGCAATCTAGCTATGTTCATATATTATGCCACGAGAAAAATAACTTATGAGTTAAAACACGTTCATTATCTGTATGAATGGAAACAACACAATTATGTTATGATTATTCTATTGTATATCTCTGTATGTAAAAGGGTTGGAGGCCTAAATACAATAATTATTTGAATTGAATTGAGGTATAATACTGTTAATTTCAAACGAGGTTATTCTAGATTTGCAACCTGTGCATGAAATAATACTACCGAAACTAATTTCTCCAGGTAATTAAGAATGTGAGTACAAATAACATACAATTATATTATAGGTGTGACCAAACTTTATAGGAATATTCCTTTCAAAATCGCTCAAATATTTGAATTGTGTCTAGAACTTTGGTTGCTGTAGCATCCGAAAGGGTGGGGTGTGGGAATGCCCAATCTTTAAAAGTCTACACTTCTGTACTCATTTTGTAGAGGGTCACACAAGGAAAAGCTCCAACAAATAATCTTTGAATCTTACAAACGGATTCAGAGGAGATTTGTTTTTAAAGATTAACACTTTCCCCCTATCTGATGTCGCAGCAACCAAGGTTCTACATATAATTCAAATATTTAAACAATTTGGACATGGGACCACCAAAGGAACATTCCTGTGCACTTGTGTTGACATTGGTTCGGTGTTTCAGGTGGAGGTGTTGTTTGAAGCTAACAGTTAATGACGTACATAGAGTGTTCATAATATATACACATTGAGGCATCAGCTCAGGCGATCTACACATGGCAGTATAAATATATAATTGCCTTGAAATAAACTATTTCTGAAGTTCAAGAGCCTTCTTGATATTCAAAGGCATTGATTAATATTTATTATAATAAACGTGTTGTGGAAATAGTCAAGAAGTGTACAAAGTCTATGCATATTGATATTTAACCTCATAACAGTTAACCCTTTCTCTCCTGCAAATGTATGTTGATGTTTGGTCCTTTTGTTGTAGCCATTGCTACATCTATGACCTTGCAATCTGCTGTAAGAGCGTACTGCAGCAGCCCAGCTGGTACAATGAGAAGTTTATCATTGCTTAAGCTCAGCCCTCTTTTCTCCCACCCTCCATCTTCAACTCCTTTCCTCCTCAATAAATGCGGTAGCAGACGCCAACCATTCCCATAACCAAACAGTTCGATTATACATATATTTTCTCCTATTAGTTTTACAGACAGAAAGTCCAATTTACTTATACACTTTATACTGATGCATAGTCTTTCGAACATACACCAATTATGCAGTAGACGTCTTTGAACTGTTCTTGTCAAACGTTATATATTTGTCAGAATCTGCAGAATAGAAGGGGTCTTTGGTTCCAGGTTTCACATGTTCATTCATTTTACATCACGAGTAAGAGCAAGAGCAACATGTCCAGTGTCAAGTGATCTCTCGTTAGTTTTTCAAACCGATACTAATAATATAGACCTAACTGTTTTCCTAAATCAACTACAGGCTTGACGTGCGTTGATTTGCAAGATGTTGATGCAGGGGCATTCATCGTCACTAACAGAGATGGGATGACTTTACGATGCACTACAACGCACAAAACTGTACGTATAATTGATTTCATAGTTTATTCGACACGAACGCTTTTACGAATGACATCATAAGGAGCAATGTTTAAACATTGCTAAAAACTAAAATATACCAAATGACTCGCTAGTTTCCATACATTCATCATGTTCAATCAGTTAAGTTCAATTATTTGTTATCGAGTATAGTGTTCATCGGTCAATAACACAACATGCAAATGACATATTAGTTGGTAATAATGTTTTAATATCCCTCTAAACGAATGGATTATCTTTTAACTAAAGTAACCCTTTTCCTGATACTGATGTTTTTGGAAATTTTACTATGGTGATTTTATTCCAATTTTCCATAACGATACTTCAATTTGAAATAATAAAGGTGGACATAGACCAGGCTGTCATTTTATTGAGCTCCGATGTTTATATAAGGCTCTCATGTTTGTTTGACTTGTTATACGTATTATAAAAATTGTTTGAATGCAGCCAAGTGAATACACTAGTCTTTCCACTTCTCTGGAAAATAGGTAAAAACAGTACCTACGGCAATGTTTGTTGGTTGTTGTAAATAGCGAGACTAGGTTAAACTAGTGTCACAAGGAGAGAAACACATGCAGCCGGTCCGAGGCTCGAAACTGGGACCTCTCGCTTTCAGGGCAAGTACTCTACCGACTGAGTTAACCGGGCCGCTTAAATGTGATATCTCCAAAGGAGTACAAGTTCAGACCGCAACACTTGCATTCACGAAGATGCATTATCTGGCCTTTTTCCCCAGTGCAATGGTCAGATTAAGTATTCAAGAGATCATGTTTTTACACAATACATGAACCTTTTGAGGTTTCACAATTTCAGATATTTCAAAGACGTCTAACTGGGTTTGTCGATTTTTACCGCGATTGGGAGGATTATAAATACGGTTTTGGTCACGTCTGCGGAGATTACTGGGCAGGTAAAAACGTTGCCATCCATCAAAGAGTAACCCTATCCAACAAGTCGAGAGCAGACGCCTGTTGGCAACAATACGACAAAAGGGGGAAAAATTACGATCTCTGTATTTTTTTGACACAATATTTTAAAATTATTATATTTCACAAAAAGAAACTTTCCGTTTTGCCTAGATGTTTTCAAAGTTTGTTCTGTAGATTTTATTGTATATTGAAAAAGGTTAAATGAATTCACCCCTTCACACACTCAAGTCCATTAATTATACTTAAATTTAGAAATATGTTAATTATTATGGTCCAGAACACTTCGAAGGGTATCATACATGTAAGTGACTTGGATTGAAAGCTATAATTAATGCCTTAATTTGAATATAGGTTCAACTTATTTTATATTACTGACTAGGTCTCGAAAATGTGCATCACATCATGGAAAATGCTGTGAGAAACTTCCAATTGCATATTATTTTAACTGACTGGAGTAACATGGAAGTTCGTGCGAAGTACGGAACTTTCAGAATAGACGGCGAAGAAGACTTCTACAGGCTGACGGTTGATAATTATAAGGGTATGTGCGATAATCAAAGTAAACACCACCGAGAATTATTAAACTGTACAAACATGCCTTACATCCTGAAAAGTATATATCTATATCGTTACCATATGAGTATAAGAAACTATTGTTTAATTTCAAATGTTCAATGCATAAATTATTAATTGAAAAGAGTTGGCAATTACAAATTGACAGAAACCTACGGCATTGCCAATACTGTCTGAGACATACTAAATCTTGCTGTTGAAGACGAAAAAAGCTTTCTGCTTTGGTGTCCGTTATATGAAGAATTGAAAAAGGACATTTTCTTACAAAAATGGTTAAATGGTTAATGTGATACTTTATTTGTAATTATTATGTCGGACACTCGCAAATTATTTGAACCTGACATTTGACAAAAGGAAACATATTTAAGCACGAAACTGTTTAGTAGATGGATCTTGTAAAACACATTGATCCATCAAGTAAAGTGATTTGTTCAGGACATTCCACCAACAAGCGTCGTGGTATAATAACTTTTGTAATGTTAACTATATTTATTTTCACAACAACTTTCATGTTCCTTGGTAAATTCATAGTGTATGTTGGGCCGAAGGCCTTGTACTACTGAATAAACTGTTTGTAAGTGTGCGGTGCTCGATAAAAAAACAGCCTTAGCGTAATTAGTACACGTCCGGAAAACGATCTAGCTCAAAGACCGAAGTTGATATTGTTCAACAGAAATTACAGATACTTGCAATCTTTTAAGACGTATTTGCAACCAATAGAGATATTCATCAAGCGGTTTCGCAAATTGATCTGAATTAATATTGGTCGTGAAAGCCAGAAGGTTGAATTTCGTAAAGCGTCGCCAATTATACTTGACGGTAAAAAAAGGTTCACATAAGTTAAAGTTTGTTTTATGTTAGAGATTTATATTGAGTCAAAGTACTGGATACTCTATGTAGTTGATTGGCCAAATAATAACAAGCACGATATGCCTTCATATTTGTTCTGATTTAGTGAAGTTTACAACATACAGATGTATCAGTTCAAATGTGTGCGATTTGGTGAGTCCGAAATATTAGAACTATTTTCATCTTCCAATTATGTGTAAGGTCAGATAGTAACTCGAATAAGTTGGTAAAAATAGTCAGTTACTTGAATAGTTTTCTTTCAATCTTACCCAAACATTATAAACATCTCTCAGTGAATTACAACGTATGCAGTGAGTTTATAACTTTTTATTTTAAGGAACTACTTTTTGTCTCCATGTTGTTAACAGTATTTATTAAAACGAGTAACAACTCGACTTAACGACACACTAAAGTTGATCTGTGCATCTAAATTTGTGATAACAGATTGGATAGGCTCAAATAGGCCTTCATTCGATGACGTTAATCAACAAAATGTACTGTTTATATAAATCAAAAAGTTGCAGGTATTTTAATTTTATTGTGTTACTGGGTATTATAATGATGATCCAACCGAAAGATAACTCATTAGTAAATTACAGATCGAAAAGAATGTACAAATAATGCATATATATCACTTGCTGATAATACACTGAAACAAACAATTTTTCTATTTCTTAAATGCTTTAAATGAATTTTCTGAAAGTGCTGATCTGTAAAAAGTCACATAACTTGTGCTGACTTAGTAATTTCAAAATTCCCCGTATGTAGCCCCAGTCGAATTACACGAATCTCGACATCTTGTCACGATGGCGTAATGCGGTTCTGGGATTTTTAAAAGTAGACACTTTGGATCAATATATAACGTTAATATTGATGAAAACCCATGTTACCTTTTTGAAAGAAATATTTCGAGTGACAAACTATGACTTAACTCTTAATCCGGACGATTGATGACTACGGAACTCGTTCTGTCGTTAATTGCACCGATGAAATTGTTTGGAAGGTCTCGCTAAGAATGTTCAACTGTGTATTTTAACCATATCTTTTAAATGTAAAGGATTATAATTATCTTATTTGTCAATATATTCTCGGGGATTTATAGGGATGGAAGCCATTTGCAAAGGAAATTATGTCTGAAATGGCTTATCGGGGAAGAGAAAACTTGTGTCAACACGGGTCGACTCGATCGACAACTTGTGTTCTTACAAGGTTTATACTTAAAGCGACTGAAATCCAGATGGCACGAAAAAGAAAAAATTCGAATTCGCCCTAAATGTTATTCTTTATGTTATCCAAGTAAAACCAGGGTAGAAAATGTATCGTTTTTTATCAATAAAGTGAACTTGAGTCGTTTTCAATTGTCCCGATGAAGGGGTTTCCTATTTAAAAATACTTACCCCGTTACTGACAGGGTAGAATTTGCGATGGAAAAGGTATCGAAAACAAGAAAATCTCGCCGATTATAGGGGTATGTAATATGTCAATTATCATATTTTAATGCCCCAAATACAAAAATAACACTTATTTTCTTAAAATTGGATTTTTTTTTCGACAGTTGGGTATCTGGAGTTCAGTCGCTTTAAGTACATCTGATATATTCGAGATCTATTACTCGTAACATTCTTATATTTGTTAACACTAAATGCCTGCAAACAGGACAATGTGTAAATATGAAAATCTAGCTTCATTCCCATTTTCCTCCCTTCTTAGCCTGATTTGGACACTCCTTCTTATAGCCAAACAATCACGATTATCCACAATAGTTATTAATATAAAAATCAAGAGACACATATTGTTTATACTATTTAAAAAGCAACATATCTTCAGTGAAATGCAGGCTAATGCATAGGTGTAGACAAAATTGTCGATTTGTTATTCATTCAATGACATCACTGGTAAAGGGAAATAAAGCTCGCCAATCTACGTACTTTCAATTATATGTATTTCTCTTGATAGATATATCGATATTCATTCTTTGGACATTCTTTTAGATCTGGCATTTACTAAAGGATTTCTTTGGGGTCAGCACATCATGCTAATACCCAGTGACACAGCAACATTTTATATTAACTGCAACTATTATAACAGTGCCTTTGGTTGATCCACGCCATTTAAAGAAGGCCTACTTGGCCTATTCAATCGGTTATCAGAAATTTAAATGCACAGATCAAATTTATTATATCGTTAATTCGAATTGTTACTTTGATAACAAGGAGACAAAGTAGTTTTGTAGAGTGAAAAGTTATAAACTCACTGCAAAAAGTTATAAACTCACTACAAACGTTATAAATTCACTGCAAACAGTTAGAAACTCACTGTGAATTTATAATTTTATAATTCACTGAAAAATTTCTATAATTTATAGGTAAGCATGAAAGAAAAATAACCATATTTTCTTATGATCACAAATTGACGTTTCATACTGAGATATATAAATTGATATTTATAAATATATTTAGGAAACCAGAGTGGAATAAAGATAACCAATAAGTTAATTGGTATATATGCTTTTCAAGAGAAGATGCACGAAATATAAAGATATTTCTAAATGTTTTCCTACTAATTGGTTATCCCTGTCTCTTTAAATCGGAAATTTAGGAAGCTAATGAATACTTTTAGAATAAAGTATTGTTTACTTCATTTTCAAGGTGAAATAGGCGATTCAATGTTGTTCCATAACGGCCAGGAGTTCTCAACGTTCGACCACGATAACGATACATCACCTTACAACTGTGCAAAACGCTTCCACGGAGCCTGGTGGTACAAATACTGCCACAGGTCGAACCTTAACGGGTTATACTATCAGAGAGCCAACCTTACTGGGAACGAGAGTGCAACAGGAATCAGTTGGTACACGTGGCACGGCCATGACTATTCCCTTCAAAGTGTAAGCATGACACTGAGAGAATTGGTTTAATAATTTAATTTTAAACCTTTTATTTTTAAAGTTTAAATCAGAACAGAACAGAATTTTATTTGCTATAAGTAAATACAATACTTTTAACAATTTTACAAATAGCGAGGCGACGATCAATTTACGAATCAACAGCAAGTTCTTACATATAAACCTCGATATTTTGGTCCCCGGATGTTCAACAAGTATTCGGTGTGAATGTGTGGTGATATTCCAGAGTTTGATATAACGATGGTCCCATATGCTTATATTAATTATATGGTTTTGAAGCCTTATATTGGTTTACAAGTACTCTACTATTGCAAAGCATTGTAACAATATTTAACAAGGTCAGTCTGCACAAACGTATAGTTTAATGCTGTTCTGAATTGTTTGCTCCATCAAACATGCATATAACTTCGTCAAAATCTCCAGGATCAAAAATATAATATCGGTCCTTCAGCAACACTGATTTTTAAAAAAAAAAAACGAACTTGACTTAAATCCTTTCTTAACACGGTTTTCTTTTAATATTTCTCCTGTAAAAAAATAATTCATTTTAAGAAACGGATTATTTGCTAAAAAAACATTTTCCTTACCTCGCAATGACTTGCGGGTAAGCTGTTGACCAATATTAAACATCTAGCTATAATAATGAAATGCTCAGTTCCTTTGTAAAGCAGGCGACGGAATCCGCTGCGTTCGAGTGGTTAGCGTCGGGGATTTCGAAACCGGTTGTCCCGGGTTCGATCCCCAGTCGTGGCACTACGGTCATGGTGGAATGCCCTTGGGCAAGGCACATTTTCTAGCCTAGTACTGGTTTGTTTACCCAGGGATCATGAATAAGTGAACTGTCGCTGTGATATAACTGAAATATTGTTGAAAGCGGCGTAAAACCCCAATAAATAAATAAAAGCAGGCGACTATTTAGAAACTAGATATATGAGGCAGTTTAGCTTTCTGGTAATCTTTGCTGTTTTATCAAAATCGAATTTACAATGTCAATTCCGATTTAAATTATTTTCTGACATGGTAAGACAAAATAGTTTGTGCTGTTGTAGCGTTAATCGACAACAATCTTGTTATTGATTTTATAACACATAAGCCTTAACAAATCTGAGATTATAACAAACCACACTATAATACTTTTAAATGGGAAATAAAATTAACAATATTGAAACAATAAACTGGTTGGCCCATCAAAATTACCAAATGGCCCACTTCTGTTGTGGCTGGTGGGCCATTGGCCCATCAATCACTCAGTCCAGAATAAACACTGCTGGTATTAAACATTAAATCTACATTTCAAGAGTATACGTGCACCACTGCAACTAGAAACACATCGTATGGTTTGGTTTCTTAATTTATATTATATGCCGAGCCCCGGTAGAACAGTCGGTAGCGACGCGGGCTGTCAATCCAGGGGTTGTGAGGTTGAATTCCGACGTTTGACAAAAGTCACTGGGACATGCATCATTCGTCTTTCACCAATGGGAGGAAACGCAGGAGTGAACTGGTCGACGTATTATGACTGACAAACTGTTGAAAAAACGGCGTTAAACCATAATCAATAATTTATATATATTTAAAATGAATTTGCTCTTAATGTCGTCCCTTTTTATGTATCAATTGATGATTACTTGTGCCGTCGTATTCAGTTTACTAGTATCTGGTCTTGCACGTAAAACAACTTCTCGAATAAGGATTAAAGGCCCATACTTCACGGCGATCATGGTGTTGTACCAATGAGCAAGGCCTATTTCTTACCAGCCTTGTACTCGCTAGCCATCCAGAGATCATGTGTAAGTACTGTAACCGTGATATAACTGAAATGCTATTGAAACGGCGTATGCATGAGCGGTGTTTTCAAGGAAAACCAACATCAGAGTAATTATAGCAGTGTGTCGGTGCCGAGTCAGGTCAGATTGTGCGCATGCGCTGGCTGATCTGGTTTAAAACGGAATAGTGTATGTTATTGCACATATGTATGGTAAATACTTTGGTTTGACGACTTCCTTTGGCAAAGTTATTCCGAAGGAACGAGTTCTAACACAATATCGTCCCATAGTGATGCAATAACTCTTTTTTATTATTTTTATTTTGATATTGTCTGTTTTAAATTTGCCATTTTATATGCTTTGAATTACTTAAATCATTCAGAAAATTAACATTTGTTTTGATTTGTTTTTGTTTTATTCCCAATTACGATTTATCGCTAAATTATTGTCCTTTGGTTGCAAAGATATACTTCATTTTATGTCGAAACGAACTAAAATCATGGACAAAAGGATACTATAAGATCGAGGGCTTGGCGTGAAACGGTTGTAACTTAAAACCTATTTTGAAAACCCTGGTTTAGGGGCAATTTTGACCCCTTTGTAAACAATGCAAATTTAGGTGCCATTGCTCAGAACGAGCAATGGCACCTAAATTTACATTGTTTACCAAGAAAAAAGATTTAACACTTATAAAAGACTTTATGGCAAGGTGATTAACCTTGGTAAAAAAATACCAATATTAGTTACAACCGTTTCACGCCAAGCCCTCGAGATGTGTGACTATTTCAAACAGTGGATTAAATTCGTTAAATTTGGTATATTCGTACTCCACGTGGCGTTTCTTCTTCTTTATATCCATTTAGATGCCCGTTTCGACCTCACTGCATTTTCAGTAAAGAGAACACACATCCGCTTTTTACCGTAATGTGTCGATCCAGATCAGCCTGCGCAGTCCTTGCAGGCTAATCCGGGCCGCCACATCATGTCTCACGGGGGTAGACTTATACAGTAATGATTCCTGAAACAGAAATGGCCACCTAGTTGTTATCATATTTTAGGAAAAGAATTCGGAGAAAAATACAAATAACCAAATATAAGTTTAATAGAATTTATTCCTAATATGTAAAACAAAACTTCATTGAAATTTGATCACGGGAACAAACTTAACAGAGAGGGTTAACATAGAGACCCGTAAAACAAAAACTGCAAGATCAAATCACGTCGTAGTTGATTTGTTTCAATACTTTGTATGTCCACCTGCTGCGGCAATTACAGCAAGGCACATTGTCCTCATTGATATCATGTATCTGTGATGATACTGTTGTGGAATGGCCGCCCACATCTGATGAATAACACGCGTGAGCTCCCTGAGATTTGGTTGCAGCGGCTGGGCACGCACCTTGCGCTTCAATAGGTCCCACACGTACTCGATAAATTTAAATCCGGACTTTTTGCAGGCCATTTGATAGAAAAATACATGTTTCTGTCAATAGTTTGCACTAAATAACAATTAATAAAACATATTGCAACTTTTATAACGACGCGTAACATACCTGTCCGATGGGGGTGCCGGCACGAATCCTTCCGACGGCTTGAGCGCGTTCTGAAATGATCATTCTCGCCATACTTAATGTTTTTTATATAAAAGACAATCCGCGAAGAATACCTTCTTACCAAATACGACAACTACCACGCCGTGCACAAGGAACGCGAGCACATAGGCTTTTTAGCACCTACCGTTCCGCATGGATGATTTTGTACATGAATACGTGTTTTCTTTCTGTAAATCGATAGATTGGTATGTACAATACAAAACTAACCAAACTTTAGATTTATTGATTTAATATGTCGCATAATATCATATTTTATATGGTGGCCAATTAGAAATTCGTCGAAGTGTATATATTCTTTATTAAAGTCTCATCTTTGTACTTGTTACATAATATTCAACAAAATACAACAATACAGTTTATACATAATCTTACAAAGCCGTTCTTAAATAAACCCATAATTATAAGAGACTAAGAAATTATCACATATACATTGATACCTTTATAGGTATATTAAAATGTTATAATGAAAAAGAGCAATGCTTCTCCCGATTAATACTTCGCAATATTGTATAACTTCAAATAAACAGCTTTGCTATTTATAACATAAAAACATACTAAACAAGAGGGCTGGAAGCTCGTTTGCTTTTATCCATCTTTAGTTTACTTATTTTATATAAAAAATTCTTCAAGTTTGGAATGAATATTTTAGTATTTTAATATACTCGCATTACTGCTATCAAAACAAGATTTACCATGTGGAAATACATCCAGGTTCATTACATGATAAGGATCTTCAAGTCGGAAAGTGGCTGTCATAATCTGTCAAGCTCATAAGCTGAGTCTGGTGTATGGACAGCCAAATGAGATAAGCCGATTAATGCCTGTTGACCAATCACAATCTCTTTGACATGATTTTCACTTTTATCTGAAGAAAATGGCTATAAAGTTTATTGTAAGTTTCTGCAATAAGTAGACATACAAAAAATAGTCTTTAACACATTTTAATTATTTTAAATGAGCCAGACTGCATTTTGTTCAAATAGGTTTGTGATCGGAGAAATAACTCTCAAATACACCAGTATTACTGTTTTTTCTTTAATTGTTGCCCCGAGGAGCCCTAAACACAAACCTACAAAAGGTTTCCAAAAATAATTACTACACTCTAAGTTTGGTCACAATAACTTAAATGCATCCTCATCATCATCAATATTTATTTACTCCTATTTAAAGAGTTCATTATATGATACAAATACTTCAAATATAAACGGCGGCGCACAACAACTCGACCCTTCTATATGAAAGCCTAAATTACTACTCACTAATGCCTCAGTCACATTTGCAGCGGCGGCCGTTGGGCCTTAAATTTCTACGGCCAATAACAATTATAGGGCCGCCGCAGCACTCCCACGGTCACATAATGTAGCAGTCACATATATTAGGGTTGCCTCACGGCGTATTTTGAATTTCTGGAGACAGAAAACCTGCGGCTGCCGTACGGCCTTTGAAGTGATGACGCACGTTCATCTCAGATATGAATGAGTATATACATATGTACACAGACTGCCACGGGGGCTGTACGGATGGCATGCGGCGAGCGTAGGCCTTGAGATGCTGACACATACCGGAAGGCCACCGTACTGGCACAATAGGACCGCCTTAAGGCTGTCTTATGGATGTCGTAAGGCTGTCTTAGGGCTGTCGTAAGGCTGTTTTAGGGCTGTCGTAAGACTGCCTTAGGGCTGTCGTAAGGCTGATCTATGGCGCCCGTAGTAATTCCTGCGACCGCCGCAATTGTTTGGTGTCAACTGTTATGCATCAGTCACATTTGCTCTACGGCTAGGATACGGCGGCCGTAGGCAACGGAAATCGAGAGATACTTGCGGTGGCCTCAGGGTCACCCTAGGGCGTTTCATAATACAGACCGTAGTGGTCGCCGTGGAATTATAGCGCGGAGTTATAACTGTTTTCATTTCTAGGTTCGCCGTAGCAATGGGACACGCCGTAGCCATGCCTAGAGTCGTTCTACGGCGCCCATACGTCGGGCGTACGGTGGCCTTGAGTTTGCCGTGCGGCGTGCTTAGAGTCTAATGAATTACAATTGACTTTTGCGGACCCCAACGAATTCTGACGTACGCTCGCCGCAAGGCCCATGCACGGCTCATGTACGCTCGCCGCACAATTTGTGGAGCTGGTTTATGTACCAGAATTTTTGTTCATATGTATATTATAATTTATATCTGTCAAAACGATTAAAGACAGACTATTATATACATATGGCGCTGGTTGTTCCCCAACGGCTGAGGCTGGGCTACCTGCGGATGCAGTTGAGGCTGGTGCATCGAGAGCGAGACTACCTGATTGCAGCCCTTATCCTCGAGGAGCAGCGACATGCCCGACTACAGAGAAAAAGATGGACGATGTGGGTGAAGCCATGGCTCTTGCGTCGTGTCCCCCTGGGCTACTACGACAACCTGATGCAGGAATTGATGCGTGAGTCCAGGGGTGACTTTAGGACATTTATGCAGATGAAACCCGCAATGTTCCAGGAGATGCTTGTCCGTGTCGCTCCCAGAATCACCAAAATGCGACTGTGCGGCTGCTGCAAGTATCTCTCGATTTCGAGGGCTTACGGCCGCGGTTTCCTAGCCGTAGAGCGAATGTGACCTAATGGATGCATTGTACTTCTCTTAAAATTGTAGCACGTGCATCTCGAAATTACGAACAGCTAAAGCCCTTCCCATTACCGCACGCGCATCTCGATTGTTTAATAAAGCCCTTCTTTCCTATGTAAAACATTTAGATAAACATTTTCAAGATAGAAATGCATATTCAAGCAGTGCTAATCTATTGATACTATGTGATATGTGTGATATGTGATAAATGTGATAGGTTATATGGATTAAGTCGTCAGTAAGTTGAACAATTATTTATTTAAAAAGGCTGCAACATTTTGTCATCACGGGGTTGTATTCAGAACACACAGCGAGCTCAACGAGTGGTAGGCAAAAGCTGTAATCTGCCCTGTGTTCCATAGTAAACACAACGTAAACACGTTTTGTCTATGGAGCGGAACGAAAGCTACCTGCCCTGTGTTCCATAGTCACCAAACCCAAAATCTGTTTTGCGAAACCTATATAGGTTTCGTCGATAATCCGTGCATTAGTCGGTAAACCAAACCTGTTTGACGGGAGTATATGCATACTACAGGTAGGTTTCGTTCCGATCCATAGACAAAACGTGTTTACGTTGTGTTTACTATGGAACACAGGGCTGTATTATGCATGTACTCCCGTCAAACAGGTTTGGTTTACCGACTAATGCACGGATTATCGACGGAACCTATATAGGTTTCGCAAAACAGGTTTTGGGTTTGGTGACTATGGAACACAGGGCAGGTTGAATTATTCCACTTAAACATGTTCCAGCTCTCGGTGTGTTAGGGAAATCTTATTATGCCCCCTTTATGTTGTACGTGTGTTTCGTGAAGTCTAGATTAATGTTAAGTCACGTCAATCAAAAAGGGTTTAAGACCTTTGCTCGATCTCATTAAAATTAAACAAAAATACTTCATTGTACGTTTATTGTATCTGATTGATTGATTGGGGTTTAACGCCGTTTTTAACAATTTCTCAGTCATATCACGGCGGCCAGTTCACCTACTCATGTGTTTCCTGGTTTTCGCACACCAGTACTCCACACAACAATCTTCCCAAGCAACTGGCTGCTTTTCTACATAGACTTAGCCCATTGGTGGAAGACGAATGACGCATGTCGCAATGACTTTTGTCAAACGTCGGAAAGAAAGTTGGCCGAGCCGGTTATTGTATCTGACGACACCGCATAAAAGTTCGTCTCGAATTGACCCTACACTCAAAAATGAATGTGCAGGGTTTCGCTCGGTTCTATAAAAGCGAAACACGCGACAATAACTTGCTTTTCTATCTCGTTTATTTTTATGGGTTATCTGCCCTGTTGTTTACCTTACGATTGTGAAGACGACAATTAGATTGGTTGACGCAAAGGTCAATCCGAGACGATCTGTATGGGACAGTTATCATATCTATATACGCGCGAGCGAAGTTAAGGTCTGCTTTAAATAAGATTGATCTTTACCATATATACCATGCTTGCCCAATAGTTCTCAGATAAAGTGCTGTTTTATCAATACCTGATAAAGACTAATTATGAAAACAGTTTTGAAAAAAGGAAAAGTGTTTTAAATGGACAATTCACCTTTATGGTTTCATCTCTGTTTAAACCTTTTTGTTTAGACGATTTTGAAAGCTTATGAGAACAAAGATGGAAAAACTTGATAAATCAAAGAATGATTATTGAACAGAAGTAAAAACATTTTAGCAAAAGGAAAAATTGGTCATTGTGATTTATTTCCTGGAAATGGAACTGGTAAATAATTTATTATTTGTTTAGGTCATTGAAAAAACCGCAATATTACCTAATCAGTTCCTATGCCTTGGTAATGCAAGTGTCCTGGCAGTTTTCACTTTTCAACGACAGATGCCCGGTACACATGTTGATGCGTTGTTCTATATGACGGGAGTGGGAGGCCGCGGGTTCTATCCCCGTGATATAACTGAACAACTGTTGAAAGAGGCGTTAAACACCAAACAATCATTTCTTATTAATATGAACAATATTTTGCACAAGGAATATTGAATTATATGAGCCGTCCCGTGAGAAAACCAACATTATGGTCTGTCCACGCAGGCTCATCCGGACCGACACATTCCGTCTCAGGGGAATGGAGATATAGAGTAATGATTCCTGAAACAGAAAATTCACAGGAGGCGAAAAGTGTCTGTCCGGGTAAGCAAGCATGGCATGCTTAAGTTGATCTGGGTCGATACTTTACGAAGAGTCCACAATATTGGTTTTCTCGTAATTCGGCTCATATTATGCCTTCAAAACCAGCGAAGCAGAAACTATAAAAGAGGACACATTTCAAAAAGGAAAGGCACATACTTTGAGCCAAACGCAGTCATAGAGGCATTGCACGCTAATAAAAACAAAACATCTATTATATATAGACAATGACTCCAACTTCCTCGTCAACAAGATTTTACCCATGTTTGCGTTTTGGTCCGATTCAAAGTTAATCAAAGCGCTTAAGTGCTCACAGCAAGGGGCTAACTGCAGATTACATTAAGACATTGATTAACCGATCATAGATTTTCTATTTTTTCGACAAAATATGTTCAAAATCGTCTGCTGCAGAATTATCGTATGTGGGAAAGGGTTAATTATGCGCACCTATTAACTGGATAGTTCCTGTTTACCACACCTACTCCTTTACAATGGCCTTTAGCCGTTAATTTGTATGATACATATCATATGGAGATGTACGTTATAAACTTTTAGCTTTCATTCCAACTATTTTCGCACTTATTGTTTGTATCGTTCATGTTGTGCCTTACTATATCGAATAATATTTGTTTAAACTAAACTACATGTCATATCAAAAGTACATGAAGGTCTCTGCCTAACAATGATAAATATATTGAGAGTCCAATTTTAAAATCAAGGCAGAAATAGAATTCTGTGTAATCTACATTTTCTTCTGCGTGATATAAATAATATATTGTTAAAAGCAACGTAAGAAAATATAATATAAATAAGTTAATCAATTTATGAAAGGGTTTCGCAAAGCATAGGTAAAAAGTAAAATGCATTGTGTTTGAATTTATTTTAAAACCCAACATTTTGAAGGAGTTGGTTGCAGAGATGTCAAAGGACGTTTGCACCACTGATTTGAGGAATATATAATACAAACATGAAAATGATAATAATTATGTAGCGTAAGTTAAGCAAGATTTGACATCCCTAATTGTACAGGTTAGCTGACTTGATTTAGGGGTTCGCTTGTCTTGCATTTTCTAGTATATCTCGAGACTCGGAGCCTTTTTACAACGTTATATATTTAGGAAGGTAGCCTGCTGCCCGGGAAGAATATTTTGTAGGACATCGGTGCAAGACAGTCAAAAGAAATCAGTACTATGCTAGGAAACGTGCCTTGCAAATGGAAGGCCGGTGTTCAAAGACCCCGACGCTAACCACTCGGCCACGGACGTCAGAGGAAACATTGGTTGATGTTCTGGTCGCCGTAATATAAATGAATTACTGTTGTAAATGGCGCATATTGGAAATATCACTAAATGAGGGAGATTTTCAATTTGATATATACAGTACAAAGATACATTGAAGAACATCATTCTTAAATAGGAAATATAGTTGACCTTCATCTGAGGAGAAAACTGACACACATTTTGTATGTATATTGCTATTTACAACGTTTAAGTTTTATCTCGCGATACCTCTAAATTACATCGTGTTATGTAGAAAGCAATAACGATATCGTTATAGCATCCGTGTAATCATGTACTATCAATTGATCACTCTTATTACACTTTGGGAATCCGCCGTGGCAAAGTGGTTAGCGTCGGGGATTTGGAAACCGGGCGTACCGGGTACGATCCCCAGTCACGGCGCTGCGGTCACAGTGGAGTGCCCTTGAGCAAGGTACATTTCCTAGCATTGTACTGGTTTGATTACCCAGGGATCATGGAACTGTCGCCGTGATATAACTGAAACCCCAATAAAACAAACTTATTATACTTATGCATTGTCAGCATCGTTATTGATTTCTACTTTTAAAAGTGAATATTATGAAAAGCTAGCCAGTGATGAAATACTACTTATGAAATGAAGCAGCAGCATTTCTGATTGCTCTTATGTGGAAACTGAAATGCTGCTACGCTGTTTTCAAAAGACAGATCCGTTCTATAAAATTGTTCGAGCTAAACGATATATTCGAATTGGCCCAAGTTCGAATTATCGCGGGTCCACTTTAACTGTTTTTAGCTCGACTTTTCGAAGAAAAGGCTAGCTATACTACTCGCCCCGGCGTCGGCGTCGGCGTTGCTATCACACGGTTAAGGTTTTTGTACCAGTTTTCTTTTGTCAAAACCATTACAGATATTGTTTTGAAACTTACAACACTTATTCACCACCACTACCTCCACCAACAGACAAGAGAACATAACTCTGTCAAGGTTTTTGTAAGAATTATGGCCCTTTTTGACATAGACTTTTGGTTAAGTTTTTTGTACCAATTCACTTTTTTTCAAATCCATTACAGATATTGCTTTGAAACTTACAACACTTATTTACTATCATTACATCCATCAACAGACAAGAGGACATAACTCTGTCCATGTTTTTGTAAGAATTATGGCCCTTTTTCCACTTAGAATTTTGGTTGATGTTTTGTACCACCCCACTTCTTTGCAAAATCATTAGAGATATAGCTTATACACTTACAATACTTATTTACCATCATTACCTCCATCAACAGATAAGAGTACATAACTCTGTCAAGGCTTTGTAAGAATTATGGCCCTTTTTCGACTTAGAATTTTTGTTAGGGATTTTGTACCAATTCCGTTTTTTGTCAAAACCATTACAGATAATGCTTTGAAACTTACAACACTTGTTCATCATTATTACCTCCAGCAACAGACAAGAGTACATAACTCTGTCCATGTTTTTGTAAGAATTATGGCCCTTTTCAACATATAATTTTGGTTAAGTTTTTCGTACCACATTTTTGCAAAACTATTAGAGATATAGCTTATACACTTACAATACTTATTTACCATCATTACCTCCATCGACAGACAAGAGTACATAATTCTGTCAAGTTTTTTTTAAAGAATTATGGCCCTTTTTCGACTTAGAATTTTGGTTTAAGTTTTTCGTACCACCCATTTTTTTAAAAACCATTAGAGATATAGCTTACACAATTACAATACTTATTTACCATCATTACCTCCATACTCAGACAAAAGTACATAACATGTTAAGGTTTCTTTAAAGAATTATGGCCCTCTTTCGATTTAGAATTTTGGTTGAGTTATTCATACCAAATCAACTGTTTTTCAAAACAATTAGAGATATAGCTTAAACACTTACGATATCTTTGTACCATCAATACCTCCACCAACAGCCAAGAGTGCATAATTCAGTGAAAGTTTTTGTAAGAATTAGGCTCCCTTTAACGACTTATAAAGTACTTTGCTTATAAATAGTTATTGCTTATGTTTTCTGTACCACCCAAAATAGTTTTGTTTTATTGGCAAGCACGAACAAGTCGAGCATGCTGTCCTCTGACAGCTCTTGTTAAAATTAATAAGCGGCTTGCCAAGACATTTTGTCGATAAATAACGGAATGCTAAATCGCCATGCCATGTTCGATAAAGCCTGACTTATTGTTAACATATCTGCATAAACGTTTTAAGATCATCAAATGTTAACACATACTCTCCATCTCATATTTGTAAAATGTATTTGTTTGTTTATTTGATTAGTGCTTTACTTCGAGTCCAACAGTATTTCAGTGAGATAACGACGTTTCCGGGATGATTTACTAGTACGTCTGGTATTATTTATCTTTACATCGTTGCATCAGCCGAAATGATATCCCTCCAAACCTAAGAGCCAATGAGAGAAGCCGTAACATGTGTTTTTGTCTTTTCGCTGAATTGGTTTGTTTGGAGATTATATTTCAGTATCTGCACGGCTGCCAGTTCACCTAACGTGTGTTTTCGTGACGTGACTATCACGCACAATTACTGCCCATGACATGTTCTACCTTCCCATATAGACTATTAAACTAAAATATGGTAAAGTCAAAATGACCTTTGGCAACCATCAGAAAGAATTCATGGCCGATTAATAGCACACGCTGTAATTAAATGCGCTATCTAGGCTCGACATTTTTCTGTAGCAAGACATACATCACATATACGGTTGGTTTTCTGGGTGAGCTGTTCATGTAGATGCATTGTATATCATTCCTGTATTCAAATACATATGCGTGGCCCAACCCGTAAATCTAGGGGAGAAAAAGAAGCCGCTGCATAATTTGAGTCCGATTAGTCTTTCTCTGCAGATTGTGTTTAGACTGGTATTTTACTTAGGCACTCGTCATATCAGCTCGCTATAATGAATACAATTTCGAAATTCATATTCGATTTTACTCTTCACATGAACGCATCATGTGTTAGACAATTTAAAAACATTGTTGAACAATCGTTATTGCTCATAGTGTTTAAAGGCCCGCGTCGCTACCGACTGACCTACCGTGACTCGGCATAAACATTTGATAAGTAATACATATAATATACTTTGTATGAATTAAACGTTTTTAATAATCCAATGTTCGACAACTTGGTCTTCACCAAGATAAAAAACAAAACAAAAAACGAAATGTAAGTGCAATCCGTTCTAGTGTTGCAGAGATTACATTGTGATGAGAAAACATGGCATGTGAGACAAATGTGTAATTAATTTTTCGGATTTCTCTCTGTCTACTGAAAAAAATGTATGTAGCGACAATAGAAATCGAACAAGATGCCAATAGCTTCGAATCTCTGCGAGGTCATGCATTCTCCCTATGTTTTACAACAGCCATGCACAAATCTCAAAGAACCGCCTGGGTTGTGTAGTGGTAGAGCGTCCGCCTCGGTACGGGAGGTTTCGGGTTCGATCCCCGGCCAGGTCATACCATAGACTTACACAATGGCTGCCCTCCTTGTCGCCCATGGTTGCAGGGTAAACATTACGACCTGACTGGCTGGTGTCAGGATTAATGGAACAGTAGTACTGGTAACTTTTCCAGGAAACGCCGTTATATAACTGAACACTTGTTGAAAGCTGCGTAAAACACTAACAATCAATCAACTAATCTCAAAGAATATTTATGTGTCACGTTAATTTCCTTGGCAATGATACATCCGTAATTGTAAGGCAATTATTACCCCTTCCCACATATAGACGCTTTCGGACGCCTGCATCAGATGAGTTTTAAAAACATTGAGGCAAAAGGATAAATTGGTCCTAGGACTGTCGCCTTATTAAGCTTCTGATCGAGTCCGCGGTATAATTTGTGCACTCTATTGGTGAAGGGTAGTTCTAAAAAAAGTGGTTGAATATTTAAGATAGAAGCTATTGGCGCGTTTCGAGCAAAAATCATCAGTCGTACTTTACATTGTCGGCTGTTAAAATACACCAATCCTAAAACTTGGACTGTTGCCTTATAAGGCCACGGATCTAGAGTCCGCGATATATTTGTTGGACTCTATGGATGCTGGTTCGTCCTGAAAAAGTGGTTTCAGATTTTAGGTCGAAGCGGTTTGCGCATTTCGAGCAAAAAGCACCATACGTTCTCTGGATTTCCTCTCTTCGGCCTTGACGGCCACCAAACCCCAAAATACACCAATCGTTGGACTATCGCCATATACATGTAAGGCCACTGATCAACTTCGCCATATATTTTCTACACTCCATGGGTGCTGAGTCGTACTACAAAGGTGGTTTCATATTCTCGGTCGGAGCGGTTGGCGCGTTTTGCGCGAAAATCACCATTTCCTCTATAAAGCTTTGACGGAGCCCAATATACACCAATCGTTGTACTGTCGCCTTAATAGGCCACGGATCGTCTCCGCGATATATCTTTTGCACTCTATGGGTGCTTGGTCGTACTAAAAAGTGGTTTCAGATTTTCAGTAGATTTTCAGTCAGAGTGGTTGGCTCATTTTGGCCGAAAATCACTATTTCCTCTATACGGCCTTGACGGCCCCCGAAAAACATCGTACTAAATTTAGTTCTAATATAAATCCTAAGCTCGTGATAGCCTTTCTACATAAAGGGTTAGTGTTAGGCTTCCTGGATATATTTTATGTAAACATCTAGGGTGTCTGTCTATGCATGATTGCCTGTCTGTCTGCGTGTATGCTTGTCTGAATGTATATATGTGTGTATGACTGTCTGTACGGTTGTATGTATTCACGTTTGCTTGCCCTAGTGTATGTAAGTAGGTATGCGTATATGTAAGTCTATGTGTATGTCTATCATTATGTAAATATGTTTGTCCATTTCTATCTTTATATGTATGTTTAATTGAATGTTTATATATGTAAGTCTATTTGTAAGTTTATAGGTATGTATATTTGTATGTTTATATGTATGTGCTATTGTATGTTTATATGTAAAATATATTTGTATGTTTATATGTAAGTATATTTGTATGTTTATATGCAAGGTCTATTTGTATGATGTTTATAGGTATGTCTATTTGTATGTGTATAGGTATGTCTATTTGTATGTTTATATGTTTATATGTATGCTTTATTTGTATGTTTATTTTAACTTATGCTTTATCTGAATTCAAGTTTATATGTATTTATGTTTATCTGGAATGTATGTATATATAAAACATTCCTTGTCTAAAAGTACAGACCAAGCTTGAAACTAATTTGGCAGAAATATTCCTTGGTGACCCTCTATCAAGATTTATTACTTTTTCTGATCTTTCGAAAAACTTGACCTCATGCGGATGGGACTCATTATCCACATATATGTGTAGAAACAGCTTAAATAATCCTTTAATACAAAAGTACAGGCCAAGCGGAAAATAGCTTTCAAATAATTCCGATCAGTTGAAAAGAATTGGAGCCTACTATGTTTATAGATAAAACCTTCAAAAGCTTTTTGTCCAAAAGAACTGGCCCGATTTGAAATTAATTTGACAAAAATGTTTCAAAGTTGACCCTCTACCAAGATTGTTCAAATTATTCCTGTCGGTTGAAAGTTGGGAGTCTACTTTTGTCTCTTATTTTTTATAGAAACAAGAGGGCCATGATGGCCCTAGATCGCTCTCATGAAATATTTAATGTGACGTGTGATACCTACCACAATAACTTATTTATTTTTTACATGACAGAGAAACAAAATTAACCTTGATTTAGTCTAAAAATAGCTGCATATAAAAAAAATATCATTAAAGCCGTATAATGCAAAACAGCCCACCCCCTTGCTGTCATTATTTTCGACCAAACAACATGGCTTGACGGAATCTGATATAGGCTCACCCGAGGTCATTGAGAGAATACTTTCTGTGAAGTTTCATCAAAATTGCCTTACTGGTTACAGAGGAGAAGATCTTGACGCACACCGGATAAAGGGCGATCACAATAAATCACATTGAGCACTCAGATTTTAAAATAATTTGGTCGAAACGTTCCATGGATTACCCTCTACCAAGATTGTTTAAATTAATATGATCTGTTTTTAAAAGTTGGCCAACAGGAAACGGGGCTCGTTTTCCTTATATGTATATAGTAAAAACTTTAAAAATAGTTTTGTCCAAAAGTACTGGATTGCTCTAATTGTTCCTTGGATAACCCTCTACCAAGAGTGTTCAAATTATTACCAGATGTTTGAAAAACAAGTCCAACAGATGGCGGGGCTCCGTATATGAATATACTAAAAACTGTGACTACTTAATTGGGTGCTTGGTATAGGACCATGATGGTCATCTTGTTCAGGCATTTGCATAGGTTTATACTGTTGAACAATTAAGTTTTTACTTTCATGGCCATGAATCTCTCAGCTTAGTATTGACCTACTTTCTGACCCTACATGACAGAGAAACAAAATTAACCTCGATTTAGTCTAAAAATAGCTGCATATAAAAAAGGGATAAAGAAGGACAACTCTAAAAATACGCGTTCTATAATAAGGACTCTTTTGCACTGTGCATCTGCAGGTACATCTGCGTTATGCAAACACGTGGATTAACGCGTAAGTGTTAGTGAAATAGTTGGGATTTATCCGAGTGAGCGTGGATGGTATTCTTTTTTCTTTTTGTTCAAAGGAAGAAAATTTATATCACTGTTCTCTCCTATTTTATTCTTGAATATTTGGGAGCCAAGAGCAACCCGCGCTTTATCAAGAATAGCGGTAAAGCGGATGGGGTAATAACGGTTATCCAGTGTTATAGGAATATGACCTTGACCCGAGAGACCCAAGATACAATACAAAGTTAGAACTTAATACAAAGTACAGAACATACAGAAGCTTTATTTGCGAAAGGCCTCATGCCTATAATACAATAGAGAGTATAACAACAAAATATAATAACTTGTGTCATAAATAAGATTGTATACTATTTGAAAGTTCTATTCCGTAGGCAGTTACATATACACCTATATATAAAACGATAACAAACTCTTTGATTAGATATCTCTTCAGGATTTCACAAAGCTGTCTTCAGACAATGTTGTGTCCCTCTCTAGCATGTTTTGAGTGAGATGGACACAATATAGTCTGTAGAGATATAAGTGAACTATCTAACCAAGGAGTATTCTTATTGTTATAAAGTCAGAAGCTGAATATAAATAAAGAAATGTTCAAGGGGGATTGTGAGTCTCACACCCCATAACAGCAGTCATTGTTTCTCTTTGTTCATTTACAAGGGAAATTAAAGCAAGTTTCAATAAATGATAGACGTCGAACCCTAACGTATAGATTCTTGTAAAATTGAGCTGCAATGAACTCTATACAGAACATATATAATAATTGGTTACATTCAGTTATAATGCAGCAGAAGTTCAATTTGTCTTTGTGGCAAAATGTCCTGCTTTCACATTAAATGTTGTGATGGTTTGATGTGAGATGGCAAAAATATACATGTTCATACATGTTTAAAATCACAAATTATTTTAATCAATTAGTGATTGATTTACTCATGGCCTACTAATACGTATTAGTAGTCCTTGATTATCTATACTTTTTTGATTTGGGACTATTGTCATACTTTTCGAAACGTACATACAGTGACACAGTATTGTTAGATATAATAAGAAATATGGTTAGAGCATCTAAATCTAGCAAGAGCTTTACTTAGCTGGAAAAATATGTCCATATCTATTAATTTTTCTGAGTTAAGTAGTAATTAAAGGAAACAAAATGTTTTGCATCTCACAAGATTATTCAGGTCGGCATGCCAATTTTGGGTAACACAGGCATTGACTCCCTTTTATGAAACAAGACAAGAAGAATACACTGCAGTTTCCCACTTCTTGAGAACTCCAAAATTACCTGAATAATTTAAATTTGTATTTTGAAACCCATGTAACTCTTCCATAAGCATCAATAGCTTTTATCAATAACCCTTTCCCTCATACGACACTTCTGCAGCAGACGACTTTGAACATATTTGTCAAAAAATAGAAAATCTCTATAATTGAATGGATAACCTATGACTTAAAGTTGAAAACAGTGTGGCATAAGGAGAAATTGCACGTTTTGGGCAATTTCTTCTTTTGTCACTATGTTTTTAAAAAGCCGTCTATATAAGGGAAAGGATTAAGTAATTTTGATGTGTTTGTATTATGCCACGTTCAATACTTGTTCAGGCATTATGGGCATATCACAAACAATCATGTGCTAGTTACCAGTACTACTGGTCCATTTATACTGACACCAGCCAGTCAGCACCTAGGAGGGAAAGCCATAACTACACAAGAGTTTCGTATGACTCGGTCGGGGATCGAATCCGTGACCTTACACAGCCAAGGCCGGTGCTCTACTACTACCCTACAAAGGCTGTATGGATTTAAAGTATTTATAACATTTATATGTATTGCATCTCAAATATCTATTCATGTCTGAATGCCAATATTGTGAACACATTCGTTTATGGCCTGTTTGAAACAATCAATTTATGATGAACATAAATATGTGTACACTTGATGAGTATATGAGGTCGATGACGTATGGCACCTAAACCTTTTCCGCCGTACATTAAATCTGCAGCAGACGACTTTGAAATTATCAAGTCCAAAATATAGAAAATCTCCATAAATGATAGTAAGTTATTGAATGCAGAGGCATCAGAAAGCGTCTATATGTGGGAACGGGTTAAAACAAACAAAACGTAGCAACTTGTAATAAATTGAATAAGTAATATTTAACAGTCACATAGCAAACATGGTTATTTAAAGCAATTGCACAACAAAAATGAAAAAATATGACGTGAGCAAAATAGAAAATGATTTCAAAATAGATTTAAACAATGAAATTCTTTCAAAATAGTTTCATTATATCTTGGTAACAACGGGTTAGATTGGTGCTTATTTGGTCTTCTGTTGAAATATACAGGCTTTAACAAATATCTTTTTACCACATACAACATATATGCTATCGACGACATTTAAAACATATCTGCAAACATATGGAAAATGTCTATAAATGAAAGTGAAGTTATTAAATAGAGTTGATATAGTTGATGCAAATAATGAAGTTGCTCATAATTTGCTCATTATGAGCAATTTCTACATTTGCCACAATGATTTCAAAAGTCGTTTGCAAGTGGGAAGGGATTAGTTGATTATCCCTTTCTGACATATATACTAATTTATAGACGATTTCTGACAGCTGTGCAGCAGACGACTTTTGAAAACATGGTGACAAAAGTAGAAATTTCTCAAAACGAGCAAGTTCTCCTTTTTTCACAATGTTTTCAACTCTTTTTAATGAATAAACCATTATTTATGGAGATGGTTCATGTCTTTGCCAATATCTTTTGGGAGATGTTTGCTGTAGGTTTTTTGTATGTGGGAAAGGGTTTAACAAGCTATATCTGTATCTATGTTAACCCTTTCCCGCATACGACAATTCTGCAGCAGACGACTTTGAACATATTTTGTCAAAAAATAGAAAATCTCTATAATTGAATGGATAACCTATTACTAAAAGTGGAAAACATTGTGGCAAAAGGAGAAATTGCTTGTTTTGAGCAATTTCTCCTTTTGTCACTATGTTTTTTAAAAGCCGTCTACTGCAGAGGAGTCAGAAAGCGTCTATATGAGGGAAAGGGTTAAGTAATTTTGATTTGTTTGTATAATGCCACGTTTAATACTTGTTCAGCTATATCACAAAATATCCTGGGCTAGTTACCAGTACTACTGGTCCATTTATACTGACACCAGCCAGTCAGCACCTAGGAGGGAAAGCCATAACTACAAAAGAGTTTCGTATGACTCGGTCGGGGATCGAATCCGTGACCTAACACAGCCAAGGCTGATGCTCTACTACTACTCTACCAAGGAAGGCAGTATGGACTGAAGGAATTTATATGTATTGCATCTCACATATCCGTTCATGTCTGAATGCCAATATTGTGAACACATTCGTTTATGGCCTGTTTGAAACAATCAATTTATGATGAATATAGATATGTGTACACTCGATGAGTATATGAGGTCGATGACGTATGGCACCTAAACATTTCCCCCCCGTACATTAAATCTGCAGCAGACGACTTTGAAATTACCAAGTCCGAAATAAAGAAAATCCCTATAAATGATAGTATGAATATTGAATGCAGAGGCATCAGAAAGCTTCTATATTATAGAACGGGTTAAAACAAACAAAATTTAGCAACTTGTAATAAATTAAAAGTAATATTTAAGTCACATAGCAAACATGGTTATATAAAGCAATTGCACAACAAAAATGCCAACATATGACGGGGGAAAAATAGAAATATCTCTTGGTAACAACAGTTAGATTGGTGCTTATTTGGTCTTCTGTTGACATATACAGGCTTGTAACAGGTTTCTCTTTACCACATACAAAAGATATGCTATCGACGACATTTAAAACATATCTGCAAACATATGGAAAATGTCTATACATAAAAGTGAAGTTATTACATAGAGTTTATATCATTGATGCAAAATGGTGAAGTTGCTCATTATGAGCAATTTCTTCATTTGCCACAATGATTTAAAAAATTGTTTGTAAGTGGGTAGGGATTAGTTGATTATCCCTTTCCGACATATTTACTAATTTATAGACGCTTCCTGACAGCTGTCCAGCAGACGACTTTTGAAAACGTTGTGACAAAAGTAGAAATTGATCAAAACGAGCAAGTTCTCCTTTTTTCACAATGTTTCCAACAACTCTTTTTAATAAATAAACCCTTATTTATGGAGATTGTTCATGTCTTTGCCAATATATTTCGGAAGATGTTTGCTGCGTTTTTTTTTGTATTTGGGAAAGGGTTTAACAAGCTACCTGTGTATCTATTAAATATATTGGTTTTGTTAATGTATTTTTGGGATCGTAATTAGAAAAATTTCTCATGAAAAGGAAACAAAAAGTTTAACAAATAAAAATACAATCCATTAATAAAAATATTGGGATCGGTTACATAATAAGAGGGTCAAGATGGCCCTAAATTGATAACCTGGATGAGGGTATAATGTCAAATTTGAAACTGCTAATAACAGGGGAAACTTGATAAAGAGTATGGAATAAACTGCATGGACATACAACAGCTAATAAGTGAAGCATATTTTTAAGAAAGCATTACATCTTTGAACAGGTCTACTAAAGGAACATTCCTCTGAAGTTTGGTTGTTATTGGTCCAGTGGTTTAGGAGAGGTCGTTGAACGTGACAATTTCATTTTACCACTTTTCTGATGCCAATCAATTTAGCTTGAACAAATTACGTAGAGAAACACATAAGGAATATTTCTTCTAAATAACCTTGAAATCAGACATGCATCTATAAGAATGGAATTCTAAAGTGTGATCACTTTATACTTTTTTTCATGCGTCCTGGCTGCCACATTTGTAACCAATTAATTGTGTAGAGGAGTACCCAAGGACCATTAATATATATTTTATTTGTTTAAATCCGACAAGAAGATTCAGAGGAAAAGAAATTTAAAGTTTGGGCAGCAACTGAAGTTCCACATATAATTAAATTCATTGAAAAATGTTAAGGAGGACCACTAAAGGAACATTCCATTAAATTTGGATGAAATTGGTTCATTGATTTAGGAGCACATCTTGATTGAAATATAATGACGACAAAGAGTGATCAGAAGAGATCACCCTGAGCCTTCCGCTCAAGTGATCTAAAAAACATCAATAAATGAAATATATGTTGTCAATACGTTATCTACTAAATTAGACAAAGGCTATCTGCATGGGTAAAATGACATACTTTATCATCATCGAATAGTCTATTTAAAACACATTACGAAAGGCTACAATATCTTTCTGCTAAATATTAAAGAAACAAATAACTTCCTTTCGCAATCAATACCAAATCGGCTATTTTTTTATACTTTGAAATAATAATTGAAGAATTGTAACGCTTACCTGAGTTCAATGGCCTTGTATGAAAAGGTTTTTATAAACAATACGGAGCTAATTTGATAACAATACATGCAAAGAACTTGACCCACATTCCACTTAATGTTAAAATATTCATCTATATAGAGTTAAAATGTGACATTTTACTTAATTTTGACCTTTTGACTTAGTTTATCATCTGAAATAACCTATATTCAAATTTAGCCTAGATATCATCAAGGAAAACCTTATGATAAAGTGTCCCTATCCTTAAGTAAACAAGAGGCCCATGAGGGCCTATGCTCTACTGGTATGGTTCTTTGGTCATTTTCAATCCAGAGCATGTATGTATGGTGAAGATCGGATAGTAAATGGAGGCTCTATTGTGTTCACAAGCTGTATTATAGCAATTTTTACAATTTCATGGGCCATAATCCAGTCTTGGCGGATCTAACTGGTTTTCAAAAGGAACCAAGCTCTCATCAATATTTAACTACTATCTAAGTTTGGTGAAGATCAGATAGTAAATAGAGCCTCTATTGTGTTCACATGCTCAATTATAGCAATTTGAACAATTTCAAGGGCCATAATCCAGTCTTGCATGGGCGGATCTGGCTGGTTTACGAAAGGAACCGAGCTCTCATTGATATCTAACTACTGTATAAGTTTGGTTGAGATACAATCAAAAGTGAAGACTGTATCGTGTTAACAAGCTATTTTATAGCAATTTTGACCATTTCAAGGGCCATAATCCAGTCATGCATGAGCAGATCTGGCTAGTTTACGAAAGGAACCGAGCTCTCATTGATATCTAACTACTGTATAAGTTTGGTTGAGATACAATCAAAAGTGAAGACTGTATCGTGTTAACAAGCTATTTTATAGCAATTTTGACCATTTCAAGGGCCATAATCCAGTCATGTACAGGCAGATCTGGCTGGTTTTCGAAAGGAACTGAGCTCTCATTGATATCTAACTACTGTATAAGTTTGGTTGAGATACAATCAAAAGTGAAGACTGTATCGTGTTAACAAGCTATTTTATAGCAATTTTGACCATTTCAAGGGCCATAATCCAGTCATGCATGAGCAGATCTGGCTAGTTTACGAAAGGAACCGAGCTCTCATTGATATCTAACTACTGTATAAGTTTGGTTGAGATACAATCAAAAGTGAAGACTGTATCGTGTTAACAAGCTATTTTATAGCAATTTTGACCATTTCAAGCGCCATAATCCAGTCATGCATGAGCAGATCTGGCTAGTTTACGAAAGGAACCGAGCTCTCATTGATATCTAACTACTGTATAAGTTTGGTTGAGATACAATCAAAAGTGAAGACTGTATCGTGTTAACAAGCTATTTTATAGCAATTTTGACCATTTCAAGAGCCATAATCCAGTCATGCATTGGCGTGTATCGTGTTAACAAGAAATTGTTTACGGACGGACGCACGCACGTACGCACGCACGCACGCACGCACGCACGGACGACGGACAAATCGCCACGACATAAGCCCTTCTGGCCTTTGGCCAGTAGAGCTAAAAACCTTTAGAATGTCCGCAACAATTATTTTAACATTAGCCTAGTTACCTAGTTCTTGCCCCAAACTGACCCATATTATGTCTTGACCTAGAAAACACCAAGACAAATATTCTGACAAAGTTTTAACATGATCAACTGAAAAAAGCGATGAAAAACACCAGATAATCAATGAACATTATCAAGTCAAAAATGCTTCCAATAGAGTGTCCACAAGGTTGTGTTTATTTACCTAAAGATATAGCTTATGACCCATATTCAAAGTTAGCTCAGATGTCATCATGAACAACTTTTTTCAAAGTTTCAACATGTTCAAGTAAAAAATGAGGTATATCTCGAAAGGTCCACAAACGTTTTCTTAAAATTGGATCACTGACCAATTTCTTTTTGTACAAAATGACCTATATTCGATCTAAATCTAGGTGTCATAAACAAAATATATATTGAAGTTAGATCATGCTTAATTAAAAATGCGGCTTCAAGACAGGCCAATCTTTTTTCTTATATTTGACACTAATGACCTACATGTAGTTATTGACCAGACATAACCCATATTCAAACTTGGCCTATATATTTTATGATATAGAAAACTGAAAAAACTTCACGAAGATTGTGTTAAGACATTGGCATATAGAGTGTTAACAGAGCAATATTTTGACAATGGACGAAAGACACAGGGCGATCATAATATTTCAGCTTGAACACTTTGTGCTAAGGGGAGCTAAACAAATAAACAGGAGGGTAAAAATGGCCCTAAATCGATCACCGGAGATAGTATTTAAGCAAACTGCTAATAATTGGGAAACATTGATCAATGGTAGGAATGAACTGAAAATGAAACAGCTTATCAGTAAAGGACATTTGTCATTAAGCATATACAATTTGAACGAGGACCACCACAGGAATATTCCTGTGAAGTTTGGTAGATACCGGTTCATTGGTTTAAGAGGAGATGTCAATTGAATCTAATGTTCATTTTACCCCTTTTCTGATGCCGCATGGTAGCTATCTTTTTCAACCAATAAGTATGGATGGCTTCATTAATGTGTGTACAGTGTCACTTAAGTAGCATTTCTGCTAAACCATCTCGAAACCTGACAATAACTTCATAAGAATTGAATTAGAATGTTTTGACATTTTGCCCCTTTTATGATGTCCTCTGGTGGTCATGTTTTTTAACCAATCATAATGGCTTGAATGTAGAGGAACATTTTTATCAAATTATATTAGAATCCGACAAATGATTTCAGCAGAGAAGAATTTTAAATATTGGCTATCGTTCTCACTTTTTGATGCCGCAACAACCAGTTCTTCATAGAATTTAAATCTCAGAGGTCCAAACAAGGATCAATTCTGTGAAGTTTGTTTAAAATTGTTTCAGTGGTTTAGAAGGATATGTTTTTTAAAGCTAAAAATTAACGACGGACGGACGACGATGAAGTAAGCTAATACAAGATAACCAAGAGGACCAGTATAGGTCCATTTCCCCACAGAGCGAAAATCCTACACCTTATATTGCCTGACTTTTGTCAAGTAAATGTGACTTAGAAGGTCATTAAAAAGTGATTATGTACCAGTTAGTATTAACGAAGAATATTGCTAAGTTTTTCCTTATATATCTTTATGTAAAACAGGTGAACCCCAGTGGCATATTTTGAACAATCTTTGTAGTGGACCACTAGACATTGCTACAAACCAAATACCTAAGCTCTAGGCCTTTTGGTTTCAGATAAAAAGATTAACAAAGTGTTTCCCTTATATATCTTTATGTTAAATAGGTAAGCCCCAGGGTGGGCCCGATTTTGACCAAAGGGGCATAATTTGAGCAATCATGTTAGAAGACAATAAGACAATACTGCACACCATATATCTAAGCTCTAGGCCTTATGGTTTCAGACAAGACTATTTTCAAAGTTTTTCCCTATATATCTCTATGTAAAACAGCCGACTCCCGGGGGCAATTTTGACCCACAGACAAGAAGATTTTCAAAGTCTTTAAAAAAAATCCTTTGGCAACCCAGAGTTCTGCATGGAATTAATTTATTCGAATACATTTGAAAGAAGATCACCCAAGGATCATTCCTACGAAATTTAGTCAAAATCCATATAGTGGTTCAGGAAAAGATCATGTTTAATTTGTTATTGACGACGCACGACTGTCGACGGACAAAAGGCGATCCCAAAAGGTCACCTCTAGCTAAAAATGGATAGATAAAAATATAGACTTTAAAAAACTTTGGTTTAAACATATTTTAACATTGACTCTTCTTCTTTGTATATATGTACCAAAGTCCGGATTCAAAGAAAAAAAACCCACTAGTGTCAGAAGATCCCAGAGATTGACCTGCTTATCATGTGGTTCAAACTTGGACCTTTTTATCACGAAGACTCCGTGCCGTTGTTATCACCATCAAACCACAGTGTTAGCTGGTTGTAACGGGTTGACTGCATTTTACCTTTAGTGTTGATAACTAGGTACAAACCAGTTACACATCATAGTCGAGTTCTTCACAAATAGCCATAGGCAAATAATACTACTATTGCAATATTGAGCTTGTAAATGGATGTATTAGTTTCAGATGAAATGTTCTTGCTAACATTTGTTCTATTTCACAACTTACACCAGCAATTAATAACAGGTAAATGTTACGAAGTACATTTCCATTGACTGCGATTTGGCCAGTGTGATGATGTGGCGAATTCATGAATATGCAAATATAAAAATAGTTACCTAGTGAATTCAAAGGATTTAACTGTGTGTGGGAAACCTCACAACATTTTCCAAAATTTGACTCAGCGATCTAGTTTTTGACACAACATGAGTCAGTTCAAAACTTGGCAAAGATTTGATGGAGATGAGAATTATTATGACCTCCTTTTAAGAAAAATGGATGAAAAGAGTGGCCTCTACAATGTTTAATTGTATTTTCTAAATTTGGAGCTAGTTTTTGAACCCAAAGAAACCCAGATTTGAAGCTGATAATATATTTGATGCAGATCAATCTCGAATCCCTCCAACCATGCCTAAGATGGCTGCAGATGGACGAGGCCAAACCAATATCCATTCGCGTTTCAAATGGATTGAATAAATAATTTTCTTTTTAAGATTTCCATTTGCCACAATATTGATGCAAATGTGTCAATGTGTGTTAGCATTTTGGAAAGGTTTAAACTATTGCTGATTATTCAAAGTTTTTTTTCTCCAAAGTATAATAACAGCATATCTGGTGATGCATTACTGTCAAAGCGTAATATCTTTTAAAGACCAACAAGTCCATCGCAAAGGTCTTGTTCAGAAATCATCTTGTCTCCATGGTGACCCAAAGGTAGCCATACAAATGATCGAATTTCTTCTCTGTTGGCTGCTGAACAATGAATGATATCTGGAAAACAACAATAATTTAGAAATTATAATATTTGTTGACCAATAGTTATTAAGGCGTGATATATGAGTAAATACATGATGATTTGTATTTCAGATGCATAGCATCGTATTTATGTTGGCAACCACCTTTGGTTAATCGGACTCATTTAAAGTTCAATTGGCTTGAATACATTATGTAGAGGGTCACTGGGAGAACATTTATGCTCAATTATCTTTTGCCATGTTGATCCTCTTCTGATGCCCATTGGTCACCATTTTTTTCAAACAATCAATATGACTTGAATAAATTTTGAAAGGATCCACGCAATGATCATTTGTACAAAAATTATATTGGATTTATTATTCAGTGTAAAATATGTTTAAACTTTGGGCATACGTATTCTGATACCGCAGCAACCAAAGTTGTCCATATAAGTTAAATGTTTGAACAATATTGAAAGAGGACCACCGAAGAACCATTCCCTTGATGTATGGTTGAAATCTGTACAGTGGTTTAAGATGAAATGTTGTTTAAAGTTGATAGACACAGAGTGATAAGAATAGATCACTTCAAGACTTCAGCTCAGATGATCGAAAAAGGAGCAATTTCTATTCAATAATCATGCTTTCATTTATAGAGATTCTCCATAGAGCTTTTGGATTTTCGTAGGAGCTACTTTTAGAGGTTACATTATTTAATTTAAGTGTTATGCCTTTTTGAACATATTTTAATTTATATCATTGCAACAACACAAATATTCATGATACTAGGCTGAATATGCTAGATAAAATGCCCAATGGCACTCAGCCATGACAGCCACAAGAGAGAATATCACCAACGATTCCTGTTCTCAATACCATAAGCTTGCCTTTTGAGCAGAGTGGATTCCAGATTACATTGAAATTTTCCTTTAAAAGTTAGCCTTTAATACACAATATGTAACACCTTTGTAGCAAAAATAAATTGCTCAACATGATGGTACACATGTAGTATCTAACAGTATAACACACATTTTGGTAAAAAATAAATAATGCAACATGATGTAGCAGATACAATTAGGACACATCATTTGAAAAAAACACTGCTCACCATGATGTAGCATATATCATTATGTAGCAGATATATTATAACACAAAACTTGTGAGGAAAAATAAATTGCTCAACATGATTTAGCTGGTGGTATAAGAACACTGATTTTGGTAGAAAAATTAAATTGTTCAACATGTAAAGTGTCAAGTACTTTCTAACTTGTCCACAGTGTTTATTCCACCTTCAACAATATTTAGGTTGTTTTGCATCAATGAAACAAGACGTCGGGCTAAGGGTGTCTTGCTCTTCTTGAAAAACTTCAATTCAATGTTCTAAGTATGAAGAAAAAAACCTTAAGGCGATGAAACATAAAAGTAGTCGAAGATGATTGCATTGTTGTAAACATGTCATGTAAGATGATGGAGACAAATGTTCGGATTAGTTTTCATGAAGATTGGATGAAACAATAGACTTCTACAGTGTTCACAAGGTTATTCTAACATTTGACCTAGTGACCTAGTTTTGACCCAGTTTTGAATTTGACCGAGATTGCTTTAATTTTTTATTCAGGAAGATTGGATAAAAAATATGACCTCTTCAGCCAATGTTAACCAAGTCTAAATTACCAAATCCAGGTTAAGTAAACAAACCAAGGCTAAGTTATGGCCAACACTGACCTTGACCTTGGTAATTATGCCATATGACCAATCAGTATATCTGACAAAGTTTCAGAAAAATTCGACCAGGCGTTGCAGATTAATGGAGAATTGAAAAAGCCGTCGCCAGAGTCTAACTTCAATTTCGTGGCTGTATTTTTATCAAATTGGTATACAAGGGACACCAATATTGCTGTATTTTATACATTGCTTCAAAAATGACAATCCTGATGTAATGAAGACACTTCATATTTCATAGATATGTTGATGACAACTTGATAAGGATATCATTCACAGCTTAATAATGTTACATGCTGACACAAAGGGCTTTATTCAATCATCGTTGTTTTTTTGTATTTGACCAAAATGCAAACATGGGTCAAATCTGGCTGACGATGAAGTTACAGTCCTTGTCTATATCATAGAGTATACATTTTTATTTGTTTTAAATAGCATGCCAGGCCCCTATGAATCACATAGCAGCGTTAAACTCGAATCAATCCTTGCACTACATCAACACTATGGTAAATCTGAACAAATGGTAAGCTGGTACATTACCTTTCCCCAAGGCTGCCAGTTTATTTTTCACCTCCATCATTCTATAATAGCAATCTTTAGAAGCTTGATCATGGTCAACAATGGGTGCTGGGTAGTCCACACCAACGATGCACTTAGCTTTCTCCTGAACAGCCCTTGGGGCTTTCCAGGGCTCGAACAGGTACCGCAGGGGCATGTCCTTCAGAACAGGTAAGTAACACCTGAAATATTTATTGTCATATATTTTACTATATTTTTAAAGTTTTTACGGGGAAATGGTTAATATAACATTCGGTCATACTATACAAGGCATTGTCTACCTGAAATGAGCTAATTATTTAAAATTTACATTTAATACGATTCTTTTTAATCTCTTCCCAAATGTAGATATATTTTGTAGACAAATCACGGCAGACAACCTTGTGCAATGCCTTTTGACCAATCAACATTGCTTGAAGGTATCTGTTCATCCCATGCAATACTTTTAAAATCGATATATTCGGAGAAGACAAAGTTTTAAACTTGTCATTTTGGAGCAAAAGGTAAAACGGTTCCTCCCACTAGCCAGAATTATGCATGTATCGAAATGTTTTGAAGGAATTTTGGAGACGATATTCTTTTGAGAGGATGCAACATATTAAGTGTTGTCACACTTGACCCAGTTGTTACGGAGGAGAAGTTGTAAGGAGTAAGAGGTTAACACACACATTTCTGGATGCACAAACAAAACTTGGATGAGACATAAGCATCCAGTGTAGCTTAAAATTACATATTGAGAAAATTCACTCTATTTTCATGGTGGAATTAACCATTTCCCACGTACAACAAATATGCAGCAAACGACTTTGTAAACATAAGGGGGGAAATATAGGAAATCTCAATGTATGAAAGTATACTTAGTGACTGGAATGACAACAGTGTTAAAAGGAGAAATCGATAATTATGAGCAATTTCTCCATTTGCATTATTGTTTTCAAAGTCGTCTGCTGAAGAGGCATAAGAAAGCTTCTGTAGGTGGGAAAGAATAAAGATATATCTAATGATTTCCAGGTTTTATTAGAGCTTTTCATGGATTACAAATTTAACCTGTAGCAAGGCTGTATAAATTGTATTTATACTTATACAAGGTGGTGACAATGTTGACAAACCAGAAGCTTACAAGACAAACACATCAATTTCCAAACTATAAAAAACCAAGATTAGTTTGCACTAACATACAGTTTTATCTTGGTCTACAATAAATGCTTCTCTATATATAGCTGTTACCCACATACAACCAATCTACAGGATTGTTTTGTGTTTAACGCCTCTTTCAACAATATTCGAGTTTTATCACGGTGATTAGCATGACACGGTGGAGTATCGAACTCGTGACTTCCCACACCGAGGTGGACGCTTTACAACTACACCACTGAGGTCGGACAAAATCTGCATCAGAGCAATTTCTTCTTTCCCCGTAATATTTTCAAAAGTCATCTGCTGCAAATTTCGTCTGCAAGACTTAGTGTGAAATAGTCAGCACATTGACACCATTAACAGCATAACATCCCCAAAGCTATCTTTAGACATTATACGTCAAAGGAAAAAATCAGCCTCAAAAGTGAAATACACGAAAAGCGTTAATTAATCCACAGGGACTTGCTCCTCTAAAAATAGATATGACCTACTCTATGCATAGATATTAACAAGGGTGGACACAGTTTTCTGGGTCACCTCGCTTCAACTCATTTTTTTTCAAAGTATTCGAACAAATATATGAATTTGAAGTAGGGAATCAATCAATAATGCTTTTCTCTATCGAACTATACCAAAATAACGTGTGTTTTTTTCTCCCTACGTATGTAAATTCCTATGAAATATTCGCAAATCCGCCAAAAGGACAACAACCTGGACCAAAAACGAAAGTACTTCTATCGACATGTCGGAATGGTTAATTTTTTTTCGTCGCAGTAATTGTCAGTGATATTGCGATTATTTTTCCAAGAATTGGCCTTGCCCGGTAAAATATTCGCAATATTATTGACAATTACTGCAAGGAAAACAACCGAACTATTCCGAAATGTCGATAGCAGGTACTTTCGTTTTTGGTCCAGGTTGTTGTCCTTTTGGCGAATTCGCGAATATTTCAAAGGAATTAACATACGTAGGGAGAACAAATTCACTTTATTTTGGTGTAGTTCGATAGAGAAAAGTATTATTGATCGATTCAATGGCGCTGAAAGAGTTAACTCAATTGTCAATCAATTGTAACTGTATTTTGACCAAGGCATTTACATTTTGTTTATCGTAATAATAACTTCTCATCTCATGCTCAACTAAGGTAACAAGCTCAAAGTATTTTCATATCAACGGCCTTTAGCATGATTGCACCTGTTAATTATACACTCCGGAGCCAAGCAAATAAAACCATACATTGCATTTCTATTATCTACGAAGTTGTGAATGTTCTTCAATAATGCAGAATCTCCAAAACATAGCTAGGTTGACAACACCTCCAGCCGTTCATCCGTTATTGGTTATAAACAGTTATACAATTGGGTTTAAAGTGCAATTTTATTAATACGTCCGGGGAAAACACATTACACAATGGTCACGAGATCAACCTATTTATAAATAGATTTGAAAGATCCATAAACCGGAAGGTATATTAGGGACCAGAAGGTATTTGACGAGAATTAATAAAACAAATACTTACAATATTGGAAATAAATACTTCATTTTAAAACAAATCATAATTAAGTCTTTACAATCAATTTATGGTTAATGTTGACACAAAGTATAACCCTTTCTTATAAACAACAAATATGCAGCAGACGGCCTTGGAAACATCTAGACAATAACAAGTAAAATACCTCTTAGGGAAGGTAAACTTATTGAATTGAGATATAAACATTGTGTTGAAAGGGGAAAAAAGACGTTCTCAACATGAACAATTTCTCGTTTTGAAGGTTTCATCTGCTGCAAAATGTTCTAAGGTCATCTATATCAGGCCAAGGGTTGATCCTATTCTACATTTTGATGAAACTTGGTAGACATTTTGTGGAAAGAAAAAAAAAGTTTTCTCATTGTAGGCAATTATATTTTCCAATAATGTTTTACAATTGTCATCTACTGCAGAGGTGTGTAAGGCCATACAGATCAGGTATGGGTTAACAATATGGTACGTTTTGATGTAGATTTCTTGTATATGGGAAAGAATTTATACCTGACAAATTCTCCTTGAGGGTCCATTTTACGTCCGTATCTAACCGGACAAAAACATTTTGGACACTGTAACACTTTTTCAAAGGCAGAGCTTGACATCCACATCCAGTTCCCGGCACACACTGACCAATCAGCATCAAGCAAATACTTGTCAAAAACCTGAAATTCGGATTGGATGAAATGGGTAAGAAACTAACCAATCATCATCAAGTAAATACTTGTCATATACCTAAAATAGTAAGCATGAAATGGGTAAGAAACTATCCAATCATCATCAATTAATCAATTTTCAATGAACTGAAATAGGATTGCATAAAGTGGGTTAAACAATATCTGAAATAGATGAAATGGGTAAGAAAAGGGCTGAACTAGGATTTAATGTAATGCGTAAGAAATGGGCTGAAATAGTATTGTATTACATGGGTAAGAAACTAACCAATTATCATCGATCAACTAATATTCAAGGATCTTAAATAGGATTGGCTAAAATGAGTAGCAAAAGATCCGAAAAAGGGTTGAAGGTAATGAGTTAGAAAAGGGCTGAAAATGGGTTTATAAAGGAATGGGTATGAAAACGATCTGAAATAGAATTGGATAAAATAGGTAAGATAATGGCTGAAATATGGTTGAATGAAATGGGTAAGAAAATATCTGAAATAGGATTGGATGAAATGAGTTAGAAAATGGCTGAAATATGATTGAATAAAATGGGTAAGAAAATATCTGAAATGGGATTGGATGAAATGGGATCGAATGAAATGGGCAAGAAAAGGTCTGAAATTGGATTGGATGATATGAGAAAAAAAATATCTGAAATAGGATTGGAATGAATGTATATTGTTTTATGGCGCATCGACAGCTAAGGTCATTTAGCGCGCAATTAAATTTAATTATTCATAATCCCTGGGTAAACAAACCAGTACTAGGCTAGAAAATGTGCCTTGCCCAAGGGCACTCCACCATGACCGTAGTGCCGCGAATGGGGATCGAACCCGGGACACCCGGTTTCGAAATCCCCGACGGTAACCACTCAACCACAGCGGATTCCTCTGAAATAGGATTGGATGAAATGAGTTAGAAAATGGCTGAAATAGGATTGAATGCAATGGTAAGAAAATATCTGAAATAGGATTGGATGAAATGAGTTAGAAAATGGCTGAAATAGGATTGAATGAAATGGGTAAGAAAATATCTGGAATGGGATTGGATGAAATGGGTAAACCAAATGGCTGAAATAGGATTGAAGGAAATGGGTAAGAAAATATCTGAAATGGGATTGGATGAAATCGGTAAGAAATGGCTGAAACAGGATCGAATGAAATGGGTATGAAAAGGTCTGAAACTGGATTTGATGAAATGAGAAAGAAAAGGTCTGAAATAGGTTTGGATGAAATGAGTTAGAAAATATCTGAAATATAATTGGATGAAATGGATAAGAAAATGGCTTATTTGGATTGTTGGAGGGTATGGGAAAAAACCCATCAAATCAGCATCAAGGAAACACTTATTGAAGATCTGGAATAAGATTGGATAAAATGGGTAAGAACATATCTGAAATAAGATTTGGTGAAATGTGTAAGGTACGATCTTAAATATGATTGGATAAAATGGGTAAGAAAACGGTTGAAATAGGATTGAATGCAATGGGTAAGAAAATATCTGAAATAGGATTGAATGCAATGGGTAAGAAAATATCTGAAATAGGATTGAATGAGTTGGGTAAGAAAATATCTGATCTGGATTGGATGAAATGGGTAAGCAAATGGCTGAATTAGGATTGGTGGAGGATATTGGAAGGAAAACATCAAATCATCATCAAGAGAACACTTGTTGAAGATCTGGAATAAGATTGTACACAATGGGTGAAAACAAATCTGAAATAAGATTGGTAATAAAATTGGATAACATGGGTAAGAAACAATCTGAAGAAGAATTTGATAAAATGGGTAAGAACATCTGTCATATACTATAACAAGCTGTGTAATACAGATGTGTGATTTACATGCAGAAATTTTATATGAAGTTTTCTTTTAACAAAAACATGTGTTCCCAATTATTTTCAAATTGGGCCAGTACTTTTGGACATGAAGAATTTTTAAGTTTTTACTATATATATATGAAGAAAACAAAGCTCTGTCCCCTGTCAGCCATGTTTCTCAAAGGATCGGACACATTTGAACAATCTTGATATAGCCAAACGAAAATGTGTGCCAAATACCTTTCAAAACATGCCAGTGCTTTTGGACAAGGACATTTCTTTAAGCCTTGGCATTGAATAACTTTGAAAGAGGACCACATTAGGAACATTCCTGTTAAAGGTTTGAACATTGGTCCATTGATTAAGGAGAGGTTGTTTGGAGGAAAATGTGAAAGGAGAGAGAACAACGCCGGGTGGTGAGTGATCTCTATAGCGCACTCTACACGCTCAGGTGAGCCTAAAAGGATGGCGATCAAATAGTCATGCCATGTTTTTCAACGGATCAAAACAAAATCATCAACCTCGTTAGAGGGTCACCCAATGAACAAATTATTTGCAAATCAGCATTGTACAAGACGACATTTAAAGTTATCACTTTACACACTAAAGGATTACAAATTTGCCACCATGTTTTTCAACGGATCAAAATAATATTTACATTCTATGTTAAAGACCCCCAAGAAACCTTTGTGCCAAATAATTTTAAAATCAGGCCAGTGTTTTTGGATAAGAATTTGTTTTAAACAATTGGCAATTTTAACTCCACAGCAACTAACGTTCATCATGGAAATAATTTCTTTGAACTACTTTGAAAGAGGGCCGACCACCTTCATGTGAACTTATTTTGAACTTGTTCCATTGGTGTGTGAGGAGAAGTCTTTTGTAGTAGAAAAATGTGAACAAATGGACGGACTGACAGGCAGACAACGCTGGACGGTGAGTGATACCAATCTATCACCCCACACTTTGTGAGCTAAAAATCTTTTATTTCTACACAGAGTTTTATTAAATACAGATGACAGGGCTTACCAAGCTTTGAATATCTAAAGTGAAATATAATCTTGATACAATTGGCAGTTTGGAACTGCCAGTAACTATTATAAACCACGTTTATTCTTGTCAATCCATCTTAAAGTATGTAATTAGTAGTAAGCTACCTTTAGACCATCTTCCCAACTAATCCAGAGGTCACCACGTGTCAGGAATGTGGAGACGGCATGGCGTGCCACGTGATGAACCCATCCTTCTTGAATCAACTGTTTCATGATGGCATCAATCCACGGGAATCCAGTCTCTCCCTGGTCAATAATACAGTATAAATAATGCTATGTCTCTGAAGTTTGAAATGTCTTTTAACCCTTTCCAACATGCAGACACATTTTGTTACATCTACAGCAAAAATACATTTTTTTTCAATAATTTAACTTTCATTTAACCTTTCCACACTTTTTCATATGCAAAGGTTTTTGAAGTTGTAAACTACAGATATGTTGCAAGCGGTAAAGGCATATAATAATAATCTTATCAGTCACCTGCTACAATTCAAAAACATAAGTTGCCATCATTGATCTTGAATAAAAATATACGGCGGCCATACTTTCCAACGGATTGAAATAATTTGTACAATCTTGGTCGAGGGTCCCCCAAGGAAAATCTCTGTCAAATCATTTTTAAATCGGGCCAGTATCTGTGGACAAAAATATTGCCATAGCAATCAGAGATACACGTGTAATTCATTTCTTTGAACAACTTTGAAAGGGAACACTTAGGGACCTTCCCTGTACAATTTATCAAAATTGGCCAAGCGGTTTAGTAAGAGATGTCGTTTTAATCAAAATGTTGATGGACGACGGACAAAGACCGGTTACAATAGCTCACCCGGAGCCTTTGGCCCAGTTGAGCTAATAAAAGGTATGCAAAAGCGGTGACGGGCGAGAATAACATTAAATAGTAACCATTTTAATAGCATAACTGAACGTTGGTTGTATCGTGTAATTTTATTGGACAGATATACAGGCACCTGTTCATGAATATTTAAATGCGTAGGGTCAATACGAGACTGAATACCCACAGCATAGGATATGGAATAAGAGAGACACAGTTGGTAAACACTTCTCCACTTGCAGAAACATGTTAATGCATCTGCAGCAGAGAATTTAAAACTTTTTGACAATTTGGCCTTTTTTCCAAATGTTTTCAACTTTTTTTAATTAATTGTCATTTCATCCAGAGAGGTTCTCCATATTTTTGCATAACCGTTTTCAAAGTCCTCTGCTGCAGAATTGATGCATCAGGGTAAAAGAGGGCTAAATGTTTAACCTTTTCCCATTTCTGTAGATTTTCAGGGTCGGAGTACCAGTCTATCTGCAAACAGATGTCGTTGCCTTCCATCTTATTGAAGTTGTAGTTATTGACGGACATCGAGTAGAAATATTCCCTCCACATGAACTGTCCAACCACAGATATTGAGAATGGTCTAATAGGATTTTGCTGTTAAAGGAATTCACATGAAGTTAAACCTGTTAATGGTGTACAATACATAGATAAGGACAAATCTGATAATGAGTTGTGTAGGGCTAAGCCCCTGTACTTCAATCAGTAGAATCGCGGGATGTCAATCCAGGGCCCGTGAGTTCGCTCTCCCGACGTTCTTCCAAATATTGACAAAAGTCAATTTGACAAGTGGCATTTGTCATCCGTCTTCGGGTTTATCATTTGTGGAAACAGCCAGTTGTTTGGAAACACTTTTGGGTGGAGTACTGGTGTGAGAAAGCCATGCAAGACATTGGTGGGTAAGCTGGTCGCCGTGATACAACTTAACAATTGTTTGTTCTATTGTAATGCCTACCCCCACACTCTTGAGCGATAAGGAGGGAAAGACATCATTTTAAAGTATTTGGTATAAACCTTGATGGGGAACTAAAATGATAATGCCTCTGTATATAAGACATATTTGAACCATATCACAAAGTAACTACATGTTTATAGTTAAAGCTTATTCCTTCAAATGAGAAATGGACATGCTTATTGTATAAATAAGACATATTTCTTTGTATATATTATCATATATGCACAGTACAATTCATTCTTTAACTTATGTCCCATTTATTTATTGAATGATTGATTAATTGGCATTTGTTCATTTGTTTGTGTGTTCATTCATTCATTCACACATTTATTGATTCATTTACTCACTCAGTTTAAATATTAGAAACTGTTTGAGGAGATTTCTTTACATTTTCTTATTGTAAATTTCAACTGAAGATTGTCAGCGTACGAATGGTGAGTGATAGGGAAAAGCTCAAATTGAGCACTACGAGCACAAGTCTTCACATGCCGGACAAAATACGAGTAATTATAATCTTGTTATCTGTGTTTAACCCCTTTCCTTCATAAAACAAATGTGTAGCAGACAACTTAGAAAACATCTGGGAGAAAATATGAAATATCTCCATAAACGGAAGTATGTTTATCAAAAAGAGTTGAAAATGTGGTATCAAAAAGGGCAATTGCTCATTATGTATAATTTCTCCTTTTGTCAATTTTTTTCAAAAGTGTTGCTGCAGAGGCGTCTGAAAGCATCTGTATGTGGGAAAGGGTTAAACTGAGGCAGAAAACATATGCCCAACATGTATCGTTATTGTTAAGAGGTAGTATTTTCGAAGATGTTGTCACTCAATTTGTTTCTATTTCTTTTATATAAATATTGTAAATTTCACCTCTATGTAAGCATCTCTAATCGACCAATAGAGTTTTCTGACAGATAGACATCCAAATCTTAGATGTGGACTCAGACTCATTGAGGCCCCAACGAGATCTGGTTGTGCTTGATTTTGCATAGTCCGTCCTTGAGTGAATGCCTGAAGTAAAAAAGTAAAAAAAAAAAAAAGATTGAAAATGTTTGTGACTTCACGCAAGGTGTAGTTACAACCATATTGCATGAACCACTAATATAGTCTATACTAAGAAGACAAGATCAATTTTACGCTGATACTGACTCTACAACATATTACTTTTTCTAGCAATGTTTTCCAGAATAGTTTGCTGCAGAGGTACTGAAGCACATTCGTATCAAGGAAAGATAATTCAAATAATTTGGCAAACAAGGAAGCAGTTTGATAACATTGCGTAATATATGACTACTCTTGTTGAAAACGACGTAAATCATCAACCGATCAATCAATCAATGTTCCACAGCATAGCCTAGAACCCAGGTGGTTGAGTCATAACATGACCTCATTTGTGAACTATGAACTGTAGAAACGGTTAAGAGACCAGTTCGAATGCAAGGAACTATGTCGAGGCTGTAATATACCCAAATAAAAAAATAGTCTCAGAGCTTTGCTTGTTCTAAAATCCTTATAAGAAATCCAAAACCTGTGTTGTGGATTCTCAAAGGAATCATATTAGTAAGACGATTCTGTTGAGCACCGTAATATAGGTTTTAAGGAGTGCTTAGAGATATATCTTGGAAGAAAGACTAATTAACTCTTTATTGTCCGTTGTAAATGTCCAATTCATAGTCCTGACACACTTTCTGAGAGAACATTTAAGCAGAGAGGGGGCAAGTTGGGTTTTTATCAAGATAAATTCAAGTCTATTTTTCTCAATAATCCACTGAACATAATTCATCCCTGGGTGCAAACCTATAGTATCTCTCATTTAACCATTTAACCATATATTGAGTTACAATTGTTCTGTACTCATGGGATGATGTGTAAGGAATGTAATTTATCCTTTCAATGAAAACATCTTGGCATAAATATTGACAATTTCTATAACAATATATATACAATAACTGTACAAGTTAAAAATACATTCTGACAAAGTTTCAATATTTTCAAATTAAAATGCAGCCTCCAGAGTGTTAACAATATTTCCCCTCAATTTCACCTAGTGACCTAGGTTTTGACCTCATATCGCCGAGTTTCGAACTTGTCCAATATTTGATGGAGATGAATGTTCTGATAGAGGACAACTAGACAATGCTACACACAACAAATCAAAGCTCTAGGCCTTTCAGTTTCAGACAAGGAGACTTGTTTACGGACGACAGACGATTTGGGGGGGGGGGGGGGGGGGGGGAAGTGATCAGAATAACTCGCCTCTAAGTACTTCGCGCTCAGGTAAACTAAAATTCACCTTGGACAAATGTGTCAAAATGTATGTGCAAGGGGAATTAGTTAAGCTGTAAAAACTATCAATCCTATGTGGAAACTGTGTCCAAAGTCTTAAGGTAATTTGTTAATAAACAATTGTTTAGAAAACAAGGTAAATATATGTCAAGAGGACCATACTGGTCCTAAATTATCCACCTTACGCACCAGCATGATAAAACATGCCACCCTGGTCAAAAATCTTGATAGAGGTCACCCAAGGAACATTTGAAGTGATCAGAATAACTCGCCTCTAAGTACTTCGCGCTCAGGTAAACTAAAATTCACCTTGGACAAATGTGTCAAAATGTATGTGCAAGGGGAATTAGTTAAGCTGTAAAAACTATCAATCCTATGTGGAAACTGTGTCCAAAGTCTTAAGGTAATTTGTTAATAAACAATTGTTTAGAAAACAAGGTAAATATATGTCAAGAGGACCATACTGGTCCTAAATTATCCACCTTACGCACCAGCATGATAAAACATGCCACCCTGGTCAAAAATCTTGATAGAGGTCACCCAAGGAACATTTGAGCAAAATCATTTTAAGATCAGGTTTATTCTTTTGGACAAGAAGATTTCTTAGGTTTTCACTATATTATACAAATAGGAAAACAATCTCCACCCCTGGCAATTATGTTTAGAATAATTTCAAAAAGAGGGTCAAGGAACATTTGTCTCAAATAATTTTAAAATTGAGCCAGTACTTTTGGAAAGGAAGATGTTTGAAGTTTTGGCACTTTTCCCCCTTTCTGATGCTGCAACAACCAAAGTTCTCCTTGGAATTATATTTATTTGGAAAAATTGTTGGCGAGAACATTCCTGTTAAATTATTTTGAAATCGGACAAGTAGTTTCAGACAAGAAGATTGGAACGCACATCTGATGACACAAGATGGACGGATAATGAACGCTGAACGATCACAATAGCTCACATTGAGCCAAGATGGCCCTTTTAATACATCATTCGAGTTCTGCATGGAATTAGTCTATTTGAACTATTTTGAAAAAAAAACACAGAATGAAACTTAATTGTTTTTAAATCTGAGCAGAGGTTTCACAGATTGAACTGGCGGAGGGATGAGTGATTTTAAAAGTTCACATGAGAACAACATACTTAGGTGAATTAATAACTGGATACGAAGACAAAACGATACAGACAGATCAAATAAATGTCACCTACAAGGTGACATAACAAGGGCTGTCCGTCCTTATGACAGCGCGCTCGACTTTGTTTAAGTGCTTGACAATAAAACAAAACCTTTGCTGTAAAATGCAAAACAAAATTCCGTGACAGAGTTACATTCTCTTGCCTACAAATGGGGGTCATGGTGGTAAACAAGTATCCAAGTTTCACAGCAATGTCCTAAAGGGTTAAGTTAAAAATTGGATTTTGACCAGAATTTGATCAATGCATTTTCTAAGTAAAAAAAGGGCCATATTTCTGATAAAAACCTACACAGATGTATGTACATGTGCTCGTGTCTGTTGATGGAGGTCATGATGATAAATAAGTATAGTAAGTTCATAAGCTATATCTCTAATGATTTTGAAATAAAATTTGGTTGTGCGAAAAACTTTACCAAAATTCTAAGTCGAAAAATGGCAATTATTCTCACAAAAACCTTGGAAGAGTTATGTACTCATGTCTATCGATGATGGTCATGATGATGAAAAAGTATTGTAAGTTTCAAAGCAATATCTCTAATGGTTTTGAAAAAAAAGTCAGGGAGTACGAAAAAAAGCCATAATTCTTTCAACAAACTTGACAGAGTTATGTACTCTTGTCTGTTGATGAAGGTGATGATGTTGAACATGTATTGGAAGTTTTAAGTCAATATATCTAATGGTTTTTAAAGAAAGTGAGGTGGTACAACTTAACCAAGGTGTGTCGCCAATCCCAAGGTGAGTAGGATAGCTCGAAAAATCGAGCTAAAAAGGAGAAATATTAACATAATGTTTTTAAAAATAGTCTTCTGCAGAGGCATACAAAAGTGTCTGTAACATAGTACTTCTGTAACACCAGCACGCAGACACGTTCTGAGAGAGACGCATTTTGAAACATTGTAATAGAGAAATTGCTCATAATGAACTCTTTCTTCTTTTGCCACAGTTTTCACTTCCATTTATAGAGAATTTTCTTTTTTTTGTCTTGATGTTTTAAGAGCTGTCTGCTGCAAATTGACTGTATATAGTACAGGTTTAAGCCTGTGTAGATGTTTTGCTACCTGTATATCTGGCCATGCTCTATACTCTTGGCTGCTTAACTCTTATCATTTTATCTTGATATTTAAAAAAAAAAATACCCTTCAAGTTGCAAAGTCCATGTCAAAAATACAACACTAAAAGGGTTAACCCTTTCCCACATACAACAAATATGCAGCAGAGGACTTTGAAAACATTTAGGCATAAACACGGAAAAGCTCATGTTATTTTAGGTATACATACTGAAAAAAGTTCAACACATTTTGGCAAAAGGAGAAATTGCTCAATTTGAACAATTTCTCCTTTTGTCACAATGTTTTTAAAGGTCGTCTGCTGCAAATGCGTCTGAATGCGTCTGCAAGTTGGAAAGGGTTAAAGATTGACGTTGGAGGGAAGACAAAGTGAGAAGCGCTACATTGTCAGAACCTCTTCCTGTTAACCCTTTCACTCATATAGACGCTTTCTGACGCCTCTGCAGCAGACGGATTTTTGAAAACATAGTGACAAAAGAAGAAATTGCTCAAAACGAGCAATTTCTCCTTTTACCACAATGTTTTCTACTTTGAGTCATAGGTTATCCATTCAATTATGAAGATTTTCATTGTTTGACAAAATACGTTCTGCTGCTGAATTGTCGTATGAGGGAAAGGGATAAAACAAACCTTTCTCTCAACCTCCATTCGGTTCACAAAGAGTTTCAGAGCTTGTGATTCTCCCCCTTTCCAACTGTATTTTTGGGATTGCTGTTTTGCATCCTCTGGAAACACTCCTTAAAAAAAAAAAAAAAAATGGTGAAATTATTGAATACAGTAGAACTTTTTTAACTCTGTCTAGACAGACAAGCGAAAAATATTATTTAATTGTGTTCAGTAAAAGTGTATTCTGTCTAGGTGGAAAAATAAACAGCATCTACATTAAATATTTTGATGTTTTGGTTTGTGATGGTTATAGAAACATAATTACAATATACCTAACCCCCTCTCCCACCCACAGACGCATTTTCACGCAATAGCAGCAGACGACATTTAGAAACAAGATGAGCCATTTCTCATATTGCCACAACGTTTTCAACTTTATTTAACAATTCAGCTATCTTTTATTGAGATTTTCCAGGTTTTTTGTCACTATGTTTTGAAAGTCGTCCGCTGCATATTTGCTGTATGTGGGAAACGATTAAATCAAGCAGAGACGGCAAGCTTTTGAGTGTAATCTATTGTTATTACATGTATTTTCGAATCTTAATCCTTTCCCACATATAACAAATCTGTACCAGACGACTTTGGAAACGTGTGGGCAAAAATAGCGCGAAAATCCCTATTAATGCGTGTATATTTAATGAGAAAAGTTGAACAAATTGTGGCAAAAGAAGAAATTGCTCGTTTTGAGCAATTTCTTCTTTTGTCGCAATGTTTTCAAAAGTCGTCTTTAATGATGAGCAATTTCTCCGTTTGTCACAATGATTTCCTTTGTTTTCCAATCAATATTGTTCTTTCATTCGTCTGAATGTTTCCAATAGCATCTGCTGCAGATTTTTTGTTCGTGTAAATTGATTAAGAACACAATATTGGGGCCTTAACACTTTCCCACACCTGCCGAAGACGACTTTTAAAAACATTGTGACAAAAGGAGAAATTGCACAAAACAAGCATTTACTCCTTTTGCCTCAATATTTTTAACTTTTTTTCAGTAATTATACTTTCAATTATATAATTTTTCTATATTTTTTAGTAGACATTTTCAAGGTCGTCTGCTGCAGATTTGCTGTATGTAGGAAAGGCGGTTAAAGATACACTCAGAAGAAGGAAAAAGGAATCGGTTTAATCTTACCAAAAGTGTGTAGATCAGGAATCTTGTGCAGATCATCATGGTCATTTTGCACTTGAAAGGTGACTTTAGAAAAGTTTGGATTCTTCTCTGGCCTAGGTGGGTCCCCTATGGTACCCGCTACTTGGTTAAACAGCATGAAGGTGTGCGGAGGTCGCCCACCATTGTTCTCATGGATCCTGTAAACATTTAATAGAATAGAATATGCAGCGCCGCAGGAAAAAACAAAAAATTAGCTGTTCCACGAGATGGACTCTACTTTATGATAGTTAGATAGATAGATATTTTATTGACTTAAACTATACAGTTTTTCATCATACAATATAAGTATTAATAAATAAATTGCATGCACATGTTATGTATCAAACCTTATCCACAATGTTGGTTTTCTCGTAATTCGGCGCATATAGTATTGTGAGCACTGATTGCTTTCTACCAGCGATATCAACTTTTACTGGTTAGTTATTTGATCTCTTGATCGGTTTCCTGTGAACCCTTTCCCACATGCAACAACTCTGCAGCAGACGACTTTGAAAACATACCCGAATTGTTTTGGAAACGCCCTTTAAATGAAAGTACAAACATTGAATAGAGTTGAAAACATGGTGACAAAAGGAGGTTAACAATCGCTATTCATTTATCTTTCTGGTGTTTACACACATTTCCGGTCATGCTGAATCAAACTAGAATGTTGTCAGTACATTTTCACTCGATGTGGAAGTAATTAATTGTCATGAATGAAAGCTCTCCAATTTCAGATAAGAGTATGTTTTACCATGCACTGTTACAAACAGAATATTTACTTACAAGGGAACAATTGAACCTTAAACTCAGTTATTTTTTGATGAATTCCTTAACAGCAAAAGTAGAAGTTTATTGCAAAAATTCATTGACATGAAGTTTGTACTAGTAAACACTTGCTTCCACTCTTTCCAATTGAAAGCATTAATTAACCTCATATCAGTGATGGATTAAATCTTTCCCACATAAAGTCGCCATTTGACGATTGTGCATCAGAGGATTTTTGAAAATATTGTGGCAAAAAGGAAACAAAAGCACTGCCTGCGTGTGCCTGACGCTCGTTTGCTAAGTATCCAAAAGAGAAACAAGACGAATTTTGATGCAAAGCATCAATGACGCCGCGCATGATTTTGAAGCATGACTTAAAGGAAGCAGATGCAGTTCAGTTTATTTAAATAACGTGTGCAAACAGACAGGATGTACATATTTCGAACAAGAAGGCCAAATGTCCCTTTATTTTAAACAAGGAGGCCCAGGTGTGCCTATATTGCTCACCTGGCTACGATACGCGGCGTCAATAAAAGTTTTCGATATTTAGTAACAGTGACCTTGACCTTGACCCAATAAACCCCAACATAATCCAATTGAAAGTCTTCTTAAATGCTTAATATAAACACAATTTAGTAACTTTATGTCAATTATAACTAGTACATAGTGTATACTAGAATATATCACCTTTCATCTATTTTCAGTAACATCGACCTTGACCTTCACCCAAGGATCCTCAAAACATAATTCCATTAAAGATTTTCTTAAATTCTTAAATACTTACTACAAAATTTGGTTACATTATGTCAACTAATACAAACAATATTGTGTATATAATTAGTGAGTTAAGAAGGGCAATAATCCATTCAAAATACATGACAGGGTTATTTAACTTGAAAAACTCTTCATTCATTCATTCCTTCATTCATTGTACATTTGATAGTATTTAAAGTTTCCAAGAAATAGCTTAGTTAGTTTGAATGAAAGTGACTATAACCCCAAACTTAACCAACATTCTGACATAACAATGGGCATAAGTTTAACAAAATGAATTCAATAGTTATGGAAATTGCCACTCATGTTGCTACTATGAAACCAGACAACTATATGACTTTTCAAAGCTCCACTTTTAATGGTTACTGAAAAATAGAAGACTTTAACAAAAAGAAATAACGTAAATTCTGATTTAAAAAGGGGCATAAGTTTGACAAAATGCAGTCAAGAGTTATGGCACTTGTACCTGTGATTGCTACTATGATTTCAGACAAGTTATGAGTTTCAAAGCTCTACCTTTAATGGTTTGTGAGGTAAAATGAATTGAAACAAAAACTTAACCAAATATACGACGCAGGACATGGCGACGACGACGGACGCCAAGGAAGCTAAAACATTAGAAACAGACGAGATAAAAATGCTAATAATGAGCAATCAGACAGAAAAGTAGCAATTAAAGCTTCGACAATAAATACGTAATGATGTTTTTGTTCTGCACAAGGACCATAACTAAGCTGTTGATTGATTGATTGGGATATAACACCATTTTCACCAATATTTCAGTCGTATCACAGGGGCCAGTTCACCTACCGATGTGCTTTCTGCCATACTTACACCAGTACTCGTTTTACAAAGGTCTTTCCAAGCAATTGGCTGCTTTACCACATAGACGGTTAATCCATTGGTGGAAGACGAATGACACTTGCCCCATTGACTTTTGTCAAACATCGTAAATAAGGTTCGGTTTGTAACTCACAACTACTGAATTGACTTACTAATCTGAATATCACCATACGCTGCAAAGCATTCATGTACCTCAAATACTTTTGCCAATATTCAGGACACAAATTGTTCACACACTTTAAACTGATACTGACATAACTCTGCGTCTTTGAAAGCTGACAAACCTTCCTGTACAGTTTCATGACATTAGTTCAGATCTTTTTTGAAATATAAGCGACACATTACTGTTGACAGACTGGCAGACAGACGGACAAATCTGCCATGTTTTTCAACCAATCAAAATGACTTATAGTTCTTTTGTAGAGGAATATTATGGAACAAAATATTCTTGCAATCCGACAAGAAGATTCAAAGGAGAGAAATGGCAATTTTTTGTCATTACACTGTGTTTAACCCTGCAGCAACAATAGTTCTCCTTTACATTATGTATCAGAGTTACCAGTTTAAAGTGGCTCCCTAAGCAGAAACAGTTTGTCTAAAATTGACATACTACAGAAAAGAGACCCCCATGTGCCTGTTTTACAGGCACATTTAACTCACTCTAGCGGATCCCAGAGTGTATGGGATATTTTTTCCATCCACTCGACGCCTGTTTCTTCACACAGTCTCTTTACAGCATCGTCTCGGGGTTGCCATATGGGCTCCGGGTCCTGTTCGAAGGTCAGCCTTTCGATACCCCATTCCTACAGAAACAACTCCAAAGTTAACACTTTCCGACAGACAAAACAGCTAAAGAAGAATTTATTTTGAAATCAAATATGTGGTTGAAGGCGAAGTGTTTTAAAGCCCTCTGCTGCAGATGAGTTATATGCATATGCATGAGAGAATGGATAACCCATTGTTTGATATTCAATTCCTACCCGTTTCCACATATAACACATTTGCAGCAGATAACTTTGAAAACAGATTAGTCAAAAATATGGAAACTCTCTTCAAATGAAAGAATAGTAATTGAATCAAGTTGAAAATATTGTGGCAAAAGGAGAAATTGCTCATCATAAGCAATTCCTCCTTAACCAATATGTTTTCAAAAGTTGTTGGCTGCATGGGAGATCGAAAGCATATATATGTTGAAACTGGTTAAAATTCTTTCCATTTGACAAACAATGATGAATGAAACATCTAAGAAAATCAGGTAATATATCGAGGGCTTGGCGTGAAACCCTGGCTTAAGGGCAATTTCGACCCCTTTGTAAACAATGGAAATTTAGATGCCATTGCTCAAAACGAGCAATGGCACATCAATTTTCATTGTTTACCAAGAAAAAAATGATTTAACACTTATAAAGACTTTATGGCGAGGTGATTAATCTTGGTAAAAAACTAAAATTTAATACTAAATTTAGGTACAAGCCCTTGATATATTCATTCATAGATGTTTAACTATGTGTTAACCGTATGCCACTTTTATCACATCAACTTTACACATATTCATGATCCTAGCTGGGAAACTAACCAATAATAGGCAAGAAATTGTGCCTTCTCAAGCACCATTCCACAATTATTGTTATGGTCTGCATGTGCATGGACTGAACCTTGGACGGCTAGTTTAAAAAAGATCAACCATGGCACATCCTAAAATGAATGCTGGTATTTGATTTTCGAGAACTGTAGATAAGGGACAATTGTGATGCTCTAAAATCCTTATTTGACACTAAAACCCTATGTTGTTGGTACTTAAACGAATCGACTCGGAGAAACTTTCCTTTTGAGTACCACAACTAAGGGCTTTGTTGAGTCATAAGAGAGATAGTGTGGGGGAAAGACCAGTGTACTCCCCGTTATCTTATTTTGGGTAAAGATGAACCTTTTTCAGCATGCCACAATTATGCAGCAGATGACTTTTGATACATTGTGCTTAAAATAAGGATAAACTTAATGAATTAAACTATTATTACTGAATAAAATTAAAATCAATGTGGCAATAGTAAAATGAAGAAATGCCCTTTTGCAACACTGTTTTTGACCCTATCCAACATATAGTAGGAATTGCTAAACATTTCTCCTTTTGCCTCAATGTTTTTGACTATTTACATTGCTTATACCTACATTTATAGAGTTTTTCTATGTATTTGCCTCGACTCTTTCAAAGTCTGCTGCAGATTTGTTTTATGTGAGAAAGGGTTAAAAGTGGTCTGCTGTAAATGCATGTACATGTTGGGAAGAGATAAAATAAGAGGGCCATGATTATATAATGTGATTTGTCATGCCAACCACAATGACTCATTGTGCGGTCAAGTAAGCTAATACAAGAGGTCAAAGAGGTCAAAGAGGACCAGCATATCTCCACTGCCGCATATCTAAACACCACACCCTGTGTTGTCTGTCTTTTGTTAAGATGACATGACTTAGAAGGTCACCAAATAACGGTTTAAGTATCAGTTAGTATTTAACAAGACGTTTTTCCCTTTATATCTCTATGTAAAACAGGTGACCACCAGGGCGGGGCCAATTTTGACCTCGAGGTTATAATTTGAACAATCTTCGTAGAATACCACTAGACCATTGTACTTACCAAATATCTAAGCTTTAAGTTTCAGACAAGAACATTTTAAAACTGTTCCCCTATACATATCTATGTAAAACAGGTGACCCCCTGGGTGGTGTAAATGTTTAACCAAGAGGCATAATTTGAACAATGGTAGAGAGGAGTTTTTCCGTATATATCTCTATGTAAAACAGGTGACCTTGGGCGGGGCCAATTTAGCTCCCAGGGACATAATTTGAACAAACTTTGTAGCGGACCACTTGAAAATTCTACCCACCAAATATCTAAGATCTAGGCCTTTCGGTTTCAGACAAGAACATTTTCAAAGGTTTTCCCTATACATCTCTATGTAAAACAGGTGACCCTGGGCGGGGTCAATTTTGACATAATTTGAACAAACTTTGTAGCGGACCACTGGAATTAACTTCTTTGAACAACTTTGATCACCCAAAGATCATTCCTACAAGTTTAATCAAAATCCATCCATACAGTGATTTAGGAGGAGATTTCATTTAAAGAAGTTGTTTACAACGGACGTCTTGACGTCCTGACGACGGATATCAGGCAATCACAATAGCTCACCATGAGAACTTCGTGCTAAGGTTAGCTAAACAAGATTAAAGCTTACTTTAAACAAGGTTCTAAAAACCTTTACTGGATCTCCCCAAAATACAAATAATCGCCCATTAACTTTTTTAAAACTGTTGTCCAAGTCTTCTAGTGCATCTATTAAAAACCTCATTCGATTAAACCCTGCAGTTTTCGTGCCTGTAAATCATTGAGAAACGTAGCATGTCTTCAGAGTCGCATATATTGGGCGCAAAGGAACCAATAAACTATGTTTTCAGTTTTATACCAGAAATCGATAATCATCCTTCAACGTAAAAAGAAGACGATCCATTTTTGGCAAATTCCATCTTTCTGAATTCATAGCCACCAAAGTTCTACATAGAATTAAAATATTTGAACAATTAGAAAATAGGACCAACCATAAAACATCCTATGAAGATTGGTTGAAATTTTACCAGTTGTTCAGGAGGAGATGCTGTTTAAAGCTAAGAGTTCACGACGGATAGATAGACATACTATTGACAGAGGATTTCAATAGATAACATTGAGCCCTCAGATCAGGTGATCTAAAAAGTCGCCTTTAAATAAATTAGTATTGTAAGAAGTTAATTTGTTAAATTCAGATCCCCTGCCCAAAATAAGTGAAAGAATGCTTGGACCACCTTGGTTTATCAGTTATTTTAAAATTTGCCGACTGTGTGGGCTGCCTCTACAGTGATACCGAGTGACGTAGAATTGACCCAACATGACCCAGTTTCCAACATGACTCCTCTCAAGTGTTTAAACAGTTTTAGAAATTTTGACCTGTTGACCTAATGTTATACCCTATATGACCCAGTTTAAAGCTTGAGCGAGATTTGATAGAGAGGACTGTTCTGATGATTTTTCATGAAAGTGGCCTAATATGGTAAATTAAGATTAAACATTGCTTTAATGACTAAATTAAATTTGCAAAATAAAAGACAAGATGATTTTTCTTTTAATGTTATTTAAATGACATTGAGTGCATATACAACACATGTTCAATTGGGCATAACACTGGTGTTTTTAAAGCAATATCAGTGAAACTTGCTGTCCGACATTATCCGATGTTGGTTACCATTTCCGATTCCCATTTAGTTTTAATCAAATGCCTTAGATATGGCTCCAGATAACGGATATATTATCCAATTTTGGCCCGGAATAAACATATGTACACTCACCAGCCACCTCACCGTCAAATATAAACACTGGATAGAAATCTCCGCCATCTTTAATCGCTTCTAGGAGAGCTGGGTTATCGTGTAGACGGAGACCGTGGCGGAACCAAAGGATTGAAGCATTCAGGCTTCCATGCGACATGATTAAATCTAGTTCCCTGAAAGTAAAATTGTATGCTGTCTTTTAACCCTTTACCACATACGACAAATCTGCAGCAGACGACATTGAAAACATACGTGAAAAAAAAATGGAAACTCCCTTTAAATGAAAGTACAATAATTGAATAGAGTTGAAAACATGGAGACAAAAGGAGAACTTTCTCGTTATCAGCAATTTCTTCTTTTGTCGCCAAGTTTTCAAAATACGTGTGCTGCAGAGGCGCCAGAAAGCGTCTGTATGTGTGAAAGTGTTAAGCCTTTCGATTCCAGCGAAGATTTTCCTTTTTGATGAATCTGCAACAAATGACTTACAAAAAAGGTAAGTGTTCAAAATAAGCAAATTTAATTGTTACCAAAAATATTCAGAACTACTTCGAAATTAAATTTTCATTTTCTTAATGATGCTGGCCATTTTGTGCAAAGTACGCAGAGACAGCCTTTAATATTAGGTAGAGGGATAATTTAGAAACGTTTATGTGAACTTATTTTGAAATCTAGCAAATGGTTTAGGAGATGTCATTTAATAGTTTCCTTTTTAAGCTGTTGCTGTCTTATTGGTCATGGGAGCTTTTATCAATGGCCCATATACAGATGCTTGCTGACGCCTCAGTACCAGAACCTTTGAAAACATTGTAACAAAAGGAGAAATTGCACATCATCTCAATATGGTGCACATTTATGATTGAGTAATTTTGAAAATTATACAAGTGATTCAACAGTTATGGAGTGGACAAGAAATATGGTCATAACACCCTTGGCCTCTAATTACAAACTTGACCTTGCACCATTGGAAATTGGATTAAGGTTGCGACGTCGGTGATCATAAACCAACGTCTATCGGATTCATGACGATGATACAACGTCAGTGTTTGACGTTGTCGATTTTGGTCGCGACATTGGTGACCAATATCTGACGTCTATCTGACGTATTTACAATATGTGTTTTCCACAAAGTACATTAGATAAGGGTGAGGAATTTGGAAAATTACAACAAAAAACAAATTACAACGTTTCCGATCGGGATTATTGTTGCGCAGATACTTTAAAAGTTTAAAAATTCAAATCACCCTTTTTTCAAAATCAAATAACTTATACTTGTGATAATTGTTTTTCAGATGGACAGGATTTAATGGAATAATCGATCATAGCTAACACGCCAAATACTTATAAGTAACCACGACTGTGCCGGATCGGTACCTTTCACACTTTAGTTTCGGGAAGGAGGAGTTATCTTTCATTCTGTTCGTCTGTCATTAGAGGTCAAATTACGCCAAATACATGCTGATCTACACCCAAATAGTCCTAACAAAACTTTGTTTGCGTAGAAATGAGTGTATATCATCACCAGAATATATTGAATATATGACATTGAGTTTAAATTTATTGTAAATGGGAATAGGATGAACTGGAAATGATTGATTTTATCACTTTTAGTATTTTGACCTTGTTTAAAATTGAAAGTAGAGAATGCTTAACAACGGTTTTGGCCGGGCCCGATTTGGTCAAAAATGACGGTAACCATTTTCGCCTGGTGAGTTCTTCCTTGCATAATGCATGAGGTTACTGTTTTCAATGATATAGGTGTTCTCCATGAGGAACGCTTAGAAAGAGTAACAAATGAGGATTGAAACTCGTCGATATACATTGAAACAAAGAAGGAAATTATTTGGTGGATTGTGACCTAGAGACACATGTTTCTTTATGAAACTTGCAAAGCAAAAATGGAGCAAGGCTGGACGTATTACGGCGTAAGTACCTTCCTAACCTATGTATAGATTCAGTGCACTCTGCCGCTACTTTTTATGCCAAGACTTTTGTTGTTGCATCTGTATGTTTTTTGATTTGAGGTGTTAAAGCGCGCAGTTATGGCTTTTCGCGTCAAGCATTTTGTGTAGAATTTGTTCTCTAGGCATTCTCGAGGAAATCAATCGTTGCTCATGTACAGCAACGATTTCCTTTTCTTGAAGGGTTAGTTTAATAATTTCAGTTATTATTATTGTTAGCAATAAAGGATGTGCAAGTATTTGCTTCCCTTTCCACATTGTTTGGGAAAAATAAAATTCTTCCAGAGACGTGTTATCTACGTTCCTGGTTCTTCTGTGAACTATTCTTAATTAGTTATTTAGTATCATAAGCTGTTGCCATAATCTTCAAGATAGAAATTCCCTTGGATAGGAATGAATATGTTGTGAAGGTCTACTTTGCCCTTTGTGTTTAGACCCTTCCTTTTGGTCAGTTGCTGGGCCCAGAAAACTCTGGTACCCAGTTTAGAGGAACCAGCAAAACATGTGATTATAGCATGGCCAACTTGGACCAAAGAAGCTATAAAAGACAGACGTGCGTTGACTTAATAGACTGATGACTGAGAAAAGACAAGACTCTTTAAGACGAAGCGAATGATAATATGATGCAGGTGATAGTGTTAGCTACGGGTGAGTGGACACAACAAATACATTGTGGGAAATGAGACATTGTCCATCAGTTGAAATTCCTGGTTTCCCATGATGTTTTCTTTGCTTCACGTAGTGATAAAGGGTTCTTACGCCTTAATACTATTGTCATTTATCAATAATATAAACGTATTTATGTCTATTTGGCCAGAAATAGATGATTGTATACATTAAAATGAAAATTAAAACCTGTGACAAATTGTGATGTATGTCGGTGTGTCTGTAAACATTATTATTCCATTATAATGATCTATTTATCTATCAATGTTCAGACATCTGACATAGCAGGAAGTGTCAGTCACCCAATTAGCAGATTCGCCAACAGTATATAATGAGATGTCATTTGACATAGAGACATGGAGTCAGTCGTACCAATCTCCAAAGGTATTTTATTCTATGTTGAATTACAAAGCTATTCATATATCACCAAAATGATGCACTATAACACATGAAAAGGACAATTAGAAATCTATATTGATACTTATTAAAGCCAGTTCACTAACCCTTTTCCTCATAAAATACACTTGAAGAAGAAGACTGCGTGGATCTAGGCAGAACTACGGGATATCTGTGTAAATGAAAGTACAATTATTGAACAAAACTGAATACATAGTGGCAAACGGGAAACTTACTCAAACTGTATTCAAATGTCGTCTGCTGCAGAGGTGTCGGTAATTGTCTGTATGTGGGAAAGGGTTAATTCAGCATAATATTCTGTTTTTCTTTAATTTGAATAGCATCATACACAACATTTTAACGAAGAACAGATTGTGATTTTGTTTGATTTTTCTGTCTTTTCTGCAATATAAAGAAAGTAAATTTAAATTGAATTAAAAATTCAAATATGTCATATTTTCTAAATTATAAATGTCTATGTGACTGTACTGTTAATTTTGAGTAGCTATGAATAGTATTGTCAATGTTAAGTTAAAAACAGCTTTGTCCACGGACAGAATCATGGGCAAATATATCCATGGACAATTATCCTGAACTGTCAATGGAAAAAGAAGATACTATCCATTGACAAATATCTTTATTTTCTTGCATGGAATTCTGTTCCAATGTTACATGGACACTTTTTAAATGCAGGTTTTCAGTGGAATCCATTGAAATTGTACAGTCAGGGAAAGTGCTTTTTCATAATTTATGAGAAATGTTCCGTGAGTGTCCATCTACATAATATGTTTAAACCTTAAGCGTTATATTTATTTCCCCACACATAAACGCTTGTTTTCTGATGCTGCTGCAGCTTTCGACTTTTGAAAGCACTGGAATAATGAGAAATTGCTCATAATCAATCATGAGCAATTTCTCAATTGTCACTATATTTACAACTCTTTGCAATAATTATACTTTGATTTCTAGTTAGTAGTCTGCAAAAGTAAAGTGTCCATTTATAGTGTAACATCTTTTGACAGAACCTAATACCTCCCGCTCCAGAAGTGGATGCTTTGACCACTAGGCTATTTGGATGTGGGAAAGGGTTAAATCATGGTTGCATTTTAATTTGAAAATAGCTGGATTTTGGTCATATTGCTGCTAGGCAATGGTTGTATATTCGTCGTGAATGGTCATATTTTTGACGTTGGTTATACGTCGGATTATAACGTCAACCAACCAAAATCCAACATTAATCTGACACCGGGGTCTGACGTTGGATAGACGTCGGCATGTTGACGGTGGATAGACATCGGGTTCATACTTTCATATTGTTCCGTTCACTTTGCATTGCAGAAAGTGGTCATGATGTTTCGATCATGACCGCTGTCAAATAGTGATCATGACCGTAGATAAGGTCGTGCGAAAATTCCGCATAATTAACATGCTAGGGACTACTTGTTTTCATGTAAACAAACAAAGCTGACCTAAATATCATTATTATACCTCACGTGGCTTTGTAATGTTAGATTCTCATATACTGAGCATGACAATTTCTTACTATCTCATGTTAAAAGTACGTTTTTGACCGGATAACAGTATACTGTTTGTTACATGGCACGTGCGTCTAAAATGTTGATCATGCACGTGCATTACGTCATTTAAAAGAATAAATTCAAATTCAAAGGGCAATTTGCAAAAAAAAATACTACTTATGTAAACAAACAGTTTGTTTCTAATTCGGATGCAGATTTATCAATTCTAAATAATAAAAAAAATCCTCCACAACGTAAAGCAAATAGTTTACAATATGAAACTCGGTCCAACGATGATTCCACAGTACAGGGTCAATAACCTATATTATAACGTCTCAACGGTTTGCAAAACCAACCAAAGTCCAACGTTAATCGAACGTCGGGTCCAACATCTATACAACGTAAATCCAACGTATTTTGTTTACTGGGCTTAGTGTGACCTTAACCTTGAATCAATATGGTTGTTACAGGCCTAATGCACATACTCTCAACATGGTGAACATTTGTGGTGAGTTATGTCAAACTCCTGCAAGGGGGTCAGGAGATATGGAGCAGACACGAAATAAAGTCACATGACCATTGGCCTTTAATTGTGACCTTGACATTGAGAATGAGCATTTGTTGTGTGCTTTATCAAAATACGTTCAAGGGGTTTGATCTCTTATTGTGACATTGACCTTGAATCAATCTGATTGTAACATCCACTCTGCACATCATCTCAATACGGTAAATGTTTGTGCTGACTTATGTCAAAATCCTCCGAGGGGTTCAAGAGATTTGGAGCGAACAGGAACTATAGTTATATGGCCTTTGACCTCTAAGACAATGACCTTGAACCAGGCTGGTTGTAAAACGCGCTCTGCACATCGTCTCAATATTGTGAACAGTTGTGGTTAGTTATTTTAAAATCCTTTCAACATATATTGAGCAGACATGAAATAGTCATATGCCTTTTGAATATGGTGCACATTTGAGGTAAAATCGTTCAGGGGGGTTATGAAGCTGACAAGATAATATTAATAATGTTTTGACGTATGCACAAGGCCTCGAACAAGTGGCGCGAATAATCTATATGGGGAACCAGCTCATCGGGGAGCTCACACTTCAATAATAAATAAATAAACGAGTTAGTATCAGTTGAAGAAGAAGAAGAGCGGTAATACAAGACAATATGGTCCTCTCCTCAGACGAGCAGCTATAAGAAAGCTTTATTTATTTATTACCTGTCCAAAAGCCACCATCCTTATTCATAGGTTTCATTATGTGCACATTATTATCACCGAGAAGCCTTGAACATATTTCTTTCATTCCGGCCATGTTATACAATACCACAGTTTATCCTTTCCTATATGTATCCATAATGCTGAATAATAAATACACGGTTCTTATTTTGATATTGATCTGTTCTTAGCAAGTTGGCATAGAGGTCAAATTACACCAAATACAGAAAAAGAGTCCATACAAAAACTCTGTTTGCGTAGAAATGGGTGTATACCATCACCAGAATGCATTGAATATATAACATTGAGTTCAATTAATTGTAAATGTGTATAGAATGCCCTGAAAATGAAGGATTTAATCATTTTTAGTATTTTGACCTTGTTTGAAAGTGAAAGTATTGAATGTGGAAACACGGTTTTGTCCGGGTCCTATTTGGTAACCGTTTTCGCCTGGTGAATTATTTCTTGCATAATGCATGATCTCCACCCCCTCCCAATTTATTTGTATTGAGTTAAAGCTTAGAGGTAACTCTTTTCAATGCTATATGGTGTGCTATATGAGAAACGCGTAGAAAGTGTGATAATTGAGGGGTGAAACTGGTCGATTTTACATTGAAACAAAGAAGAAATGAATTTGGTTTATTGTGACCCATATATAAATTGATGTTTTTTATAAACTGTAATGAATCTAAGGGGTTTTAAAAGATTAAATATAGCTGGGAAGGAATTCATAAAAATTGTGCACTTTGTGACAAGTTTTTGAAATTTGGCATGCTGTTTAGTATGAACATAAGCTATTCAAAAACAACCGCATACAAGTTGGGGTAGTCACCCGGTGACCCTTATGCACAAAATTCAAAATGGCCGCCATCGGTAACAAGAAATGTTATATTTCAGCTATTTATTGTACTAGATTATTGTAATTGAAATACATTTTCATGTTTTGGGTGCAAGGGAACCTGTTATAAGGTTGCTTAGCGTTTTACACCGCTTTCAACAAATTTTCAGTTTTATCCCGGCCTTTTTTGGGGTAAGTTTCCATTAATTCTGGTTGATTTATCCTAACACCAGCCAGTCAGCCGTAATGCTAACTCCGCCTCCTTGAGCGCGAAGGAGAGCAGCCATTTCAACTATGTTTAGCTCCACTGGCTGAAAGCTAGTCGAGTATATTTAATGGCGAATTGTCCGTCGTGCGTGCGTCCGTCCGTCCGTTAACTTCTTGCTTCAAACGACTTCTCCTCCCTAACCACTTGGCCAATTAGAATGAAACTCCATAGGAAGCATCCTCTCAATGTCCTCTCCTGAATTCATTCAATTTGTGTGGATCCATGCACAATTCTCCTCCGAAAGTGTCGTGCCGAATTTTATGGCCGCCAGGGGGCGGGGCTATTTTGCCTTATATGGCTATAGTGAAAACTTAAAAAATGTTAGCATCAGGTCGTGACTGTAGGGACATAAACAATTTAGTGATGAGGACTGCATTTGCTTTCACAGATCCCATCTTATTAACACCCCTCTTTATATCTGCAGATGGCCTGTTGTTGAATGTAAACAAGTTAGCCCTTGTGATAACGTCAGACAATGGCTTTGAGGCTTTTTCTATTCTGTTACTGACAAACTGGCTAAACATGTTTTTACCGAGACTAAGTGCGATATCAGGGTCCATGACTTCCCATGTGTCTAATGTGATGAGCTCTCTACCCGTCTCACTAAAGGGATTTACGATTGTGCCCTCCTTGACAAGATCACACAGAGCTTTAAGATGGCTAAGGAACTGTATCTGTTCAGCAGCTGAGGATTCCGGATGTTCCACACTTGTATCGTTTGAGGCAAAGAAACAGGCACACTCAAATTCATTAATTACCCTTAATACTTCAGGTGTTGATAGCTCGATGACCTCCTGCTCCTCTTTCTGGCCATATAGGCCCTTTGCTCCACTATCTTCCTTCAAAAACTTGATGCTATGTTCCTGGCTCTGATCAAGTGCCATAAGTGAAGCTTTCTTGTCACCACGTTGCACCACAAACTTGCCAAACATAAAAGCTTCATGGACTGATGGGTGGATTGCTGGAAGTTGTGCCATATCTTTCAAAAAGACAGGCATCCATCGGGCATAGTTTGTATGACTGAATGCAAAAAGCCATGGGCACATATCACTGCATGCACTTAATGATCAAAGGCCAATCACCAACTCGTTGACCACGGATGAATCGACAGTTAATTAACAGATAGTCTCTCACTGTTGTCCAGTGGCAAATTGTGGGAACATTACTGATGAGTCTCTTTTCCCACATCTCAACAGATTCATGAAACCCATATCCCACATGACAGTAATCGGCATATGCCTGGTATTTCCGTTCATGAAGCCAAGCAATCGTGAGCTGGTAAGCGTACCGCGTACGCTTGACATGATTGCCACCCAGGAGAGAGGATGCAATACGAGAAGTGAATACTTTTGTCAAGGAGAACATCCGGTTCCAGCCGGATCCAGCATGTATCTTACCCCCACACTCTTGTGATGCCATCTCGATACATGCCCAATACACATACCATCTTTGATTCACCAACCTCATTGGGATACTCCCATTGACATGTTTTATGTTGGGCATAGAGAGGGCAGTCACCTTCTATGACTGCCACCTGACCAGGATTCACAAAATCTATTGCCTTCTTAACGACATGCATTGCATGCTTCTGCATAGACATTGTTGAAGCCTTCTCATAAAAGACAGGAAAGACTCCAATCGTGGCTCTTGGTTTAATATCATCTTTACGTTGGCCATGGGATAATAACCCAGAATATGTCACTGGTGTTTCTTCAAGATTGCCCCCTTGTTCGGTCAGGACTTTGTGGACATGCCTAAGTCACGCTTCATCATGCTCCCTTGTACGGAGATTTTCAGAAAATGCAGGGTTGGCAGTTCCTTCCTGGATTGACGAAAGGATGATTTCCCAAGCATGTTCATCAATGTATGGCATGATGGCAAAGTCAGCAGGAAGATGGACAGTGGCACCCACAGGGGCATCAATAGTGAGTGGTGGACGCTCTGTACCCATATCGTATTATGGTTGGTTAGGGTTATGGCAGTGCCATGTAGCTCAATGCGACCAGACTCATCGATGTTATCAACTCCACCAGTTGTAAAGACACCTCGCTTAATGTTTGAAGGCACAACAACTCCATCGTCGGTAAAAAGCCTTTCTGACATCCATGATTCGGTCATATGACACTGAGATGCCTAGGGAGCGAAACGTTTTGATCATACTTTTTTGACGATCATTTGCATGAAGTTTTAGTCCGACATAGAGTGGAAAGGGCATTTCTCTCTCCTTCCGCTGGTAAAGTTTTGTAGCATTGCTTGTTTGTTTTGCAGCATTGTTGCAAATCAGCTGCGAGAGTGTATATGCGACTCTGAACTTGGCACTAATTATATCCTTGTCCTCTTGCTCGCGATAGAACTTGTATCTTGAAGTAAGATGTCTAGAATGCTAAGAAGAGGTTTTGCAACTGGTTCACTCAAACAGGTTGGGTTAAACGATCCATTGAAAGGCATTTGTTTCTCAAGAATGTATCTTCGCAGCATGAGACCTACTTCAGCTATTTGTTTAGCCTTATTCTCACTAATCTGATTATTTGCAGTCTGTGCCAAAGCTGCGCCAACTGTTTTCTTGTGAGCTATGTAAATATCCCGACCCTCAGAGTACTCATACCAGTCAGGTCCAAGCTTCTCCCTCAGATGTTCATTGAACCTTGTTTGGTGTACATACATTCCAATCCAATCAGAGCCCAGTTGCTCCAGGCGCCCATCATAGAGCTGCCTCAAATCAAGCTTAAAGGCAGAATGTTTAAACTGTACGAATGCTACAAGCTGAGCAATTACCAAGGGATCATATGTGTAAAGATTTGTAGGACTTTTTTCTGTATTTTGAGACTTTGATTTGGCTGCTAGGGCATCATTTTTCAGCTTTGTATAATAGGATGTGTGATAATGCACATCTTCAGTCACGGCATCCTCACTGGTTACCCGTGCATGAACCACCCAATTCTTGGAATCTATAGACCATTTATAGAGGTTCTTTCCACAGTTATCACTTCTAGCTGTGCACATTTTTTCGTCATTGTCACTTTTAAACTTTTCACAGCAGACACACTGCAGGGTTTTCACTCTCAAAACTTTCCTTTGTTCTCTTTCCAAGAACTATCTGTACAATATGCGAGCGGAAATGACCTCGACATCCATTATGATACTTTGCGTTATTTTTCAGCAATGTGTTTACCACACACATTTTGAAATCATTTTCAAGTGTGTTATATGCCTTGTGGTAACACTCCGTTGTATATGGACTTCGCATATCCTTGCTGTTAGATGTTTCCTGACATAAGCAACACAATGTCCAATCAGTGTCCTTCCTTGTAACTGCAGGGTGATCAAAAGGGTGTTCCTCACTCATGATAAAAACAAAACAAATGTTGATTAATTAAACGGGGGAATGTCTGAAATGAGTACACCACAAGTATAATCAAACAGGTATAATGTGACGAAGAAAATGTTTGAAACCACTTCTAAGTAACTAAGTGATATGAATTCAAGTCACCCTGAATGTAGCTTTCGACCCTGCACATTTTGTTTTAGTGCATTTAACATATATAAAAGCTAACGGATTTGTTCATTCAGGAGATGCATGCTTTTTCCCAAATATATACCCCAGTGTTCTTAAATAGTTCATTTGTTAAAATATGGTATCAAACCACGTCCTTAGTTTTATTTATAGATTTTCTTTGGCTGTTCCATACCTCTAGGTTACTCCACCGTATGTAAGGAAAAAAACCTTGAAAAATATAGCAATAGGTTTAATAGACAACTGCATTACAATGAAATATTATCTTCTCCATGGTATTAGTATATTGATACACTTTGAAAGTTATTGAGCCAACAGGTTAGTTTTTATGAATGTAAAATGGTCTTTAAACAAATAACTGGATACAGAAATAAATGATTACCATTAAAACATACAAAATGTGGTAATATGTGCGAACAGGGGCCGATATATGATAAAAAAAAAAAATCAAATGGCGGCCATTTTGAATTTAGTGCATAATGGCCACCAGGGGGCGACTCCAACTTGTATGCGGTTATTTTTGGAAACCTTATGACTATACCTAACAGTATGCAAAATTTCAAAAACTTGTCACAAAGTGCACAATCTTCTCACAATATGGGCAATTCCCTCCCCGCTAATAGGATTTTTTTAAAAACAAGTTGTATTCCTCCTTTTTACCTGCGCGTAGCTGTTTTAGACTACTTTTAAGGTAAAAAAGGAAATCCCTCCTTACTTCTGAGCCCAGAAACCATCAAAGAGGTATTATAGAGGTAAAGAGTGTTCTTGTTTTATTTGTTCGCTTGATGTTTACTACGCGTTAACCCTATCCCTCATATATACACTTTCTTACGACTCTGCAGCAGACGTCTCTTTTGGAAACATAGTGACAAAAGAAGAAATTGCTCAAAACATGCAATTTCCGCTTTTGCCACAATGTTTTCCACTTTTAGTCTTAGGTTAACCATTCAATTATAGAGACCGAGTCCCGGTAGCTCAATCGGTAACGACGCGGGTTGTCAATCCAGGGGTTGTGAGTTCGAATCCCGGAGTTCGAAGCTCGGCCAACTTACTTTCCGATGTTTGACAAAAGTCAATGCGACATGCGTCATTCGTCTTCCACCAATGGGCGTTCGGAAAGCAGCCAGTTGCTTGGGAAGATTGTTGTGTGGAGTACGGGTGTGGAAAACCAGGAAACACATGAGTAGGTAAACTGGCCGCCTAGCTATGTTTAAAGTCGTATGCTGCAGAATTGTCGTATGAGGGAAAGGGTTAAACACAGTTTTCATTTATTTTTCAAAGAGGACATAACCAGAGAGTTACACAAAAGATCTAGCGGATAAAGCGACTATACTGTATCACGCCGCTCTCAACACGTTTTCAGTTAATCCCATTGTTTCCTTGGTATGTAACCAGTACTACTGTTTCCTCTATCTTGTCACTACGTGTAACCCCACAATTCTGATCGTCAATGCGTCTTTGATTGGTTGGAGTTTAGCGCCGCCCTAAACGGTGTTTTAGTTATATCAAGGCGGCACGGAGGGATAGTCATTACTTTCATTTTTAAAGTACGTTCTACCCATACACAACAGGTGTGGTCTTTATACGTGTAGTATGAGGTAATGTTTAAATGATAGTGTGCAGTTGACTCGCGATAGCTCGAATATGTCTTTTTATTCAATCCAACTTCGGAAAGGTCTGTATTCTGAAAACAGCGTTGTAGCAGTTTTGATTTCAGAGACGAGCTATCAGAACTGACGCTGCTTAATATGTTTGTTTTTTATATCGCTGGCTTAGCTTGTATTATACACATTTAAGATTTTATTCACAAAAGACAAAATATCCATATTGTACATACAATCTTACAAACACACAAATGTATATTTTCATTTTTTGTCATTTACATCTGCTTCCTGGTTAATAGTAGATATTTAACGCAATGACCACAGGTGCCCGGCGCATAATAATACACTTTACATATATATATTATATGTAAAGTGGGTAAAGTGGGCGGTTTATGCGCCGGGCACCTGTGGCAATGACCAAATAACAATAAGGAAAAGTAGTGGAGTTAAGCAACAATAGAAATAGCTAATTCATTTATTTCTAAATTAAGCATGACATAGAGATAGAGTTGCAGATTTTTACCGAAATTAAATTATAACATTCTGAAACTTAAATGTGAAAATAAGTAAGTATTATATGTATCAATGTATATATAGCACACTAATCTATACTAGTTAAGAGTTTCAGGTGCTTACCAAAACGAAACGCAAGCGACCTGCATCTTTATATATAATACCATGTTAATCATTAGCCTTGTATCGTAGAAGAATAGGACTAAATGGAAAATCTCGGAAATGAAAATAAACTTTGATAAACATTTTACGCACATATAAACATATTTCTTTTTACATTTTGAAAAAAAAAAACATTTAACAACAATAAGTATTAACTAATTATGAAGCTCATACAACATAGATGTATTGCCCGAACACGCCGATACCTCGATATTATTTCCGTGTCCCTTTCGACTTTAGCTAATCGAGAGACAACTGTATAAATGAGCCGTCCCGCGAGATAACCTACACTATGGACTCCAATTATTACTTTTGGATCATCACTCGTACTTTAAACCATTTTCCCATATATAGACGCTTTCTGACGCTTCTGCAGCAGACTTCTTTGATAAACATTGTGACAAAAGGTAAACCAGCTTAAAACGGTGTTTGATAATGATATGAACCGTTCCACGAGAAAACCACTCTGCGTAAAGTATTGACCCGGAACAGCCTAAGCATGCCGCGCAGGCTAACCCGGACAGACACGTTTCGCCTCCTGTGGATTTTCTGTTTCGGGAATCATTACTCTATACCTCTTTACCCCTGAGACGGAATGTGTCGGCCCGCATTAGCCTGCGCAGGCTGATATGGGTCGATACATTACGCAGAGTCCATAATATTGGTTTGTCTCGTGGAACGGCTCATATATGGCAATCTGACAATCTCATTAAAGTCTGAGCAAATACTTCGCTACATGTATATTGGATCTACCGACACCGCATAAAGAGTCGTCCCGAATTGACCTTTAACATTTAAATATTAAAGGTCAAATTACGCTAAATACATCATATACGTACTATAGTCCCTAAACAAACTGTTTGCGTAGAAATGAGTGTATACTATCACCAAAATGTATTGAATATATGACATTGAGTTGAAATGCATTGTAAATGTGTATAGGATGCACTGGAAATGATTGATTTGATCACTTTTAGTATTTTGACCTTGTTTGAAAGTGAAAGTAGAGAATGCTAAACACCGGTTTTGTCCGGGCCCGATTTGGTCCAAAATGACGGTTACCATTTTCGCCTGGTGAGTTCTTTCTTGCATAATGCATGACCCCACGTTTTCTTTGGATTGTTTTAAAGCTAGGAGGTAACTTTTTTCATTGATATATGGTGTTCTACATGAGAAACGCTTAGAAAGTGTGACAATCGAGGACTGAAACTGGTCGATTTACATGGAAACAAAGAAGGATTTTTTTTGGTGTATTGTAACCTAAATTAAATCGGCACGCTCGACAATCACAGCTTTTCTATCTCGTTTATTTATATGAGTTATCTCCCGTTTTTATACCCATTCGAATTTGAGCCGCATTTAGGAGGAATCATCTAGATATTAAATATACGACCGAGCGAAGTTTATATCTGGTTTTAATGATATTCTGTAATGTGGTAGATTGTGCCAGTTAGAATTATTTTTGCCACAGAAAACGAGATATAAATGCAAATGCTTATGAAATACTACTGGAGATGGATCAAAACTCTATTATGTTGCTTAGTTTTGAACTCAAATAATAATGGAAATAGTTTTTGCTTGTTAGAAAAGTAAATATACAAATATGTGGGAGCGTCCCTTTAAAAGACACACAGCTAATGTACCCTAAAGTACAAGCGTAATCGAGTGCAGACTAACATACTAAATAATTTAACTACAAAACAAACCTATAAGGGCGACTGTCCTGCTAATTTGACATTGACAAATTTGCGGTTCGGACACCCAGATGCAATAAATTCCAAAAGAGTTGATTTAACCATTTCCCTCACATACAACAAATTGCTGAATACAACTTTGAAAACATACTAAAAGTCTTTATAAAATAAAAGTTTCGTTATTAAATTGAAAACATTGTGGCAAAATGACTATTATTATTACAATTATTTTTTTTTATTTTTTTTTGATATTATTATAATTAATATTATTATTTCTATGAAAATGATGGTGAGGAGGAGGAGGATTGTTAGTATTATTTTTAATATTGTTATTATCGTAATCATCATCATCATCATCATTAAGAGTATCATAAGGATGACTGTATTGACTGATTAATCGGGGTTTAATGCCGTATTCAACAATGTTCAGTCATATCACAGCTGCCGGTTTACTTATCCTTGGACCTCCTGACTTTCTCAAATCCGTATTCAACACAACAGTCCTTCCAAGAAACTTGCATCTTTTCCACAAAGACAGTTAGCCAATTGGTAGAAGACGAACGAAGATTGTCGCATTGATTTAGTCTAACGTAATAACGAATGTTGGCCGAGCTAGGGTCGAACTCGCAACACCTAGATTGACAACGAACGTCGCTACCGGCTGATGTACCGGTGCTCGACAATGGTAATGATGAAGACGAAGGCGACACAAAACTATACGATCCGCTTCAAGCGACAATTAATCTTAACGCATCTGCATACATTGAAGACTCAGACGAACCGGCGTATCAGTAAAATCTTACCCGAGTCTTCATCGTCCGTCTACAAGTAATTTAGTTCTTGAGAAAAACTAGAAACTGTAGCCCTAATATATAGTTGTGACGCCAATTTACCTTGCTGTGATCCTGTAACGATTGATTGAGTGATTGATTGCGGTTTTGAGCCGTTTTCAACAATCTTTCAGTCGTATCACGGCGGCAAGTTCCCCTACTAATGTGATTCCAGGCTTTCACATACCTGTAATCCACACAACAATCCGTCCAAGCAACTCGCTGCTTTTCCACATAGACAATAAGCCCATCGATGGAAGACGAATGACGCTTGTCACAATTACTTTAGTCAAACGACGGAAAGAATGTTGGCCGAGCTTGGGTTCAAACTCAGCACCCTCTGGATTGACAGCCCGCGTCGCTACGGACTGAACAACCGGGCCTCCGCTCGAACCGATGTATCCACACAATCTAAGCCTTCATCGTCGGTTTAAAAGTAATTTAGTTCTGGTGCAGTTTTTGAGAAGAAACTAGGAGTTGTAGGTCCAATATAGTTTTACGCCAATTTATCTTTATATGATCCTGTAACTATAATTCAATTTGAACCCAAATCGCCAGACCTGACACTCATATATGTCTCAAGAACAAACTGAAGTGAGCCGACATTCATACCACTTAAAATGATTTGAACCGTTCCACGAGAAAACCAACACTATGGACTGCGTAATGTATCGACCCAAATCAGCCTGGCTAATCCGACACTTTCCATCTTAGGGGGATAGAGATATAGAGTTATGCTTCCTGAAACAGAAGAAAAGTGTCTGGCCGGAGTGACAACACAATGTTGGTTTTCTAGTGGAACGCCTTATTTGCGAAATATTAACTAAATTCCATACAGAGACGAATTTTGACGCATCGTCAGTAGACGCCTTTTGAAAACAGTGTGACAAAAGAAGATATTTATATGTTTTCAACTTGATTCAATAATCATTCTTTCATTTATAAAGATTTTCCATATTTTTGCCTGAGTGGTTAGATTGGGATCGGGCGGTCCTGGGCTCGATCCCGCGGCGCGGCGGTCACGGTTAAGAGTCCTTGTGCAAGGCACATATCCCTGCCTATGTTTACTAACCCGGGGATCATGACAAAATTAACTGTGGCCATTATGTTACTTAAATACTTTTAAAAACGGCGTTAAACCCTATTAAAACCATAAACACAGTTGTATCACAGGCGTATTCAACCTCAATCCATTTATCCCTGGAGCCACGTCACGTTCCAAACCGATTATCCGAACCCCCGGGGGAGATCCAGACCTGACTGTGCGGATTAGGATTTTCAAGAAGCTCGTTTAGCTTATGGTGCGGTATAATATTTCAGGGGGAATAAACACACCTAAGGATGATCTAAGATGGATGAGTTTTTTGCGCCGACCATGTTGAAACGCTTGTGAGGTCGGGTCACCAAGCATTATAATTTGGCGTACTTGATTGCATAAATAGATAATTGGGTCGGTCCACGAAAAAAACATACTGGAAAGTCGTATGCTATACATGATTGAAGTTTAGTCGATTGGTTGGGATGGTTTAACGCCGTGCTCGACAATGTTCAAGTTTATCAGGGCGACCAGTTCGCATACCCATTTGTTGCATGGCTCAAATTTTACACCACAGTTAACCCTTGTCGCATTGTCTTCCTAAAACGTCGGAAAGTATATTGGCAGATCTAAGGGAATGCGTTAAGTCAATATGCACATATAACACCGTAACCCAAATTTAGCTATTCAGAAATCGTCTATTGTTTGAGAATTTAGAACTGGCTTTATATCGATGTATATAACGTTACAAACATTGTATATAAGTAAGTAAGTAAGTATTCACATTATGTGTTAATGAAAGCGGATGGCAGTGGTACAGGGGTAGAGCGTCGGCCTCTCGTACCAAAGGTTCTGGGTTCGAATCCAGTGATGAGCGGGTTCTGCCTTTGGTTTTTTTCCACACAAACGGCGCGAGTACTGGTTATGTCTCCATGAGCATACATCGAGCGTGAGTAATATATGTGTAAAGCTTGTTTCGCAATCGATGTAATATAAATAAGTTTAAACTAAACTAAGTATTCGGATCATTGAAATGCTCTAGGATTCATTGCCACATCATGCTGACAATGTAGAACACGACAAGAATGTTCATACATAGAGGTTTACATTTGTCTTCTTGACTATTCACACCTACTAATCTTAATTTTCTCGTGCGCTGGCTCAATTATATTATCTTACGGTATACCTGTCGAATGAAGGTAATTAATGAGTTTTTACATGCACTCGCTATTGTGAAAAAAAATGTGATCAATAAGTACTTTAATAATCCTATTGAGTGTTCCCTTTCCCCCTATGAAATACACTTTCCATTTTGTTAATATCATTATTGTAATCGTGTGATTAATATTAAAAGGTAACCCTTTCCCACGCACATATGCTTTCTGACGCCTCTATAGCAGTTAGACTTCTGAAAACATTATGGCAAAAGGAGAAATTACTGATAAATGAACAGTGTCTACTTTTTAGCATACCATTTTTCAAATTCATTCTTTTATTATTCTTTAACTCAAAGATCGTTTTAATATTGTTAACTATATATTTTCAAAGTCATCTGTGACAGATGTGTTATATATGGGAAAGGGTAAACCATATAATCCGTCTGTCGACGATTTCATTGTTTCGCCTCTACATCATACGACTTGTAAAAACACTCATGAAGAGTTTCCATATTTTTTCTCCATGTTTTTAAAGTCATCTGCTGCAGATTTATTGTCCATGTATGTGGGAAGTGTTTAACCATATGACCCGACTGGGGACGATTTTGGATGCTGTTGATTTTTCGCTTTTGTATCATGTAATGTAATATTGGTGTAAAACTAGTAGGGATGGCTACATCATGTATCATGTAATGTAACATTGGTGTATAACTAATAGGGATGGCTACATCATGTATCATGTAATGTTAAATTGGTCTATAACTAGTAGAGATGGCTACAACATGTGTCATGTAATGTAATATTGGTGTATAACTAGTAGAGATGGCTACAACATGTGTCATGTAATGTAACATTGGTGTATTACTAGTAGGGAGGGCTACATCATGTGTCATCTAATGTAACATTGGTGTATAACTAGTAGGGAGGGCTACATCATGTGTCATGTAATGTTACATTGGTGTATTACTAGTAGGGAGGGCTACAACATGTGTCATGTAATGTAACATTGGTGTATAACTAGTAGGGAGGGCTACAACATGTGTCATGTAATGTAACATTGGTGTATAACTAGTAGGGAGGGATACATCATGTGTCATGTAATGTAACATTGGTGTATAACTAGTAGGGAGGGCTACAACATGTGTCATGTAATGTAACATTGGTGTATTACTAGTAGGGAGGGTTACAACATGTGTCATGTAATGTAATATTGGTGTATAACTAGTAGAGATGGCTACAACATGTGTCATGTAATGTAACATTGGTGTATTACTAGTAGGGAGGGCTACATCATGTGTCATGTAATGTAACATTGGTGTATAACTAGTAGTGAGGGCTACATCATGTGTCATGTAATGTTATATTGGTGTATAACTAGTAGGGAGGGCTACAACATGTGCCATGTAATGTAACATTGGTGTATAACTAGTAGGGATGGCTACATCATGTGTCATGTAATGTTATATTGGTGTATAACTAGTAGAGATGGCTACAACATGTGTCATGTAATGTAACATTGGTGTATAACTAGTAGGGAGGGCTACAACATGTGTCATGTAATGTTATATTGGTGTATAACTAGTAGGGAGGGCTACAACATGTGTCATGTAATGTAACATTGGTGTATAACTAGTAGGGAGGGCTACAACATGTGTCATGTAATGTTACATTGGTGTATAACTAGTAGGAAGGGCTACATCATGTAATGTAACATTGGTGTATAACTAGTAGGAAGGGCTACAACATGTGTCATGTAATGTAACATTGGTGTAATACTAGTAGGGAGGGCTACAACATGTGTCATGTAATGTTACATTGGTGTATAACTAGTAGGGAGGGCTACATCATGTGTCATGTAATGTAACATTGGTGTATTACTAGTAGTGAGGGTTACAACATGTGTCATGTAATGTAACATTGGTGTATAACTAGTAGGGAGGGCTACAACATGTGTCATGTAATGTAACATTGGTGTATAACTAGTAGGGAGGGCTACAACATGTATCATGTAATGTAACATTGGTGTATAACTAGTAGCGAGGGTTACAACATGTGTCATGTAATGTTACATTGGTGTATTACTAGTAGGGAGGATTACAACATGTGTCATGTAATGTAACATTGGTGTATTACTAGAAGGGAGGGCTACATCATGTGTCATGTAATGTTACATTGGTGTATAACTAGTAGGGAGGGCTACAACATGTGTCATGTAATGTTATATTGGTGTATAACTAGTAGGGAGGGCTACAACATGTGTCATGTAATGTAACATTGGTGTATAACTAGTAGGGAGGGCTACAACATGTGTCATGTAATGTTACATTGGTGTATAACTAGTAGGGAGGGCTACAACATGTGTCATGTAATGTAACATTGGTGTATAACTAGTAGGGAGGGCTACAACATGTGTCATGTAATGTTATATTGGTGTATAACTAGTAGGGAGGGCTACAACATGTGTCATGTAATGTAACATTGGTGTATAACTAGTAGGGAGGGCTACAACATGTGTCATGTAATGTTACATTGGTGTATAACTAGTAGGAAGGGCTACATCATGTAATGTAACATTGGTGTATAACTAGTAGGGAGGGCTACAACATGTGTCATGTAATGTAACATTGGTGTAATACTAGTAGGGAGGGCTACAACATGTGTCATGTAATGTTACATTGGTGTATAACTAGTAGGGAGGGCTACATCATGTGTCATGTAATGTAACATTGGTGTATTACTAGTAGTGAGGGTTACAACATGTGTCATGTAATGTAACATTGGTGTATAACTAGTAGGGAGGGCTACAACATGTGTCATGTAATGTAACATTGGTGTATAACTAGTAGGGAGGGCTACAACATGTATTATGTAATGTAACATTGGTGTATAACTAGTAGCGAGGGTTACAACATGTGTCATGTAATGTTACATTGGTGTATTACTAGTAGGGAGGGTTACAACATGTGTCATGTAATGTTACATTGGTGTATTACTAGTAGGGAGGGCTACAACATGTGTCATGTAATGTAACATTGGTGTATAACTAGTAGGGAGGGCTACACCATGTGTCATGTAATGTAACATTGGTGTATAACTAGTAGGGAGGGCTACACCATGTGTCATGTAATGTAACATTGGTGTATAACTAGTAGGGAGGGCTACAACATGTGTCATGTAATGTAACATTGGTGTATAACTAGTAGGGAGGGCTACAACATGTGTCATGTAATGTAACATTGGTGTGTTACTAGTAGGGAGGGTTACAACATGTGTCATGTAATGTAACATTGGTGTGTTACTAGTAGAGAGGGCTACATCATGTGTCATGTAATGTAACATTGGTGTACAACTAGTAGTGAGGGTTACATCATGTGTCATGTAATGTAACATTGGTGTGTTACTAGTAGGGAGGGTTACAACATGTGTCATGTAATGTTACATTGGTGTATAACTAGTAGAGATGGCTACAACATGTGTCATGTAATGTAACATTGGTGTATTACTAGTAGGGAGGGCTACACCATGTGTCATGTAATGTAACATTGGTGTATAACTAGTAGTGAGGGTTACATCATGTGTCATGTAATGTAACATTGGTGTGTTACTAGTAGGGAGGGTTACAACATGTGTCATGTAATGTAACATTGGTGTGTTACTAGTAGAGAGGGCTACATCATGTATCATGTAATGTTATATTGGTGTATAACTAGTAGAGATGGCTACAACATGTGTCATGTAATGTAACATTGGTGTATAATTAGTAGAGAGGGCTACACCATGTGTCATGTAATGTTACATTGGTGTATAACTAGTAGGGAGGGCTACAACATGTGTCATGTAATGTAATATTGGTGTATATCTAGTAGGGAGGGCTACATCATGTGTCATGTAATGTAACATTGGTGTATAACTCGTAGAGATGGCTACAACCTGTGTCATGTAATGTAACATTGGTGTATAACTAGTAGAGATGGCTACAACATGTGTCATGTAATGTAACATTGGTGTATTACTAGTAGGGAGGGCTACAACATGTGTCATGTAATGTAACATTGGTGTATTACTATTAGGGAGGGCTACATCATGTGTCATGTAATGTAACATTGGTGTATTACTAGTAGGGATGGCTACATCATGTGTCATGTAATGTAACATTGGTGTATAACTAGTAGTGAGGGCTACATCATGTGTCATGTAATGTTACATTGGTGTATAACTAGTAGGGAGGGCTACAGCATGTGTCATGTAATGTAACATTGGTGTATTACTAGTAGGGAGGGCTACAACATGTGTCATGTAATGTAACATTGGTGTATAACTAGTAGGGAGGGCTACAGCATGTGTCATGTAATGTAACATTGGTGTATTACTAGTAGGGAGGGCTACAACATGTGTCATGTAATGTAACATTGGTGTATAACTAGTAGGGAGGGTTACAACATGTGTCATGTAATGTAACATTGGTGTATTACTAGTAGGGAGGGTTACAACAATCGGCATGTAATGTAACATTGGTGTATAACTAGTAGAGATGGCTACAACATGTGTCATGTAATGTAACATTGGTGTATTACTAGTAGGGAGGGCTACAACATGTGTCATGTAATGTAACATTGGTGTATAACTAGTAGGGAGGGCTACATCATGTGTCATATAATGTAACATTGGTGTATAACTAGTAGGGAGGGCTACAACATGTGTCATGTAATGTAATATTGGTGTATTTCTAGTAGGGAGGGCTACACCATGTGTCATGTAATGTTACATTGGTGTATAACTAGTAGGGAGGGCTACAACATGTGTCATGTAATGTAATATTGGTGTATATCTAGTAGGGAGGGCTACATCATGTGTCATGTAATGTAACATTGGTGTATAACTCGTAGTGATGGCTACAACCTGTGTCATGTAATGTAACATTGGTGTATAACTAGTAGAGATGGCTACATCATGTGTCATGTAATGTAACATTGGTGTATAACTAGTAGAGATGGCTACAACATGTGTCATGTAATGTAACATTGGTGTATTACTAGTAGGGAGGGCTACAGCATGTGTCATGTAATGTAACATTGGTGTATTACTATTAGGGAGGGTTACAACAATCGGCATGTAATGTAACATTGGTGTATAACTAGTAGAGATGGCTACAACATGTGTCATGTAATGTAATATTGGTGTATATCTAGTAGGGAGGGCTACATCATGTGTCATGTAATGTAACATTGGTGTATAACTCGTAGAGATGGCTACAACCTGTGTCATGTAATGTAACATTGGTGTATAACTAGTAGAGATGGCTACAACATGTGTCATGTAATGTAACATTGGTGTATTACTAGTAGGGAGGGCTACAACATGTGTCATGTAATGTAACATTGGTGTATTACTATTAGGGAGGGCTACATCATGTGTCATGTAATGTAACATTGGTGTATTACTAGTAGGGAGGGTTACAACAATCGGCATGTAATGTAACATTGGTGTATAACTAGTAGAGATGGCTACAACATGTGTCATGTAATGTAACATTGGTGTATTACTAGTAGGGATGGCTACAACATGTGTCATGTAATATAACATTGGTGTATAACTAGTAGGGAGGGCTACAACATGTGTCATGTAATATTACATTGGTTTATAACTAGTAGGGAGGGCTACATCATGTGTCATGTAATGTAACATTGGTGTATTACTAGTAGGGAGGGCTACATCATGTGTCATGTAATATTACATTGGTTTATTACTAGTAGGGAGGGCTACATCATGTGTCATGTAATATTACATTGGTTTATAACTAGTAGGGAGGGCTACATCATGTGTCATGTAATGTAACATTGGTGTATTACTAGTAGGGAGGGCTACAACATGTGTCATGTAATGTAACATTGGTGTATAACTAGTAGGGAGGGCTACATCATGTGTCATGTAATATTACATTGGTTTATAACTAGTAGGGAGGGCTACATCATGTGTCATGTAATGTTATATAGGTGTATTACTAGTAGGGAGGGCTACAACATGTGTCATGTAATGTAACATTGGTGTATAACTAGTAGGGAGGGCTACAACATGTGTCATGTAATGTAACATTGGTGTATAACTAGTAGGGAGTGCTACAACATGTGTCATGTAATGTAACATTGGTGTAATACTAGTAGGGAGGGCTACATCATGTGTCATGTAATGTTACATTGGTTTATAACTAGTAGGGAGGGCTACATCATGTGTCATGTAATGTAACATTGGTGTATTACTAGTAGGGAGGGCTACATCATGTGTCATGTAATATTACATTGGTTTATTACTAGTAGGGAGGGCTACATCATGTGTCATGTAATATTACATTGGTTTATAACTAGTAGGGAGGGCTACATCATGTGTCATGTAATGTAACATTGGTGTATTACTAGTAGGGAGGGCTACATCATGTGTCATGTAATATTACATTGGTTTATTACTAGTAGGGAGGGCTACATCATGTGTCATGTAATATTACATTGGTTTATAACTAGTAGGGAGGGCTACAACATGTGTCATGTAATGTAACATTGGTGTATTACTAGTAGGGAGGGCTACATCATGTGTCATGTAATATTACATTGGTTTATAACTAGTAGAGAGGGCTACAACATGTGTCATGTAATGTTATATTGGTGTATTACTAGTAGGGAGGGCTACAACATGTGTCATGTAATGTAACATTGGTGTATAACTAGTAGGGAGGGCTACAACATGTGTCATGTAATGTAACATTGGTGTATAACTAGTAGGGAGTGCTACAACATGTGTCATGTAATGTAACATTGGTGTAATACTAGTAGGGAGGGCTACATCATGTGTCATGTAATGTTACATTGGTGTATAACTAGTAGGGAGGGCTACACCATGTGTCATGCAATGTAACATTGGTGTCTAACTAGTAGGGAGGGCTACATCATGTGTCATATAATGTAACATTGGTGTCTAACTAGTAGGGAGGGCTACATCATGTGTCATGTAATGTAACATTGGTGTATTACTAGTAGTGAGGGCTACAACATGTGTCATGTAATGTTATATTGGTGTATAACTAGTAGGGAGGGCTACAACATGTGTCATGTAATGTAATATTTGTGTATAACTAGTAGTGAGGGCTACATCATGTGTCATGTAATGTAATATTGGTGTATAACTAGTAGGGAGGGCTACAACATGTGTCATATAATGTAACATTTGTGTATAACTAGTAGTGAGGGCTATATCATGTGTCATGTAATGTAATATTTGTGTATAACTAGTAGGGAGGGCTACAACATGTGTCATGTAATGTTATATTGGTGTATAACTAGTAGGGAGGGCTACAACATGTGTCATGTAATGTAACATTGGTGTATTACTAGTAGGGAGGGCTATAACATGTGTCATATAATGTAACATTGGTGTATAACTAGTAGTGAGGGTTACATCATGTGTCATGTAATGTTACATTGGTGTATAACTAGTAGGGAGTGCTACATTATGTGTCATGTAATGTTACATTGGTGTATTACTAGTAGGGAGGGCTACAACATGTGTCATGTAATGTTACATTGGTGTATAACTAGTAGGAAGGGCTACATCATGTAATGTAACATTGGTGTATAACTAGTAGTGAGGGTTACATCATGTGTCATGTAATGTTACATTGGTGTATAACTAGTAGGGAGGGCTACAACATGTGTCATGTAATGTAACATTGGTGTATTACTAGTAGGGAGGGCTACAACATGTGTCATGTAATGTAACATTGGTGTATAACTAGTAGGGAGGGCTACAACATGTGTCATGTAATGTTACATTGGTGTATAACTAGTAGGGAGGGCTACAACATGTGTCATGTAATGTAACATTGGTGTATAACTAGTAGTGAGGGCTACATCATGTGTCATGTAATGTTACATTGGTGTATTACTAGTAGGGAGGGCTACAACATGTGTCATGTAATGTAACATTGGTGTATAACTAGTAGTGAGGGTTACATCATGTGTCATGTAATGTTACATTGGTGTATAACTAGTAGTGAGGGTTACATCATGTGTCATGTAATGTTACATTGGTGTATAACTAGTAGGGAGGGTTACAACATGTGTCATGTAATGTTACATTGGTGTATTACTAGTAGGGAGGGATACATCATGTGTCATGTAATGTTACATTGGTGTATAACTAGTAGGGAGGGATACATCATGTGTCATGTAATGTTACATTGGTGTATAACTAGTAGGGAGGGCTACAACATGTATCATGTAATGTTACATTGGTGTATTACTAGTAGGGAAGGCTACAACATGTGTCATGTAATGTTACATTGGTGTATAACTAGTAGGAAGGGCTACATCATGTAATGTAACATTGGTGTATAACTAGTAGTGAGGGTTACATCATGTGTCATGTAATGTTACATTGGTGTATAACTAGTAGGGAGGGATACATCATGTGTCATGTAATGTTATATTGGTGTATAACTAGTAGGGAGGGCTACAACATGTATCATGTAATGTTACATTGGTGTATTACTAGTAGGGAGGGCTACAACATGTGTCATGTAATGTTACATTGGTGTATAACTAGTAGGAAGGGCTACATCATGTAATGTAACATTGGTGTATAACTAGTAGTGAGGGTTACATCATGTGTCATGTAATGTTACATTGGTGTATAACTAGTAGGGAGGGCTACAACATGTGTCATGTAATGTAACATTGGTGTATTACTAGTAGGGAGGGCTACAACATGTGTCATGTAATGTAACATTGGTGTATAACTAGTAGGGAGGGCTACAACATGTGTCATGTAATGTTACATTGGTGTATAACTAGTAGGGAGGGCTACAACATGTGTCATGTAATGTAACATTGGTGTATTACTAGTAGTGAGGGCTACATCATGTGTCATGTAATGTTACATTGGTGTATTACTAGTAGGGAGGGCTACAACATGTGTCATGTAATGTAACATTGGTGTATAACTAGTAGTGAGGGTTACATCATGTGTCATGTAATGTTACATTGGTGTATAACTAGTAGTGAGGGTTACATCATGTGTCATGTAATGTTACATTGGTGTATAACTAGTAGTGAGGGTTACATCATGTGTCATGTAATGTAACATTGGTGTATAACTAGTAGTGGGGGTTACATCATGTGTCATGTAATGTTACATTGGTGTATTACTAGTAGGGAGGGATACATCATGTGTCATGTAATGTAATATTGGTGTATTATTAGTAGGGAGGGCTACATCATGTGTCCTGTAATGTTACATTGGTGTATAACTAGTAGGGAACTTTTCCTATATATAGACGCTTTTCGACGCTTCTGCAGCAGACTTCTTTGATAAACATTGTGACAAAAAGATAAAATTGCTTCAAACGTTGTTTAGTAATGATATAAAACGTTAACGAGAAAACCAACATTGTGGACTATGCGTAAAGTATCGACACGAGTCAGGCTAATCATGCCTCGCAGGCTAATCCCGACATACACTGTACGCCTCCTGTGCATAATCATTACTCTATACCTCTACCCCCTTGATACGGAATGAGACGCACACTGCGCAGGTTGATCTAGGTCGATACATTACGCAGAGTCAATACTTATATTTTTCTGGTGGAACGGCTCACATATATTTTGAATTATTTTCATAACTATTTGACATCAACTGTGATTCAAATAATAACGGTTTCAACATGTTTTCCGTTTTATCACGGCATTTCCTGAGAAAGGTACCAGTAATACTCGTTCATTTAACCCGACAGGCAGACGCCTTCACTGACTGTCTTCACGTAAACCATCAATGTAGATCATGCCTAAAGTATCAACCCGGATCAACCTAAGCATGCCTCGCAGGCTAACCCGGACAAACACTGTTCGCCTCCTGTAGATTTTCTGTTTCAGAAATCATTTCTCTATATTTCTATACCTGCCTGAGACGGAATGTGTCGGCCCGGATTAGCCTGCCCGGACTGCGCAGGCTGATCTTGGTCGATGCACTACGCAGATTCAGGAACGGCTCTTTTGTGAATTATATTATTGTGATCTCGAATAACCAAACAAAATGTCTAGATATAAAAAACAATGTTTTAATAACCCTGCAGTTAGATCTAGTTTACTCATTCATTATGATTGTCATTAAGTCACAGAGGGATTCAAGAAAATTATGACGAAGGTTGTCATGGATACTCCGGTGGATATTTATTTACACGTGTCATAATTATACCAAGGGTTTTGTGACTATATTCGATTTTCTATTTTCATTTAAGTATGGATTGATGGGGAGCTTAACCTTTTCCCACATACAACAAATCTACAGCAGACGACTTTGAAAACATACCCGCAACGGTATGAGAAATAAAATTAAAAGAAATCATAATTATTGAATAGAGTTGAAAACATTGTGGAAAATGAAGAAATTGCTCATCATGATACATTTCTACATTTGTTACACTCCTATCAAAAGTCGTCTGCTGCAAAGGCGTTAGAAAGAGTCTGTATGTAGGAAATGGTAACAACTGTATAAGCAGTAGTGCTGTAAGTAATCATATATATATACGTCATTGATTGAAACTTAATGCCGTTTTTCTCACACCAGTACATCACGTTCTTCACACTTCATTCAACCTTGCTTCCTTTCCCACATGAACTATTAAGCACATTGGTGGAGGACTAGTCAAATGGCATCGTTGGGGATCGAAGCCAAGACCCCTGGATTGATAAATCTCGTCCTTCGCGAATGTGCTATTGCGGCTCCACTTTAAGGAATCATACGTGACGGACATAATAAACAATATAATCTGAGTTGTTAGTACTACGTGTATACTCACTCTGCAGCAGACGACCTTCGAAACTAGCTTTGCTCGTAATGAGCGTAATGTTATTGACCCTTGTATGGCAAAATGTTTATCGTTGAAACACCTATGTTGTCGTCACGTGCAGAGAAATGTGTTGTTAAATGTAAGAAAGGGTTAATGAATATACACTATCAAGTAAAAAATAATTGGTGTAGCCCGAATAGTTTATTTTTGGTGTCATTATTCTCACTTTAGATACATGTTCTCCAAATCTTTACCCTTTATATATATATATGTATATAAACTGAATAAATTACAACAAAAAAAGGATTAATATATTATTAGACCAGCTGGTAAGGGATATTAGGTTATAGGAGGATTTTGATATACTAATTTATCAAATAAACCGTCAAAAATGAGAAGGTCGGGAGAATTGCTGATTAAAATGATAACCTTTGTATTCAAATAATCAATGACTGCGAAACGTGTATGAATTTGGTAGTTAATTGTATTAGGACCACACACGTTTCGTTAGTTTGAATGGTGAGTTACGCCGCTTCCAACACTGTTTCGCTAACATGCCACTGTTTCGTTTTTTTTTTATTCCACGTCAAAGGTCAAATTAGGCCAAATACATCCGCTGACATGCTGATCTACACCCGAATAGTTCATAAAAATACTTTGTTTGCGTAGAAATGAGTGTATACCATCACCAGAATTACATTGAATATATATGAAATTGAGTTTAAAATCATTGTAAATGTGTATAGGATGTGTTTGGAAAGTGAAAGTAGAGAATGCTAAACACCGGTTTTTTCCGGGCCCGATTTGGTCCAAAATGACGGTAACCATTTCCAGCTGGTGAATTCTTTTCTTGCATAATGCATGACCCCTACCCCCCCCTCCATTTTTTTTTGGATTGCTTTAAAGCTTAGAGGTAACTCTGTTCAATGATATATACATACATACATACATACATACATACATACATACACATACATACATACATACATACATACATACATACATACATACATACATACATACATACATACATACATACATACATACATACATACATACATACATACATACATACATACATACATACATACATACATACATACATACATACATACATACATACATACATACATACATACATACCTACATACATACATACATACATACATACATACATACATACATACATACATACATACATACATACATACATACATATATACATACATACATACATACATACATACATACATACAAACATACATACATACATACATACATATAATTTTGTACATTCCATACGCTTAGCATACAAATACAATGACTGAGTGCAGGAGGAAGAACAGAAACATAAAGACATTAAGTAGCTAAATTGTATGGATATGATCTGTCTCATACAATTGAGCCGTTCCACGAGAAAACCAACATTATGGCATCTGCGTAATGTATCGAACCGGATCAGCTTGCGCAGTCAGTGCAGGCTAATCCGGGCCGACACATTCCGTGTCAGGGGGATCGATGTATAGAATAATGATTCCTGAAACAAAGCATCCACAAGAGGCGAAAAGTGCCTTCCCGGATTATCCTGCGCGGCATGCTTAGGCTGATCCGGGTGGATACTCTACGCAGAGTCCATAATGTTGGTTTTCTCGTGGAACGGCTCATACATTTACCTAGGTTTTTCATAACAGATACACCATTTGAGTTCATTAGTAATACTAACTTGTACATACATGGTCTATTGAAATACAATTTACTGATGCATTGCTTTCTTATATGTTTATTCGAAGAATTACATAAAAAGCACTTTCGAAGTGATCTGTCTATCCTTTGATTAGTTAACCGGCCTGTTTGTTTCAAACCTTAACTGGCGCGCAGATAATTTTAATTTTGACAATGCTATTCTGTATTTTGAAGGGAGGACATTTAAGTATGATTTAAATTCAAAATATTACTTATCTTCTTTATTCAGTAGAAGTGAACTACTTTGAGAAATGTCACTTAACCAACATTGTTTAAGAATTAGGGAGGACAACGGATACCAAAATTAGTATTCGAATACTCGATCATATAGTATTCGAATATTTGACCTATTTGTTCATGTTTTGCCAACAAAGACTTTATGAATTCGTTATTTGCTATTTAAACGCTTAATTTTAACTCTTGATGGAACTTCTTTAAACTTAACAAACAAGGATTTTCAATAATTATCTAATAAGTAGTGAACATTGGAAATTCAATTATTCGTACCTTTCCGACTATCATTCAAGAGTGTGTAGTACATGTATTGAATTAACTCTTTAAGCGCCAAAGGCAATATTGAGCTTTTTGCAAACAATGCAGATTCAGGTGAGTCAGCTCGTAACGAGCTGTCTCACCTGAAATCTGCGTTGTTTGGCTGTGAGTTAGAAATATATTCCAAAAATCATATAACATGAAAATAGAGTCGTCCGAGTTTGAACATGGAAGAGTCTACTTTAAACAATTCGGCGCTGAAAGGGTTAAGATATTATTTGAACCCATAATCTTACACCAATATTTGATTATACATACATAACGACTGATGTAAAACGGCTAACCTCTCCATACGACCCGGCATTGGAGGTATAATTTTTTATCTAGGATGAAAAAATGAACAACTCCTTTAATAATATACATGTAAACAGTTCTTTTTTGTATAGAACTAAAGTCAATATGTCACGCAAAGCTCGTTAGAACATTTTGTTTCTATGGAAACAATGTTCTAACGAGCTTTGCGTGACATATTCTGTCTATTTTAAAATATATAATTATACGACTATTTCTTCATCCCAGATTTTCATCTCATGTCCAAGAACTGTTCAATAATAAGAGTCATTCCACCAGAAAACCAACATGGTGGACTCTGCGTAATGTATCGACCCGGATCAGCCTAAGCATGCCACACATGCTAATCCGGATATACAATTTTCGCTTCCTATGGATTTTCTGTTTCAGGAATCACAACTCTATACATCTATCCCCCTAAGACGGAATGTGTCGGCCGGATCAGTCTGCGCGGACAGCGCAGGCTGATCTGGTCAATACATTACGCAGATGTCTATCGCTGCAGCTGTATTTTGGGGCATTTCCCCCGAGAAAACCAACATTATGAACTCTGCGTAATGTATCGACCCAGATTAGCCCGCGCACTCTCCGCACAGGCTAATCCGGGCCGACACATTCTGTCTCAGGGGGATAGAGGTATACAGTAATGATTCCTGAAACAGAAAATCCACAGGAGGCGAAAAGTGTATGTCCGGGTTAGCCCGCGCGGCATGCCTAGGCTGATCCGATTCGATACTTTACGCAGAGTCCACAATGTGACAGGCTAATCTTGATCCCTTCGACCTATATCTTCTCGATCCCTGTTTGGGAATACATGTATAGGGACTATTATGGAGTAATCCCTATTTACCCTGGTATATTGACTACCTTGATATCTTTACTTCTTGAAACGGAAGATTATATTTTACAACAGAGATGAAAACGCTATTTAAGTGAAAATATAAATTGCATAGTAGATTTGAAATCCTCTATAAACGAAAAGGGTTATAATTTGAAAGAATTGAAAACATTGTTGCCAAAGGAGAAATTACTCATAATGAGAACTGTCTTCTTTTGTCACAGTACTTTCAAACATTCGTCCGCTGCAGAGACGTCAAAAAGCGTATACTTGAGGGAAATGGTTAACATTATGTTTAAATGTATGATGACTTTTAGCCCAAGCGTGTTTGTATAAAATGTGTTATTGTATGCAGAAATAATTACTCTGTGACGTTGAACAATATGAAAAACAGCACGATTGAAGTATTTGGCATGACCAGACCGAGGATCGAACCCTTATCTCACGCTCCAAATACCATTGACCACGACACTTGGCAGACAGTCGGATGGCACTCGCAAGGAACTACGCCACATAATATTTGAAATACGTTTTAGACACTGTCCGTTATTTCCCCTCCCCCCTTATGTACTAACACTATGCCACATGTCTGACACATCTGCAGCAGACGACTTTTGAAATCTTTGTGGCAAAAGAAGACATTACTCATAATGATGGATAATCTAAATAATTGATTGATTGAGGTTAAACGCGTTTCCTGGCTTTCTCATACCAGTACTCAACACAACATACTTTCCAAGCAACTGGCTGCTTTTCCACATTGCCTGTTAGCTCTTTGGTGAAAGACTAATGACGCATGTCACAGTGACGTTTGTCAAACGTCGGAAATAGTTTCAGTCGAGCTGGGATTCGAGCTTCGGCGCGAGCACTGAATGAGTAATCAGGAAGAAACAAATTGAGGATTATTAACCCTTTCCCTCATATAGACGCTTTCTGACGCCTCTGCAGCAGACGGCGTTTCGAAATCATAGTGACAAAAGAAGAAATTGCTCAAAAACGAGCAATTTCTCCTTTTGCCACAATGATTTCCACTTTTAGTCATAGGTTATCCATTCAATTATAGAGATTTTCTATTTTTTGACAAAATACGTTCAAAGTCGTCTGCTGCAGAATTGTCGTATGAGGAAAAGGGTTAATTAATTAATAAATGTATATTGTAAAAAATGCTTCATAGTCAATGCAATGTAAAATTAACCATTTTCCATTAGCAAAGGACGCGATTTGACGCATATACAGCAGACGCCTTTGGAAAACATTGTGAATAAAGTAGACATTGCTTATAATGAGCAATTTCTGCTTTAACTCTATTCGAGTATCAAACTTTCGTTAAGAAAGAGTGTCAACATTTTAAACTAGATTATTTCAAACTGCTACAGATTTGATTCATGTTGGAAAAATGTTAAACTAAGTTATTTTAACGTGCACGTTTTTTTTGTTGCTCCCTGCAAGAAAACGGGAGAACACCGAGCATCATCTGAGATGGCTAAAGCCGGTGTTAATGAGATTTTAAAGATGTCCAATCCTGCTAAGGGCAGGATTCCATTAATTACATGCTTTAATGTTATACGCGTGCGCCTTTACATTACCCGTTCATTTGATCAGCGCAACATTTGAATAGATCAAAGCCCTATGTGCGAAACGCTGTGTTATAATTATTAGGTTTTTTGACTGATGTATTTGTCTAGTCATGTGACCAGTCGATCTCGCACGTGGCGGTCGTGTCTCACTATTCATAAAGGAATAATAGTATCAGGAAAGTCATCAGTGACTATCTTAAGCGTTTTGGGTTTGTTAATTGTCAGGTTGGGGGGAAATTAACCGTTTCCTTAACATGATCCTTTTAACCCTTTCCCTCATACGACAATTCTGCAGCAGATGACTTTGAACGTATATTGTCAAAAATAGAAAATCTCCATAATTGAATGGATAACCTATGACTAAAAGTGGAAACAAAGGTGTCAAAAGGAGAAATTGCACGTTTTGTGCAATTTCTTCTAATATCACTATGTTTTCAAAAAGCCGTCTGCTGCAGAGGCGTCCGAAAGCGTTTATATGAGGGAAAGGGTTAAATAATTTTTCTCTAATACAAATATTGAGGGTATAAAGATAATATTATAACATTGCAAATCAAATTATGCAAAAAATTACTTGAACAAAATGTGTAAGAAAATGGGAAATGATTTGATTTGAGTATTTTTCTTCAATTGTACACACTATTTTTTAAACTTTATCAAAATACATCAAATGTAGCGTGCACATGGGAGAGGGTTAATAAGCCTTGACTTTCTGAGTTCGTACACATGTAAACGACTTTCCACATCTGTTCACCTTTGATCAAACTTCTTCGTGTTCATTAAGCAAACATGAAGAAACTGGCAATCATGATGGGAACCGAACAGTGTAAGCTCACGCGAACGACTTCCAACAATTCGCTTTTATGAAACTAGAATGTTAGTTGCCAAGAAATGGTATTTTACGCTCGATATGTGGTATTTAACTTATACCACTACGTTTCTAGGATATCAATGTCTGTATCCAGTAAGACCTTTGCGTGAGTATTACATGTGTGTAAAAATACCTGCATTCCCATCCATGCTAAAGGATCCAAATGTGTACATGTCGGGTCCCAAACTATGAAACTCTGAAGAAGTTCTCTGTGCTCAGAAATGAACTCTATGTTCTGATTGGTCAAATTGGAGACCGAATGTGTTTCTGACCAATCATATGATTGAGCACACATTTTGAGTACAGATTCAACTTTTATAGTTTTGGAGCTAACTGCTTTACAGAAGTTACTTGAAATCTTTTCTGACTAACCAGCGTACAGTGTGGAACCAGCGTACAGTGTGGAACCAGCGAACAGTGCGGAACCAGCGAACAGTGCGGAACCAGCGTACAGTGTGAAACCAGCGTACAGTGTGGAACCAGCTTACAGTGCGGAACCAGCGTACAGTGTGGAACCAGCGTACAGTGCGGAACCAGCGTACAGTGCGGAACCAGCGTACAGTGTGGAACCAGCGTACATAGTGGAGCCAGCGTACAGTGTGGAACCAGCGTACAGTGTGCAGCCAGCGTACAAGTGCGGAACCAGCGTACAGTGCGAAACAAGCATACAGTGTGGAGCCAGCGTTCAGTGTGGAACCAGCGTACAGTGCGGAACCAGCGTACGGTGCGGAACCAGCGTACAGTGTGGAACCAGCGTTCAATGTGGAACCAAAACTACACAAGTTTAATCTGTACTCAGAATTTGACACATTAAATAAAGACTGTTAGGAGGTCGGGCATAGATGTCTATATGTAAGTAAGTCGGACACAGATGTCCATCTGTTAGTAAGTCGGACACAGATGTCCATATGTAAGTAAGTCGGACACAGATGTCCATATGTAAGTAAGTCGGACACAGATGTCCATATGTAAGTAAGTCGGACACAGATGTCCATCTGTTAGTAAGTCGAACACAGATGTCCATATGTAAGTAAGTCGGACACATATGTCTATAGGTAAGTAAGTTGGCCACAGATGTTCATCTGTAAGTAAGTCGGACACAGATGTCTATCTGTTAGCAATCCAGACGGAGAGTGTAAGTAGCCACTTTAACACGTAGAACAGAATATCACGATACATGTAAAGGGAAGACTCAGGCGAGCCTGTGTATCCAATGTCCGTCTACATGCTCTTTAGTCCTAGATGCATCTTAAAAATACACTGAACACTCGGCCCTGAGCTTGTCGTATCAACCAATCAAATAACATTATTTGACTTGCACTCGTCAAGCACTCAATGTGTTTTTGCAAGTAAGTTGGACACAGACGTCCATCTGTAAGTTAGTCGGACACAGACGTCCATCTGTAAGTTAGTCGGACACAGATGTCCATCCGTAAGTAAGTCGGCACTGACTTCCATATGTAAGTAAGTCGGACACAGATGTCCATCTGTAAGTAAGTCGGACATAGATGTCCATCCGTAAGTAAGTCGGCACTGACTTTCATATGTAAGTAAGTCGGACATAGATGCCCATCCGTAAGTAAGTCGGACACAGATGTCCATCCGTAAGTAAGTCGGACACAGATGTCCATATAATAGTAAGTCAGACACAGATGTTAATCTGTAAGTAAATTGAACACATATGTCAAGATGTGAATAGGTAGGACACAGATGTCCATCTGTAAATTAGTCGGACACAGATGTCCATCCGTAAGTAAGTCGGACACTGACAACCATATGTAAGTAAGTCGGTCACAGATGTCCAAATGTGAGTAGGTCGGACACAGATGTCCATCTGTAAATTAGTCGGACACAGATGTCCATCCGTTAGTAAGTCGGACACTGACATCCATATGTAAGTAAGTCGGACACAGATGTTCATCCGTAAGTAAATCGGACACAGATGTCCATCCGTAAGTAAATCGGACACAGATGTCCATCCGTAAGTAGGTCGGACACAGATGTCCGTCCGTTAGTAAATCGGACACAGATGTTCATATATAAGTAAGTTGGACACTGAGATCCATCCGTAAGTAAGTTTGACACATATGTCCGTCTTAAATTAAGTCTGACACAGATGTCCAGCTCTAAAAAATCCAGACGGACAGTGTAACTAGTCACTATACTACGGAGAACCCAATCAAAAAGTGTAAAACATGTCACGAGTGTTGTGGTTTTAATGATACCGCGTACAGTGAAGACTCAGTCGAGCCTGTGCATCCAATGTCCGTCTACCTGCTCTTTAGTCCTAGATGCGTTTGAAAACAGTGTAGTAAATAGAGAAATTACTCATGATGCCCAATGTTTCCTTTTGGCAGGATATTTCCATGTCTATTCAATGTTTTCACTTTTCTTTATTAGCGATTTTTCAATAGTTTTGACTAAATGATTTCACAGTCGTCCGTTGCACATTTGTTGCATGTGGGAAAGGGTTGATATTTTGTCTCATTCATAAATATATAAGAGTTTGTCGTAAATCAGGGATAAAGACACCGGCTGCAGGGATACATCGGGTTAAATGAACAAAAACAAACACAGACAAGTAATACGTCCAACTCGTAAATTATGTAACATCAAAACGACAGCGTTTGTGCATAGCGTGTGCGTCGGGTATCAGTTGACACGCCATTTTTAAGGTTCAGCGGGAATGATATCCAAGGTCATTCGCATGACATCTCGTCTTAAGTCGCAGAGCATTTACTCCGATGCAGAAAACCGTTGACGCCTCTGCAGTGATTGCGGATGAAAATTATGAAGTGCTAGGATTTTTAATTTTATCACAAAATGTTTTTTTTCCCATTTTCTCCCATTTTTCCCCCCTCAAAATCAAAACATGGTAATTATGGCTTTCTTCACCAGTGTTGTGGTTTTAGTATTACGACTGATTCCCTGGTGTGAAGATAAATGGACCAGCAGTACCGGACAGACCGTGTTATAATTGAAGAATTGTCGAAAGCGGCGCATAACACCATATTGATTGGGGTTTAACGCCGTTTTTAACATTTTCTCAGTCATATCACGGCGGCCAGTTCACTTACTCATGTATTTCCTGTTTTTTCTCACACCAGTACTCCACACAACAATCTTCCCAAACAACTCGCTGCTTTTCCACATAGACAAAACACCATACATACAACTTTGGGTTAAAATATCAACATGTATTTTGTTTGGTCAGAATTTTGTTTTAGCTATAATAAATATGACTTGCATCTAGCGAGTTTTGGGTCTTATTGACCTTCCGGAATGGGAGTATACAAAGGCAAATTGACGAAACACTATATTTTATTTATAAAGAAAGGCCTCCAGCCAATAATACAATATACAAAATATAATAACATCAAATATTTGACTTGTGTTTTCCTATATAAGATTTAAGATTATTCTTTATCTTTGAGCTTCTTATTTCATTAACGAAAAAAGCTATGTTTTTTATTTTGTCATCTTTTAAACTTTGCATAAGATTTACAAAATTCTGGAAATCCTGTCTTCCATTAAACCATGCATAAACATATAATTGTCTTTCTTGTCTGTATTTAAAACATTTAAAGAATCATGACATAAAATCCGTCTTCTACCATTCTAATAACAAAATTGTCAAAACAATATCGACTTATTCGATCTTCTCTCGGAGCAAGCATACGAAACATTCCCGCATCGAATACTCAACGTATACACACTGTATTGAACATGTTCAACACATTTTGTGACGCCAGCGCACGTCCGCAACTTTCATCAAACATACGAAACGTTCACGCAGTGAATACTGAACGTTTACATACTGTATTGAACGTGCTCATCATATGTTGTGACGCCAGCGCACGTCTGCAAACCTTCATCAAACATACGAAAACGTTCACGCAGCGAATACTCAACGTTTACATACTGTATTGAACATGTTCATCAGATGCTGTGACGCCAGCGCACGTCTGCGAACTTCATCAAACATACGAAATGCAGTGAATACTCAACGTTTTCATACTGTATTGAACATGTTCATCATATGCTGTGTCGCCAGCGCACGTCTGCGAACCGCTACAAATACAACTGATGTCAAACTTGTAAGTGGTATTCGCGAACCATAACTAGATAACCTATTAGTGTTGTACAGTACATAATGAAACGGTAACAGGTGTCAGTTCTGGGCACATTCAATCCTGTTTTAAGTCTTACGTTTCGTGAATATTAACTAAGTGGTAACACGAATCTTATCTAGTTAACCAGTTATTATGTTACTTATTAAGTTGAATTCTCAAACCTTAACTAGATAACCTGTTAATATCGTACAAAATGTTAACTAGATAACCTGTAAATATCGTACAAAATGTTAACTAGATAACCTGTAAATATCGTACAAAACGTTAACTAGATAACCTGTAAATATCGTACAAAATGTTAACTAGATAACCTGTAAATATCGTACAAAACGTTAACTAGATAACCTGTAAATATCGTACAAAATGTTAACTAGATAACCTGTTAATATCGTACACAATTTTAACTAGATAACCTGTAAATATCGTACAAAACGTTAACTAGATAACCTGTAAATATCGTACAAAACGTTAACTAGATAACCTGTAAATATCGTACAAAACGTTAACTAGATAACCTGTAAATATCGTACAAAACGTTAACTAGATAACCTGTTAATATCGTACAAAACGTTAACTAGATAACCTGTAAATATCGTACAAAATGTTAACTAGATAACCTGTTAATATCGTACAAAACTTTAACTAGATAACCTGTAAATATCGTACAAAACGTTAACTAGATAACCTGTAAATATCGTACAAAACGTTAACTAGATAACCTGTAAATATCGTACAAAGCGTTAACTAGATAACCTGTAAATATCGTACAAAACGTTAACTAGATAACCTGTTAATATCGTACAAAACGTTAACTAGATAACCTGTAAATATCGTACAAAATGTTAACTAGATAACCTGTTAATATCGTACAAAATGTTAACTAGATAACCTGTTAATATCGTACAAAATGTTAACTAGATAACCTGTTAATATCGTACAAAACGTTAACTAGATAACCTGTAAATATCGTACAAAACGTTAATAGGTCATTTTTCGGAAATAATATGCCACCATAGTAAAAAGTTAATTTATTTTTCTCCGACAAATTAAATAATTTTCATTTCATAACATTTTGCTTGGAACAAATCATGTAGAAATTTGCGCTAAATAAAAAAAATCCTACAAACCCCGAATGTTGCCGTATTTTTCTCTTACTCTTTTACCTTTTAAGCTATGGAACTGAAGATTTTTGTCTCAAACAACTTCGAAATACTGTCAATCATCACACTTACTATCATTGGAATTGACGTTATGAATGGAAAATCGCGATGTTATCACAAATAGGTTGCCTCTTACGACGTCAAAATCACACTTTGCTTGTGAATATTCTAATCCATAGAATCATCTCAGAAGTTACGTTCACTATTTTTGTATCATAAAACATCAAATAGAATTTTCATTTTATGTGCTAGTTATTAAATTTTATACAATGTTTAACAATACTGTAAATAGCTTACTTTTAAATGAATCAGGAAATACACCAGTATCGTTGAGAAGAAATACGGGAAGAAATATGACAAGATTGTACGCCGAGCTTCTAGTGTCTGTCTAATTATCTTTCTGTATAGCTGTGTCATTTCAATAGCTATTCGTATACCAAATTGTCATCTTTAAACTCTTTCCCTCATACAAAACATCTGCCGCGGACGACTTTCAAAAATTAATTTCTCATAGATGCGGACATTCTTTTTATAAATGGAAGAACAGTTATCGATTAAAGTTGAAAACGTTGTGACAAAACGAGAAGTTACTCAAGATGAGCAATTTCTCCTTTTTTTCGCAGTGCTTTCAAATGTCGTCTTTGCAGAGAACACTTGACAGCGTCAGTTTGTTAGAAAGGGTTAATATTCCACGGAGGCGTAATGTTACCTTTAACCCTTTACCTCATACGGAAATTCTGCAGCAGACGACTTTGAACGTATTTTGTCAAAACATATAAAATCTCCAAAATTGAATGGATAAACTATGACAAAAAGTGGAAAACATTGTGGCAAAAGGAGAAATTGCACGTTTTGTGCAATTTCTTCTTTTGTCACTATGTTTTCAAAAATCCGTCTGCGTCAGAAAGCGTCTATATGAGGGAAAGGGTTAATGTTGTACGTATACTGTTACATTGTGAGACATTCGCATTGGAAAACACGCTAGGAAATAAAAACCAATTTGGCATTTAAATCTGTTTGTTTCCATGGTGTCTAGCGCCGATCTCGAGGACATGTTTTCATTAATGTCACGATGTGTGGTGGGTAAGTAACCAATATTACTGATCCATTTCACCTGGCATCAGCAAGTCACGCGTGCTGCTAGACTCATAAACCTGAGCGCCAAAGAGAGACATCGCGACCCGCGACCTCTGGCACCTGAGACGGATTGATGTATTGATTGATTAATTGATTGATTGATTGATTGATTGATGGATGGTGGTTTAACGCCGTTTTTAACAATTTCTCAGTTATATCACGGCGGCCAGTTCACCTACTCATGCATTTCCTGGTTTTCTCACACCAGTACTCACATAACAATCTAAATGACTGATGTCGCATTGACTTTTGTCAATCGTCGGAAAGAAAGTTGGCCGACCCGGGTTTCGAACTCACAACCTCTAGAGGCTCTACCACTACACCAAAGAGGCGGTCATTGGAGAATTATTTGTTTACAGACTGCAGCGGTTGTGCGTACCAACCGACCCTAATGTCAGGTAATTTACACCTCACAATATGAGCCGTCCAACATTATGCACGCTGCGCACTGTATCGACCCAGTTCAGCCTGCGCAGTCTGCGCAGACTGATCCGGGCCGGTACATTCCGTCTCAGGGGGATAGAGGTAGAGAGTAATGATTCCTGAAATAGAAAATCCACAGGAGGCGAAAGGTGTCTATCCGGGTAAGCCTGTGCGGCATGGTTATACTGATCAGGGTCGATACTTTGGGCAGATGTTGGTTTTCTCGTGGGACGGCTCAAGTATAGGATTATCCCTTCCCTTATATAAGCAATTCTACAACAAAAGAATTTGAAACCAGATGCGTCAAAATGCGTCTGCAAGTGGGAAAGGGTTAAGGATGATACGAACAAACAGAATGAACGAAATGAATTCGCCCATGTCCACGTATGATAGCTTACTAGACCCCTTCTCGATACAGACGCATTTTCTGTGACCATGCAGCAGACGATTTACGAAACAAACAGTGGTAAAAGGAAAATCTCTTCCCCTTTTTTTTCCAAAATACTTTTGAATTTCTATGTCAATGTTTCAGTTCAAATTATTTCTATGTTAATTTTATATAGCCTGTAATATTTGTTTTAAAAAAATTTATTTATAAAAACAGACGATTTTGACAAAAGCATACAGTGTGATTAGTTTGACCCTTTCCCACAAACAACAATTCTGCCGCAGACGAATTTGAAAACATCTGGAAAATGTGTAGAATATATCTATAAATGTGAGTACGATTATTGAATGGAGTTGAAAACAGTGTGGCAAAGGGACACACTGCTTGTTTTGAGCAATTTCAACTTTTGTAACAATGTTTTTGAAATCATGATGGTGAATACATGCATGACGACGACGACATATTGGGATGATTACACGTGTGGTGACGCCGACGTATCGTGATGATGATTACATTTGTGATTGCGACGACAACTCGTGATCCTAACATGTGTTATGACGAGAACATATCTTGATGATAAAATTCCATGTGTGATGACGACGACATGTCGTAGTGATGATAACATGTGTGATGACGACGACAGATCGTGATGATGACGACATATCTATATATGATAATGTCATGTATGATGACGACGACATATCGTTGTGATGATAACATGTGTGATGACGATGACATATTGTGATGATGGTTTCATTTGTGATGACGACGACATATCGACATGATGACGACATATTGTGATGATGATAACATGTGTGATGACGAGGACGGATCGTGCTGATGACGACATATCTATATGATAATGTCATGTGTGATGACGACGACAGATCGTGATGATGATAACATGTGCGATGACGCGTCAATCATCGTGACATGTGTGATGACGACGACATAATGGTATGACGATCCATGTGTGATGACGACGACATATCGTGATGATGATAACATGTGTGATGACGACGACATATCGTGATGATGCTAACATGTGTGAAGACGACGAAATATCGTAATGATGATAATATGTGTGATGACGACGACATATCGTGATGATGGTAACATGTGTGATGACGACGAAATATCGTGATTATGATAACATGTGTGATGACGACGACATATCGTGATGATGATAACATGTGTGATGACGACGACATATCGTGATGATGATAACATGTGTGATGACGACGACATATCGTGATGATGATTATATGTGTGATGTCGCGTAAATCATCGTGACATGTGTCATGACGAAGACATATCGTAATGATGATAACATGTGTGATGACGACGACATATCGTAATGATGATAACATGTGTGATGACGACGACATATCGTGATGATGATAACATGTGTGATGACGACGACATATCGTAATGATGATAACATGTGTGATGACGACGACAACATATCGTAATGATGATAACATGTGTGATGACGACGACATATCGTAATGATGATAACATGTGTGAAGACGACGACATATCGTAATGATGATAACATGTGTGATGACGACGACGACATATCGTAATGATGATAACATGTGTGATGACGACGACATATCGTAATGATGATAACATGTGTGATGACGACGACATATCGTGATGATGATAACATGTGTGATGACGACGACGACATATCGTGATGATGATAACATGTGTGATGACGACGACATATCGTAATGATGATAACATGTGTGACGACGACGACATATCGTGATGATGATAACATGTGTGATGACGACGACATATCGTGATGATGTTAACATGTGTGATGACGACGACATATCGTGATGATGATAACATGTGTGATGACGACGACATATCGTGATGATGGTAACATGTGTGATGACGACGAAATATCGTGATTATGATAACATGTGTGATGACGACGACATATCGTGATGATGATAACATGTGTGATGACGACGACATATCGTGATGATGATTATATGTGTGATGTCGCGTAAATCATCGTGACATGTGTCATGACGAAGACCTATCGTGATGATGATCAATGTGTGATTGCGACGAAATATCGTGATGATAATTACATGTGTGATTACGACGACGACATATCGTGATGATTATTGCACGTGTGATGACGAGGACATATCGTGATGATGGTTTCATGTGTCATGACGACGACATATCGACATGATGATAACATGTGTGATGACGAGGACATATCGTGATGATAACATGTGTGATGACAAGGACATATCGTGATGATGATTTCATGTGTTATGACGACGACATATCGTGATGATAACATGTGTGATGACGATGACATATTGTGATGATGGTTTCATTTGTGATGACGACGATATGTCGACATTATGATAACATGTGTGATACGACGACAGATTGTGATAATGATAACATGTGTGATCATGACGACATATCGTGATGATGATTACATGTGTATTTACGACAACATATCGTGATGATAACATGTGTGATCACGACGACATATCGTGAGGATGATAACATGTGTGATGATTCAAATATTATATGAGCCGTTTCGCGATAAAACCAACATTGTGGACTCTGCGAAATGTATCGACCCGGATCAGCCTAAGCATACCGCGCAGGCGAACCCGGACAGACACTTTTCGCCTCCTGTGGGTTTTCTGTTTCAGGAAGCATTACTCTATACCTCTATCCACCTGATACGGAATGTATCGGCCCAGATTAAACTGCGCGGAATCCGCAGGCTTATCTGCGTCGATACATTACACAGCGTGCATAATGTTGGTTTTCTCACGGGAAGGCTCATATGATGTTCATGATATATTTTAGAAATGCATGCTGGTGAGTTAGTTACAGTGATGTATTTGGGGAAGTTTGATATCTATTTTTGAACTGATCAAGTGAACGAGAAGTTTTCTAGTCAATTGACACTTCATTCCACAAAACACTTGTTTCATTTATTTATCTTAACAAACATTTCGCGGATACTTTCTTTGCATCTATTTCTAGTAACTTTATAAATAAACACGGATATATTACAATAACTTTGATTAATCTCAAATACGATACATGTCAAAACCTCCGAGTGTCGGTTTTCGAGGAATTTTGGACACATTGTGGACTACAATTGTAATATGAACGTGATCAATAACAAGTATCATGTGTTATTAGTGTGCTCAAAATAGTCTACATTGCGAACAAAATACTTCAAACCTTGAAATTGTAAATGGCAGAGCTCCAGATAAGGAGCGTTTTGCATATGTTTAACTGCTTATTTGAACCCTCTAACCCTGAGGCGTGGGTATTTAAAAGAATCGCCTCAATGAGGTCGGACCATCAGACATATACTGTGAGGGAAAAAGAGGCCAACATTGAACACATATTCTATCTCCTGAATAATCAAAATGAAATAAAACTTGATTTTCCTTATTTGTCTATGTTATTGTATTTATCATTTTTCTAATCGATTTGTCTTAAATTGTACATATATGTTTAGTTATATTCAGGGGCGTAGCTCCCTTTAGGCACTGTAGGCACGTGCCTACACATTTTTTCTAAAAATGCCCCAAAATGCAGCTGCGGCGATCTACACATCTGCGAAATGTATCGACCAGATCAGCCTGCGCTGTCCGCGCAGACTGATCCGGCCGACACATTCCGTCTAAGGGAAACAGAAAATCCACAGGAGGCGAAAAGTGTATATGCGGGTACGCCTGTGTGGCATGCTTAGGCTGATCCTGGTCGATACTTTACGCAGAGTCCATAATGTTGATTTTCTCACGAGACGGCCTAAGATTTTCATGACTTTCAGTTGACAGTTTTTCAACATTTACTGCCAAAATAGTTTTTAAATACTTATTAATTACTTTATTGTTACTATCAGCACTATTTGCGGAAAACAGTGGTACAGAGGTAGAGCGTCGGCCTCTTGTACCAAATTCCCGGGTTCGAATCCCGTGATGAGCGGGTTATGCCTTTGGGATTATTCCACACAAACGGCGCGAGTACTGGTTAAGTTTCCAGGAAGCAGATATCGAGCGTGATTAATATAAACCTAAAGCTTGTTTCGCAATCGATGTAAAATAAATAAGTTTAAATGTTAAATGTTATTTGCCGAACTTCCATCTGGAGTTCAGCACCTTTCAAGCCTTTTTAGAGATACAGTTACGTATTTAGGGATTGGACATTTTGTTGGGTTTATCCAACAATTCTCCTATTAAGGGCGCCACTAGACGTTCCTGTAGAATTTAACTTAAACAATTCAAAATAACATCCTTTCATGGCATACTCAGTTAAGATAATATTTTTTCTACCAGATAATCATTTTCCAACTTATTGACGCATTTTGACGTCTCTGCAGCAGAAAACGGTTAAAATTTGAAGCAAAAAGAGAAACTGCTCATAACTCAAGCATTATTTCACCTTGACACCATGTTTTCTTCTTTAATCAATAATTCAGAATTGATGTTCACCAGACGTTTTCAAAGTTATCTGCTGAAGCTATTTTTGCTAAACAATTTGGAAATGATTGGACAAAATTATTTGAAAGAACAACGTCACACTATAATCGATTGAGGCAGTTTTAAAGACGGCAAACTCGTTTTCCTAAGAGTATTCCAATTGTATTGTGTCGCCTGTGGCTTAAGTGAGTGACACATTGGAATCACTCCGTTGTATGCCCGTCTGTATGTATGCTTTGACTTTTTAGCAGGCGACACGGGTGTTCCATTGATTACTCGTCTTTATCTAGTACAAGTAATCAGCTGTTTTCCGGAAGATATTCTTCTTAGGTGGTAGTGGTTGGGGCGAACACATTGGGAGTTGCAGGTCCGGTCTCGAGTTCCGGTTGTTTGTTATACATACTACCTTAAAATGAATTTAACCCTGACGGCTTTAAAAAACATTCAGGCCAATATAGAGACAGTTGCATTAAATGAAAAAAGAAGATTTTTCAATAAAGTTGAAAGAATTCTGGCAAATGGATAAATTGCTCATTTTGATCAATTTCTCAATTTGCAACAAGATCAATTTCTCAATTTGCAACACTGTTTTTAAATTTATTTATTTAACACTGATTGCGATAACAATGTCTTCAACAATCGGCTCCAGCAGAGTCGTCTGAAAACGCCCTTTATGTTTGAAAGGGTAAATGGGTTAGAGTCGGGGATTTGGAACCCGTCGTCACGGGTTCGATCCCCAGTCGCGATGCGACGGCCATAGTGGAGTGCCGTTGGGCTAGGCACATTTACTAGTTCCTAGTACTGGTTTGCTTACCCTGGGATCATGAATAAATGAATTGTCGCCGTGATATAACTGAAATAATGTTGAAAACGGCGTAAAACTCTTATTTAACCCTTTCCCTCATATAGACACTTTCTGACGCCTCTGCAGCAGAAGGCTTTTTGAAAACATAGTGACAAAAGAAAAAATTGTTCAAAACGAGCAATTTCTCCTTTTGACACAATGTTTTCCACTTTTAGTCATAGGTTATCCATTCAATTATTTTCTAATTTTTAACAAAATATGTTCAAAGTCGTCTGCTGCAGAATTGTCGTATGAGGGAAAGGGTTAACAAACAAAACAAAACCAGGTTATCAGGATAAAGGATACCAGTAATTTTCCAAGGAAACACCGTGCTATAAACACCGTGCTATAAACACCGTGCTATAAACACCGTGCTATAAACACCGTGCTATAAACACCGTGCTATAACTGAGACAACGTGCTATAAACACCGTGCTATAACTGAAACACCGTGCTATAAACGTCGTGCTATAAACACCGTGCTATAAACACCATGCTATAAACACCGTGCTATAACTGAAACACCGTGCTATAAACACCGTGCTATAACTGAAACACCGTGCTATAACTGAAACACCTTACTATAAACACCGTGCTATAAACACCGTTCTATAAACACCGTGCTATAACTGAAACACCGTGCTATAAACACCGTGCTATAAGCACCGTGCTATAACTGAAACACCGTGCTATAAACACCGTGCTATAAACACCGTGCTATAACTGAAACACCGTTCTATAACTGAAACACCGTGCTATAACTGAAACACCGTGCTATAAACACCGTGCTATAAACAACGTGCTATAAACACCGTGCTATAACTGAAACACCGTGTTATAAACACCGTGCTATAAACACCGTGCTATAACTGAAACAACGTGTTATAAACACCGTGCTATAACTGAAACAGAGTGCGATAAACACCGTGCGATAAACACCGTGCTATAAACACCGTGCTATAAACACCGTGCTATAAACACCGTGCTATAAACACCGTGCTATAAACACCGTGCTATAAACACCGTGCTGTAACTGAAACACCGTGCTATAAACACCGTGCTATAACTGAAACACCGTGCTATAACTGAAACACCGTGCTATAAACACCGTGCTATAACTGAAACACCGTGCTATAAACACCGTGCTATAACTGAAACTATAAACACCGTGCTATAAACACCGTGCTCTAAACACCGTGCTATAACTGAAACTGTACTATAGCACGGTGTTTCAGTTATAGAACGGTGTTTATAGCACGGTATTTCAGTTATAGTACGGTGTTTCAGTTATAGCACGGTGTTTATAGCACGGTGTTTCAGTTATAGCACGGTGTTTATAACTGAAACACCGTGCTATAACTGAAACACCGTGCTATAAACACCGTGCTATAACTGAAACACCGTGCTATAAACACCGTGCTATAACTGAAACACTGCTGAACGCGACTTAAAATACTATGCAAACGAATGATACCTTCTGGAAATATGCATTGAATACAATCCGTTGTGGTCGAATGGTTAAGTTCCTTAATGTTGAACCCGGCGTCCACCGGGCTTATTGGGTGCACTTGAACAAGGTACGTTTCCTAGCCCAGCAATTGATAGTCGACGGAGATCATGAATGCGTGTTCTGTTGCCGTGATCTAACTGAAACATTGTTAAAAACGGCGCAACGTCCCGATTATAAAACACAAACAGAACGTTCATGAGTTGAGTAGTTACTGTTATAAAGGGTAGAAACAACCTGTTTGCTTTTCCAAACAGCTGCGGTATTTCAAGATCACTCGGTACGTTCTTTCTCCTGCTGCTATCAGAGACGCATAGAACATTATCAAGGATCGCATACCTGGTAAAGAAACGATGCAGAGTTAAAATAATACGTTTATTTATTATTATTTTATTCTTGTTTTTTTTGTTATGGTTTATGTCGACGATACCTATGCATGAACCAAGTAAGGTAAAAATGCAGCGTAAAATACATTTTTTTTTATTATTGCGATCTATTTAATTTGGTATTCCAATCGGTTATAAACCTTTGCCACGTACACCAAATCTGCAGGAGACGGCTTTGAGTAACATTCAGTAAAAAATATGGAAACTCTCTATAAATGAAAGATTTATGATTAAAAATAAATTAAATTTGAAAAATATTGTGACAAGTGGAGAAATTGCTAATTATGAGCAATATCTCCATTTGCCTCAACGTTTTGTTCTGCTTCGTCTGCTTCAGAGTCTTCAGAAAGCGACTGTATGTGGGAATACAATCGGCGATATATATTCATGCTCCCCCTGGCGACTAACCAGTACTAGACTAGGAAAGGGTACTCTTGCGTGACCGGCAAGATTGTGGTACGAAGTGTGTAGGGGGAAAACTTAACCCTTTCTCTGCCAGAAGCGATTAAATGCTTTGCAAACAATGCAGATTCATGTGAGACAGCTCATTACGAGCTGTCTTAAAATCTGCAACGTTTGCGACTTTGACTTAAAATTTAACAAATTTCCTGTTGGACGAAAAATGGAGTGGTCATGGAAGGGTCGACTTTGTGAAATTTGGCACCGTAAGAGTTAAAGGTTAACCCTTTCCCTCATACGACAATTCTGCAGCAGACGACTTTGAACTTATTTTGTCAAAACGTAGAAAATCTCCATAGTTGATACAAAAAGTGGAAAACATTGTGGCAAAAGGAGAAATTGCACGTTTTGTGCAATTTCTTCTTTTGTCACTATGTTTTCAAAAAGCCGTCTGCTGCAGAGGCGTCAGAAAGCGTCTATATGAGGGAAAGGGTTAAGGTAGGTTCACGTATAGCACGTTGTTGGGCAAAGAGAAATTGCTCGTTAGTAACGCTGACCAACCAGGGGCGTAGCTCCCTTTAGGCACTGTAGGCACGTGCCTACACATTCTTTTTTTAAAAATGCCCAAAGATGCAGCTGCGGCGATACACATCTGCGTAATGTATTTTATTGTCGGAAAAGTTGTTTAATATTCATAATTTATTTTATCTTTGCTTCTTGTAAAGGGATTACGTTTTGAAAATTGTAAATACTTGTTTTGTAACTTACTATAGGCAAATGTGCCTGAATGTAATAAAATGTATCGTATTGTATTGTATTGTATCGACCAGATCAGCCTGCGCTGTCTGAACGTGGCGCAGAACCCACCAGATGCGATTTAGGTCCAATCCTTTCCCTCCCACGAATCCGACTTTTGACGATTATTCAACGAGTTACATTACTAAACCTTGCGAGAAGTAAAACATGCAGTCGGCAGGGGCGTAGCTTGGCAATAATCAATGTGTAGGCCGTCTCGTGAGAAAATCAACATTGTGAAATCTGCGTAAAGTATCGAACTGGATCAGCCTAAGCATGCCACACAGACGTACCCGGATATACACTTTTCGCCTCCTGTGGATTTTCTGTTTCAGGAATCACTACTCTATCTATACCCCCTTAGACGGGAATGTGTCGGCCGGATCAGTCTGCGCGGACAGCGCAGGCTGATCTGATCGATACATTACGCAGATGTGTATCGCCGCAGCTGCATTTGGGGGTCATTTTTAGAAAAAATGTGTAGGCACGTGCCTACAGTGCCTAAAGGGTTCTGCGCCACGTTCTATTTACGGTCAGTGAAGACATAGTCTCCCAGAGAATTAACTGTCATGCTTTATGACATGTTGAGGGTCTTATTGCATCTGCGTATAACAAAGACTTAGGTGAGCCTGTGAATACAGACAGTATCATCGGAGGCTTCACTATCTGCCAATATATCGGGGGTATTACTGCCATAGGCATACAAACAATCTTTAAAAATACTTCACTATCAGCCTATATTATATGTTGTGTTCTTATTCCATCTTCTTACAGTGAATACCCAGCTGAGCACACATGGATATACAAAGTCTCACCAGAGTCTAAGATTATCCTCTTGTTTATAGAATAAACCCAGATGAAAGACAAACAATGTTTACTGCCACTCCCCTTTATGTACTAATCCCGTTATGGATATATAACAAGCTCCATTATTTTGTTCTGACACATCTCACACTATATATTTAGCTAGACCTGACCGTAACTGTATGGATAGATCAACGCACTACTTCGGAGACAGATGTCATCTTAAATAACCCTTCCACAGAGCTCTAGATAAGGGGAGTTTTGTACGTTCTAAAATCCTTTATTTACCCTTTAACCCTATGTTGTGAGTACTCAAAAGAATCGTCTCATTGAGCAGAGGACGGCTGTGTAAACGACTTATCGAATTTGAAAACTCTCTTAAAATGAAAGAAAAATTATTGAATACAGTTAAAGTCGTCCTCACAAGAGGAGTCAGAATGCGGAGAGGGTTACTATGACTACTTACCGCGTCTATCTGATTTGGGTCTTACAAGATCTGCGCTCAGTGAAGACTCAGGTGAGCTTTAAACACTTTTCCACATGCAGATGCATTTTGACGGCTGTGCAGCAAAGGACCTTTGAAAATATTCTGGCAAACGGAGAAATTACAGGCGTTTCCTTATCTTTGCGTAGATGTTTTCAAAGTCGTCTACTGCAGAATTGTTGTATGGGCAAAGCGTTAAACAAGATGACATTTATCTCCGAGGCAATTTATTGATATTTACAGTGTCGGTTAACCCTTTCGCAAATACGACAAATCTGCAGCAGATTAAATAAAGCTTAATTTTTAAAAAAAGTTGAAAACATTGTGGCCAAAGGAGAAATTGCTCATGAGCCACAATGTGTTCAAAGTCGTCTGCTGCTATTGTGTCAAAATGCGTCTTATAGGCGGTAAAGGGTTAAAGCCACAAGGAAATCAGTCCCTAAAGTAAAAGCACGATTACATAGAGATTATTCAACTTATTTTTTGAAAGATAAGAATATAATTCACGAAAATTGGAGTGACGTCACGAGTGACGTGGTCACGAGTGGCTCCTCCCATTCACAAGACGGCGAGTGAATTATATTCTAATCTTTGAAAAAATGAGTTGAATAATCTGTTTATTACATTTCATTGTTATTTGAAGTAATACATTAAATTTTTAAATACGTGTCTTCAACCATAGTTTTTATTACATACCTATCCAAATTTTGCATTGAAATTAAAGTGACATAAAATCAATATCAATTTTTAAAAAAATGATAACTAACACTGTGACGATAACACTTTTAGTTTTTTTTATATCATCACTAGTGATGATATCATTTTTGCCGGAACTACTTTTTTTAGATTTGGAACATCTTTGGAATTTAAAGTTGGTTTAATACTAGGAATTTAAAAAACACTGAGACCGAATACTAGGAAAATGACGTCACGTCAGCGGTATTGACGTCATAACGCTAGTCATTTGGCGCCAAATAGAAGCAGCAGTATTTGGTTACGTAACATTCATACGCCTAAGGCCAAGTCATTTTTTTTTTATATGTTTCTTTAAAATAAAGGGGAGATTTATTCGAGATATATAATAAATAGAATAACTAACTGCATGTTTTTGATATCGAATTTATGTCACTCGGGAACAAAGGGGTAATTTGGTGTAAAATCACTCAACCTACGGTTTCGTGATTTTAACCAAATTACCCCTTTTTTCCCTTGTGACATAAATTCTATATCAAAAACATGCAGTTAGTTATTCTCTATATATTTACTGTGGAATATTGTTTGTCGTTTGACCTACTTTGCGCATTATTTTCGGATGAGGCGTGGCCATGGAAAAAAAGGAGGTGCACGCATGCGCAATTGTGTAGTAGATTATAACACTGGTGTGTAATAACAATAAATCAACGATTATGAATTTTCTTTCACCGATATATCCTTATCTTTGATGGATAGAAAAGTAATAAAACAAAATATTAACGGCACTGTAATAACTCGACGTGCTGTCTGTTTATAGCCATTCCAGTTAATTGCTAAACATAAGTATGGTTCAATATCGGATGTTAACGGCACTGTAATAACTCGACGTGCTGTCTGTTTATAGCCATTCCAGTTAATTTCTAAACATAAGCATGGTTCATTATCGGTTGTTAACGGCACTGTAATAACTCGACGTGCTGTCTGTTTATAGCCATTCCAGTTAATTTCTAACATAAGTATGGTTCATTATCGGTTATTAGAGAGATGTTTTGATGCTCACCGCCTCGGTGGTGTAGTGGCAGAGTGTCCGCCTTGGGTGTGGGAGGTCGTAGGTTCGATTCCTGGCCGGGTCCTACCAAATACAAATGGTAGTAATGGCTGCCCTCCTTGGCGCTCAGTGTTGCGGGGGTTAGCATTACGACTGACTAGAGCTGGTGTTAGGATAAATGGACCAGTAGTACTGGTAACTTACCAAGGAAACGCCGTGATACAACTGAAAAATTGTTGAAAGCGGCGTAATTCACCAAACAATCAATAAATCAACACTCAATGATTTTGAAAGGACACGATCCGCGTGTAGCGATAAGGGGTCTTATTGACTGTCCGTTACGGTTTCTTATAAACTGGATCGACACCCTAATAATGATCGTACAACTATAAACGCCACCCTTAAAATGACCGTACAACTTTAAACACCACCCTAATCATGACCGTACAACTTTAAACACCACCCATATAATGAACCTACAACCTTAACCACGCCCTAATAATGACTGTTAAACGTTAACACCATATCACCATCCTTATAATGACCGTACAACTTTAAACACCATCCCACCACCCTTATAATGACCGTATAATTTAAACACCATCCCACCACCCTAGTAATGACCGTATGACTTTAAACACCACCGTTATAATAACCGTACAATTTTAAACACCAACCTAATAATCCCATACAACTTAAAACACCACAACGCCACCCTTATAATGACCGAACAACTTTAAACACCATCCTAAACTAACTGTACAGCTTTAAACACGACCCTTATAATGACCGAATAACTTTAAACACCACTCTTAAAATGACCGTACAGCTTTAAACACCACCCTTATAATGACCGTACAACTTTAAACACCACTCTTAAAATGACCGTACAGCTTTAAACACCACCCTTATAATGACCGTACAGCTTTAAACACCACCCTTATAATGACCGTACAGCTTTAAACACCACCCTTATAATGACCGTACAGCTTTAAACACCATCCTTATACTAACCGAAATGTTTTAAACACCATCCTTATAATGACCGTACAACTTTATATACCACCCTTAAAATGACCGTACAGCTTTAAACACCATCCTTATAATGACCGTACAACTGTAAACACCACCCTTATAATGACCGTACAGCTTTAAACACCACCCTTATAATGACCGTACAGCTTTAAACACCACCCTTATAATGACCGTACAGCTTTAAACACCATCCTTATACTGATCGAACAACTTTAAAAACCACCCTTATAATGACCGAACAGCTTTAAACACCACCCTTATACTGACCGAACAACTTTAAACACCACCATTATAAGGACTGTACAACTTTAAACACCACCCTTATACTGACCGAACAACTTTAAACAACACCCTTATACTGACCGAACAACTTTAACAACACCCTTATAATGACCGAACAACTTTAAACAAAACCCTTATAATGACTGTACAACTTTAAACACCACCCTTATACTGACGGAACAACTTTAAACACCACCCTTATAATCACCGAACAACTTTAAACACCACCCTTATAATGACTGAACAACTTTAAACACCACCCTTATAATGACCGTACAGATTTAATCACCCCCCTTATAATGGCCGTACAACTTTAAACACCATCCTTATAATTACCGTACAACTTTAAATACCACCCTAATAATGACCGTACAACTTTAAACACCACCGCTATAATGGCCGTACAAGTTTAAACACCACTCTAATCATGACCGAACGACTTTAAACACCATCCTTATAATGACTGCACAACTTTAAAAACACCATCCTTATAAAGACCGAACAACTTTAAACACCATCCTTATAATGACCGTTCAACTTTAAACACCCTTCTTATAATGACCGTACAACTTTAAACACTACCCCAATAATGACCGTACACATTTAAACATAACTCTAATAATGACCGTACAACTTCAGACACCACCCTAATAATGACCGTACAACTTCAGACACCACCCTAATAATGACCGCACAACTTCAGACACCACCTAATAATGACCGTACAACTTCAGACACCACCCTAATAATGACCGTACAACTTCAGACACCACCCTAATAATGACCGCACAACTTCAGACACGATCCTAATAATGACCGTACAACTTCAGACACCACTCTAATAATGACCGTACAACTTCAGACACCACCCTAATAATGGCCGCACAACTTCAGACACCATCCTAATAATGACCGTACAACTTCAGACACCACTCTAATAATGACCGCACAACTTCAGACACCACCCTAATAATGACCGTACAACTTCAGACACCATCCTAATAATGACCGCACAACTTCAGACACCACTCTAATAATGACCGCACAACTTCAGACACCATCCTAATAATGACCGTACAACTTCAGACACCACTCTAATAATGACCGTACAACTTCAGACACCACCCTAATAATGGCCGCACAACTTCAGACACCATCCTAATAATGACCGTACAACTTCAGACACCACTCTAATAATGACCGCACAACTTAAGACACCACCCTAATAATGACCGTACAACTTCAGACACCATCCTAATAATGACCGTACAACTTCAGACATAATGACCGTACAACTTCAGACACCACCCTAATAATGGCCGCACGACTTCAGACATCACCCAAATAATGACCGCACAACTTCAGACACCACCCTAATAATGACCGCACAACTTCAGACACCACTCTAATAATGACCGCACAACTTCAGACACCATCCTAATAATGACCGTACAACTTCAGACACCACTCTAATAATGACCGTACAACTTCAGACACCATCCTAATAATGACCGTACAACTTCAGACACGATCCTAATAATGACCGTACAACTTCAGACACGATCCTAATAATGACCGTACAACTTCAGACACCACCCTAATAATGACCGTACAACTTCAGACACGATCCTAATAATGACCGTACAACTTCAGACACCACCCTAATAATGACCGCACAACTTCAGACACCACCCTAATAATGACCGTACAACTTCAGACACCATCCTAATAATGACCGTTCAACTTCAGACACCACTCTAATAATGACCGCACAACTTCAGACACGATCCTAATAATGACCGTACAACTTAAGACACCACCCTAATAATGACCGTACAACTTCAGACACGATCCTAATAATGACCGTACAACTTCAGACACGATCCTAATAATGACCGTACAACTTCAGACACGATCCTAATAATGACCGTACAACTTCAGACACCACCCTAATATTGACCGTACAACTTCAGACACCATCATAATAATGACCGTACAACTTCAGACACCACTCTAATAATGACCGCACAACTTCAGACACCACTCTAATAATGACCGTACAACTTCAGACACCACCCTAATAATGACCGTACAACTTCAGACACCATCCTAATAATGACCGTACAACTTCAGACACCACTCTAATAATGACCGTACAACTTCAGACACGATCCTAATAATGACCGCACAACTTCAGACACCATCCTAATAATGACCGTACAACTTCAGACACCACTCTAATAATGACCGTACCACTTCAGACACCACTCTAATAATGACCGTACAACTTCAGACACCACCCTAATAATGACCGTACAACTTCAGACATCATCCTACAACTTCAGACACCACCCAAATAATGACCGTTCATTTTCAGACACCACCCAAATAATGACCGTACAACTTCATACACCACTCTAATACTGACCCTACAACTTTAAAAACAAGATGTGTTTGTGAAACACTGATGCCCCCGAATGGCAACATCTAGGTCAAAGGTCAAAAATGTTGGTACTGACAAAAAGGTCATGTCACAAGGAATACACATGTGAAATATGGTAGCCGTACCTGTTATGGTTCAAAAGTAGTGGTCAATTTTTTTTCGAGAATGGCAACATCTAGGTCAAAGGTCAAGGTCGCAAGGTGAACAATTTTAGTATTGACAGAAAGGTCATGTCACAGGGTATACACATGTGAGCCGTACCTGTTATGGTTCAAAAATAGTGGTCAAGGTTAAAGTTTTTTTCGTGCAGACAGACAGACAGACGTGCAGACGTGCAGACGTGCAGACAGGCCAAAAACTATATGCCCACCGAATCGGTGATTCCGGGGGCATAAACACCTAAAACGACCGTTTAAATAACGCAGTTATTCTATTATTCATTTATAATAATTGTGATATGCCTACACTCAAATCTAAGGCATCGCCAAATAATAACAATAAAGAAGAAATCCCGCAAATATTTAAAGCGCCATTCATGAATAGGCTGTTTTAGTCTAGTCCATTTTGCCACCAGAAGAACGTCGTGTTTCCCCTCGTGTCGAGGATATAAACATGACTAATTGGAGAAGTTCAGGGCGGGAAACGTCACTCAAACCGATCATAACATAGGAAACCTTTCCTTCAACGACCTGGTGCGAAGGCCTGATTTATACAATAGTATCATTTGTGGATTCTAATCACAGTCTCATCCGTTCTGCAGAATTATTTAGCAAGATTAGACGACTGTACGTATACTTATGTGTCACGATCAGCATGCGTACATACATAGGCTGATCACTGCCGTACAATCTTGCAAAAGCAAAGAGGTTAGATCTTTCCGTGACCAGGTTCTAATCATAACATAAGGGTATAACGGCAATCAACAAGATAAAAAGAAGTTCTTTTCGTATAATTCACTTACTGAGTGGATCAATTAACATCAAAGGCACCGATCATTAATTGATGTTTTTTGGGAGGGGAATAGTTCCCATTTATAATACCAAACATTGCTCCCGTGAAATAAATCTCTTCTGAGGTGGGTGATATGCTATTATTGTATTTTCCCCCAAGAATTCAGTACGCTGCATTCTTTTGGCCCGTTTAATCGTAAATTCTGAAATAAGGTGGGCAGACGTTTAAGAAGCTCTCGGTTTACAAACTATCAAAAGAACATTTACACAGCTTACTAATTGTACCATTTTTTGTAGTTTGAATCCAGTCACTTTAACGGTCGGGATTTTAGACAGGTGACCCTGGTTCGATCCTTTTATCGGTAGTCTTGGTGAAATAATAATTGGTAAGTCCCCAACGAATCATGGATTGTCTTGATATTAGCTGCACGTGAAAACTATCTGAATTCAATCATCCCTTTTTTTCATATGGAAAGTAGAAGAAATAATATCAAAGTAAACAATAAATCTGACAATCTGCTTGTATTTGCACCGGAAAATGTGCAGGTATGTAATAAATACATATTACGTCTGATAAATACTGATACACTAATATTGACGAACACAGTCTGATAACGTCTGGTTTACCTAAATTCACGAACAACGTCTGTGAACTTCTGATAAAAAGATAGTAAAGAACAATGTCTGATAACGTCTGGTACATGTCTACCAATATTCAAGAACAATGTCTGTGAACGAATGATAAAAAGATATTGACTATAGTCTGATAACGTCTGGTATACCTTTATTCAAGAACAATGACTGATAACGTCTGGTATACCTGTATTCAAGAACCATGCCTGTGAACGTCTGATAAAAAGATAGTCAAGAACAATGACGGATAACGTCTGGTATACCTGTATTCACGAATAATGTCTGATAACGTCTGGAATACCTGTATTCACGAACAATGTCTGATAACGTCTGGTATAGCTGTATTCGCGAACAATGTCTGATAACGTCTGATAAAAAGATAGTAAAGAACAATGTCTGATAACGTCTGGTATACATGTACCTGTATTCACGAATAATGACTGATAACGTCTGGAATACCTGTATTCACGAACAATGTCTGATAACGTCTGGTATAGCTGTATTCACGAACAATGTCTGATAACGTCTGGTATACCTGTATTCGCGAACAATGTCTGATAACGTCTGGTATACCTGTATTCAAGAACCATGCCTGTGAACGTCTGATAAAAAGATAGTCAAGAACAATGACGGATAACGTCTGGTATACCTGTATTCACGAATAATGTCTGATAACGTCTGGAATACCTGTATTCACGAACAATGTCTGATAACGTCTGGTATAGCTGTATTCGCGAACAATGTCTGATAACGTCTGGTATAGCTGTATTCACGAACAATGTCTGATAACGTCTGGTATACCTGTATTCACGAATAATGACTGATAACGTCTGGAATACCTGTATTCACGAACAATGTCTGATAACGTCTGGTATAGCTGTATTCACGAACAATGTCTGATAACGTCTGGTATACCTGTATTCGCGAACAATGTCTGATAACGTCTGGTATACCTGTATTCACGAACAATGTCTAATAACGTCTGGTATATCTGTATTCACGAACAATGTCTGATCACGTCTGGTATATCTGTATTCACGAACAATGACTGATAACGTCTGGTATATCTGTATTCACGAACAATGACTGATAACGTCTGGTATAGCTGTATTCACGAACAATGACTGATAACGTCTGATAAAAAGATAGTCAAGAACAATGACGGATAACGTCTGGTATACCTGTATTCACGAACAATGTCTGATAACGTCTGGTATATCTGTATTCACGAACAATGACTGATAACGTCTGGAATACCTGTATTCAAGAACAATGACTGATAACGTCTGGTATATCTGTATTCACGAACAATGACTGATAACGTCTGGTATATCTGTATTCACGAACAATGTCTGATAACGTCTGGTATACCTGTATTCACGAACAATATCTGATAACTTCTGGTATACCTATATTCACGAACAATGTCTGATAACGTCTGGTATACCTATATTCACGAACAATGACTGATAACGTCTGGTATACCTATATTCACGAACAATGACTGATAACGTCTGGTATACCTGTATTCACGAACAATGACTGATAACGTCTGATAAAAAGATAGTCAAGAACAATGACGGATAACGTCTGGTATACCTGTATTCACGAACAATGACTGATAACGTCTGATAAAAAGATAGTCAAGAACAATGACGGATAACGTCTGGTATACCTGTATTCACGAACAATGTCTGATAACGTCTGGTATACCTATATTCACGAACTATCTTAAGTCCTCATTGTGTTTATGAGTTTAATCGTGATCGGATAACAACTAACGCACGGAATAATTCATTTTAGTACTGCTTTGCATCTACTTAACATTTTCCCACACATCTGCATCAGACGACTTTGAAAACATCTAGGCAAAAATGTGATATATCTCTTTATAAGAAATTTTGAATATTGAAAAGAGTTGAACACATTGTGGAAAAAAGGTGAATCGGTTTGAGCAATTTCTCATTTTGTCACAATGTTTTCAAAAGTCGTCTGCTGCAGAGGCTTCAGAAAGCATCTATATGTGGGAAAGTGTTAAATTCAACAATTTCCTATGAACGCCCCTTTGAAATGAATATGATATCATATTTGAGCGTGTGCATGAGAAAACAGTACACGTTGGCTTTTGTAAACAGTATCGATCTATATCAGCCTGTGCATTCCCAGAGTCTGATCAAATTCTACACTGTTCACATGTTTACTTACACAAGCTTGTTTAAATATTCGTTCGACTATTGTAGATTCCTGATAAGACTCATCAAGTAAACACGATGAACTGAACCTACACAGTTCAGAAATGCCAAAATGTGCATTTTCTCATGCACTTGCTCATTTCCCCCTTTTCCAAGATGCAGACGACTAAAGTATCTCCCTGAGCAGGAACATTTTAGAAAGATTATGAGAAAAGGGAGAAATGGTCTATATTAAACTATTTACTTTGTATATGCATTTAACTCTTTCAGCGCCACAGGCAATATTGAGCTTTTTGCAAACAATGCAGATTCAGGTGAGTCAGCTCGTAACGAGCTGTCTCACCTGAAATCAGCATTGTTTGCCTTTTAGTTAACAGTATAGACCAAAACTTTCATAACTTGAGAAATGGACACACCCGATTTTAAAACACGGAACAGCCTACTTTAAACAATTCGGCGCTGAAAGAGTTAAATGTAATCACGACTGGTTCGCTGGTGTCAGACCAGTAGTGACGCGGGCTGTCAATCCAGGGGTTGTGAGTTCGAATCCCGGCTCGGCCAACTTTCTTTTTGAAGATTGACAAAAGTCAATGCGACATGCGTCATTCGTCTTCCACGAATGGGCTATAAGTCTATGTGGAAAAGCAGCCAGTTGCTTGGGAAGATTGTTGGGTGGAGTACTGGTGTGAGAAAACCAGGAAATGCATGAATAGGTGAACTGGCCGCCGTGATATAACTGAGAAATTGTTAAAAACGGCGTTAAACCCCAATCAATCAGTCAATCAGACCAGTAGTACTGGAAACTTACCCTGGAAATGCCGTGGTTTAACTTAACACTTACTGAAAGCGGCGTTAAACACCATACAAACAAACGAATTAAATTACCGTTTGTGTTTTCTATGAACAATCCGAAAACGCGCTAAGCTGGCACGTCTTCCTGTGACGGAATTATGTTTCTTATGATGAAAAGGATTTTGAAAGCGTTTTCACCTTTGACACTTTCTTCTTTCTCCTTTGAACGTGAGACCGAGTCACTCGAATCAAAGAAAGTTCGTTCTTGGCAGTTGTCTAACCAGTTTTACCTTTACTCGCTTTGAACGAAATATGGCGCCTTTGAAGCAGACGAACTTGGAAGACAATTGTGGAAATTGGCTGGAATGGCTTATTTTAAGCATACAAACTCGCGTATCTTTACATTGTTATCTTCGTCTACGTGTACGCTAAGATTGCTATCAGTTCATACCTACAGCAAAGGGTTAATTAACAAGGATAGGTAACGGCCGTGTATCCCTTTGATGTTATACGTGATGTACCTCGACCTTTGTTTATATTGTTTACCTAGCCCAAAGAAATAATAGTTCCTCCCCAGTGTTTGATTTGACCTGTTTACACACTTGCCCCAATTTTCCTTCATACAGCCGATTTATGACTCCTCTAAAGCGAGCAAAATAACCGCCTTTTGAAACATTGTGGAAATTATATTTACTCGTTACTTTTATCAAACAGTTTTACCGTGCCTTTATACTTTACCCCATACTACAAACCTGCAGCTTACGACTTTGAAAACATGTCGACAACACTATGAAAATTCTCAACAAATCTAAGCGTAATAATTGAACATATTGTGACTAAAGGAGAATCTCTGCTGACTATGAGCTATTTTCTCGTTTGTCACAATGTTGGTTTATTGGGGTTTTACGCCGCTTTCAACATTATTTCAGTTATATCACGGCGACAGTTCACATATTCATGATCCCTGGGTACCAGTACTAGGCTAGAAAATGTGCCTTGCCCAAGGGCACTCCACCATGACCGTCGTGTCGCGACTGGGGATCGAACCCGGGACACTCGGTTTCAAATCCCCGACGCTAACCACTCGACCACGGCGGATTCCTACTCGTTTGCCACAATGTTCTCAAAAGTCATCTGTTGGAGAGGCGTCAGAAGTCGCCTGTATGTGGAAAATGGTTGAAATTACAAACATTCCAATCGTCAATATTTTAACTTCTTTCTTGAACTATTTGAGCCGGTTCAGGCAAAAAGGGGTATTTAGTTTTACACGTACAGTGATGACCCAGATTAATATGTGTTCACACTCGAAAGAACCCTTACTATACAGATACCGAGCCCCGGTAGCTCAATCGATAGAGACGCGGGCTGTCATTCCATGGTTTGTGAGTTCGAATCCATATGGAAAACGTCTACAAATAAAAGTAAAATGATTGAATAGAGTTGAAATTGTGAAAACATTGTGGCAAAAAAGAGAAATTGCTTAAGATGTTTTCAAAAGACGTCTGCTGCAGAGGCGTCTGTATGTGGGAAAGGGTAAAGTGAACTGACTGAAATACAGTTGCAAAACATCGTTTAACTCCAATTAATCCAACCAGTAAGTAATTAAACCAATCAAAGCCTAATTAATTTCTTATCTGTATAGTATTAACCCTTTCCCTCATACGACAATTCGGCCAGTTCACCTACTCATGTGTTTCCTAGCTTTCTGACATCAGTCATCCACACAACATACTTTTCAAGCAACTGGCTGCTTTTCCACATGGACTGTAAGCCCATTGGTGAAAGACGAATGACTTATTTTACATTGGCATATGTCAAACGTCGAAAAGAATGATGGCCGAGCTGGGATGCGAACTCACAACGCGCGTCGCTACCGACTGACCTACCGGGGTTCGGCAAGATAAATAACTTTGAGGTACACTGGTGGATACTTTAAACGATTGGATGTTAAATGCAAAGATTTTCGAGTTTTATGTTTGTCACGATTTATAATACGTGTACCTATAATGATATATGTAGGTCACGATTTATAACTAAAAATGATAAGGTGTGTCACGATATATACTTTGTACCCATAGTTTATGTATGTCACGATTTATACTTTGTACCCATAGTTTATGTATGTCACGATTTATACTTTGTACCCATAGTTTATGTATGTCACGATTTATACTTTGTACCCAATATATTTATGTATGTCGGGATATATACTTTGTACCTAATATAGTTATGTATGTCGGGATATATACTTTGTACCCAATATATTTATGTATGTCGGGATATATACTTTGTACCCAATATATTTATGTATGTCGGGATATATACTTTGTACCCAATATGTTTATGTATATCACGATTTCTACGTTGTGTACCCAATATGTTTATGTATGTCGGGATATATACTTTGTACCCAATATGTTTATGTATATCACGATTCCTTGTACCAAAGATGATAAGGTATGTCACGATTATACTTTGTACCAATATGATTATGTATGTCACGATTTATACTTTGTGTATCAAGAAGTTTATGTATTTCACGATATATACTTTGTACCAAAGATGATAAGGTATGTCACGATTATACTTTGTACCCAATATTTTTATGTATGTCACGATATATACCTTGTACCAAAGATGATAAGATATGTCACGATTATACTTTGTACCCAATATTTTTATGTATGTCACGATTCATACTTTGTACCCAATATGTTAATGTATGTCGGGATATATACTTTCTACCCAATTATGTTTATGTATGTCACGATATAAACTTTGTACCAAAGATGATAAGGTATGTCGCGATATATACTTTGTTCCCAATATGTTTATGTTTGTCGCGATTTATACTTTGTGTACCCAATATGTTTATGAATGTCACAATTTATACTTGTTATACCTAATATGTTTATGCTTTTCGTGATATTTACTTGTTGTACTCAATATTTTTTATGTATGTCACGATATATACTTTGTACCCGAGATGATAATGTATGTCGCGATATATACTTTGTACCAAATATGTTTATGTATATCGCGAGTTATACTTTGTATACCCAATATGTTTATGTATGCCACGATTTATACTTTGCTTATCCAACATTTTTGTGTATGTCGCGATATATACTTTTTACCCAAGATGTTTATGTGTCTCGCGATATATACTTTTTACCCAAGATGTTTATGTATGTCGCGATATATACTTTTTACCCAAGATGTTTATGTGTGTCTCGCGATATATACTTTTTACCCAAGATGTTTATGTATGTCGCGATATATACTTTTTACCCAAGATGTTTATGTATGTCGCGATATATACTTTTTACCCAAGATGTTTATGTATGTCGCGATATATACCTTTTACCCAAGATGTTTATGTATGTCGCGATTTATATTTGTACCCAATATGTTACGATTTATACTTTGTGCACCCAATATGTTTACGATATATGTTTACGTATATCACGATTTATACAATGTTCACCCAATGTGTTTATGTATGTCACGAATTATACCCTGAGTGCCCATGATGTTTTATGTATAAATGCATAACTATTCGAATTATATGTTTGACACTGTATTTTTGCTTCTGTACACCCGTTATAACGCGAATGTGGGCCAAACTTAGATGCAATACTAACTCGGAGGTATTCATATTGACGATTATATGTTCAATGCATAGATATTCGAGTTTTATGATTAACGATGTAATATTACGTCATGATGTTTGTTTCTTAATTATTTTACACTTAACTCTGCACCTGTACTGTAACAAGACTACTCGACCTTCTCAAGAATAACGCACGTAATATGTTTGATGTCAGAGTGGACTGGAATGAATTCTAAAAGGTTTGTAGATTCTAGTTAGTATTCATTCTTGGTGTAATTACTGACTCTTGACGCCCATTATCGAAACGACGTGTAACCCTCACACGCATACGAGTAATTAAAACATGCAGCAGACGATTTTGAAAATATGTTGGTTAAATAGGAAAAATTCAATGTAAATTAAAGTATAATTATTTGCAAGAGTTGGAGACACTGCGGCGAATGGAGAAATTGCTCGTTATGACAAGCAACAATGTTTTCAATGGCGTCTGCTGCGCATGCGTCTCTTGGAATACGATGCCATAAATATTTAATTTCTTTCTCCCTGTATTTGCCCTATCGTTAACAGCACATTGAACCATTGCCGTTTTTGGTTCAGTTTAAAAATGTCGCCGAACGAATGTTTACATTTAGATTAGGCTTATTGAATTCTTCTTTGCCAACCAGTTTTGTTTTGATGCAGATGAGCAGGCGATCAAATGTAGGAACGTCTCAAAAACGTCATCGAGAAATAAAAATCCTGCGATCTCAAGATAATTGCGACTAACGAAGACCCAGATCAGCCGACGTCTCTGAGCATTCCGATAATAATCTTTCCTGTTCGTTATCTGGTAAAACAAGCACCATTGACGCCCCTGAAGATGAACACAGATAACAGATCCCTATAATTCAAAATCAATTCAAGTTTGTTTATTCGGCTTGAAAAGTTAATTTACATTGCCGTAAACGTATACATATGGCAGTTTAACAAATGATCTATATATATACATTGAAGAGAAAAACACATACATATGCATAAGTCTAGAACATTACACTAACAATTTACATATACTACACATGGCAAATATGTCAAAACCATCAATTTAACATACACAAGAAAACAACAAAACAAAACAAGTATCGTGCATGGAATGACAGAAAATACAGTAGACTCAAGACAACTCGAACATTCGGTATTCGACTTTATCGTTCAACTCGGAATGAATAGGTCTTTTGAAAAACAGTGTAACATCAGAATCGCTGTTGAACTGATTTCAAAATGGGACTTTTGTTAAAGCTTGGTGACTTGTCATGATTAATATTGAAGTATATAAACGAATTACAAACACCCATTGAGCATTATCCAGCTATCACTCGAACACTTGGTGTACTTGAAACAGTTTCTCGGTCCCCTTGAAATATGCTGCATATATGTTGTATTTGGGAAAGGGTTAAGACACAACAAAATATCTTGATGTATTTTTGGTGTAGAAACAGAACTAAGTTAAAACATTGTTTACACAAGCAAGAAGACCATTTATGTTTGATATTTTAACAGATCTGTGTGTCCATCTATTTTTGGACATGAGCTGGTGAAAGTAGGACTTGTACTGGGTTTATTTGGTGGAACATGTTGTTTTTTTTCAAATGATATATGAAACATATTTAAGATAAAGCTTGGCTTTGTGAACAGTATAGATCAAAATCAAGCATGTGCAAAACTTACATAAGCGTGTTAGAACCATCTGTCAACATGTAGACTCCGATAAGAGGGCGCAGATAAACAGATCTACATTGTTTAAAAACAAATTTCTAAACAGACAAGTCTTAGATCGTCAGGTAAATCGTTCCAAGCGCGGCATTGTAGGACATTACAGCAGTTGTGTGCGTTTGATTGTATGGTGTTTTCCGTCTCTTTATACAATGTTTAGTTATATCAAGGCGTTTTCTTTGTTACCTTGTTTTTCTGATCGCTCAATTGTTGTTATTCAAATTTTGTCTTGTATTAATAATAAAAGAAATCAAAGACAAGGAACCTTGTTGAATACCGTTTTGGTATCAGTAATGTTATTTTATGTAATGTAATGTAATTGTAGACCCAATGCTCGGATTGAGCATAATCTTGTAAGCTTCTATAGGACCATTTGAAAGTGTACATCTTATCATTTACACGTATCTGACAGGTGCAGATGTTTTCAAGAGACATATTCTAGATACAATGGAGTCCGGATGCAATATCCTAGCTCTTATCGAAAAGACCAATTAGTTTTTGGTTTTTAACGTGCTTTGTGTATAAAACTTACACGCGAAGCCATTTTACTGGAAACCTCTAGTTGACTGGGAGACCCTTAAAAGTATCTCAGCAATTTCCAGAATCCGGACCAGGATTTGAACCTCGGACCTCTGTATTGACAATCAGCGTGTTATCAACTAGACCTGGGGGCAACTCATCTGACAAGGCGAATCCCATTGGCAATTGATTCTTTCCAATTATTGACATGTAGCATTGATACTAAAGTCGTTCGTCTTCCATCTATAAGCATCCAATTTAATACATCGCCAAATCAAACTATTTAACTCTTTCAGCGCCAATGGCATTATTGAGGTTTTTGCAAACAATACAGAGTCAGGTGAGTCAGCTCGAAACGAACTGTCTCACATGAAATCAGCATTCTTTTCCTTTTAGATATCAAAATATTCCAAACTTTTATTACACGAGAAATGGAGACGCCCGATCTTGAACAGGGTAGCGTCTACTTTAAACATTTCGGCGCTGAAAGAGTTAAACAGGCCAATACATGGCACCGCAGATTTTCAGTACCATACAGTAGCTGACGTCCAGTTCGTTGGTGTAGTGCTCACCAATAATATTAATTCGTTCCATGTAAATCAACACGTTCCAACCCTCAATTGTCACACTTTCTTCAATGTTTACAGTTCGGACACCCTATACCATTGAACAGAGTAATCTCGCAGCTATTAACTAATCGAATACTAGGATGCAATGTATTATGCAAGAAAGAAAGCACTCCGCGAAGATGGTTCCCGCCATTTTGCATAGAAATCGGGCATGGCCAAAATTGTTTATTCATACATTCTATGTTTTCACTATTAGACAATCAAAATACTTAAATGATCAAATCAAACAATTCCAGTGCGTCTTTTGGATATTTACAATGACATTAAACTCATTGTTACATATTTAGTGCACTTTGGTGAAGAAGCATAGGTTTTATGGACCATTGACTAGATCATTGATTGTTTGGTATTTTTCGCCATTTTCATCACATGTTCAGTTACATGTATATCACGGCTTTTCCTGGGTAAGTTACCAGTTCCGCTGGTCTATTTATCCTGACACAAGCTTGTTAGTCGTAATGCTAACCCCGCGACCCTGAGCGCCAGGGAGGGAGCCATTACTACAATTGTTAAAGTCTTTGGTATGACCTGACCGGGGATGGAACCCTAGACCTCCGGCACCGGAGGTGGACGCTCTACCACTACACAACCGAGGCCGCAAATGGATTTGTTGTAATGCAACTTAAAGAGCGCTCGTCGAGAAAGCGGAAATTAGTTTAATATCCGATTGGATATCACCAACTACTGTCCAAAAGGGTAGCAGTGGTTTCACTCCCTGCTCCTCGCGGTGGGTTCGAACTCCAGCTCGGCCTACATTCTTTCCAACTTTTGACAAATCTCACTGTGACAAGCGTCATTCGTCTTTCATCGTTGGGTTAACAGTCTATGTGGTAAAGCAGCCAGTTGCTTGGAAAGTCTGATGTGTGGAGTACTGGTGTGAGAAAGCCATGAAATACATTAGAAGTTGAACTGGCCGCCTTGATATGACTGAACGATTTATTGAAAACGACGTTAATTCAAAATCAATCGATCAAACCCCGCGGTGTTGCGGGGGTATAGTTATGACTGTTGTGCTGGCGTCATGTTTAGGTAACCAGCATTATTGGTATTATACCCAAGAAATGCCATTTAATGACTGAAATACTATTAGAAGCGGCGTAAAAAATCCACACAAATAGACAAGTAATACCAGTACACAATAGACATTCGCCACATATCACTTCTCTAACTTGGTTACCCGTTCCCACATACTACACAAATGCAGCAGATGATTTTAAAAACAATAAGTCAAAACATGGGAACTCTATTAGCTATTTTTCATTTTGACATTATTCTTTTCAAAGTTGTTTTCTAATGAGGCGTCAGAAAACGTCTAAATGATGGGTTGAGAACCGTTGTTGATAACGTTTGGAAAGAAACGAATGAGTGGGTGACGTTCAATATCAATTTGAGCCGTTCCACGAGAAAACCAACATTATGGTCTCTGCGTAATGTATCGACCCTGATCAGCCCCTGCGTAGTCCGTGCAGGCTAATCCGGGCTGACACATTCCGTCTTAGGGGGATAGAAGTATAGAGTAATGATTCCCGAAACAGAAAATCCACAGGAGGCGAAAAGTGTCTGTCCGGGTTAACCTGCGCGTCATGCTTAGGCTGATCCGTGTCGAGTTTTTACGCAGATTCCACAATGTTGGTTTCGCATGGGACGGCTGATTTTAACAATGTCTAAATGATTAGGTTTAGACCAATATAACAGATGTCTTTGCCAAAGTCATCGATTTTTTAGTACCACCGATACCACCGACAAGTGCACACTAAGTGAATTATGTGAAGTATTCTTGAAATTAAGACAAGTTAAAGGGCGTTTGATATCTCGTATGAAAATTGTTAGACACCCCTAATGGTGGAAGAAAATAAAATTTTCTCCAGATCAAAGAAACTGCTTTAATGCCTTTGGCATGCTTTGTTCTGGGTACTTGTAAAACCTCGTCGTGGTAAAAACAATCCGCAGACTAAACACATATCGGTCCTTTCCCACATACATACGCGTTCTGAAGTAGAAGAAAACATATTGGCAAATGGGTATATTGTTCATAATGAGCAATAGCCCTCCTTGCCACAGTGTTTTCATCTCTACTATAACAGTCTCCTTTCATTTATGGAGATATTTTTCGATTTTGCCTTGATCTTTTCAAAGTCGTCTGCAAATTAACTGTATGTTAATGTCGGCTGCCTTGGTAGGGTTACAATACGAGATCATTTCTTCGTTATCTGTCAGTTCATTACTGCGTGCTGTACTATTCACACAACACATTCTTCAACAAATAATTGGTAAATATACATCGCAACTACGTTATAAATTATGCGCCAATAAACACTTACCACCGTGCCTTTGCAATCTCAACATACACAGATCAGTCTACGAGGATGTAAGATCTGATCTTTCTCTGTATGCCATTCACATATAATAACGTTTGAAAAATTGATAACAGTAGTATATTGTTTTATTAACTGCTGTGTACATGCGCATTCCGGTCTAAATTTTCACTTGCAGTGAATAATTTGCGAAAACGAATATGAGCCGTTCCACGAGAAAACCAACATTATGGACTCTGCGTAATGTTTCGACCCATACCAGCCTGTGCAGTACGTGTCGGCTTATCAGGGCCGACACATTTCGTCTGAGGGGGATAGAGGTATAGAGTATTGATTCCTGAAACAAAAAAAAATCCACTGGAGGCGAAAAAAGTCTGTCCGGGTTAGCCTGCGCAGCATGCTTAGGCTGATCCGGTCGACACTTTACGCAGAGTCCACACTGTTGGTCTTTTCGTGGGACGGCTCAAATATAGGCTTATCCGGGTCGATACTTTACACAGAGTCCCACAATGTTGGTTTTCTCGTGGGACGGCTGAAATGTTGCTTGCTATGATTAATTTATTGTAAACCGTTATCAAAAAGCAGGTGAACGAAGCCAAGCGAAAATCGAAATTCAGATGTTTTCGAAAATTGGGACTAAAGGTAAAGGACTCAATTCCGTCTTTATTTCAATTTAAATCAACAAAAATCGCTTTAACCCGTTCCAATTATTGATGTACAGTCTGTGTTGTAAACTTGTGTTTAAAGACCACTCATGGGAAGAGAACACACTTATCCCTCTGGATTCATATAGGATTTACATTGTCTATGGATTCACATAGCCTATGGATTCATATAAGATTCACATGACATATGGATGCATATAGGATTCACATAGCCGATGGTTTCACATAGTCTAAGGATTTACATAGCTTACGGATTCACATATCATATGGATTCACATATCATATGGATTTAAATATCATATGGATTCACATATCATATGGATTCACATATCATATGGATTCATATAGGATTCACATAGCCTATCGATTCACATACGATTCACATATCATATGGATTCATATAGGATTCACATGGCATATGGATTCACATAGTATATGGACTGCGCAGGCTGATCTGGATCGATACATTACGCAGAGGCCATAATGTTGTCCGAACTTAAAATCTGATAATTTTCTCATTTTTACATCTTCTTTTTCTTTACATTGACAATACAATATCAGTATTATATATGTAAAAACAGAATGAACCAATATATTTTCAAAATTGTGTTTAACACCAAAGATCATTGTATGTGCTGTTCCTTTTCACAAAATGTTCCCTGGTTTTCAGAGAAATAAGCCACCGTTATATTTGTAAATTCCGCAAATAAGGTACTCGTTTACTAATTCAAAATTATTACCGCCATTAGTTTTTTACTATAACTAAAAATGGTTTTAGACGATCGGAACAAAGCGAGATAAGTTTCAGGAATTGTATGTGTTTAATAAGAGCTTAAACTTAAACAATTATGTCGGCAACTTAAAGAAGATTGATTTAACCTTTCTCCACATATAAACGCTTTCTGACGCTTCTGCAGCAGACGACTTTTGCCGGAATACAGTGTGACAAAAATGAGAAAGTGCTCAACACTTCAACGAAGGAATAAAAGCAACTCGCCGATAAAACAACATAGACATTTACATTTATATTGAGCATGATAAAACTCATGCCGAAAACTTACTTGGTTATGATATACTTAGTGAACTCAAGTCTACATGTATGTCATGATTTCGTTACTATTGTAACTGTGTATCGCGTTCACAAAGCTAAGTGCCCTTGAACAAGGCACATTTTCTAGCCTAGTACTGGTTTCTTTGCTCATGGATCATGAATAAGCGAGATTCCTCGTGATGTAACTGACTCAAAGTTGAAAAAACGCAAATCCGCAATAACACAGAGAAAACTTTCTTAAAGCCAACTCTTAACGGTATCTTATGACTCGAATGAATAAAAACACCAACATGATCGTGAACGTTGTTGTTGTTCCCTTGATTGTTGGTGGGGGATGGGGCGTTGATGATTTCCGTCATATCACGGGGACAGAACACTTATGATAGCTTGTTGACAAACCATTGCTAGGTTAGAAAATATGCCTTACATTAGGGCTCTCCACCATGACCGATGTGAGCGGGTATCAACTATGGGACGCCAGGTTCGGAATCCGCCAAGGATCCTGATCGTGATATTTTTCTTTAAAAAGTCAAACTTGTCTTAAACAGCCACCCAGGGGAGAGCCGAAATTTGGCTGCTCAACACATGTGGCTGCTTCAAACAAGTCAACAAAAGAAGAAAATGTTGTTTTGGTTAATCTTCAAGTGACTGCTTAATACAAGTTGGCTGCTTACCAAACAGAGGTGACCGCTAGCACAAGTTTGTACTACCATAACTGTTGTATGGCCGGACTGGCGATCGAATACTGATCTCCAACTTCAAAAGTCGAGGCTCTAACTAATACGAAAAAACCCCATGAATGGGTTTTTTCGCTTATAGTTAACAGGTGTGAGATTTTTTTATTTTTTTTTTATTTTTTTTCAATAACCCATGAAGCTTTCTGAAATGAAACTGGCCAAATCCATGGGGGCCGCCATTTTGGGTATGTATAAAATGAGCCGAGAAACACGGATTGAAAAAAAATTATTGTCGTCTTTTTAATATTTTTTTTTAAATCGATAATTTGGGTATGTATAAAATGACACAAAAAACACGGATTTTTTAAATTATTGTCGTCTTTTTAATATATTTTTTTTTAAAATCGATATTTATTAAAGTGCTGTGTTTTGGGGGAATTAACATTAAAAATAAATGGAACTCTGTAAGAAATATGTTTTCCCGTTCGTCAAAAAAACGACGTCATTAGACTTCTACCCCTGAACCTAAATGTTGACTGTATCGTAGCCAAAGAAGGACGTGACGTCATTTCCGTAACACTTCATCTTGGCGTAACGTCAATGGAGCGACGTCGTTTCCCGCAAAAAAGTGGTATCAACATGAAATACCCCAAATTCCTATACATGAGCTATTTATCAAACATTGTGGCAAAAGGATAACTTTCTCATAAGGAGCAATTGTTCTTTTAGCGACAATCTTTCCCTAAATCGTCTGTTGCAAAGGCCTCAGAAACCGTCTCTAATAGGGAAAGGGTTTAGCAGAAATGTGACCCCTTACATCATTTGTTCCAGTCATATTGACTGGTTGAAAAAGGCAGTTGCCAGGTGGCATCAGCAAAGAGCTGATCTTTTTGCTTCTTTACCATAATGCAGGTGATCGATTAAGGATCATCTTGGCCATCATGTTTTAACCTCGTTCATTATAAATGTATTCCTTGATTTTCTGAAAGTCTTTACTTTATTATTTTCTGTTCGTAATAATAGACGACAGCAATACGAATTCCAAATATTTTTTGATAATGCACAAAACATGACATTAACATTATTATTGTCTAGTCAATTACTTATAAATCCTTTTTTATGGCCAAAGTATGCTCTTTAATTTTTGTTTATAATTATCTTGCGTTTTTTCGTAAATAGGTAGCACCTATAGATATATTACAACACGCACTCGGTGCTGTACTTCATTTATTCAGCCATACACACTCTCATAAAACAAAGTATAAACATGATGATAACAATACAATATCGTGATAGTAATACGAACCTGTGAGCAAAATTAAGGTACTGCCTGGTATAGTGCTAGATCGTCAGCCTCGGGTTCCGGGGTCCCGGGTCGCAGGTTTTATCCCGGCCGAGTTATACCACATACTTTAAAAAACCCAGAAGCAATGCTGTCCCTTTTTGGCGCTCAGAATTGTGGGGTAAGCATTGACTCGCTGGTGTCAGTGATGTAACTGAAGAAAACAAGCGGCGTTAACCTTCATATAAACAAGCGGCGTTAACCTTCATATAAACAAGCGGCGTTAACCTTCATATAAACAAGCGGCGTTAACCTTCATATAAACAAGCGGCGTTAACCTTCATATAAACAAGCGGCGTTAACCTTCATATAAACAAGCGGCGTTAACCTTCATATAAACAAGCGGCGTTAACCTTCATATAAACAAGCGGCGTTAACCTTCATATAAACAAGCGGCGTTAACCTTCATATAAACAAGCGGCGTTAACCTTCATATAAACAAGCGGCGTTAACCTTCATATAAACAAGCGGCGTTAACCTTCATATAAACAAGCGAATATCATAAAACAAATTACAACCACGATGACAATACAATTAACGTGTAACTTTTCGCAAAGTTCAGGATCAGGTGGCAAGGCACAATTTCATATCGTTACGTCCTTTGAAAGCCACATTAAATGATGATAAACGAATTATTCGTTTAAGTATCTCTCGGTTAAACCCTTTCCTCCGTACGCTCAATACAGGCGAATTTTAGAACAATGCAGACGAATTTTGAATTGTTAGCTATGTCTTCAAATGGGCATTGCGCAAGTTATTAACCCTTCCCCGCATACAACTAATATGAAAGCAAATGACTGGAAACCATCCCGCATATAGACGCTTTCTGACGCCTCTACAGCAGACGGCTTTTTGAAAACATAGTGACAAAAGAAGAAATTGCTCAAAATGAGCAATTTCTCCTTTTGCCACAATGTTTTCCACTTTTAGTCATAGGTTATCCATTCATTTGATAGAGATTTTCTATTTTTTGACAAAATATGTTTAAAGTCGTCTGCTGCAGAATTGTCGTATAAGGGAAAGGGTTAAAGATGTCGATGATCTCTCTTTATAACAGTGTAATCAGTTAATAGATTTGTAAACAAAATATTCTCATAGCGAGAAACCTACCAAAGTTTACATCAACATGAAATACAAAACAAAAAGAAATCGACTTTTATTTCTTTAGATTTGTAGATTTTTTTTTATTTCTTCAAATGCTTTAGGTTTGGACGAGTGCACCTATATTAATTCAGGTTTGAATGATTGCAACTAGATACACATGACTGAGTCAAATTTCTGCATATGAGCCGTCCCACGAGAAAACTAACATTGCGTTAAGTATCGACACAGAAGAGCCTAAGCATGCCGCGCAGGCTAACCCGGACAGACACTTTTCGCCTCGTGTGTATTTTCTGTTTCAGGATTCATTTCTCTATGCCTCTATTCCCCTGCGACGGAATGTGTCGGTCCGGATTAGCCTGCGCGAACTGCGCAGGCTGATCTGGGTCGATACATTACGCAGAGTCCATAATGTTGGTTTTCTCGTGAAACGGCTCATATATTGGTCCTTTAACGTTCCTAGCAACTTGGTCATCCAGTCTGGCATCACTCGTCTCGGTCTGAAATACCCATCCCCCCATGGCTTCAGATAATTAAACTAAATGTGCACGTTTTAGAGGAATAACTTTAAATATCTCGACGAGAACCAGTGTTGTTGGTACCGCGAATGAGCGTCTGGAAAAGACAATTCTCCAGAGCACCTCACACAATTCATTTACATTAACCCTTTCACTAACCGAATTTCACAAAGTCGACTCTTCCATGTTGAAAATTGGACCACGCCATTTTTTCGTCCAACAGGAAATTTGGAAAAAAACCATAATGTCTAAGTAGCAAACAATGCAGGTTTCAGGAGAGACAGCTCATGATGAGCTGTCTCACCTGAATCTGCATTGTTTGCAAAAGCCTCCATTGCCTTAGGCAGCGAAAAGGGCTAAAGGTACACGGAAACTGTCTCGGGTAAATTTATTAGTATCCGGAGTAATGTCAGGGCGGTAATTGTTCTATCAAGTTTATTTCTAAAAACATCAAAGCTTATTCGAACAATCGGATTTTTTGCCTTATACGGGACTACTCTCTCATTACGAGAACTAATAACAATCTTTTTGTGATTTTTTAAACGAAAATTACTAGGGCGACTCGGCACATTTGGAATGCCTTTAATAATATCCTCATCAATATATATAATGAAGCAGTCCGCACAGATAGATTTATCTCTTGCAGTATTTTATTTGTTCGTTGTAACAATGCGACGAGACGCGTATCTTTAGACGGGTGTTTGGGTCTTCTTAAACCCTTTCCCAACATACAGCAAATCTGCAGCAGACGACTTTAAAAACATGGTGACCAAAACCTGAAAAATCTCCATGAAAGATAGCTTAATTGTTAAATAAAGTTGAAAACATTGTGGCCAAAGGGGAAATTGCTCATCCTCACCTTTGGCCACAATGTTTTCAAAAGTCGTCTGCTGCTATTGCGTCAAAAAGCGTCTGCAGGTCGGATGGGATTATTGTTAACCCGTTCCCATATAAAACAAACCTGCAGCAGACCACTACGAACATGTCTGGTTAAACATCTATAAAGGAAAGATGTATCATTGAATAGATGTGTCATAAGGTGACATTGCTTATTATGAGCAAATTTATCTTTTTGCCACAATGTTTAAACAAAATAATCTGCTGTAGAGGCGTCAGAAAGCGTCAGTTTATGGGAACGGGTTAAGCTATTCCCTTTGATAGCTGCAGATGACTTTGAAAAATCCAGGCAAAAATATCGAAAATCTATCAATGGGAGTATATGTATTAATTAGAGATAAACACTGTGATAAACACTGTAATAAACACTGTGATAAACACTGTGATAAGCACTGTGATAAACACTGTGATAATCACTGTGATAAACACTGTGATAATCACTGTGATAAACACTGTGATAATCACTGTGATAAACACTGTGATAATCACTGTGATAAACACTGTGATAAACACTGTGATAAACACTGTGATAAACACTGTGACGAAATGAGAAATTGCTCATCATGAGCAACTTCTCTTTTTTACTACAATGCATTTAAACGTCATCTGCTGCAAATTGGTCAAAATACGAAAATGAGGTCTGCATGTGAAAGGGTTCTGAAAGACGTCTGATTTTACTTGACAACGCCTAAAATTAAACTGTAATTCCCTTCAAAAAGGAAAAGTGTATTTTTATATATATTTAAAATGAGAAGAATCATTGTGTGAACATAATCACACATATGGCACAGGGTTAAACCTTTCCCTCACATAGACGCCTTCTGAGGCCTCTGCAGAAGACGGATTTTTGAAAGCATGGCGACAAAACGAGCAATTTCACCTTTTGCCACAATGTTTTCATCTCTTTTCATTAATTAAAACCACATTTATAGAGCTTTTCCACGCTTTTCCACGCTTTTCCCAAGACACTTTCAAAGTCGTCTGCTGCAGATTTGTTGTTTGTGGGAAAGGGTTAAAAGTCGTCAAAATCAACTAAAGGATATGTACAGGGTGGGAGGCATTGATTGATTTTTTGTAGCTTCAACTTCTCTCTGTGAAGTCCTGCGCTCGAATAGCATGATGATTGGGGTTTACAATTAGCACCAAGACTTGAAATTCGTATTTTGTATATGGCTACATATTTTGTAGCAATTTCGAAAATGCTTTGACACTTTATAATGCTGTTAAGTATACATTTCTGGATCGGTACACACAGTGTGCTATATAAACCCGCTCTATCATGCATATGAACTTTGGAGCATCTACAGAAGACGATTTTCATAATGGACAATTTCTAATTTTCCAAAAAGCTTTCATCTCCAATCAATTAATTATTCTTTCATTTATTAAATGAGAGGGTTTCCATCTTTTGCTTTCCAAAACGGTCTGCTGCAGATGTATTGTATTTTGGAGAATGTCAAAAAGCCACTTTGTCTGGGTTCACAGTTTGATCTTTACCTTGTGTTTGAAATAAATCCGGGTGGGGGAAATTTTCACTGGGGTCATCTTAATGGGAAATGAACCAAGTTTACGAAGCGTTTCACAGTTGTTTACTGATGTCACACTGTTCGTTTATCCGAATCGAATAAATAGAAACAAAATTAATTGAGTGACGCCGTATTGCCAGCAATGCAGATCCCGATCAGCCAGCGCATCTGACGCTGCATTAATCGCCAATAAGTCTTAGCACGTTTCAATGATTGATTGGTGCTTTACGCAGCTTTCAACAATGTTTCAGTTATATCGCAGCGTTTCGTGGGTAAGAAACCAGTACTACTGATCCATGTATCCTGTCAGTCGTAATGCTAACCCTGCAACACTAAGCGCAGTCACTACTGCCATTGGTAAAGTATTTGGTATGACCCTGCCGGGGCACGGACCCGCGACCTCCTTTACCCGGGGCGGACAATGTACCGCTACACCACCGAGGTGGTTCCTAAAAACGTTTCAAGAAACTTATGTAAAGCAGTAACCATGGGATACTTTGCGTGGATGCACACGCAGATCGCCACTCCCGTCACTAGGGCCTCTAGGACGGACTGCTCCCTTTAAATTACGCGGTAGACTCGGGAGGAAATCCGACTTACGGCCGTTGTAGCGCTATAATATCTACATTAACGTTGGGTTGTGCGGAGCACGAATATTCCCCCAGTAGCTTCGTCGCTAGCGACGCCGGCTGTCAATCAAGGGGTTATTAGTTCGAAACCTTACCAGGCCAACATTATTTCCGTCGTTTGACAAAAGTCAATGGAACATGCTTCATTCTTCATCCACGAATGGGCTTAGAGTCTATGAGGAAAAGCAGCTAGTTGCGTGGATACATTGTTGTAATTGTGTGAAAACGCCAGGAAACACGCGAGTGGTTGAATTGGTCGCAGTTGTAAAATCGGTGTTAATCCTATTTCAATCAATAGCGCTCAAAACCGCTCGTTTTCTGAATTCCTCTGCCGCTGAGACTTATACGAGCCGTTCCTTGAGAAAAAACAAACTAGTGGACTCTGCGTAAAGTATCGACCCAGATCAGCTTAAGCATGCCGCGCATGATAACCCTGACAGACTCTGTGGATTTTCTGTTTCAGGAATCATTACCTCATACCTCTGTCCCCCAGAGCCGACTTGTGGTCGTTTTACATCTGCGTACAGTGAGAACCATGGGGAGCCTTCATTGTCCGACTATATAACCCACATAGATGTTTTCCGGCGCCTATCACTAAATCCGCCGTGGCCTAGTGGTTAGCGTTGGGGATTTTGAGCCGGGTGTCTCGGGTTTGATCCCCAGTCGCGGCGCTGTTGTCATGGTGGAGTGCCCATTGACAAGGCACAATTCCTTGCCAAGTACTGGTGTGTTTACATATGGAACATAAATAAGTGATCTCTTGCCGTGATATAACTGAAATAATGATGAAAACGGCGTTAAACCCTAACAAAATACGACGCTTCTGCAGCAGACGGATTTTGAAAACTTTGAGCAGTTTCTATTGTTGCCGTTATGTTTTCAACTTTGTTCACTAGTTATTTCTTCAGTTGCAGAGATTTTCCGGTGTTTTTTCACTAGGTTTTTTAAAAGTTCGTCTGCCGCTGATTTGTTGTATAAGGGAAAGGTATCTTCTGACAAAACAAAAGAAGGGGGTAACACTTCTTTTACGTCAATATTGCTTTACTTTAAACATATTTCATTTTACGTCAATATTGCTTTACTTTAAACATATTTCATTTTACTTTAAACCTATTTCATTTTACGTCAATATTGCTTTACATTAAACATATTTCATTTTACCTCAATATTGCTTTACTTTAAACATACTTCATTTTACGTAAATATTGCTTTACTGTAAACATATTTCATTTTACCATAATATTGCTTTACTTTAAACATATTTCATTTTATGCCAATATTGCTTTACTTTAAACATATTTCATTTTACATCAATATTGCTTTACTTTAAACCTATTTCATTTTACGTCAATATTGCTTTACTTTAATCATATTTCATTTTACGTAAATATTGCTTTACTGTAAACATATTTCATTTTACCTCAATATTGCTTTACTTTACAAATATTTCATTCAATAAAAGTGACAGAATATGAACATTGCATAATTTAAAGTGAAGAGGATTAGAAAAAACGTTAAATTGTGCCTAATGGGATTGTAATGACATGTTTTCATTCCACAAACGCACCTTTATAGTTCCATCCGGGTCTTTTTTTTTCATGGACAAAACACCGATAACACGAACAGAAAATAATGTACGAAAAATAAAACTCGAAACGGTTAGTTGCTTTGGTAACGCGACGTCACTGTTTCAGTGTTTTTGTATGTACACGTGCGCAGTTCATTTGTACGCTTGCCATGTACTCTCAGCGTTTTGATTCACCTTGCTTGTTTCCCAGTCACCAGACATCGTCTATTGGTCAAATGAAATGAGACGTTACACTGGTTAGTGTTTTGTCTAACGAGCAACTAGTAATGCAACGATTTTTCTCTTATCTTTCGCCTCATTAATTCTATCAATTATAATTGTAAGGATCTGTTGCTGTTTATCGTTTTCTCTTTGTAGTCTGTAGACATTACCCTTAGCACAATATTTAAGTTGTACGCGCCTCTCATGTTTGATCTGAGTGTATAACTAACCCTTTCCCACTTTCAACAAATCCGTACCAGACTACTTAGATATAACATCATGACAAAAATGATAAAAGTCTCCAAATAATTGAACTTTTAACCATTGTGGTGTAATGTGAAATTGCCTTTAACGAGCAAATTCACCTTTCGACAAAATGCTTGCAACTCTATTTAATAAATAATTATTAAATAGAGTCAAAAGGTGAAATTGCCTGTTATAAGCAATGTCACAGTAAACCACACTGTTTTAAAAGCTGCCTGGTGCAGAGGTGCCAGAAAGCGTCAGTATGTGGGCAAAGTTTACGCCGTTTCCAACAATCTCATTGAGCCTCGACGGTCAGTTCATCTGCCGAGCCCCGGTAGCTCAGTGTCACTCCAGGGGTTGTGAGTTCGAATACCAGCTCAGCCAACATACTTTACGACGTTTGACAAAAGTCACTGTGACAAGCTCGTTTTATTACCAATGAGCTTCGTGTGGAGTACTGGTGTGAGAAAGCCTGGAAACACATGGGAAGGTGAACTGGCAACCGTGATATGACCGGAAAATTGTTAAAAACGGCGTTAAACTTCAATCGATTAATCAACTGATGGGTGTTTCTTGGTTTGGCAATTGGCTACCTTCTCAAATGGACTATATAGTCCACTGGTGGAAGAAGAATGATGCGCTCTAAAAAAAAACAAGGTATTTGCGACCAGTATAGATCTAGATCAGCGTCGCAGTCTGTTGATAAGCTGCACTGTTCGTCAATTAGTCATAGAAGATTTCCCAATCCTTCTATAAAACAGTAAACAGTTGGATTGTTAGCATCACTTCTCAGACCGTTGTTTACCAAACGTTCCTAGCACATCTCTCAAACGCGGATTATGATCCTCGTGACTTCAAACGACATAACTAATTAAAAATGACCTGCACATTCACCAAACCTCATATCGGTCAACAGTGTTTCACTACTATTGTTCAGTGTTTAGCTATTCTGTGAGAAGTAATATGAGCCGTTCCAAGAGAAAACCAACAGTAGGAACTCTGCGTAATGTACCCAGATCAGCCTGCGCAGACTAATCAAGGCCGACACAATCCGTATAAGGGGGATGGAGAAGTATTTCCTGAAACAGAAAGTCAACAGAAGGCGAAAAGTGTCGGTCCCTGTTCGCCTGTGCGGCATGCTTATGCTGATCCGTGACGATACTTTACGCATAGTCCACAAGTTGGTCTTCTCGTGACGACAGGATAAATGGTCCAGTAACTTATCCAGGATGCGTCTTGAAAAAGCTTAAAAAGATGTTGAAGGCGGCTTTGAACAAACTATCAAAAAACCATTAGTCGTAATCATAAGTGATTAAAGCAATGCCATAAGCTCTTTCAAACCTACAAGAAATATGCAGCAGACGACTTTGAAAACATCTTTGCGAAACGCTTTCAACAACACTAATCTGTTAGTGTTATTAATGGAACATGTAACAAATAGACAATTTTTGACGAATATCGACTAATCTTTTAAGTAAAAACTGTAAATATTAACCATATTACATCAATTTGGGCAGATTTAAAAGAATATTGTGCGCTCAATTCGCCGTTAAGGCACTTTGTCCTGTGCCTCTTTTTGAAACAAAAAACCCCCAGATCATATGAACAACCGACGATTAAAGTGCAGATCATTCGCAATAGTTTATGTCATATTGGATGATCTAATTCAATATGAGAAGTAACACATGTATTGTAAAATGAGCCGTCTCGCGATAAAACCAACAGTATGGCCTCTGCGTAATGTATCGACCCAGGTCAGCCTGCGCAGTTCGCGCAGACTGATCCGGGCCGACACATTCTGTCTCAGGGGTATAGAGGTATAGAGTCATGATTCCTAAAACAGAAACTCCACAGGAGGTGAATAGTGTATATCCGGGTAAGCCTGCGCGGCATGCTTAGGCTGATCCGGGTCGATACTTTACGCAGGGTCCACAATGTTGGTTTTCTCACTAGACGGCTCAAATACATAATCACACAAACACGTGTTGTTTATTTTATACGTTTATACTTTCCGCTTCGACATAACAATACAATGCATACAATTAAAAGAGGACGTCATAACTGTGGTTGAAAGTACGACGTCTTACAGCAAAACGACGGCACGTTATCGAGCAACAAGTTCGATAGGAAATATGATAAAGCCACACACATGTAAAAAGAATACAAAACAATACAATACAATACATTTTATAACATTCTGGCAAATTTGCCTATTGTAAATAATAAACATTTATGGACAATTAACAAAACGTAATCACTTTACGAGAAGAAAAAATAAAATAAATAAAGAATATTAACTTATTGTTCAGATAATATATACTATGATTATAACAATTGAGATTGAAACCCACAATTTACATCAATAAGATACTCGTGTATATACAATATGATAAATGTTATAGTACATGTATATATTAATATCAAACCAGAAAACTGTATGCAGTATGATAATATAAGTATTGATTCAAGTGATACATGTACAATAGCCTGTTAGATATTGTATGATAAATCATAATAATATCAAACATTTTAAGTAACAAATAAAGCATTCAATGTAATTGAAAAATATAACTGAAGAGAACCAAATCATTGATACAGCTAGCTAGATTAATGACAATGACAATCGTTTTATTTGCACGAAGGTCACCGGTCCATACACGGTACATATTAAACAATTACAAAGCGGCAGTTATTATAAGTAAAATTGTAAGACTTGTATTTTGCCCCATATTCTAAGAAAGATTTTCTAGTCTAGACAACTGGAAATCCATAATGTAAAATATTGTGAGAAAAGCATTACAACAACTTCACCCTTTACAACCACAAACTCTAAATCCTTCGGTAATATATATATGTACTAATTTTTTCTCATTCTCCCAATATAATTTTTTTTCTCATAAGATATAATGTACTAAAATATGATATTTGCTTGAGTTAGACCAATTTTTAGCGTGATAGTCATAAGCATATCTGGACTAAGGGAAACCACTCTGAGTTTAACCCCTTCCTCCAAAAATGCCCATTTAAAACGACAAAAGTTTATCACATGACAATGCTTGTATCCGATCTAATATACCCATTACATATTTCTTTATATGTAACGTCTGTAATATAACATGACCGAATCATGTTAGTGTTTTCATCCGCGAATGTTTACAAAATGGCTGACAACGTGTATCCGGTAAACACAAACGTCACGATGGATGGACGAGGTAATGGGATCATTATCGGTCATAAAAATATTTTGTTGTGATTAGTTAACAGTCTATTAAGTATTACATGTTGGGACTATTTTCTGACCGCGATTACCTGATTTTCTTTTTGTGTGTCGTTATGTGATAAAAAGAATCTGACATTCGTTGTCATTTGTCATTTCATAAAGTGTTATTAAACTCGTCAAAGAAATGTGTTATTAAGCTCGCCAGAGGCTCGCTTAATAACAAGTTTCTTGAACTCGTTTAATGAAACTTTATATGAAAAAACAAATCATGTCAGATCCTATATATATGTATCAGAAAATCCAAACAAGTCTGATAAAAAATCCTGGAAAAAGAAGAAATCACTATTATTATTTGTAACTTTTTCTATAAACAGCAACCGAACAACATGTACCATTTCAGGTTATCAACATTGCCAATCACAAAAAAAAAAACGTGCATCACTCTGCAATTAGTTTGAGAGCCATATTCGTATAATTAATATAATTTGACATTCATAATTGGGCTCTTGTGATATATATGGTAACAAAAACTAATTAATCATTATTAACAACGTTTTAATGAACCAGTATTGTAGTTCGGTATTAGAGGGTCAACAGTTCGTCCTTCCTCCGCGTTCATATGTACTCCATTAGTTCAGTAAGACTTGGTCCAAGGAAATACGTGTTGGTGTCTCCAAGGAAATAAAGTACAAAATATTCATCCACTGGAGTGTCAGTATAGGTGGCATATAACAGTTGCAGTCATATGTTTAGGGACAGGTGTGTGTCAACAGTGCTTGTGGAGCTAGGCATGAATTCAGAGGTGAATTTGAATACCAGCTTTCGTGTCAAAGATTGCTCGAAAAGGAGCTGAAAACATGCTTTTTCGGACTGCATCCACAGATTGCCTATTTTTTTGAGAATCTTAACAGCTCTTCAATTTTACACTAACCCCTGCGTTCTTGTTGGGTGATTTGTGGAGGAAAGGGTACAATTGCTCTTTTTGTACTACTTTTTTCACCCGGTATCACTTTCTACTGGTCCTAACAAGATTGATATTTGATATGTATTATCTCCTAGTTGTCTTTACACGATTGATATTTGATTTACATCATTATCAAGTGCTCCAACAAGATCGCTCAAATTATGACTTTGTGTCAAAACTGGCCCTACCACGGGGGTCCAACATTTCTTTTATGCTTATTTAGAAAAAATGCAATGCCCATTACGATGATACTCTTTAGATATCGTAATGTAATGATCCACTATCAAGAAGGATGAAATAATGCGCCTTTTGTCAAACTTACCAAGCCCCGAGTGGTCACAAATTCCACAATGCCCATATATGTTATGTTTAGTATGTTGCACCATGTAGTCCATCTCAACACGTTAATTCCAATTATGTCCTTCAGGTTTCTAACTGGCCCACCCTTTTTGTCACAAATCATCATATTACAAATATATGGGTTGGTCTTTATCTCTCTAGGCTGTAATGGTTTTCAGCTCATATAAAAAATGCATCTCGAGCCAAAAGACCTTCATTATCAACTTACAAATATCAAAGAACATTTAGTTATTTCCCTTGTCAATAATTTTTAAGTTACTAGATAATTATATTGCTTAAATCTGTTGATGATGCTGGACGCCGAACATGGACTACTAACGTTAGCAACTTACCTTTTCTTTGCGGTTCTAGCTTTTAGTAGATTGCACAGGAAGTTGGAAACGCCAATTATTTTAAAATGTTTCAAGCAGCGGTTGATAGACTGTTTTAAACAAAGCTGGCACATTACCGCCATTATTAACATGTTAAATCTCTACTAAATACTGAATGTTATCTGTAAAATGACATTCCATGTAAATATAGAACAGCACTTGCTACATTTCGTTGCTTGAACCACACATTTGGCATCGAGACTGGTCGCCACAATAACATTGATCGTAAACAAAGCATATGCATGTATTGCTTTCCTATGCAGACATTTCGTGACAATCAAAACCCCATTGCCTTCAGTGCTTTTTAATACATTTTAGAAACAAATAAAAGTATACTTATTGAATATAGTTAAAAGCTTTTGCACAATATTTTCGATAGCCGTCTGCTGCAGATGCTTAACAAATGTGTCCATACGTAAGAAAGGGCTAACCGTACATGTAACACGCGTACTGTACTGAAATATATAAATACCCCATTGCTTTAGACACTGTACCAGAATATGCATACCGAATAAATGCTTCCATAATATCCATTGATTGTTTATTGAGCTTTTCTAAAATCTATAAAAACAAAACAAAATAAAAATGTGTGTTACACCTTTCTAGTTTTAAGAATACCGTGGTTGTACGATCATTTAGTATCTATAACCGTTTTGGTGATCATAAATGTTCTTAGAACTAAGCACTCACTAATGCCTCAATCACATTTGCCGCGGCATCCGTGGCGTCTGAACTATCTAGGGCAAATAACAATTATAGGGCCGCCGCAGCATTTCCACGATCACCTGCGACCACCGCAATGTTTTTGGGGTCTGCAAAAGTCAATTGTTATTCATAAGACCCTTCGGCAGCTGCACGTCAAACGAAAGCCACCGTACACCCGACGTACGGTCGCCGTGGAACCGCTCTACGGCATGGCTACGGCATGGCTACGGCGTGTCTAATTGATACGGCGAAACTTGAAATGAAAAAGTTATAACTCCGCGCTATAATCCCACGGCAATCCCTACGGCCTGTAAAAGATAGAGATACGCCATAGGGTGACCATGAGGCCACCGCAGATCCTCTACATTACCGCCACGTAACGGAATGTACTAACAAAACAGACCATCATCAACCTACGTATATTGTATAGACTACACTTATTCTGTTTATTGTAGGATACCGATATCAGACTATATACAGTTATATAGTTTGATATTGGTGTGCACTATTGTATTTGTTTGGTATACACTATTGTATTTGTTTGGTATGGATGTTGTATTTGTTTTTATTGTCGGAAAAGTTGTTTAATATTTATAATTTATTTTATCTTTGCTTCTTGTAAAGGGATTACGTTTTGAAAATTGTAAATACTTGTTTTGTAACTTACTATAGGCAAATGTGCCTGATGTAATAAAATGTATTGTATTGTATTGTATTCTAGGTTTCCTTTTAAGGTATGTACTCTTATAAGATCGTTCGTATAGTGCTGTAAGCCACTTTCAACCCTTTTCCAGTTACAAGTACTACTGGTCCATTTATCCTTACACTAGCGAGTCAGTCGAAATGCATACTTTATAAACCCGAGCGTCAATTTTGAAAAGCCATTTCTCCCTTTCAGAGTCTTTGGTGTAACTCGTTCGGAGATCGAACCCAAAACCTCCCGCATCCGAGGCGGACGCTCTACCACGACACCACCGAGGTGATATATTCTTAAAAGAAGATATCACCATAAAAAACAGAACAACTTATTAAAATCAACGTAAGAGAAACCAGTTGGGCGGTCCTATTGATTTTTAACCCTTTCTCTGCCGAATTTCACAAAGTCGACTCTTCCATGTTGAACATTGTTTTCAACCACCTTCATTACCTTTGGCAGCGAAACATTGTTTCCAGGAAACTGGCTACTCTCCTACAAATACTTTTTAAAACCATTGATTGAAGACGAATGATGCTTGTCACATTGACTTTCTTCAATTATCGAACATAATGAATGGTCGAGCTGGGGTTCGACTCCACGACCCGTGGATTAATAACCATCGTACGTTACCGACTGAGCTTTCGCGGTTCGACCGTATAACGCAGGTTGTCAAAACCATCTGAATACAGGGAAAAGGTTAACTCGAAATCCTAGAAATAGTGTTGATGAAATAAGTTGAAACAAGGAAAACAGCGGGAACATTTCAAATTCGTAATCCTAGAAATTTGTTTGAAACCAGGAATTTTTGCAGGAAAATGGTTAAATCGAAATCCTTGAAATGTGGTTGAAATAAGTTGAAACCCGGTATCTAGATTGATTGGTTGTTTAGTATTTTAAGCCCCTTTTAACACTAACCCCACTACCATGAGCGCCAAAGAGGGCAGCCATTTCTACCTTTTGTTAGAGTCTTTAGTATGACCGGACCGGGGATCGAACCCGCGACCTCCCGCACCCGATGCGGACGCTCTCCAACTACACCACTGAGGCGGTCCCGGAATTTAGAAGAAAAAGGGTTAAATCGAAATCCTAGAAATGAGAGATTGTGCTGGAGTTATCAGCCGCCACCCCTCGCTACAACGTCTGTTTTGCGTTATATTGAAGGGCAAGAGTGTAATTACGCTACTGTTTAACTCAAACCACTTAGTGGATATGTTAAGACAATGTCGAATTGGAAATAAACAAGGAATACGATAAGCCCACACAGGCTGATTAAATGAGTCCACAATAGAACATTAATTTTTCGTTTAATCTTTTATTGGGATTTATATCGCCATTTTCAAACCGCCTCGGTTCTGTTGTGGTAGAGCGTCCGTCTCCGGTGCGAGATGTCGCGGGTTCGGCTCCGGTCTGGTTATGCCAAAAATGTTAATCAAAGTACCGAAAGTACTTAAGGTAGAATTGCGATCGTTTAAGAGGAGATGCAGAAGTTCATGTACTCCGAATATATAATTCGGTCCACATGGTCTCTTTTTATCACCCTATATCCGTCATCCGCCCGTCGTTGTTAACGTTTGGCTTTAAACAACATCTTCTACTTAACCAATGGACCAATTTCAATATAACTTCACAGGAATATTAGATTGGTGGTCCTTTTTTAAAGTTGTTCAAATATTTAAATTATAAGTAGAACTTTGTTTGCCTCGGCATCAGAAAGGGTTGTCCGATACCAATATAATTTGGTAAGTATGATCCTTTGATGACCCTCTACAAAAATTGATAAAGCCATACTGATTGGTTGAACAACATCAGACGGCATCAGAAAAGGGGCAACATGAAAGAAAAATTCATTATTATAAAAGTGATAGTCCGATTTTAAGAAAATTGCATAGCAATCTTATCTCAGTGATCCTTTCCATAATGTTGTCAAACCATATTGATTGGTTACGAAATCATAGCAACTAGGCGTCATCACAAAAGTGGTTTATTGAACATTTAGCTTAAAATGACAACTACTGCCATTCCACTGGACTGATTTCGACTTAACTACATGGGAATGTTCCTTTGATGGTCTTCTTTCAAAACTTACATTCTGTGTAGACCTTTGGTTGCTGCGGCATCAGAAAGTGAGAAAAATGACCACAATTTAAATTACTTCTCCTCCAGAATCCGCATATCCGATTCCAAGATAATTTGGTAGAACTGTACCTTGGATGACCCTCTACACAACGTGTTCAAGCTATATTGAATTGTTGAAAAACACGGCAGCAAGGCAGCTTCAGAAAAGGGAAAAAATGTGTAGAACAATTTTGAAAGAGGACTAACAAAGGAGCATTCCTGGAGTTCTACCTAGAATATATATCTTCGAACTTAATTAAGGACCGCCAAAATAACATTCCTGTGATGTTTAATGTGTCTAGTGTATAAAGATGATATGTCATTTGAAGCTTGAAGTTCAATTTCTCCTTTTCAGATATCACCTGGTCTCGATGACTTTCAACCAATCAAAGGCTTCACAAACATGTAGAGGTTCACTGAATGAACAGTTCTGCTAAAATATCTTAAAATCAGACAAGCACTTTCATAATAATGTAGTTTAAAATTTTGTCATTTTGCCCCTTTTTTTAATCCGCCTGATTGCCGTGTTTATTTGTAGAGAGTCATGCAATGAACATTTCTACCAAATTATTTTTGAAAAAGACTTGCAAATTCAGAGGAAAATACTTTTAAGAAATGGGCATATTTCGCCCTTTCTTACGCCGCAGCAAGTTCTCCGTAAAAATGAAAATACTGAGCAATTTCTTCTTTTGCGACAATGACTACAAAAGTCGTCGGGAAATGGTTGATATCTCGGATTTATTTTTATGAATATATCAAAATGAAATAGGAAACACTTTGGCAAAAGGAGATATTGCAGTGTTTACAAACTTGTGTTTATTGGCGTAGTGATATGCTAATAATTTAGTACACTTATATATGAGATTTACACATTCAGAGATGTGTAATTTTACTTGGTTACCTAGAATAAGTGAACCTAATTGTCGTTTGCTTATGTTTGCAGTAATTCAGTCTAGAATTGTTTGCACTATTGTTTTGGCGTACTGAATTTGGGAGATTTGTGTTCTCAGTCATTTACAGCACATGACTTCAGAACTTCACTTTTAACTATGGTAGCCTTGCTAACGCAATTATACCAAAAACGGAGGTAACTCCTTTCCCTCCTTGTCGCTAAGGATTGTGGGGTATAAAGACTGACACTCTGTTGTAAGGATAAATGGACAGGTCCACTTCCACCAACTGTACTTAGCGCTAAGTAATACTTAAATAACTGAAAAGCATATCTCATCATTTGTGTTTCCCTTATATTCTGTAAATCATGAATGATGGAATGTATTTAAATTTATGACTAAGTTGACATAAATAATTACCTAGTTTACTAAAAAAAATATTTTTAAGAAATGAAATATTTTGGCATTTTAATTAAGGACACAAAAATGATGAAATATTGGTTTCAGTATTTCAACTTAAAAGTATTTCTTAACGCTAAGTTAGGTTGATATAATTGGTCCCTGGTCATTTACCCAGTAAACGCCGTGATGTAACTTAAACAATTGCTGAGTCTTTAAACTCTTCCACCTATAGACGCATGTTGACACATCAACAGCAGACGACTTTTGAAAACATCGTGACAAAAGGAGAAATTGCTCAAAACGAGCAATTTCTCCTTTTACCACGATGTATTCAATTTTTTTCAGCAATGATACCTACAATTATAGAGATTTGCCATATTTTTTAGCAGACATTTTCAAAGTCGTCTGCTGCAGATTTGCTGTATGTGGGAAAGGATTAATTGGTCGGAGATACGTTGGTTGCGCCTCAACTTTACAGATAAAATTGTTATACCTTGAAAAGTTGATAAATCTTTTTTTGATACTTAGTTGAAACCGCCCTGTGAAAGGGGGTATAGTCTATCTGGAAAAGCAGCCAGTTGCTAGGAAAGACTGGTGTGCAGATTACTGGTGTCCGAAAGCAAGGAAACAGGCCGCCCTGTCATGACTCAAACACTATTGAAAACGGCATTAAACCCAATCAAAGTACCAACCTCAACCTATCGAGATATTGCGGTTTTCACAAATTTTCAAATTAAGGATGCAATTAAATATTTTATCCCCTTTCCCACTTATAGTAAACTTGTAGAAGCCGACTTTGAAAACATCTTGGCAAAAGAGCATGGGAATTCTCTATTAACTAAAAATCACTTTTTTTTCAAGGGCTGAAAACATTGCGGCACAATGAGAAGTTATTAATGGTGAGCAATGTCTACTTTTGACACAACATTTTCAAAATGAGTTTGATGCAATTGCGTCAAATGAGTCAGCGTGTTGGAAAGGGTTACATCTCATTTGATTGAGTTAAAGCACAGGTGTTCCTTTAGTACGTACTGATGCAAAGGTCACACAATCAAAATATATCAATCGATTTTGAAAGTAAAACTTATCAGCAATATTTATGTGAATATTTAGCATTTTTAACCGGAAACATTTTCGCTGATTGAAATAGCTCAGATCGTTTGATATAATATTAAATAATGCCCACTATTATTTGCAACAAACTGCAGACGTGTCATGAACAAAAGGGAAACAACACTTTTTATTTGAACAAGTTCATTGACTTCTACGTGTTTTCAAGCTTGGTTTGAGGTGATCATAAATACCTTTTGACATTATTTTCTATAATTATACCCAAATACAATTATAACAATAGGAATGCATTGTTAAGGTGAGGAACTACATATCATGAGCAATTTTCCTTTTTTTCCAACAATATTTCTTGCTTAGAATAGGTAAGAAACATGTTTAGACCCGGTGATCGTAACAGTTTGGAATCTTACTACTAGATAATCCAAACCATTACACAGACAAAGTTCCAAGCCCATAGCCTACCTATACCAAATCAACTCCCGAAAATGTGTAGCAGCCATATCATATTTGGCAGACCCACGGTTGTAGATTAAATATAGCGTGTGTCCTATTGAACGACTTCTTTACGGTTGTCAAAGTCGGTTTATTTACCCTCACCACGTACAATCAATTTACAGCAAACGACGTTGTGTACACTTGCACGCAACTATGTAAAGTTTTTAAATATGAAAGTATAATTATTCAACAGGGTTCAGGTAGAAACATTGTGGCTAACAGAGAAATGGTTAATTTGTCGTTTTGCCACAATGTTTTCATACGCCGTCTGGTGCAGAGGTGTCCGATAACGTACTTTAGCGTCAGAAGAGATCGCCAGTATAAAAGACTACACGCTCTTACGACCCACACACATCGGTAGTTGTTGAGTTAGCGTTCACAAACGTTATCGTTTGGTATGAACGGCATTGACGATAGAACCGCTTGCTTGTTTTTTTCGTTTATATCACGGCATCGTTATGCTTACCCTATACATTTAAGCGTCATGGTTGGAAGGCCGTTGATGCCAGTTTAAAAGTCTTCGGTATAACCCTGCCTGGTATCTAACCTGCGACCTCCCGCACCCGAGACTGACGGTATACCACTACACAAACGAGGAGGTCCAATAGAGCAACATTTAACGGAGAAAATAAAAGGATCTATTTAAGAGTAGGGTCGATCTACAGAGGTTTATATATGAGCCGTCTCGCGAGAAAGCCAACATTATGGCCTCTGCGTAATGTATCGACAAAGATCAGCCTGCGCAGTCCGCGCAGACTGATCCGGGCCGACACATTCCGTCTCAGGGGGCTAGAGGTGTAGAGTAATGATTCCTGAAACAGAAAATCCAGAGGAGGCGAAAAATGTCTATACGGATAAGCCTGAGTCCACAATTTTAATTTTCTCTCGGGAAAATATTTGATAGGAAACACTTTTTAATAGCTATCCTAAATAAGAGGACATAGGACGATATGGCCAAGCCCCGGTAGCTAATTTGTAAGCGACTCGGACTGTCAATCCATGGATTTTGAGTTCGAACCCTAGCTCGGCCAACATTCTTTCCGATAAAAGTCAATCGTCACTCACCTTCCAACAATGGGCTAACAGTCTTTGTGGGAAAGCAGCCAAATGCTTGAACAAATTGGTGTGTGGAGTATTTGGAAAATGGATGGGTAAAACACCCGCCGTGATATGACTGAATGATAGTTTAAAACTTCCTACAAACAACAAATCTGACTTTGAACTCATCTGTTGATTGAATTAATGTAGTAAAATCTATAAATGAAAGCATATATATTGAAAAGAGTTGTAAACAATGTTGCAAAGGTCGTCTGCTGCGGTTGCCTCAAAACGCGTACATATGTGGGCACGGGTTAAACTTCAAACAAGCCGAGCTCGGTAGCTCAGTCGGTAGCGACGCGGGCTGTCAATACAGGGGTTGTGAGTTCGAATCCCGGCTAGGCCAACTTTCTTTCCGACGATTGACAAAAGTCAATGCGACATGCGTCATTCGTCTTCCACCAATGGGCTTAGTCTATGTGGAAAAGCAGCCAGTTGCCTGGGAAGATTGTTGTGTGGAGTACTGGTGTGAGAAAACCAGAAAATGCATGAGTAGGTGAACTAGCCGCCGGATATAACTGAGAAATTGTTAAAAACGGCGTTAAACCCCAAACAATCAATCAATCAATAAACTTCAAACAATCAATCAATAAACTCGGAGGTTGGATTTTCATTTGGCGTTGCCATTTTAACCTGCTCATGTTTAGTTCTTCAACAAAGCGAATGCATCAACATCAAACTTGGAATAAAAAACTTGACCTGAACTAGATGAATTGTACACATAATAAAAACAAATAAGGGAACGGATAAAATCCTTATAATATGCGATTAGCTATGTATATGCGCAGTTACATCGTCTTCAATGACGTTGTCTAAAGTCTTCCTTTGATGAGATGTCGAATGATGTGTCTACTTTGGGAAAAAGAAATAGTACACACTCTCCTTCAACGGGAGCTATGTTCATTCTAGATCAAAGGAAATTATATAGAACTATTAAATTTCATAAACGTTAAGTAAAGGTACATATCAAACGGAATATCATTGATAGGAAATTATGCATGCAGATTTTATGGTAATGGCCAACAGGCAAACTGGCTCTAAAGACCCGGATAAAGGAGGCTTAACTGGTCTTTTCCTTATCATTTTCCCCGTACTACTCAAATCAAAGCCTATGCTGTGGGTACTCAAAAGTATCGGCTCAGGGAGATGTGTCTTTTGAGTACTCACAACATGAAGTTTAAGAGTAAAATAAGCGTGAAATTAGAACGTGAATTAACGGATCCTTATCCACGACGATGCGGTGGTATCTTTATATATCCCTTCAATTATAATTGGGAGCTTTGTTTTAAGATATGACTAAGGCTGATTTTCATGTTGATTTGTTTTACTCCCCTTCAAAGACAGGTGTTTCCGACCAGTTGTCATTCACAATCTAATCCCTCCCACTTTTCTTTGAACGTGACTCTCTAATTAGAAATTACTTCAGTCACTTAAAAGGAATTCAGATGCGGAATATTAGTTGTGATGTGTGTACTTTACCCGAACAACGAATTAAAACATAAGACAAGACAAAATGTTATTAACATAGGCTAATACAGCCCCTAGTCATCAACGACAATTGAACAGTAATTTACTTCACATGTCATCTTTCAAATAAACAAAAAGCAATGCGTTAACGGTTGATTGATTGGGGTTTAACACCGTTGTTAACAATTTATCAGTTGTATCACGGCGGCCAGTTCACCTACTCGTGCATTGCCTGGTTTTCTCACACCAGTACTCCACACAACAATCTTCCCAGGCAACTGGCTGCTTTTCCACATAGACTTAGCCCATTGTTGGAAGACGAATGACGCATTTCGCATTGACTTTTGTCAATCGTCGGAAAGAAAGTTGGCCGAACCGGGATTCGAACTTACAACCCCCGGATTGACAGCCCGCGTCGCTACCGACTGAGCTACCGGGGCAATGTGTTTACGGACGAAAGATTATAAAAATGTAAAATTGTTTATGTAATTATTTCTTGTTTCTAAAGATTGATTGATTGATTGAGTTAGCGGCGGCTAATTAAACTAACGTGTTTGTATTATACTGCATTTAATCATTTGAAAACAGAAAAAGACTCATGAAAAGTTTCAAAAGTTTCAAAAGTTTCAAAATTCAGGCGCGGACGAGTAAACCGTAATGATCCGTAACTGAAGTTAACTGAAGGCATTCATCCGTATCTAATCCGTATCTAAACCTATCATTCCGCGGTAAACCCCAAGTTGTGGACTGATACGGTTTTATGCAGATCGTTACCTTTAGTTACGGTTAATTACGGGGTTTGTTTTGCGCATTGTTACGGACTGTTACCTACAGAAACGTTTTAATACGGATAGCTTGCGTTTCAGTACTGACAGATACCTATGTGTGGCGATGAATGCGGATAATTGCGAATAGCTAATTTCAGATACGGATAAATATGAATTGTTACGGACTTCTGCGTTCCATTAACTTCTTGTGCGACGATCTCTACGACTTTGGCAAAAGAAAAATGACACGTGAACCCAGAATTCTGGGTAGGTTTCTCGATCATATACTAGATGGTATTCGGACATAACTATTGGTGTCTTCCTAGTTTCACAGCCATGGATAACGAACGCAGACTGCTCTTGCTGAGACTCAGCCAGTCCGACATGAACTCATCTATGCACAACTCTTGCGCATCTGGATGGCACGCCGTCGGGATGGGAGGTAGTCGGTCCGTCGTTGGATCACTCTCAGGCCGGAACAGGGAGCGTATAGCGACCTCTTGATGCTCTTGGGGAACGAGGACGTGGTGGCGTTCCGCAACTTCACCAGGCTCACACCCGAGATGTTCCGAGACGTGATGAAGCGACTCACGCCAAGACTACATCAGAAAGACACTTGGTACAGAGACTCGCAGGAGGTTAGACTGGAGGTGGCCATCACACTCAAGCACCTGGCTACGGGGGATTGCTACAAGTCGATGATGTACAACAACATCTCCTTTATAGTCTGTCAGGCCATTTGGGACGAGTACGAGTTTGTCACCATCCCGACGACAGCTGAACGGTTGAAGGAGGTCGCTGCAGGCTACTGCAGCCGGTGGAACTTTCGCCATGTGCTAGATGCCTTGGATGGCAAGCTCATACGCATCCGGTGTCCTGCCCACGGAGGGTCCCAGTTCTACAACTACAGGTGGTACCACTCCATTGTGCTCCTAGCCCACGTTGACGCGAACTACAGGTTCATGTGGGCCCAAGTTGGTACCCCACGGGTAGCATATGATGCCCAGATGTGGAACGAGTCGGCTCTGCGAGATACGGTCATCTCCAACACCATCGGCATCCCCAAACATGAACCTCTGCCTGCCGTCAGATGCCATTATTGGGGACAGAGCATTTGCACTCAACTAGTGGATGATGAAGCCCTTCGCTGCTATGCATCTGGAAGAGAACGAGCAGGTCTTCAACTATCGACTTTCTCGTGCCAGACGATGTGTGGAGAATGCCTTTGGCATACTGGCCAACCGCTGGGGCTGCCTGCTCACAGCCCTCCGACATGAGCTGTGGAAAGTAGAGACCATAGTGCTGGCGTGTGTGGCACTCCACAATATGCTGAGGACGGCCTGCGCAGATGATGGTGCACTTGACATTGAGAACGAGCAGCACAACCGCATACCCGGATCGTGGAGAATTGATGCTGTTCTGGATGATTTGGATAGACGGCTGTACGGCAACAACACCAGCAAGGCGGCGAAGAGACAGAGGCTGTATCTAAAGCACTACTACAACGGAGAGGCCGGGTCGGTGCCATGGTAGTGACGTTTGGTGCAGTGATGGATTGGTTCGATGCAATGCTTGTTAATTGTAACAGTGGGGTCACCATTTCATAAACGTGTTAATTGAAAAAGTGTGGTCACAATTTCATTAACTTATTTGACCTTTAAATACTTAGTTGTCCAATTAAGGACAAAGAAATAAAGGTTTGTGAAACAAAGGTAAATTTTCAACATTTTTTTCAGTCATATCAAGGCGGCCAGTTTCTCACACCAGTACTTTATACAACATTCTTTCCAAGCAACTTGCTGCTTTTCCACATAGACGGTAAAATAAATCAATTGATATCTCTTGGACCTTTAATGTTTTAAGTTTGATCCTACCTATACATGAAGGCGAAATAAATAAATATCCAATAAAGGTAAAACAGAAATAGGTGTATGAAATAAATTCATGTTCGAAATGCCAAAGGGGATTGTGGACGTCCCCCTTCTATCCGCAAGGCATGTCCAACAGTCCGTATCTGAAGATATCTAACCGCATATATCCGTATCTAAAGGTAGCAGAAGGTAAGTCATCCGTATCTATCCGTATCTATCCGTATCTAATCTATCCGTATCTATCCGAATCGTGTCAATTCAAAGGGAACGTATCTAACCGCAGACATCCGCGGACATCCGCATGCATCCTCAACCATCCGTATCTATCCGCATCTATAGGTAACTATATCCGTAAATTTATCAGGAAAATAGGCCACGCCCAAATATTCTGCGGAAGAGTACGGATTTTTATCGGCAACTATCCGCCCTAACCGCAATTTGTGTGTCTGACTAGGCCAGTATCACGCATGTCATTGTATATAGTGTACAAAGGTGATGATGCATGTACTATGTGTTCGAACCAATAATGAAATAAAGTTCTTCTTTTTCTCCTTCTGTATTGGTGTCTCGTAGCTGCTCATCACACAGCAATCGTCCAAGGTAAAAACAAAAGTTTAAACTTATTTATTTTACATCGATTGCGAAACAGGCTTTAAGCTTATATTAATCACGCTCGATGTCTGCTTCCTGGAAACTTAACCAGTACTCGCACCTTTTGTGTGGAAAAGTCCCAAAGGCAGAACCCGTTCATCACGGGATTCGAACCCGGGACCTTTGGTACAAGAGACTACCTTCCCAAATAGACTATTTAACCCATTACAGTGGGAATACATTTTGTTATTTTGGCCGAGTAGGGGTTCGAACTCACGATCCCGCGAGTGATAGTCTTCGTACTTACGGATTGAGATATCGCGGCTCGTCTGTGGACCAAGGACATTTGGCTAGATATTGGCGGGTATGTTTTATCTAAATTGCTCTTCTTCATACGAAATGTTGAGATACACGGTCGTTTTCGTTAATAGCCTAGTGAATCATTTAGCATAATAAACCAGATTTCAACGTGCAAGTGGTTTCCTCAATAAGTATAAACAGTGCCAAGCCTGTTCTGGTCACAGTGCGTCTGTGTACAGGATCATCAGATTATTCACTGTCCGCGTGCACGTAGTATACAAAACTGACGTTATGTCTGACAAACAATAGAATTGTTATGCCAAGGCAATAACGTAGATAAAATCTTATCTACGTCCCTGGCCAAGGGTGTTCAAATGTGTTTTGTGTTCCCATTACGGATATTCAGAAGGATCCCACATACAGCACAATGCTGCTCATACAAGCTGGCATCGGAAGCTCAGTCGGTAGTGACGCAGCCTGACACTCCAGATGCTCCGTTCTTTGCGACGTTTGACGAAAGTTAATGAGACCGGCGCCATTCATCTTACACCAATTTGCTAACAGTATTTGTGGAAAAGCAGGCAGTTGCTTGGAAACACTGTTGTGTGTAGTACTGGTGTGAGAATGCCAGAACCCACATGGTTTCACGAAAAGGCCGCCGTGATATATGACTGAACAAATGTAGAAAACCGTGTTAAATCCAAACCAAGCAATAAACAAAACGTGCAATGGTTATTAGTCAACAACGGACTATTCAACCGCTTCAATCAACGTAGACTCAGATCAAACGACGTATGGAAGACTGGTCTTGGATGCAATCTGTCCTTTTCCCATATTGCTTTCTACTCAATTGACCCACACTATAGCTATGACTTTCTAGCTATTGAATATTAACGCCTAGAATATGTCTTAAAGATTCTTTAAAATGATACGTTTAAAGCATACTTTTAAAGGATACACTTGGAGAATACTTTTAAAGGATACACTTGGAGAATACTTTTAAAGGATACACTTTAAGCATACTTTTAAAGGATACACTTGGAGAATACTTTAAAGGATACACTTGGAGAATACTTTTAAAGGATACACTTGGAGGATACTTTAAAGGATACACTTGAAGGATACTTTTAAAGGATACACTTTAAGCATACTTTTAAAGGATACACTTGAAGCATACTTTAAAGGATACACTTGGAGAATAGTTTTAAAAGATACACTTGAAGGATACCTTAAAGGATACACTTGAAGAATACATTTAAAGGATACACTTGAAGCATACTTTTAAAGGATACTTTTAAAGGATACTTTTAAAGGATACACTTGAAGGATACATTTAAAGGATACACTTGAAGGATACTTTTAAAGGATACACTTACATGATACATTTAAAGAATACACTTGAAGCATACTTTTAAAGGATACACTTGGAGAATACTTTTAAAGGATACACTTGGAGAATACTTTTAAAGGATACACTTGGAGAATACTTTTAAAGGATACACTTGGAGAATACTTTTAAAGGATACACTTTAAGCATACTTTTAAAGGATACACTTGGAGAATACTTTAAAGGATACACTTGGAGAATACTTTAAAAGGATACACTTGGAGGATACTTTAAAGGATACACTTGAAGTATACTTTTAAAGGATACACTTTAAGCATACTTTTAAAGGATACACTTAAAGCATACTTTAAAGGATACACTTGGAGAATACGTTTAAAGGATACACTTGAAGGATACCTTAAATGATACACTTGAAGAATACATTTAAAGGATACACTTGAAGCATACTTTTAAAGTATACTTTTAAAGGATACACTTGAAGGATACATTTAAAGGATACACTTGAAGGATACTTTTAAAGGATACACTTACATGATACATTTAAATGATACACTTGAATGATACATTTAAAGGATACACTTGAATGATGGTATTAAAGGTTACACTAACATGATACATGTAAATGATACACTTGCATGATACATTTAAAGGATACACTTGAAGCATACTTTTAAAGGATACACTTGGAGAATACTTTTAAAGGATACACTTGAAGAATACCTTAAGGATACACTTGAAGGATACATTTAATGGATACACTTGAAGCATACTTTTAAAGGATATTTTTAAAGGATACACTTGAAGGATACTTTTAAAGGATACACTTGAAGGATACTTTAAAGGATACACTTAAAGGATACACTTGAAGGGTGCTTTTAAAGGATACACTTTCATGATACATTTAAAGGATACACTTGAATGATGCTATTAAAGGATACACTTACATTATACATTTAAATGATACACTTGAATGATACATTTAAAGGATACACTTGAAGGATACTTTTAAAGGATACACTTGAAGGATACTTTAAAGGATACACTTAAAGGATACACTTGAAGGGTGCTTTTAAAGAATACACTTACATGATACATGTAAAGGATACACTTGAATGATGTTATTAAAGGATACACTTACATGATACATTTAAAGGATACACTTACATGATACATTTAAATGATACACTTGCATGATACATTTAAAGGATACACTTGAATGATGCTATTAAAGGATACACTTACATGATACATTTAAATGATACACTTGAATGATGCTTTTAAAGGATACACTTTAATAATGCTTTTAAAGGAAACACTTGAATGATGCTTTTAAAGGATACACTTGCATGATGCTTTTAAAGGATACACTTGAATAATGCTATTAAAAGATACACTTGAATGATACATTTAAAGGCTATACTTAAAGGGTACAATTAAAGGATCATTTTAAAGTATACAATTAAAGGATGCTTTTAACGGATACTTTGAATGATACTTTTAAAGGATACACTTGAATTATGCTTCTAAAGGATACACTGAAATGATACTTTTAAACTATACTATTAAAGGATACTTTTAACGGATACTTTAAATGATACGTTTAAAGGATACATTTGGATGATACATTTAAAGGATATACTTGAAGGATGCTTTTAAAGAATACTTTAGGTGATACTTTTAAAGGGTAAACTTGAAGGATGCGTTTAAAGGATTCACTTGAAGAATACTTTTAAAGTATACACTTAAAGGATACTTTTAACGGATCATTTGAATGATACTTTGAAAGGATACACTTGAATGATACTTTGAAAGGATACACTTGAATGATACTTTTAAAGGATACACTTGAATGATACGTTTAAACTATACAATTAAAGGATGCTTTTCACGGATACTTTGAATGATACTTTTAAAGGATACACCTGAATGATACTTTTAAACTATACAATTAAAGGATGCTTTTAACGGATCATTTGAATGATACTTTTGAAAGGATACACTTGAATGATACTTTTAAAGGATAAACTTGAATGATACTTTTAAAGTATACAATTAAAGGATGCTTTTAACGGATACTTTAAATGATACTCTTAAAGGATACACTTGAATGATACTTTTAAGGATACACTTGAAGGATGTTTTTAAAAGATACTTTAGGTGATACGTTTAAAGGGCAAACGTGAAGGATGCGTTTAAAGGATTCACTTGAAGGTTGTTTTTAAAGGATACTTTAAGTGATACTTTTAAAGGATACACTTGAAGGATGTTTTCAAAGGACACTTTAAGTGATACGTTTAAAGGTTGATTGTAAAGATATGAAATGTTATATTATCAGGTCAACGTCAGGACTCAGAACCCACGGAAAATCGCCTCTCGTGTCACGTGGCTAAATAGCCCTTTCCCTCATATAGACGCTTTCTGACGCCTCTGCAGCATACTGCTTTTTGAAAACATGGCGACAAAAGAAGACTTTGCTAAAAACGACCGTGTTTTCAATTCTATTCAATTATTGTACTTTCGATTACAGGGAGTTTTCTAATCTTTTCGGGTATCTGTTCAAAGTCGTGGAGATGTGTTGTATGTGGGAAAGGGTTAAATAGGCCATTTTATTCCCGCCGCGAAAACCGGCTGAGATTTGATCTTGGCTATTAACACTGACCGCACTCGAAATAACAAACATCAAACAAGTCTTTAATCCGATTTTCATCTACAAATCGAAAATTATTGGCTCAAACCCTTCAATTCAAATACAAGTCGACAATACGCTGTGAAAATCTCGCTAATTTTCGAAAGTTTTCAAATGTACTTAAACCTTTCCCACTTGTAAACGTATTTGGACGCATCTGCAGCAGACGACTTTTGAAAAAAAGAATGGCAAAAGAAGAAATTGCTCAAAACGAGCAATTTCTCCTTTTGCCACACTTCTTTTCAAGTACTTGTTGTATGTGGGAAAAGGATGGTTAACAGTTTACCTTAGATTATACTTTTAGATTCGTTTACTTTGAAATTATCCGATGAAACCTGTTAACGTCTCGAACACGAATATTTTACTTTTGATACAAAGTTAGATATTCAGTATTTCCTACCTTTCCACAATGTTTTCGTCCGCAGCTAATGCGCCCATAGCCTTCTGTATCAGGGAAAAGGTTTTTTTTTTTTCCACAAACAACAAATTTACAGCGGACAACTTTGAAAATATCTAGGCCAAAATATGAAAACTCTCTATAAATGAAAATATGATCATTCTAAAAAGATGAGAAGAACGTGGTAAAAGGAGAAATGTATACTTAAAATAAATTTATACTATTCCCACAATGTTTAAATGTTTTATCTGCTACAGATGCGTCAAAATGTGTCAGCATGTGCGTAAGTGTTACCGAAACACAGAAACAATAAATTTGAAGCGAAAGACTTTGAAAATGTATAGGCAGAAATATTGAACATTTTATATGAATAAAACTCTTTATTTTATCAAATGTTCGACCACTTGATCTTTTTCTCACACTTTTATCACACATTGGATATAGTATTTGGCCGAGCCGTGACCAGCACGAACCCATGACCCCTGGATTGTTAATCCTCGTCGGTACGCACTGAGCTCGACCCGACATACCTTGCAGAATGCTTTGCTTACGTTATGTTATACCAATACTATCTATTGGACTGATTTTGGGGCTTTAATCCATGTTTACAATGACCGCGTGTCTATATGTAATGTCTATATGTAATGTGTATTATGTATTTGTTCCAGGTATTACTTGCATAATTTGTTTATATTAATGAACCGCGTCTGCTGATATTGAGTCTTAACCCTTTCCCACATACAACAATTCTGCAGCAGACGACTTTGAACAGATTTTGTCAAAAAATAGAAAATCTCTATAATTGAATGGATAGCCAATGACTTAAAGTGGAAAACATTGTGGCAAAAGGAGAAATTGCTCGTCTGCTGCAGAGGCGTCAGTAGACTGTTCCATGTTCAAAATCGGGCGTCCGTGTCCGAAAGCGTCTGTTGATTGGAAAGGGTTAAAGTTACAGTGGCGTACACAACTATCTATTGGCGTCACTATTTAAGGTGTGTAAGGGTTCTCGATTTCTCATGTAATAAAAGTGTTGGACTATTTTGATAACTAAAAGGCAAACAATGCTGATTTCAGGTGAGACAGCTCGTTACGAGCTGACTCACCTGAATCAGTATTGTTTGCAAAAACTGCAATATTGCCATTGCCGCTGAAAGAGCATCTGCACAGATTCAAGACTGGGGTTCGCCATGGATTCTTACAGTCGTCCTCTGTGTAGTTGTTACTAAGGCCTCAGAGTACATCTTCAGACAAACCTTACACCTTAAATAGTGACGCCAATAGATAGTTGTGTACGCCACTGTAACTTTAACCCTTTCCAATATACAGACGCTTTCGGACACATCTACAGCAGATGACCTTTAAAAACATCCTGGCAAAAAGGAGTAATTGCTCATAATGAGCAATTGTTTCTTTTACCACAATGTTTTCAAATCTATTCAACAATTATTTATAGAAATATAGATGCCTAGATATGTTCAAAGTCACCTGCTGCCAAGTTGTTGTGCGCAGATTCAAGACTGGGGATCGCCATGGATTCTCACAGTGTCACCACCTTATTCGTCCTCTGCGTAGTTGTTACTAAGGTTTTACCACAATGTTTTCAAATCTTTTTAACAATTATTTAAAGAAATATATAGATTCCTAGACATGTTCAAAGTCACCTGCTGCCGAGTTGTTGTACGTGGTAAAGGGTTAAATGACGATAAAGTCGGAGAGTCGAAGAGTCAATAATACCCCCCGAATCGCCAGACGTAAGTCAAACAAACACTCTACCATCCTCTGGGAGCCACATCCTCGACTAGCACTGAGGGAGTGTGTTTAACCCCCTCTCACATAAAACATATCTGCAGCAGACGATTGAAAACAAAATGACAAAAACAAGATAGATAGATAGATTTTAATCGACTTAAACAAATACATGTATCTCATCATTTACATACATTTACATTAACAAAACTAATACGTGAACAACAAATAATAATCTGAAATAACTTCGAAGATTCCTGATTTTGGTAGATTTCAAAAATAGATTATAACACATAATAACAATTTAACCTTTAACTTTAAGCAGTTTAGGAGAGTGTGAAATTAACAATTGTTGGAAGACATATCTTTATCCAAATTCATACTGTCAAGAAAATGTCATAAATGAGATTTATATTGTTAAATAGATTTAAAAACATTGGGGCAAAGGGAGACATTGCTCATCATGAGCAATGTCTCCCTTTGTCACAGTGTTCTCGAAAGTCGTCTGCTGCAGAGGTGTCAGAAAGCGTATGTCTTTTGGAAATGGTTAAAACATTGAGGCAAAATGTGAAATTGATCAAATATCTTCAATTCAAATATTGATAATAATACAACCATGTGTGGACATTTTCAAAGTCGTCTGCTGCAGATTTGCTGTATGCAAAAGTGTTGACAAGTTATTACTTTCTGACTTAAAAAAAGCTTTTCTTCTTAGTATTAACCCTTTCCCTCATATAGACGCTTTCTGACACGCCTCTGCAGCAGACGTCTTTTTAAAAACATAGTGACAAAAGAAGAAATTGCTCAGAACGAGCAATTTCTCCTTTTGCCACAATCTTTTCCACTTTTAGTCATAGGATATCCATTCAATTCAAGAGGTTTTCTATCTTTGCCAAAATATGTTCAAAGTCGTCTGCTGCAGAATTGTCGTATGAGGGAAAGGGTTAAATGCCTCTGCAAGTGAAAAGGGGTTAGTAAAAGGGTTAAAGGGTTAATAAAATTGCACTGTCATTATTTTCTTGTCAGAATTCTCTTCTATGTTTCCATTTCCCACCAAGAACACATTTGCAGCAGGTGAGTATGAAAGCATGTTTTCGAATGTCGTCTGCTGCATAAGCGTCAAAATTCGTCTGCAAGCGGGAGGGAGTTAATAAACTAGCACTGTCATTATTTTCTTTGTCAGAAAGTAACATCTAGGGTTGTGTTTGTATTTCTTAACCCTTTACCTCATATAGGCGCTTTCTGACGCCTCTGCAGCAGACGGCTTTATGAAAACATAGTGACAAAAGAAGAAATTGCTCAAAACGAGCAATTTCTCCTTTTGCCACAATGTTTTCCACTTTTAGTCATAGGTTATCCAATCAATTCTAGAGATTTTCTATTTTTTATCAAAATATGTTTAAAGTCGTCTGCTGCAGAATTGTCGTGTGAGGGAAAGGGTTAATGAACGTTTAAGTGAATAATTTCTGTTATTATTATTCCGTTTTCAAACCATTTCCAACACGCAGCAAAAGAATTTGAAAACATATTGGCAAAACTATGATAAATCTCTGTAAATGAAATTTAACAATCTGATTGACATGAACATATTGTGTGACTAATGTAGTAATTGCTTATCATGATCAATTTCACTTTTTTAAAAATGATTTCAACAGTAATCTGCTGCAAATGTTTCAGAATGCGTCTGCAACTGGATAAAGATAGATATTCAACACACCATTAACGTTGACATCCTCGGCGGTGTAGTGTTAGTCCGACCTTCTCGGGTGCGAGAGGTCACGGGTTCGATGTCCGGCCGGGTCACACCAATTACTTTAAAACCGGTAGCAATGACTTTCCGTCAATGCTGCTCATGTTCGTGGGGTTAGCAATACGACTGTCTCGCTGGTGTCAGGATGAATGGACCAGTAGTAATGGTTAATTCCACATACAACGACGTGATATAACAGAACATTGGTTGAAAGCGGTGCCAAACTCCAAGCAAAAAAACCAAAACAATAACAATTAACTTGACATAAAATGGTTCATTAATATTTAACCGTTCCCCACCTCCAGACGCATTTTGACGCAATAGCAGCAGATGACTTTTGAAAACATTGTGGCCAAAGGTGAATTTGCTGATGATGAGCAATTATTCCTTTGGCCACAATGTTTTCAACTTTATTTAACAAATAAGCTATCTTTTATGGAGATTTTTCCGGTTTTTGTCACTATATTTTCAAAGTCGTCTGCTGCAGGTGTGTTGTATGTTGGAAAGGGTTAAAGGGTACACGGGCTTACACCAACCAGCATACCATTTGATGAATTCATGCGCTTTAAAATTCATACTTTCGAAATGAATTTAATACGGACATTTACAATACTTAAATATAAGTAAACTACACGTCTAAATCTAAAAGAGATGGAAAACAGAACATTTTTCAAGATTGCACAAATCCTTATGTCCTGTTCTAAAGTCATTTTCGTCGGCTATATTGTCGTCTGTAACACAATATATTTTTTCTTTCAAGTTTGAATTGCAAAGAATGTCAAAACAACAATACAGATACAAGTTTTTCAAATAAATGAACAATCGGATACCAATTTCGGAAATAGCAATCGGCGTCTTACCAATTTCCAACTTTATTTTGTTGACATTTCTACCTTAACGCCATCTTTTAAAGTTTGATGATTTGGGCCATGTTTGCATCTGGTTGCACACATTGCAGGTATGTAGTTTTGGTTCGGGGGACAGTTTTGCTTCAATTATCAGATTAGACATGATCTGCTGCAGCAGACGCCTTTGAAAATATCATGACTAAACTACGGAAATTGTCTTAAAATGAAAGAGCAATTAATGAATAGAGTTGAAAACATTCTGGCCAAAAGAGTGTTGAACTGCATCAATATGTTACCCTTCTCTCGTAAACAAATCTTTATCAAATAACTCTAAGAACATCATATTGACAAATATAGCAATCATTAAATTAAATGACGATTTAATCTATAATTAGAGTTGAAAACGGTACAGGAAAACAATACTGTCTGAACTATATGAACTACTTTCAAATTCCAAGAAACCCTTCAAATAACATTTCTTTAATTTGTATCTAAATTGTGATGACCCTCTACATATTCCGTGGTCAATGTAGATAAACACTCATGCTGTTGAAACCGGCTGAACTGCTATTTAGGCAAGAGACAATTCCGTCTTTATTTCAATTTAAAACACCTAATTTCAACCCACAATTATAACCTTTCAATCCATATTTCCAACTGGAACATATACTTAGACTATTAAAAAAAGTGGATTATTATTTTTAAAAAAAGGTAGTATATTTTTCATGAAATACAAATTTCGTTTAAATGATGTTTTACGCCCCTTTAAAAAGAAAAAGAAAAAGAATAGCGCACGACAGAGGCAAGTTAACCATTATAAGAAATCGGTCGACTGACCCCATGGTTGCTGGATATCATCATAACTTATACTGTATTAACGACTTAAATGTAATGATGTATATCATAACAACTTACAGTGTATTAACGACCCTTGGTTGCTAGATATCATCACAGCTTACTCTTTATTAACGACCCCTTGGTTGCTAGATATCATCACTACATACACTGTATTAACGACCCCTTGGTTGCTGCTGGATATCATCACAACGTAAAGTGTTTTAACAACACTTGGTTGCTAGATATCATCACAACTTACATTGTATGAACGATCCCTTTCTTGCTGGATATCGTCACAACTTACATTGTATGAACGACCCCATGGTTGCTGGATATCATCACAACTTACATTGTATGAACGACCCCATGGTTGCTGGATATCATCACAACTTACATTGTATGAACGACCCATTGGTTGCTGGATATCATCACAACTTACATTGTATGAACGACCCCTTGGTTGCTGGATATCGTCACAACTTACATTGTATGAACGACCCCATGGTTGCTGGATATCATCACAACTTACATTGTATGAACGACCCCATGGTTGCTGGATATCATCACAACTTACATTGTATGAACGACCCCTTGGTTGCTGGATATCGTCACAACTTACATTGTATGAACGACCCCTTGGTTGCTAGATATCATTACAACTTACATTGTATGAACGACCCCTTTCTTGCTGGATATCGTCACAACTTACAGTGTATAAACGACCCCTTGGTTGCTAGATATCATCACAACTTACACTTTATGAACGACCCCTTTGTTGCTGGACATCGTCACAACTTACATTGTACGAACGTACCCTTGGTTGCTGGATATCATCACAACTTACAGTGAATTAACGACCCAATGGTTGCTTGATATCATCACAACGTACAGTATTAAAACGACCCCTTTGGTTGCTGGATATCATCACAACTTACAGTGTATGAAAGACCCTATGATTGCTAGATATCATCACAACGTACAGTATTAAAACGACCCCTTTGTTTGCTGGATATCACCACAACTTACAGTGTATTAAAGACCCTTTGGTTGCTAGATATCATTACAACTTACACTTTATAAACGACCCCTTTGTTGCTGGACATCGTCACAACTTACATTGTACGAACGTACCCTTGGTTGCTGGATATCATCACAACTTACAGTGTATTAACGACCCAATGGTTGCTTGATATCATCACAACGTACAGTATTAAAACGACCCCTTTGGTTGCTGAATATCATCACAACTTACAGTGTATTAAAGACCCTTTGGTTGCTAGATATCATTACAACTTACACTTTATGAACGACCCCTTGGTTGATGAATATCGTCACAACTTACAGTTTATGAACGATCCCATGGTTGCTAGATATCACCATAACTTACATTTTATTAACGACCGCATGGTTGCTAGATGTCATAATAACTTACATTTTATTAACAAAATAGATATCACAATAACTTATATTGTATGAACGACCCATTGGTTGCTAGATATAATCACAACTTACATGTATTGACGACCCCTTGGTTGCTAGATATCATCACAACTTATATTGTATGAAAACACCATTGGTTGCTGGATATCATCACAACTTACATTGTATGAAAAAAAGCTTGGTTGCTGGATATCATCACAACTTACAATGTATTAACAACCCATTGGTTGCTTGATATCATCACAACTTACAGTATAAAAACGATCCATTTGGTTGCTGGATATATTGATATCATCACAACTTACAGTATAAAAACGACCCATTTGGTTGCTTGATTTCATTACAACTTACAGTGTATTAAAGACCCTTTGGTTGCTAGATATCATTACAACTTACACTGCATGAACGACCCCTTGGTTGCTGAAAAAAATCATCACAATTTACAGTGTATGAGCGACTCCTTGGATGATGGATATCATCACAACGTAGTGTTTGAGCGAACCATTGGTTGCTTGATATCATCACAACTCACAGTATATTAACGACCCCTTGGATGATAGATATCATCACAACTTACAATATATTAACGACCCTTTGGTTGCTTGATATCATCACAACTTACAGTGTTTGAGCGAACCCTTGATTGCTTGATTACATCACAACTCACAGTATATTAACGACCCCTTGGATGCTGGATATCATCACAACGTACAGTGTATTAAATACCCTTTGGTTGCTCTATATCATCACAATTTACAGTGTATAAATGACCCTTTGGTTATTGAGTATCGTAACAACTCACATTGAAAGGGCGACCCTTTGATTGAAGGATATCGTCACAACTTATAGTGTATGAACGACCCTTTGGTTGATAGATATCATCACAACTTACGTTGTATGAGCAACCCGTTGATTGAAGGATATCGTCACACCTTAAAGTGTATGAGCGACCCTTTGGTTGCTGGATATCTTCACAACTTACAGTGGATGAATGATCCTTTGGTTGCAGGATATCATCCCAACTTACAGTGTATGAGCGACCATTTGGTTGCTGAATATCGTAACAACTCACATTGTATGAGCGACCCTGTGATTGCTAGATATCATCACAACTTAAATTGTATGAGCGACCCTTTGGTTGCTGAATATCGTAAAAACTCGTTTTACAGTGAATGAAGGATCTTTTGATTGCAGGATATCATCAAAACTTACATTGTATGAGCGACCCTTTGATTGAAGGATATCGTCACAGCTTACAGTGTATGAACGACCCTTTGGTTGATAGATATCATCACAACTTACACTTTATGAACGACCCCTTTGTTGCTGGACATCGTCACAACTTACATTGTACGAACCATTTGGTTTCTGGATATCATCACAATGACCGGCCATTTGGTTTCTGGATATCATCACAATGACCGACCATTTTGTTGCTGGATATCATCACAATGACCGACCCTTTTGTTTCTGGATATCATCACAATGTACAGTGTATGAACGACCTATTGGTTGATAGATACACAACTTACAGTGTATGACCGACTCTTTTGTTGCTGGATATCATCACAATGACCGACCCTTTTGTTGCTGGATATCAACACAATGACCGACCCTTTGGTTTCTGGATATCATCACAATGACCGACCCTTTGGTTTCTGGATATCATCACAATGACCGACACTTTGGTTTCTGGATATCATCACAATGACCGATCCTTTGGTTTCTGGATATCATCACAATGACCGACCCTTTGGTTTCTGGATATCATCACAATGACCGACTCTTTTGTTGCTGGATATCATCACAATGACCGACCCTTTTGTTGCTGGATATCATCAGAATGACCGACTCTTTTGCTGCTGGACATCATCACAATGACCGACCCTTTTGTTGCTTGATATCGTCAGAATGACCGACCCTTTTGTTGCTGGATATCATCACAATGACCGACCTTTTGGTTGCTGGATATCATCACAATGACTGACCCTTTGGTTTCTGGATATCATCACAATGACCGACCCTTTGGTTTCTGGATATCATCACAATGACCGACCCTTTGGTTTCTGGATATCATCACAATGACCGACCCTTTGGTTTCTGGATATCATCACAATGACCGATCCTTTGGTTTCTGGATATCATCACAATGACCGACCCTTTGGTTTCTGGATATCATCACAATGACCGACTCTTTTGTTGCTGGATATCATCACAATGACCAACCCTTTTGTTGCTGGATATCATCAGAATGACCGACTCTTTTGTTGCTGGATATCATCACAATGACCGACCCTTTTGTTGCTGGATATCATCAGAATGACCGACCCTTTTGTTGCTGGATATCATCAGAATGACCGACCCTTTTGTTGCTGGATATCATCAGAATGACCGACCCTTTTGTTGCTGGATATCATCACAATGACCGACCCTTTGGTTGCTGGATATCATCACAATGACCGACCCTTTTGTTGCTGGATATCATCACAATGACAGACCCTTTTGTTGCTGGATATCATCACAATGACCGACCCTTTGGTTGCTGGATATCATCACCATGTACAGTGTATGCGTCGGTGTCGGAATAAATGAACCAGTAGTCCAGGTAAGTTACCAAAGAAACACGAGTACATTGTATATAACAATTTAACAGACTGATTGCACGTCCGATCGCGCTTATCGTTTACATTTGTTATGTATAGTTGTATGATATAGTGAAATATTGCATTTTGGTGACTTATAGGCCTATGGGTCCCATAGGGTCGGGAGTAAATTATCAAATTATAATTGTTAAATTATAATTGTGTATTATGAATTGTAACACAGCGTTTCATGCCACAATAATAAACAATTAACTTGTTTACTTACTTACATATTAACTAAATTACTTTTGGAACGGCGACAATCATCATACAATCAAAAGACACACAAAGGTATATAAAACTAACAGTGATACGTGTATTGCCCAAGCAGGAGTAAAATGCCTATATCGTTCGGTTTGTGCGAGAACATGATTGAATGTTATTCGGTTCAACGGAAATTGGGAAATTGGGAATGCGATTCATCCGAAATATTCCGAATTCCCAGGGGGATTTCCTCGTTTCATTTTCATCACGCGGAAATCACTGAACCCGGGTAAAATACTATAAATAGAAGATCTGAGGGTGATATTTTTAGCTGATATGCGAACAAGAATAATAAATAAATTAGAAGATCAAAGTGGAGCAGGTACTTAATGTGTTTTACAATCAGGCGTTATAGGTCAATTTGAGTGCGATATTTATACTGGTGTTATTAATTTATGGGACCGGATTACAAACTTGCGACCCATTTGAACTTACCGATTATTTTATATGAGCCGCGTCTGGCGATTTTGGGTCTTATTGTATCTGCGTACTGTGGACACGGCTGTCACAGTTTCGACTAACTTATTCTATGGAGTATAATTCATGATGCTTCGTTGAACTGATCGGTTAATTTCAAATTCAAACTCAAAATTTTATTTGTAAAGAAAGGCATCCAGCCCATAATACAAATAACATCAATTATTTGAGTTTTGTTTTCTTATAAAAATGTTTTTATAATTATTCTTTATCTTTGTGTTTCATTATTTTATTAACAAAAAAAGCTATGTGTTTCATACTGTCATCTTTTTTTTTGTCAAACTTATAAATTTATATAATTTAGATATCCTCTCTTCCATTATACCATGAATAAATATATAAGTGTCTTTCTTGTCTGTATTTATAACATTTAAAGAATACATGGAATTCGTCTTCTACACTTCTGATATAAAAATAAACAAAACAACATCTATTCGATCCAATCTCTGAATCCCCAAATGCCAAACAGTTTCAATGAACAATGTATGACTTAAATCAAAGCACTGAAAGGGCTTACAGTAAGGGGCTAACTGCAGCTTACATTCGGACATGGATTTACCCATCCCAAAAGTCTAACAAGAACACTTTATACTAGCACTTTTTTATGTCCATATATTGAATGACATAGGAATACTGTACACACAGTACGGGGTCTACCGATATACTAAACTTTGACACAAACTACTTCCCTTAAGTATACGATCTGCTATCTTGGTAGCTCTTGTTTAGCACACCGATTGGTTTACAATCGATTGTATCCGTTTGTTATTCAATTAACAAATAAACATGTCATATCAAATGCAAGTGAATGTCTCTGCCTTGCAATGAGGTATATATTGAGATTCCAATTATAATATCAAAGCAGAAATAAAATATTGTGTAATAAAAAAAAATCTACGCCGTGATATAACTGAAACATTGTTGAAAGCGACGTAAAACATCATACAAACAAGCCAAACATTTTTTACTAAGGTTTCACAAAGCACAGGTGAAAAGTTAAATACGATGCTTTTGAATTTATTTTAAATCCCAACATTTTGATGGAGTTGGTTGCAGAGTTGTCATATGACGTTTGCACCGCTGATATGAAGAATTTATGAGACAAAAATGAAAAGGCGATTATAATATATGTTTTAAAAAAACCTGGTCTCCCGCATGCAGAGCGAACCTGCACACCAGCCTGACTATTGCATTCATATAAGTAAATAAATATAATTAAATACCAGCAAATGATTTGTTAATAATTTCATAACTCTCTTTCGAAAGTGAGTGTAAGGAACGACAACTCTGTGAAGGAGTATGCCATTTCATCAAGAATTATTTGCAAACATGCTTTAATGCAATTATGTTATATTACAAATTGCCGACCGATAGAGGAAGATTGTCCGCAGTTTTCAACGTCTTGCTTTACATATGTCGTCAGCAGTTTTCAATGACCTTCATTACCTTTGTGGTCAGCAGTTTTCAACACATTCTAAAACGGAATAGACTTCAGAGCCGAAATGAAACGTAATGTACTTATTCTTTGACACAACCTGCATTTAACAAAACAAACAACATATATTCCATATTATGAACAATATAAATGTAATCAAAAGCAATTATTCTGTTTTCTGTATTTCGTATATTGCGGTATATTTTGATTTATTTCGTTAATTTTGGTTGGGAATCTGACATGTAAACGTTACCGCTGATAAGCGTTTTGTACATTTTATTCGAAAGGATTGTTGAAACTCCGACGCCTAGGCTAAATTACACATGTACCGTTTATCTTATATTTTGTTAACTATATAATGTATTATCATTTCAAAAGTGTGGTTCTCTTTTAGTATCATAAGGACTCGAATATCTGAATTTGTTTTTGAGTCAGAATCAAGAAGCTGCTTTTACTCCACTCGATTTACAAGATATTAGGAATCACCTGTGATTTTTACGCGTGAACATGTCATGTTGAAAACGTAGAAATACATTTTTTAAAATTATCAATTTAGTAATTCATATATTTTAAAAGCAGATTTCTTTTGATATCTTTCTATTGCTTAAGTTCAATCCAATCCAATCCATTTTCCGGTTGATACGCCCTCTCAAGTTACCGCATTTTGTTTATTTGTGACGGAAATGTTTGGAGGTACGATACTGTAGAGATGGATACTCTGGAACATTCATGCAATTTGACCGTAATAACTGGTGTTATTTTTTTAAAATCCCCAAACATCGGTGTTCGATATCGTCGCATGGATATCACTTTCTATCGTCGATAAGGTGTGATGCGCCCAAGATAAGTTACTGTTAACTATTTCAGCGACAACGGCAATATTGATGTTTTTGCAAACAATACTGATTCAGGTGAGCCAGCTCGTAACGAGCTGTCTCACCTGAAATCAGCATTGTTTGCCTTTTCGTTATCAAAATAGTCCAAACTTTTATTACATGAGAAATGAAGACGCCCAATTTTGAATATGGAAGAGTCTACTTTAATCAATTCGGCGCTGAAAGAGTTAACAAACATTGACCGACTTTGTCAAAATCAATACACGAGATAAAAGTACGCACTGAATTATGGGATAATATTGTTTAAAATAATTGACCTAATTGGACAAGCGCATTCATCAGTTGGACCACAGCATTGGCCAGCTCTTCCGATCACGAATCGTTCATTTCCATGGGTTTACGGTTTAAAATAACGTATTGTGAGACAAAACATAGTTCCCACATCAAACATTATCAACATTGTCGGCCATTTTGAAAGGCAAAATTTACTATATGTTGAATATGTAAATAACAAATATAACTAAATTTAACAATTGCATGTGCAACAATAATGAAATCAAGAAGTCGATATAATCATATCATACAAAGGCATCAATGACATATGACCAAATTCCTTGGTGTTTTCCTTATTATCACTTTTTTTAAAAGAAATATTCTCTATTAACTCTTTAAGTGCCAAAGGCAATTTTGAGGTTTTTGCAAACAATGCAGATTCAGGTGAGTCAGCTCGTGACGAGCTGTCTCACCTGAAATCAGCATTGTTTGCCTTTTAGTTATGAAAATAGTCGAAAACTGTTATTACATTAAAATGGAGACGCCAGATTTTGGACATGGAAGAGTCTACTTTAAACAATTCGGCGCTGAAAGAGTTAATGCTCATCACCTTTGCCTTTCGAAATAGCATGCAAGGGAGATAACTATTGTAGTTGTGGGAACTACGCATTCAGATACACCCACAATAAGACAGATTGCGTAAACAAGGCACTTTATCGTAACTAGTAGAGTGCAGATTACGTGTGCAGATTTGTACGAACATTCACCAAGTCACTACCTATCTACTTATGTTAGAGTGCAATGGTCAGAATGATGATGTCCCGAGTCCACGGTCAATAACTCTTCACAACATAATGAGCCGCTACTTGAGAAAACCAGCACTATGAACTCAGCGTAATGTAGCGAACCAGATCAGCTTGCACAGGCCGAACAGGCTTATCCGGACCGACATTTTCCGTCTCAGGGAAATAGACGTATAAAGTATTGATTCCTGAAACAGAAAATACACATACAGAGTAAAGTGTTTAGCACGGATTAGCCTGCGCGGCATGCTTAGGCTGATCTGATCGATACTCTACGCAGAGTCCACAATGTTGGTTTTATCGAGGAACAGCTCAATTATATATACATCAGTAATCAGTTACCCGTGACACACGTGATAAGACCCCCTAAATGCACGACTTTTCCAAGTTTTGACGGGAATAACTGTTATCCCAGGCGATCTGTAGACACACTGTTATTTCCTAAATAACCTTCAAAGAAAACACAATCGCCTTGATCAGAAAGTGCCCACCATCGTTACACTCTGAGTACTTTGATTTCTCTCTTCGGCTCGATCTTGGCATTTAGGGAAAATTGTGTCGCACATAAGTTGTTCTGATGTAGGGTGTTTGCATAAACGGGCCGCTCCATGAGAAAATGTCTAGACAATGTGGGATCAAATAAGCCACTACATTTTTCCGTCCTATTAGATTCTTCATTTGACCCGTTCCACGCGAAAACCAACAGTCCGCGCAGGCTTATCCGGACAGACACATTCCGTCCCAGAGGTATAGAGTAATGATTCCTGAAGCAGAAAATCCACAGGAGACGAAAAGTTTCTGTCCGGGTTGTTAGCCTGCGCAATTAGTAAACACTACAGCGGATCAATAACACTTGATGTTCGGAATCGATACATGAGACCTGAAGCAAAGTACTTTCGGAGTTAGAAAGGTAAACAGTGTATGTATAGCCTTTCGATTGATACACCATTTCCAAAGGGAGCCTCTATCATTACTGGTGTATTCCTGACACTATCATGTAATGATAGGACTAATAGGGAAACACACTTTTGACAAATAACCGATCCAATTACATCTGTTTCCCGTCTTGTACGAAACTAAGAACCGTTTCAACCCGTGATCTACATAACTGCAACTACGCTTATCGTCTCGGTCGTGTAGTCATTAGAGGGTCCGCCGTCGGAGCATTGATACTAGGGCTCGATCCCCGGTCGGAGCATCCCAAATTATCTAAAAGTGATAGTAAATAAAAAACATTAATGATGCATTAGTGTCATGAAACACCATGGTATAACTCACTTACTTCTGAACATGTTATTAAACACCATTCAAACAAGTAATTTAGTTAATATTTTATTTGTGTATAACAAATCATGCATGTAGTAAAATAGTAAATTGAAAAACACTGTCAATATAAATACTCAGCACAGAGACGCTCATATAGGTTGTATGTTTCTTAGTACAAACATAGCAAGAGACAGGCCAATCACTCGCCCGAATGCAATCATATAACTTTAAAATCAACCGAATATTATCCCCTCCCGCCCTTTCGGCATGACGCGACACGGAGGAATTCGAGTTGTCATTTTATGGCCAGGACTGTTAAAATACGAAGGTTAGCCGACTCAAGTTTTTTTCTCAGAACTAATTGTCGTATTCCCCTGTAAAACCCTTGTTTGCGAACTGATCAAAGAGTTTTCCCTGCCAAACAAGCATCCTTTGATGTGAGAAGGCGAGCATCAATCACGGTCTCTAATGATGTGAAAACGTTTTGAATAAGACTATACCGCACACCGTTTAAAAAGCGTCCAAATTGTCCAGCGTGTTCCTTGGAGTTAACTCTTCTCCGCGCCCAATACATCAAATTGTCCAGCGTGTAAATTAGAGTTAACTCTTCTCCCCGCCCATACATCAAATTGTCCAGCGTGTTCATCGGAGTTAACTCTTCTCCCCGCCCCATACATCAAATTGTCCAGCGTGTTCATTGGAGTTAGCTCTTCTCCCCACACATACATCAAATTGTCCAGCTTGTTCATTGGAGTTAACTCTTCTCCCCACACATACATCAAATTGTCCAGCGTGTTCATCGGAGTTAACTCTTCTCCGCGCCCAATACATCAAATTGTCCAGCGTGTTCATTGGAGTTAGCTCTTCTCCCTACACATACATCAAATTGTCCAGCGTGTTCATTGGAGTTAACTCTTCTCCCCACACATACATCAAATTGTCCAGCGTGTTCATCGGAGTTAACTCTTCTCCGCGCCCAATACATCAAATTGTCCAGCGTGTTCATTGGAGTTAGCTCTTCTCCCCACCCCATACATCAAATTGTCCTGCGTGTTCCTTGGAATTGACTCTTCTCCCCGCTCCATACATCACATTGTCCAGCGTGTTCTTTGGAATTAACTCTTCTCCCCGCTCCATACATCAAATTGTCCAGCGTGTTACTTGGAGTTAACTCTTCTCAACGCTCCATACATCAAATTGTCCTGCGTGTTCATTGGAATTAACTCTTCTCCCCGCTCCATACATCAAATTGTCCAGCGTGTTCCTTGGAGTTAACTCTTCTCACCGCTCCATACATCAAATTGTCCTGCGTGTTCATTGGAATTAGCTTCGATTCTTCCATGTTGAAAATTGGACCCCTGTACTTTTCGTCCTGCAAGAAAGATGGTAAAATGTAATGTCTAAGTTGCAAACAATGCACCTTACGAGCTGACTCTCCTGGGATCTGCATTGTTTGCAAAGGCTGTTAACTGCCTTTGGTAGCGAAAGGGCTATACAACGTCTCGGCAAAAATGTGAAAAACAATCTCCATAAATGAGAGTTTGCTTATAAAATAGATTGAAAGCATTGCGGGTAAAAGAGAAATTGTTTTTTACGGCTTTCTCGCACCTGTTCCCCTCACACTATTTCGACCCAAAACAACTGGCTACCTTGCCACATATACCTTTTAGCCCAGTGGTGGAAGACGAATGACGCCAGTCGCAATGACCTTTATTAATCATCGGAAAGAATGAATGACAGGGATTGAACGATTCACGGAATGAAAGCCCTCCTCGGTACCGACTGATCAATCGAATGTATTTGAGCACAATTGTACCCCAACCATCATATACTACTTCTGTTATATCGGCCTGTCCTAAACATATTATGAGATTTGTTAGAGGGTTCTTAAATGCATAAATACAATGTATAATGTCCCACCCATCATACATTTCTTCTGTTATATCATTCTGACCTCATAGGCACAGTAGGCACGTGCCTACACATTTTTTCTAAAAATGCCCCAAAATGCTGCTGCGGCGATCCACATCTGCGTAATGTATCGTCCAGAACAGCCTGCGCTGTCCGCGCAGACTGATCCGGCAGACACATTCCGTCTAAGGGGGGATATATAGAGTAGTGATTCATGGAACAGAATAAATGTGTCTATCCGGGTAGGCCTGTGTGGCATGCTTAGGCTGATCCGGTCGATACTTTACGCATAATCCACAATGTTGATTTTCTCACGAGACGGCCTACACATTGATTATTGCCAAGCTACGCCCCTGGTGTCTACCTGTAAACTGTTGTACATGTAAGATCAATATTTGGTAAAAGTACGATAGAGTTGAAGAAAGTGCGATAACTGTTAAGTTTAGTACGAAAGTCGCCATATATGTGGAAAAAACGTTGAACACAATCGACCTCCTTGATTCAATCAAGTTTCTCAGGATATTCTTTGAAAAAGGTTGCATTTTAATCCATTCCCATTTGTAGAAGCATTTTATTGCCTCTGCGACAGGACGATTCTTGAAAACAGATTGAGTAGCAACTGGAGAAATTGCTCAAATTAAGCAATTCATTAATGTGCTACGATGTTTTCAACTCTATTCAATAATTGATCTTTAATTAATATGGAGTTTCTATAGTTTACATGTCTTTAATGTCGTCTGCTACAGATTGACCGTAGGTGATAAAGGGTTTACACGTTTTTTTGGTTATATTTTTGGTGATACTAATCTATGACTTATTTGTACCATCTCATTCCGTCCGCGTCGGAAGCTTTTGAGATCAGAGTTCGATACTAGGTCGAGTAATACCAAAGACATTTTCAATGATAGCTATGTCTTCCTTCATTGGCGCTCATGGATATCATTGCGGCTGATGTATCGCTTCAGAGAAAATAATAACAGTAGTACTGGTCATTGACGCAGGGAATGCCGGTATATAAATGATATGAGCCGTTCCACGAGCAAGCATACATTATGGACTCTGCGTAATGTATCGAACCAGATCAGCCTGCGCAGTCCGCGCATGCTAATCAGACTCGACACATTCCGTCACAGGTGGATAGAGGTATAGAGTAATATTCATGAAGCATAAAACCCACCCGAGGCGAAAAGTCCATCCGGGAAAGCCTGCGCGGCATGCTTAAGCTGATACGCAGAGCCCACAAGGTTGGTGTTCTCTTGGAACGGCTCATATACTGTTGACATTTTCATAAAACAGAATTCAAACAAACAACCAAACACCCAAACAAAACACTCTACCGCTTTAACAATTTCGGATGGTATAGTCTCTCTTAGAACTAGTTCCCCACACACGCCGAATGATCAGACATATCCATCAGTGTATAAAAACTGGGGTATATCGCTGGTGTAAATTAGGATCAAATGACATTAATGAATGTAATGGCGATTTTTGAATGTATCCTATCAATCGTAAAATATTTTCCCACTGCCATACGAATGTTGACGCATCTGCAACGGAAGAATATTGAAAACATTGTGGCAAAAACAGAAATTTTGTAATCGTTTTTTCAAAGTCGTCTGCTTTAGATTTGTTGTGTGTAGGATAGGATTGAGTTATTAATTTGATTCATTATCTTCTTAATGATATCGTCTATACCAAGGGATGAGGTTTTAATTGTGAACAAATTCTAGGACGAGTAAATAGTTGACCCCTCTCCTTTTAACCAACAACAAATCTGCAACTGACATCTTTTTAAAAGTGTTTGCAAATTTATGGAAAATCTTTATCATAAATGAAACAATAAATATCGAAATGAAAACATTTAGCAGATGGAGAAAATTGTCTTGAGCTATTTCTATTTACGGCCGAATGGTACATCGTAAGCTGTTTTCTGTCAAAACGGGTTTGCAAACAGGAAAATGGTTAAGTTTTATTGGGGTTTTACGCCACTTACAACATTAAGTCAGTTATACCCCGGTGACAGTTCACCTGGTAATGATTCCTGGGTAGAGATATAATGACTAGGCTAGGAAATGTGCCATGTCAAAGGGCACTCAACCATGGCCGGCGCGACTGGGGATCGAACCTGGAACGCCCGGTTCCAAATCCCCGACGCTAACTAATATGTAAAATATGTAAGTTTCGCCGTCTTAAGCATGTAGATAAGATAATGTTGAATTGGCGTTTACTCTTTCACTGCCGAATTTCACAAAATCGATTCTTCAGTGATTCAAATTGGACCACTCCATTGTTCGTCCAACAAGAAATTTGGTAAAATGTAATGTCTAAGTGGCAAACATTGCATATTTCAGGAGAGACAGCTCGTTACGACAATGTTTATGTTTATATCACGTTGTTTCCTTTGTAAATTACCAATACTACTGTTTACCCTGACACCAGCAATTCAGTCGTAATGCAAACCCCACGATCCTGAGCGTCAATTCGGGAGGGTAACCCGTTACTACCATTTTTAAAGCCTTTGGTATGACCCGGTTTGGGATTCGAACCAACTTGATAACACTGAACACGGCGTTAAACACCACGACCATACAAACACAACTGGGCTCGAGTATGCGGTCAATGTTAAATGCAATGGAATGACAAATCACATAATTATCAGTACAAGTTACCCACACATGGAGTATGAGTAAGTCACCATGATATAGCTGAAATAGTGTTGAAACAATATGACTGGTTCATTTTCCCCTATTCGCTGACTCTTTAAACATGGTTGGTGCACACGGGGTTCCGTGGCACGTTAACACAGTTTGCTTATGGTAAAACGAAAGCCGCCTTGGACGGGTTGTAAGTGTGCTGGAATAAAGACATGCTGTACTGGGCACGGTGACAATCGTGGTGATGCAGTGGTTAAGTGTCCGTCTAAGGGTGCGATAGGTCGCAGGTTCGATCCAGGGGAGAGTTGTATCGAAGACCAGTAGTAACGGCTGTCCCCCCTAGGCGCCCAGGCGTTTGTGTTTGCATTACGACTGACTCCGCCAAGACCGAGTGGTAGGCGGTTTGGAATTTAGATATGACCATATCTATAGATATGGTGTATATGTTTTTAAATGAAACCCTAAAGTAAACCGTACACCTAGTATGTTGTGGGTACTCAAATAAATGCCTCACTGAGACGGTTCTATTGAGTACCCACTACATAAGGTTTTGTTGGGGGAGAAAAGATATATTGAATGGGAAAGACCAGTATTTAAATTTATTCATACCATACAAGGTTCGATTCTGCACGAGTCGCTCATTGAAAAAATAATGTAATATGATGACAGATCAATTAAATTGTCTTAACCCTTTCCCTCATATGACAATTCTGCAGCAGACGACTTTGAACGTATTTTGTTAAAATATAGAAAATCTCCATAATTGAATGGATAACCTATGACACAATGTGGAAAACATTGTGGCAAAAGGAGAAATTGCACTTTTTGTGCAATTTCTACTTTTGTCACTATGTTTTCAAAAATCCGTCTGCTGCAGAGGCGTCAGAAAGCGTCTTTATAAGGGAAAGGGTTAACCCAGTTCGGATAAACAACCCAGAGTTCATTCATTGCAAAGTTTACTGTCGCCATGATATTACTGAAATAGAGTTAAAACGACGTGATCTACGGTTATTGGTCTGTTTGCATCTTCCTTATCGGTATCTTTCAGTGGTGCATCATAGACGCAATAGTATTAGGACGTCGATTCTACATTTCTGTCCCCGTGGAAATAAGCGGAAAAACAGCCGGTTGCTTGGAAAGACTGGTGTGTGGAGTACAGTTGTGAGAAAGCTAGAAAGAATAAGTAGTTAAACTGGCATCAGTGATATGACTGCACTGTTGTTTAAAACGAGGTTAAACCCGAATAAATCAACCAGATCATCCAGATGCGGCAATTGTTTTTTTAATATAACAGATAACGAAATATAAATCAATGCCATACAGTTGAAGCTTTAGCAGCAGACAATATTTAAGCATATTGTGGACAAGTGAGGAATTACTCACTTTTAGAAATGTTTCACATTTTCCTAGAACTTTTAATCTTTCTTTAACTTGAAATCATATTTTCTATTGTACACGATTATTCTCATAGTATTAAACATAGATCGACTATAAATACATCAACATGATCAGATGTAAGGTTAATCAATGCGAATGGTCGAACTGTACGCAAACTGTATCCATGTAACCCTGTTTCTACATACACACAATTAGCAACAGACGACATTGAAAACATCTAGGCAAAAATATAGGATATCTTCATAAATAATTTATTAATAATGGAATAAAGTTGACAACAGTGTAGCTAAAGGTGAAATTGCTCATTAAGACCAATTTCTCCTTTTACCACACTGTTTTCCTAAGCAGTTTTCTGCAGGTGTGTCAGAACGCGTCTGTATGTGGGTAAGTGCTTAATGCGCTATGAGAGAGATATTGTGAACTAAGGCCAGCTTACCGCTTAGCTATTTTTCATTTTGCCACAATGTTTTTAAAAGCCTTTCGCTGCAGAGGCGTCAGAAAGCACCATTATATGGATAAGGGATAACGCGGCGAACGATAAACCCGGTGTAAAGGAACGGTGAGGGGTTAATCGGTTTTTGTACAGGTAAAAACTCCCTTTTGATGTTGGAAATGTTTGTGCGTATAAAATACTATGCTCGGTGCGTTATCGTCCTTATAATCTGTGCCCAGAGTGGACCATACGTCTGTAATAGCGCACTTACCCTACAACTTGATCGCTCGACTGAATGCCGACCCGTCAAGTGACAGATCACACTGTACCGTGTGAATTTCACCGAGAACTGGGCGTGGTTTATAATCGTAGGGGAGGGGCTTACGGTCTTCAAAGAAAGTTTTTTTGGCTGTTTAAAAGAAACACGGAGATTGACTTTAATAGTATATCTGATTTGGATTAAAGAAAAAAATAATGTTCTTCGGTTTCAACCAGAAGAGTTGGTGTTATATATAAGACGTGGCGCGAGTGTTCTATGGTGTTATAAATTTAAAGTGGAAAAAGTGGTTTCTTACAGTATACAGTAAAATACTTAGTGAGTTAATATATAAACAAATTTACGGAGCGATAAAAACAAGTGAGAGGGGAAACACATCTCCCTCACAATTTATATATTTCATGATAACATTAATTTGTACAAATGCGTGAAAGTATCGTATGTATATATATTTATTCTGTGAAGTTATTAAATCTTGCATGCATTAGCGATATCATACCTTTGCTTTATAATTAACATACGTTTTAACTGTTTGAATCTCGTGTATATAAGACAGTTTAATTGTGACATGATGTAGATAAAAAAAATACAATTATAATATAGGGAGCAACGTCATACAAACAACCGACAGTCGGAGATTTTGACAAGAATAGCATTTACGATTTAAACTACACACTTACAGTGTCAGTTTTTAATCATAGCCGTTCTCGTTAGACTTCGACGACGCTGCTACGAACTAATAACGAACAGATCCTGATCTGATTGCGCGTATACGTAAGCTGATCTGGATCTTTTCTAATCGAGAAACACCTGAAGGTGGGGTTTTGTGTGACGTTGCTCCTACGATTTATGATAGAATGAGAGTTAACCCTTTCCCTCATACGACAATTCTGCAGCAGACGACTTTGAACATATTTTGTGAAATAATTGAAAATCTCTATAATTGAATGAATAACCTATGACTAAAAGTGGAAAACATTGTGACAAAAGGAGAAATTGCACGTTTTGTGCAATTTCTTCTTTTGTTACTGTGTTTTCGAAAAGCCGTCTGCTGTAGAGGCGTCAGAAAGCGTCTATATGAGGGAAAGGGTTAAAACGACACCGATTTATTATCACTACGACGACAGGTGTAACGTAACGGACTGAAGTGCATTCATTGAGAAAATAAGCCCCAGGTAACTCTTCACGATGTCATTTGGAACTATTTTCATAGACAATGACATAATATAACATTGTGAGAAAATGACGTATTGTCACACTGCGTTGTCATGGTTTTACGCGATGTTTGTCGTAAGTATGGTGACGTCATACAACATGCACGATCATCGAAGTACGAACGATATTAATCTAGATTTTGACAAATTAGAGCGACTCGGACGCACGGATAGCTTGATCAAAGCGCTCAAGGACATCGCCCAGAGTTCGCACGATTGTGGTATAAAGGACTTACCAAAGTTGCGACGTAAATTCCTGTCAAATGATACAATTACCTGTAACGATGGATCACCGGCTGGGTAAGTACCTTTAATAATAAAAGCCGTTCCACAAGAAAAACAACATGGTGGTGTCTGCGTAAAGTATCGACCCAGATTGGCCTAAGCAAACCGCGCAGGTTAACCCTGATAAACACTTTTCGTGTCCTGTGGATTTTCTGTTTCAGGACTCGTTACCCTCTACTTCTATTCCCCTGAGACGGAAAGTGTCGGCCCGGATTAGCATGTACGTACTGCGCAGGCTTATCTGAATCGATACATTACGCAGGGTCCATAATGTTGGTTTTCTCATGGCACGGCTTATATATTTTCTGGTTTCAATCTTACTTCCATATTTGTTGTTCACTTGATTAGCTCCAAAAGAGATATCGAACTTCTTTACACGCGTCTCCATGTACGCACAACATAGAGTAGTGATGTTGTTATGTTTGAGCGATCTGAGTAATGACAGTAACTTACTCACCAGTATGCGTTTCAGAGAAATGTATTATGAAAACCATATCATGCATTTTCTTTTAAATTTACATGTAATCGTTACCATCATCACGATTCGTCGTCGTCATGAAAATCATCATACATACCCTCTGAAAATAAAGCAATTACATACATTCTACTGTATTTACAATAACATATGAGCTGTTCCACGAGAAAACCAACATTGTGGACTCTGCGAAAAGTATCGACCCGGATCAGCCTAACCATGCCGCGCAGGCTAATCCGGACAGACACTTCTCGCCTCCTGTGGATTTTCTGTTGCATGACTCGTTACCCTATACCTCTATCCCCCTGAGACGGAATATGTCGGCACAGATTAGCATGGACGTACTGCGCAGGCTGATTTGGGTCGATACATTACGCAGAGTCCATAATGTCGGTTTTCTCGTAGAACGGTTTTCAGCCACTGTCAAGTTTTCTACGCGAAAACAGATTTAACCTCTAAAGAGCATCAGCTTCGTCTCCGCCAGATGTTTCTTTTGAAAAAGTTTGAAAACATTGGGCCGAAATGAAAAATTGCTCTTTTTCCACAATGTATTCATAAGTCGACGCTATTGAAGCGTCTGAATGCGTCTGTATGCGGGAAATCTCTCAGAAAATAAAGAGGAGAAAACTTGTGAATTCTCTAGAATATATTTTAGCCGCGATTTGTCGTGATCATATTGACGCTTGTCGGCCGACCTGTTATTATTTAAAGTTGTCCTGGCGTCGAAACAAATGGCGATACCTTTTGTCAGATGCATATAAATTCAAACCTGTGCTAAAGACCACATTCGTTTAGCAATTCCCTGTCTATAGCATCCAGACGTTTAATTTCCCAGTTACTCATTTTCTGTATAAATGACCCTGCAATGAAAGACCACCTGTGAACAAAAAACAGATTGTTTTTCCCCAGGGATGGTCTTTAAACACAGGTTCGACTGTACTTCTATATACCGCTTGGGCGGACAGTGCAGACTCTGATTAGTCATTGCGCATGTAGAGACTAACACCAGTCTTCATTGCACGCAGAAGCACGCCCCTTTCCCACACACGGACGATTTATGACGCCTCTCCAGCAGACGACTTTTGAAAACATTGTGACAACAGTAGGAATTGCTCAAAACGAGCTATTTCTCTTTTTGCCACAATGATTTCAACTTTTTTCTATAACCTAATAAACTTTCCTTTGTAAAAATCTTCCCAAATTCGTCCTAGATGTTTTCAACGTCGTCTGTTGCAGATTTGTTGTATGTGGGAAAGGGTTACGACCCCGAATCGCTTAATTCGGCTTAATTATCTCTTATACCCAGTCAAACCCTGTGTTGTAGGTACTAAACTGGACTTATATCACCGAGCCATTTCCTTTAAAGTACCCAAAGTAAAGATAATATCAAACAAGGATTTTAGAACATGAAATACCCCTTTGTATAGAGCTCGGATTATTATAATTATTTACACTCTCGGTCAAAACGAAATACCTGGCATTAGGATCATAACCTACACGTCATTGGCCTGTTCCCACATACATACGCTTTCTGACGCCTCTGCAGCAATAGTTACACTACGAGATATTGTTCCTTCTGAACAGTTTCTTCGTTTGCCACAATGTTTTCAACTCTATTCTAAAACTAACCGTGATATGATATCATAAGATATTTCTCACATTTTTCTCAAATTTATTTCAACGTTCACCTTTGTTGTATGTGTGAAAGGGTTAACCCTTTCCTTCATATATACGCTTTCTGACGCCTCTGCAGCAGACGGCTATTTGAAAACATAGTGACAAAAGAAGAAATTGCACAAAACGTGCAATTTCTCCTTTTTCCACAATGTTTTCCACTTTGAGTCATAGGTTATCCATTCAATTAAGGAGGTTTTCTAATTTTTGACAGAATATGTTTAAAGTCGTCTGCTGCAGAATTGTCGTATGAGGGAAAGGGTTAACATGAGATGTAATGCTTATGAACGGTACTGCTTCTGCTTACTCCCCACGAGTGATTCATTGGCCATTATCACTAAAACGTTTCGAAATGTAGTAATAAGAACACACTAATGCAACTTATGTGAACCATAAAACAAAAAACACATCGGATATACTGCACTATCTAATAGAAACATTTCTTACATAGCTTTTTGTTAACCCTTTTCTTGGTACGAACGACGTCATGTGCCTTTGCGTTAGACGACAGTTGAAAACAACGTGGGAAGGAGGGATTTTGCAAATCGAGCAATTTCTTCTTTCACAAAGATGTTTTCAACTCTGTTTAAAAATTACAATCTTAATTTCACCGATATAACACTTTTTTTTTTACCAGGAAATCCCTCCTAAGCGTCGGTAGCACGGTAGCAACCCGGGTTGTGAATCCAGGGTTTGTGAGTTCGATACCTAGCTCGGCCAATTTTTTGTCATACGTTTGAGAAAAGTCAAAACGATAATCGTCGTTAAGTATTCCTCCAATGTAGAAAAGAAGCAAGTTGCTTGGAAAGACTGGTGTGTGGAGTACATTGTAAAGAAGCCAGGAAACACATGGGTAGTTCAAACTGGCCGCAGTGGTATGACTGAAAAATGGATGAAAAAGGCGTTAAGGCCCAATCCATAAATCAACCCAAACAATTAGGATTGTTGAGATACCGTGACGACTGATGAAACTGTATTAGTATAAACATGCCTTTAAATTGGGAATTGACGAGTTTTAATCGAAATAGTGTTGAAAGTGGGGTAAATCATCACTGATGTATTCATTATCGCTTGATTTAGAAATAAATATTCGATCAGATTTATCAAATAACAAAATCAATGAAATGCAATTAGATAAATACTGGTTTTTAATCACTTTTTCTTTTATCTAACTTTCACCATCTTTTACAAATCCGTTGTTTTTCTCAATTTTCGTCTACACCACTCTATAATGTTCCGTCCAGTCGCGAAAGCTCAGTTTGTAAAGGTTTCGGAGTGCAGTATGTAGTTTTGCGGGCTGTCAGACCAGATAGTGAGTTCGAGCCCCAGCTAGACAAACAGTTTCTTCATTTGGCAAAAGTCAATGCGCCTAGCGTCATTAGTCTTCCTCCCATGGCTTAACCCAGTTGTGTGGTAAAGCAGCTTGTGTGGAGCAATGACGGGAGAAAGGAAACACATGGATATGAGCCGTCCCGCGAGAAAACCAACAGTGTGGACTCTGCGTAAAGTATCGACCCGGATCCGCCTAAGCATGCCGCGCAGGCTAACCCGGACATACGGTTTTCGCCTCCAGTGGATTTTCTGCTTCAAGAATCATTACTCAATACATCTACACCCCTGAGACGGAATGTGTCGGCCCTGTACGGACTGCACAGGATGATCTGGTCGATACAGTACACATAGTCCATAAAGGTTCGTTTTCGCTTGGAACGGCTCATTTGTGAACTTGTCGCCGTGATATGACTTAAACGTGTTGAAAACGACGTGAAGCCTCAACCAATCAATCAATCAATCAATCAATCAACCAATCAATCAATCAACCAATCAATCAATCAATCAATCAATCAATCATTCAAAGATCATTAAGTGTTGATCGATCAGTCGTGTGTATGATGTTCAGTTTGGTCAGTTTGGTCAAGATTGTATCCGAAGATAGTCAATTGTCTGTGTGACCCGTGTCATTTACATCAACACGTGTGTCCTAGTAGCTGAATAGAGCTTCTGCTTTTTTGAACAGCATGCATAAACTCAACGTTATTTTTATGAACTTTTTCTTTCTCAAATATGCTTTCAAATCTTCGTGTGAAGGTTATCCGAAGCTTATGAGGAATGGTGTATGAAATCGTTATCCGAGAAAACAACGCGGGAAGGGCAGCATTGCTCATTTTGATCAAGATGAGCAGTTTCTCTATTTGTCACACTGTTTTCAACTGTGTTCTATAATCATCCTATCGTTTACCGAATTCTTTCAATATTTCTGCCTAGATGATATTAAAAACCGTCTTATACAGATTTGTTGTGTGCGGGAAATTGTTATAAAATTCCTAGCCCCTTTTTCAAAAATACAAACGCTTTCTGGCATCTCTGCTACAGGCGACGTTTGAAAATACTTCGGCGAAAAGAGGAATGCTCGTGATGAACATTATCCCATCACATTGCATTCAACTCTGTTTATGAATTATACTATCTTCTAATTAGATTTTCAATATTTTTGCCTAGGATTTTTCAAAATCGTCCCATACAAATGTGTTGTATGCGGTGGGAAAAGGGTTTTAAAATACTTAACCCTTCTCGCTGACAAAGGCAATTAAAGGCTTTTGCAAACAATGTAGATTCGGGTGAGACAGCTCGTGGCGAGCTGTCTCACCCGAAATCTGCATTGTTTGCTACTAAGACATTACATTTTATCAAATTTCCTGTTGGACGAAAAATGGAGTGGTTCAATTTTCAACTTGAAATAGTCGACTTTGTGACATTCGGGAGTGAAAGGGTTAAAGACTTACAATGATGCAACCAACCACTTTGTAAGGAGACTTTAGTTTGGCGGTATTAGATGGGCTTAACCTAACCGTTTGTACGGATTTAGAAGGGGGACAAGTACAGAGGTACAGACCTCCCTCGGAGAATACGGTTTGGATCCAGAAAATAACAATAAATGGAAAATCTGTAATAACGAAAGCATTATCATTGAATTGAGTTGAAAACATCGTGATAAAATAAGCAACTGTTCATTATGAGCAAGATGAGGTATGCGGAACTTCCTGGGTTATTTTGCTCGCATAACGACTCGAAACACATTTCTTCGTGATATAATAAGATAATGTGTTCGTGACGAGCAGTTTCTCCTTTAACCACTATGTTTGCTGCAGATACGCAGCCTGTATAAGTGCCTGTATGTGAGCACAGGGAAACGTTTATGATTACTCAGGTAGAAACTGAATGCTTCTGGGCTCTTCGTCTCTACACATGCTTCTGATTAATTGATCGATTAATTTATTGATTCATTTATTAATTGATTGATTGATTGATTGATTGATTGATCGATTGAGTTTTCTAACGGTATTACAGGTATATCACAACTGCAAGTTCACCTTACGTCTTTTCCAAGCTTTCTTGCACCGCCTCGTTGGTATAGTGGTACAGCGTCCGCTTCGGGAGCGGGACGTCACGGGTTCGATCCCTGGCCGGGTCATACCAACTACTTTAAACCTGGTAGAAATGGCTGCCCTCCTGTGCGCTCAGGGTTACGGGGTTAGCATTACGACTGACTGGCTGGTGTCAGAATTAATGGACCAGTAGTACTGCTATCACGACTCAACACGACATTAATGTTGAGTCATGACAGGCAACTTTGATTTGTTGGGAATGTTTCTGTGGAAATGACCGGCAAACCCACGAACACATGTATATCTTCAAATATTTGATAAGGAAATTAACGAACCCATCAGGTATGTTCTACATGCACATTAACCCTTTCCCACATATAGACGCTTACTGACGCATTTACAGCAGATTACTTTTGAAAACGAGCAATTTCTACTTTTGCCACAGTGTTTTCAACTTTATTTATTCAACTCTCATTTATTTGGATTTTTCACACTTTTGCCAAAACGTTTTCAAAATCGTCTGCCGCTGATTTTGCTGTATGTGGGAAAGGGTTAAATGGTTTAGAAATATCAAGGGCGAAAGTTTCTGATCAGACTGCGTGCAAAGATTGATAACATCGCGTACAGATTTTTTTTGCGTCTTGCGAAATTTACTGAAATATATGACAGTTTGTCGGGAATGCAGATCCTCCACAGCGTACAACATAATAGTCAGTCATTTTTAAGCTATAGTTAGTTATCATCATGTTACATCCATGCCTGCCTTTGATACAGGAGGTTGTGTGTTTGATCCATGACCGGGTCATACCAAATACTTACACAATGGTGGTAGTAACGGGTTTTCCTCCTATGCATAACAACTGACTCGAAAGTGTATAGATAAATGGGCAAGCAATACGTTTAACCCTTTCCCTAACATAGACGCTTTCTGACGCCTCTACAACAGACGGCTTTTTGAAAACATAGTGACAAAAGAAGAAATTGCTCAAAACGAGCAATTTCTTCTTTTGCCACAATGTTTTCCTCTTTTAGTCATAGGTTATCCATTTAATTATAGAGATATTCCATTTGTTGACGAAATATGTTCAAAGTCGTGTCCTGCAGAATTGTCGTATGAGGGAAAGGGTTTAACTTACACTGGAAACGTCATGATATAACTAAACAATTGTTGGAAGCGGAAGGGGACGAAGTATTTTCTCGGAAACAATATTGCGTAAAAAGAATTGTGCGAGAAAGGCATCGTTCACTTTTCGGTAGTATGTGTAGTACCAATATAACTTTGATTCTCTGAAACTGGTTTCCGATTGGTTGACAGGTCATTGAATGTCCTGGCCACTACTGAAACAACGTGTCCCCAAGAAAGAGAAAAAACGAAGCCACACATCACCGTGATTTATTTAACCCCGGGACAGTTGTATTGATTTTGTCCAGAATTTAATTGGAGTTCCAGGGAAAACCACTGTAAATCTTCTCCCGTCAAACAAATTAGTTTGGAACTGATTTCTTAAAGGAATTTGTTTCCGAGAGAACCAAACCGTTATCCTGATAAACGCCAATTGAACCAATTCCAACCTTAAGTGAATCTCCAGCAGATGAATGTAAAAATTGGTAGGAAGAATTTAGAAAACCGCTATTGATAGCAATCGTATAAGAATTATTACTGAACGAAATTGAACAAATTGTGACAAAAAGAGAGAATGCTCTCTATTAGCATGTTGGTTCCCAGCAGAACGGAGCATATCGTTTACTATTCTTTCAGTCTTTTATCTAAGCTGTCCATCTTGGTTCCCAGCAGAACGGAGCATATCGTTTACTATTCTTTCAGTCTTTCATCTAAGCTGTCCATCTTGGAACCCAGCAGAACGATACTATCGTTTAACTATACTGTCAGACACTAAGTTGGTTCCCAGCAGAATGAGAATATCGTTACCTATTCTGCCAGTCTCCATGATGGTTGCTAGCATATTTTAAATATTCTGTCAATGCTTTACTCAAGCTGCCAAATTTTAGTTCCCAACAGAACGAAAATGTTGTTTTAATATTCTATCATTCTTTTGCTAAATCTGCCCATGTTGGTTCCCACAGTAGAACGAGAAAATCGTTTGAGTATACTGTTACTATTTTACATAAGCTGCCCATGTTGGTTCCCAGCCGAACGAGAATATCGTTCAAATATTCTGTCAGTCAGCCTGCTTTACAAAAAATCTGTTATTCTGCCGGTTTGCTACCAAACACGAATCCGCGATTCCGTTATTTTGAATACTTTACAAAGCTGACCGTTCCTATATTGGCAAACTTTTCAATAAACGGTAAAGCCTTGCAGTACAAAGTGCCAAGTTTTCTCAATCCCAGTGTTTTTATTTATTTATATTAAGAATGATATATTATCCATTATTTAGGTCAACGATAATCCGTTCAGATTAAAGTCCGTATTCAATACTTCGCTCATTATGCCAATTTTCCAAATTTATTTATTTGTTTGTTTGTTAGGTGTTTAACGTCTTTTTTTATGTATTGTTGATCAGAAAATACGAACATTTACGGGAGTTTATGAAACTCAGAAGATAAAAAAGAAAGCGTTAGGTAGTCATGTGCTGTTCTACCATAAAACTGTTATAGGGCATCTGCTGCGGGTAATTCAAGGATCGTCTTGTTAAAGGGAAATGTTTTTTATTCATTTTTAAATCTAGGTAGCTATAGATAATGCAATGGCACGCGTAGCCAATCGATGGCTTGATCTTTGTTTGATCAACTATATAAGAAACAAGAGTTGCTGCAAGATGCGGGAATCAGCATTTTATGGCATAAGAAGAACTACTGTTTGATTAAAAAAACAAAAAATAAACGCTTTTAAATATATGATATAGATATATGATAACAATAGTATTTTAATAAAATACGTAAAACGAAAGCAAAAATACCTTTTCCCAACGTATTGACCTCGATCTCCCAAAATTATTGTAAACATTTGTCTGCGCATGCGTGGCCTTTTTTCCCCCCTTTAATATATTCTTAAAATCGCAAAATTTAGCACAATAACTTCGCATTTATGAAAATATTCCCATTTTCCTGTTATTAAAACACCGGTGGTTCCAAGTGATGTTACATAGACTCCGCTCCAGTATACTGCTTGGTGTTCAGTTGTGTGACTTCGGGTAGAAAAGAGGGAGAAATGTAACGGGAACGGGTATAGGTATACATGTCATTTCTACAGCCTTGCTGTAGAAGCCGGCTTTTATAGCGTCGTTGGTAGAGTGGTTGACCTTTTCGTAAAGTTAAGCAACGTTCATCGCGGTAATTGCCTGTATGGGTGACTCGCGATGGCTTAACGCCGGTACACGTTACACTATGGTTTTAATTTACATTTTAATTATAAACAAAAATACTCGCATATAAATAGGCTGGTTCACTAATTTTAATCGTCAATTGCAAACTCGAACGAGAACCAGTTTAGTGACGAACTGCTACGGAAATATCCGAGAGCTGACGGTAAAATACGGCGCATGGGCGATCAAGACATTTAACACGGCGCATGCGCAAACCCATTGCACCAGTGGTAGTTCTAAACACAACCAATATATGCGCTGGTGATGATGCACCCGCGCAATAACATGCTACATGCATTATGGTTTCAATTGCTACACTGGGTATGCGCTGCGATCAAGTGATTAGCGTCGGGGATTGTGATCCCGGTTCGTTCCCCGCTCGTGTTCACTAGTTTTTGTAATAGTCATGGTAGCTCGAGAAATGACTTTCTATCAAGGGGCTTTGAATTATAATTCAAGTCTACTGACCTTCTGCTGATCTTAATCTATACGGTTCACGGAAGCCAACTGGTACCTTTTCCAATGTGTGGGCTCATATCGTGTATGTGCGTCATATGAAGACAGGACTTTGAATGGATTAAACCGTTGCCGAAAACAAATGAGAGGATTTTACTTCGCAAGCAAAATATGTCTTCCTTCTTTTCAAGAGTGAATTGACGGTTTTGCATCAAAAGTGGATTTCATGAACGAAAGATCCGAGCGTATTGGCCTTAGCATCTGGCAGTTTACCTACCAACATAACTTGAACCTTAACGGAGAAAAACATGCCCTGTGAGGTTTGCGGACCGGTGCAGATCTAGATGATTAAATGCGTACGCGAATACTGGTCAGGGTTCACTGTTTACTTCACAAATGAGCAACATTGATATTTCCTGAAAATTAGTCGATCAGACACTGATTAAACTGTACTAATCATAGGGATGATCGTTAACTTCCCGAGGGTCATATTTTGTCTATTGGACGATTTTCCCAGGTAGAATCTCGCTTTGGTTGTGAAAAACTATAGTCCTATTTTAATCGGCGCCAAATTACATAGGATTAGGAACGGCTTTACCAGTATGCTGCTCGATGAGACTTTTAACGACACACGCGTTTGCCGTAAAGCATGAATGTAATCAACATATAGGCTAAGATCAATCTTCAACTTCTCTTTACCAAATACACTAATATCTGCTGGAGACGAATTTGAAAACTAGTGGTCACAAATAAGAAAGCTCTTCTCTATGTCTTACTTTGTTCGAAACTCATGTATCAATAGCTGCTCCTTATACACAATACACCAACTAAATTCCTTTTTTGTTTCCATGTAAATCGACCAGTTTCAGTCCTCAATTGTCACACTTTCTAAGCGTTTATCATGTAGAACACCATCTATAATAATAATAATAATAATAATAATAAAGGCTTTATTTATATCATTGAAAAGAGTTACCTTTAACCTTTAAAAATATCCAAATAAAATGGGGGTGGGGTCATGAATTATGGAAGAAAGAATTCATCAGTCGAAAATGGTTACCGTCATTTTTAACCAAATCTGGCACGGACAAAACCGTTGTTTCACATACTCTACTTTCCATTTCAAACAAGGTCTTAATAATCAAAATGATAAAGTACATCCTATACACATTTGCAATGAATTTGAACGCAACGTCATATATTCAATGCATTATGGTGATGGTATACACTCATTTATAAGCAAACAATGGTGTCAGGATAAATGGATCGAGGTACTGGTAACTTATGCCTACCCAGGAAACGCCGTGATATAACTGAAAACATGTCGAAAGCGGCGTTAAACACAATGTAAACAAACAAAAACAAATGTTATGAAATGTCCAACCATAGAATCACTATAGTACATACGCACTCATCATTAACAAGTGTAGGCTCCAGAGGTCCGGATAAGGAGGAGTATTCAGCCCTTTTTCCTACAATATCTCTCTTATTATTAAAGCAAACCCTATAATGTGGGTACTCAAAAGAATCGTCTCACTGAGACGTTTCTTTTGAGTACCCACAACATAGGGTTAGAGGATCAAATAAGCATTTTAGAACATGCCAAAAAAACACCTTATCTGGAGACTGATTAATACTTAACGATGACGTATGATTTTCTCTTTCCCTCAATCGGACGAGCGTTCAAGATGCTGCAGCCTATTTCTTTAGAAAACATCATGAAAAGGAGAAATTGAGTAACGAAACTGTTTGTTCATTTTGCAGGATGTTTGTTATTGCTAGTAATGCCTTCAAAACAAACGAAATTAAAAAAGAATAAGATTCATGATTTAACCTTTTTCCTAGTTGTATAGCCCTCCTTGATCTATGGACCACTGTTCCACTGTTGATGAAATATTTCATAGTTAACCCACATACAACACATATGCAACAGGTGACTTTGAGCAATATGGAAAATCTTAATAAATGAAGGTATAATTACTGAAAAAAGTTGAAAACATTGTGGCAAAAGGGAGAAAATGCTCGTTTTGAGCAGTTTCTCCGATTGCCGCAATTTTTTGAAGTCTTCTGCTGTATATTGTTCTGCTCTGAATATAGGTCTAGTCGTATATGCGTAAGCAAATGGTCATCTTAGGACATTTGAACACGTTGTGTGAAAGATAGAAGTTGCAGAAAATGACCACGGCCCCCTTTTCAATTATATTTTCAATTGTCTGTTGGTGCACTCGTGTCTTGATTCGTTTGCTTAAAGGAAAAGTTGAAAAGATGAAAAAGAAAGTGAAGGATAGTAAAAAATAGAATGGTCTGTATTTGTGACAAACAGAAGTTATTATTTTCAACAGCTCTTTGATAACGTAGCGTAGAATACAGATGGGTTTGGTCTAAAGTCGATGATCAAAGGGTTGGTCTCTGTCGTCTAAAAATATGGTCAAATATCCAAAACATATTCACATATGAAACATACATATAGTTTACTTTTAGTTTTTGCTTATCGGGTCTTCATTTAGTAGATTATTTATTTAATCTATTCTGATTAATGCCAAATTAAGCAGTACTTTGTCTAAACCATCCTAAGTCTATGAGCATACATATTAGTATTAAAATAAGATATCGTTCAGTGCAATCATCTAAACATGTATTGCTGTATGCCAGTAATGTTTCCTTTGAAGCTTGAATGTTTTCTCGTGTCCTGTCATGATTAATCCTTTCCATGATCGAACAGACTTTACACAACTCAACATCACACGTCTTTTCGAAGAAACAAAACATCGTTGGAAATCGAGAAATAATTATATAATCATAACGATTATTTTCCCTCCTTTTCCGGACTGGATCTTAATCATTTGTCGTCAACGCATTAAGCCCTCGACCTCATGGTTTTTCTTTCCTCTTCCATTTCTTTACATCTTAATTGTTGAGGTATAAAAAATGACACATAACATAATGTGTATAGAGTACTTCCATTTGAAGTTAAGACATTAGCGTCGATCATTGTTTTAAGTTTCGTTTTAAGTGAGGTCTAGTTTTTTGCTGCGAAATCCGTTAACCCTTTTCCTCATGCAGATGCATTTTGACGCTTCTGCAGCAGACGACGTTTGAAAACATTGTGGCAAAAGGAAAAATTGCTCATAATGAGCAATTTCTCCTTTTGCTACAATGTTTTCAACCTTATTAAAAAATAATATTTTCATATTTGACAAATTTCCATATTTTTGCCCAGACGTTTTTCAAAATTGTCTGCTTCAAATATGTTGTATGTTGGAAAGGGCTAACGCTGTAATATGTAAGAGGATTTTTTCTGATCTAAAGAACCTCAGCGGTCCGTCATAGTCTTGCTTGCACGGTCATAGACTTAACCCTTTCCCACATACAACACAACTGCAGTGACATTGAAAACAAAACAATCTGGTTAAAAAGTAATGATTAAATAGAGTCGAAAACAATGTAAAAGGAGAAACAATTTATCATGAGCAATTTCTCTCATTTTGTTAAAATGTTTTCAAAGGCAGAAAGTTTATGTTTGTGGGGAAGGGTTGATGACACAGGTCACACTAAAACAAAAACACACGGACATTTTTACGGCGATTCGGATTAGTATATGTATTACTGCTCGTGTACCTAGTTCGCAATCCCGAGAAGCTCAGTGCCTGTGACGTCGCGTCTTCAGGCTTTCCCACCTGCAGAAGCATTTTGATCCATATGAAGCAGACGACTTTTGAAAAAATAAAAAAATGTAGGAAAATGAGGAATTAATCTTAATAAGCAATTTCTTTCGTTATCACAACGCTGTCAGCTCACTTCAATAATTGTACTTTCATGTATAGACATTTTCCATTTGTTTGCCTCTTTGTATTCAAAGTCGACTGCTTTATATTTGTTTTATGTGGGAAAGGGAAAATACTGCATTCTGCTTTCAAACTTTGCAGAGCTCTAGATAAATGTTCTAAAATCCTTATTTGACCTTATAACTCTATGTTGTGGGTACTCGAAATAATTGTCTCAGTGAGGCGATTCTTTTGAGTACTCACAACATAGGGCGTGTATGTCAAATAAGGATTTAAAAACATGCAAAACGCCCCTTATCTAGAGAGCTGTCGACAAACCTAAAACGGCAGTCATATGTCGTACTATTCATTTCCATCTGTACATAGTGTTAAGGGATTTCAAAGTGGTTCAGAATAAATCAAGACTTTGCGATGGGCCTTAATTGTTTAATTAGTACAACCTAGCGCCATCCTATTATTTTACGTTGTGAGCTTTCGCTTAATTTGTTCTCATGCGATTTTGATGACACTTGTCGTGTTAAATGTTCGTTTGATCGGGTGGGGCTTGAAATTGATTTCCTAAACGATGGAATGAGTACAATTTGACAAGGATAGCCCGTGATTGGTTCTGTCAATTGTATCGTAGGCTAACGAGTTTGTTTTTATAATGTTGAATTACGCTTTCATTAATGTTTCAGTTGAATACAGGTATTTTTTTGGTAAGTTACCTGTACTACTGACATCAGCGAATCAGTCGTAATGCTAACCTTACAACCATGAGTAGCTAAAGATAGCAATTAAACGAAATCAACTTGCAGGTACTTTGAAATAACAATTGTTTATCAGTGGTTTTACTCTAATCTACGGAAACATTAATCTAAACACATAAAAGAAATATGTCAACTAACGGAACATTATCGTTCAGTTTGCCAACGGAACATTTAACTAAACGGACATTATAACTCAATAAGCTAACGACACACGTATCTGAAACGCACCTCTGAATTCTGCTAGCTTACGTACATTGATATGAACGCAATACAGAAATCCGCTAGCTTACGTACTTTGATATGAACACAACACAAACATCCGCTAGCTTACGTACATTAAAAAGAACGCAACACAGAAATCCCCTAGCTTACGTACATTAAAATGAACACAACACAAACATCCGCTAGCTTACGTACATTAAAATGAACGCAACACAGAAATCCCCTAGCTTACGTACATTAAAATGAACGCAACACAAACATCCGCTAGCTTACGTACATTAAAATGAACGCAACACAAACATCCGCTAGCTTACGTACATTGATATGAACGCAACACAGAAATCCACTAGCTTACGTACATTGATATGATCGCAACACGAACATTCGCTAGCTTACGTACATTGATATGATCGCAACACAAACATCCGCTAGCTTACGTACATTGATATGATCGCAACACAAACATCCGCTAGCTTACGTACATTGATATGAACGTCACACAAACATCCGCTAGCCTACGTACATTGATATGAACGCAACACTAACATCCGCTATTTAACCTACATTGATATGAACGCAACATAAACAGCCTCTAGCTTACGTACATTGATATGAACGCAACACTAACATCCGCTAGCTTACGTACATTGATATGATCGCATTACAAACATCCGATAGCTTACCTACATGGATATGAACGCAGCACAAACATCTGCAAGGTTACGTACATTGATATGAACGCAACATTAGCATCCGCTAGCTTACGTACATTGATATGAACGCAACAGAAACATCCGCTTGCTTACGTACATTGATATGAACGCAAACACTAACATCCGCTAGCTTACGTACATTGATATGAACGCAACACTAGCATCCGCTAGCTTACGTAAATTGATATGAACGCAACACAAAATCCGCTAGCTCACGTACATTGATATGTACGCAACACTAGCATCCGCTAGCTTACGTACATTGATATGAACGCAACAGAAACATCCGCTTGCTTACGTACATTGATATGAACGCAACACAAACATCCGCTAGCTTACGTACATTGATATGAACGCAACACTAGCATCCGCTAGCTTACGTACATTGATATGAACGCAACAGAAACATCCGCTTGCTAACGTACATTGATATGAACGTAACACAAACATCCGCTAGCTTACGTACATTGATATGAACGCAACACTAACATCTGCTACTAAAGCTTCATTGGTATGAACGCAACATAAACAGCCGCTAGCTAACGTAGATTGTTATGAACGCAACACAAACATCCGCTAGCTAACGTACATTGATATGACCGCAGCACAAACATCCGCTAGCTAACCTTCATTGATATGAACGCTACATATACATCCGTTTGGTAACCTACATTGATGTGAATGCAACACATACATCCGCTTGCTAATGAATATCGATAAGAACGCAACACAGACATCCGCTTGCTGACGAATATTGGCATGAACCCAACACAGAAATCCAGTAGCAAAGAACATTGATATGAACGCACCACAGCTAACAACACACTTATCGTAAAGCAACACAGAACATAGTCAGCAAACGAAACATTTAACTGAACGCAATACAAAGATCAGTTAGCTGACTAACATTTATCTGAATACGCAACAGAGCTCGGTTAGCTGACTAACATTTATCTGAATACGCAACAGAGCTCGGTTAGCTGACGTTACATTTATCTGAATATGCAACAGAGATCAGTTAGCCGACTAACATGTATCTGAATACGCAACAGAGCTCAGTTTGCTGACGTAATATTTATCTGATTACACAACGGAGATAAGTTACTGGCGTAAAATGTATCTGAATGCTGCAACATAGCTAAGTTAGCTGGCGTAACATTTATCTGAATGCATACCATTACTTAGTTAGCTGATGTAACATTTATCTGAATGCACACCATTACCCAGTTAGCTGACTGAACATTTATCTGAATGCTCCGCATCACTCAGTTAGCTTACGAAATAATGACATTAAAACACCACAAAACTAAGCCAGCTATCAGACAGTGTCACGTGTCTCCTAACATCTGCCTTCTTTTGTTTAATTTGTTTTCTTGCCATTTTAATGACAATTGTTGTGTTAAATGAACTCGCCATCGAACTCAATTAGCTAACGGGGCATTACCTGAATACCGCATGTGACTCAGTTACATAAATTGTTAATATCATTACAACCTAACGCATTACTAGAGTTTCACAAATCTAAGCCAGATATCACACCAATTATTGCTAACGGAACATGTATCTGAAAGCACCACGGACGGGACATTTACTGACTTTTACATATAACTCAGAGTAACAGTGACTATGTTTGTTTTATTTTGTTTTCAAGCCATTTTAATGACACTTGTTGTTTCAAATGAACACGCCTTAGAACTTAATTAGCAAACGGGGCATTATCTGAATACTGCACATGACTCACGTTAACAGTATTACAACCTAGCACATTATTAGTGTTTCAGGTGACTTTTAACAGTGCCTATTTTTGTTTTATTTTGTTTTCTTGCGATTTAATGACACTTGTTGTGTTGAATGAAGAGACCAAAAGTAATCACCTAACGGCGCATTTTATGAACACACCAGTATAATTCTCGGTTAGCTGTCAGAACATTTGTCAAACCACTGAAGTCTGTGTTATCTGTCTATGTGGAAACGCAGCCAGATGTTTTTAAATACGGTTGTGTGAACTACTGGTGTTAGGAAGTCGTGATATGTCAGAAAAATGTTTGAATACGGTTAAAAACTAAATTCATAAATCAATCAATTAATTAATTAATCAATCAACAAATCAATCAATCAATTAATTAATCAATCCATTAATTAATCAATCTACAGCGTCTTCAATTATAACTGTTTCCATAAGCAAACTAACAGAGGCGAATACAAATCAATGTAATTATAATTGCTAAAGAGTAAAACTAATCGAATGTATTTAAGCTCTTAGTGTTTAGAGACAAACCTTTTTTAGCGTGACACGCCATAACTGTTTTTATTTTTGGACCAATCTTCCATTAAGAAAAAGAAAATTAATTCATTTTCAACAATGATTCATTTCATATAAATTTTACCTAACCAGAAATTGAATTAATGTTTGAAATTCGATGTTATTCACGAAATTCGATATCTGAGGTCGTAGAACCGATTAAATTGAGCTGCGTCATGTGAATTGTGGTCATATCGCATCTGCGTACAGTAAATACTCAGATGAGTCTGCGCATACGCGCAGTCTCATCAGAGTATTCACTGTCCGCTGTTATGTTGAATAAAACCTAGTCGCATCCTCTGACAAATCAACTGGAAGTGCAGCCCCATTAATAGAACGCTGATCTTTCTTTAGTTGATGCCCGAAATCGGAGAAGAAGTAAGACCCCGAAATTGCTAGACTTGAGAATTATAATTACCGTCACCCTACCAAAAGGACAGTCAATAACAACTCAATCATTTAGCCCGAAGTCGAGTCATTCAAAAATAACTTCATACATTTGTTTCCCTCAATCAACAAAATATATAAATGACGCTTGACGTAGCTTGTACCTCAAATTGGTATTTTTTTTAATAAGGTTAATCACTCGCCATATAAGCATTAAATCATTTTTCTTGGTAAACAATGGAAATTTAGGTGCCATTGCTCGTTCTGAGCAATGGCACCTAAATTTGCATTGTTTACAAAGGGGTCAAAATTGCCCCTAAACCAGGGTTTTCAAGATAGGTTTTTAGTTACAACCGTTTCACGCAAAGGCCTCGATTTGAAGAGCTCAATTTGAAGAGCTGTTTCCGCCGCATCACGGCGGCCAGTTCATATACCCATTTATTTCCTGGCTTTCTCATACTAATACTCCACATAACATACTTTCCAAGCAACGTGATGCTTTACTACATAGACTGTTAGCCAAATGATCGAAGACGAATGACGCTAGACTCAGTGATATTTGTCAAACGTCGGAAGGACGGTTAGCCGTTAAGGGTTTTGAACTCACAACCCCTGGATTGACAGCCCGCGTCGCTACCGTGGCTCGACTTTGATGAGCTCAAACGACGCACATGCTTTTTTGCGTGTCTGCATCAGTTTCATTTTAAACATTGTTTCATCATACAATACATATGTAGCAATCTCTAGAAACTGTTTTAGTATAATTCTTGTATGGAGTTGAATAATGTTGATATAATGAGCAATTCATAATTCCAAAAGTCGTCTTCTGCACACGAGTCATTGGTGGAAAACGAAAGACGCATGTCAAAACCAGGGGCGTAGCTTTGCAATAATCAATGTGTAGGCCGTCTCGTAAGAAACGCAGAAGCGCAGGCTGATCTGGTCGATACATTACGCAGATGTCTATCGCCGCAGCTGCATTTTGGGGCATTTTGAGAAAAAAATGTGTAGGCACGTGCCTTCAGTGCCTAAAGGGAGGTACGCCCCTGAAAACTCTGAGTAGAAATATCACCTGGAGAATAATTGTGATATAACACTGCGAATGGGGAATAAAGGAATTGCTCATATGGAGCTTCTGAATCATGTTTTCAACCACATCGCTTCGGATGCTGGAGGGTGCGTGTTCGATCCCCGCCCGGTGGTTTGGCGATTTTTACTGTGGAGGTAACAATAAGACTCGCTGGTGCCAGGATAAATGGACCAGAAGGAACCAGACTGGTAACTTACCCATGAAACACCGTTATCTAATTGAAACATTGTTGAAAACGGCGAAAATACCAAACATTACATCAATCAGTAAGACCACCAGTTGTCTCGTCTCGCTGAAATCAATGCTCAGATCATTAGATGAGCCATGCCAAACACACACCGGCCTTTGGAGGTTTACCATTCACGCCCTATCTTCGTCTGTTACGACGAGGACTATCAATCCAGGGGTCTTGGGTTCGAACCCAGACGCAGTCATACATTTAACCCTTTCCCTCATATAGACGCTTTCTGACGCCTCTACAGCAGATGGCTTTTTGAAAACATAGCGACAAAAGAAGAAATTGCACAAAACGTGCAATTTCTCCTTTTGCCTCAATGTTTTCCACTTTTAGTTATAGGTTATCCATTCAATTAAAGAGATTTTCTATGTTTTGACAAAATATATTCAAAGTCGTCTGCTGCAGAATTGTCGTATGAGGGAAAGGGTTAATTAAGTCGATGTTTTTCAAAAGCCATTTTGTGTGAGAAGCGACATTCGTCTTCCATCAATAGTATATGTGGGAAGGTAGCTAGTTGCTTGCTGAAGGATGTTTTGTGGCGGAATCGTGTAAGAAGACCAGGAAAAAACACGTGAGGTGAACTGGCCGAAGTAATATAACTGAACACTTTTGAAAACTCCAATTAATCAATCAAACAAATGAGCCGTTCCTCGAGAAAACCAACATTATTGACTCTGCGTAATGTATCGACCAAGATCAGCCTGCGCAGGGTAATTCGGGCCGACACTTTCCGTCTCAGGGGGATAGACGGTTAGAGTAATTATTCCTGAAACTGAAACTCAACAGGAGGCGGACAGTTTCTGTCCGGGTGAATCTGCGCGGCATGCTTAGGCTGATTCGGGTCGAAACTTTACACAGAATCTACAATGATGGTTAACTCGTGACGATTCAGTGGATCAAATTGAATACTTAAATGATTGCCGTTTGTTCATGGCCGGTTATGAGAAGCTTCCATGATGCTTATCCGAAGTCATAACAAACAGTGAAGTACCCGGTCAGAAATCACGAAGGCTTCAAAACGAGGGAATGGGTGACCAGTGATATGATACATCAGAGTAAAATGTTCATGGTTAAAAGGGCGATTAAACAAGCGTGCAAAAAGTCATTTATTTTTTAAAAGGATAAACCTTAACCATTTTGTGCATACAGATGACGCTCGTCTCCACAACATATACGTTTTAAAAACAACTCTGCCGAAAAAATATCCGGTGTATTAGAAAAAACGAGCAAATTCGGCTTATCCATTTTGCTTTCTGACTCAGATCTAAAGTACTACATTGAACCATCATCATCAGGGTTCTTCGAAAGCAGACGACTCTAAAAAAAATGTATGACGGTTTAATGTAAGGGTTGTATCGTTTTTTGTACCAATTAACCAATCGACATTCTTAATCACTTTCCGTAAATATACGGTTGAATTTGTTTTTCAAATAGACATTTTTTTTCCACTAAAATAGTGCAGTTTCATTCACCCTTTTATAACCGTGCGTGTAATCTGAGTGCAAATGGGTTTGTATAACGCGGGGTTTTATCAATGAAAATAATCATTAATCGCTTGACTTTTTGAATTCGTCTCAATGAGATAAATATTTAATGAAATTGGATTAAATACTTCCATTCATAGAGTGTACGCGCCCTGCGACCTTCCCAGTTAAAAGGGCACGCAATTCGAATCAGATCCGTACGTAATTATCGGACAATGAAAGTAGTTTTAATTGAGTCACGTCGCGCCAAAACAGACCTTCAGGGAGGTGTTTAAACCTTTCCGACATTTGCGTTTGCAGCAAACATCTTTTGAACTGATTGGTACGAAAAAGAAACTGCACATGGTGAGCCATTTCTGCCTTTAGCACAATGTTTATAACGTTACGCAAGAATTGTATTTTAAAGAGAAGATTTTCCATATGTTAAACTAGTACCAGTACTCCACACCACAAACAGTCTTTCCAAGTATGTGGCTGCTATTTCACATAGACTGCTACATGTAACCCATTGTCGCTACTTTTGTCAAATGCCGGATATAATTTGGCCTAGCTGGGGTTCGAACTTACACCCCCTGGATTGACAGTTCGCGTCTCTACTGACTGCGCTACTGTATTTCCTTCAAAGCAGTCAATTGCAAATAATATAACCGGATTACAAGAAAACAAACATTATGGACTCTGCGTAAAGTCTCGACTCTGATCAGCTTAAGCATGCCGCGCAGGCTAACCCGGACCATACACTTTTCACCTCCTGTGGATTTTCTGTTTCAGGAATCATTACTCTATACCTCTATCCCCCTGAGACGGAATATGTCGGCCCGGATTGGACTGCGCGGACTGCGCAGGTTGATCTGGAACGACACGATACGCAGAGTCCATAATGTTGGTTTCCTTTCGGAACGGCTTTTATCATTTCAAGCAATTGGATAATTCTTTCCCACAATATGACATAATTTGACGCATCTACAGAAGACACACTTGATCACAATCTTTTCAATCCTTTTCTCAAATTATGTTTTTATTCATAGATAATTCACCATTGTCTCCAGACAATTATCAAAGTCGTCTGCTGAAGATTCCGTTTTATGTGGGGAAGGGTTTTATAAACCAGATACTGTTTATCCATATTTCATTTACATGCAAGCGTGGCTTGCATTTTCTGCTTCATGCAAAGTTCGCACCACGTGCATCCTATCTGTGTAATTATCATGCATTCATTACTTGTAAATTATCTATTTCTTGCTCAACATATTTTCACTGACCAAGAAAATTATATATTTCTTTTATTGATATTTCTCTTTTGAATATTACTATGATATTGCCAGTGGTCTGTCAATCCGGAGCTCCGTGCTTTAAATTCAGATCCGGGTTCTGGTAATGTCTGATGTGCTTGTATGTGTCTATCGCTAGAGGTCAAGTACTGGTCATGTCTATGAACAATGGCCTCGCGTGTAACGGTGCTATACACTGAGCACGTTGGAGAACCAAGAGCTAGGGTATCGAACCCGGACTCTCTTGTATCTAAACTTGACTCTTAAGATAATCTGCACCTGTCACATGATGTAACATGCTGCACTGTACACTATCAAATGGGCAAACAGAAGCTACAAAGTTTACGCTCAATCAACCGGCAGCGGATCTATTTGGCGTACTTTGACCTTAAACAAATCTCAAACTTGAACACAGATTAATTGATTTGGGTGTAATGCCACTTTCAATAATTTACCAATTATATCACCGCGGCCAGTTCACATGCACATGAACCTTCCTGGCTTTCTCACAACAGTTCTCCACACAACAGTCTGTCCAAGCAACTCTCTGCATTTTTACATAGACTATTAGCTCATTGGTGAAAGACGAATTAGGCATAGTGCATAAACATTTGTCAAACGTCGGAAATAATTGTTGGCGATCATGGGTTCGAACTTACAATCCCTCGTTTGACAGCCAGTGTGGCATCCGACTGAGCTACCGGGCCTCAGATAGAGGCATTTGGCATAGTTGCCTCAGAAGGTAGTTCTAAATCCAACTAGGATACATTAACTCTTCCCAAGCACAACGAATCGACGTTTGATACATAAAAAACAACTTGCATAAGTGACGTTTTACTCAGTGCGTTGTTACGTCAACTTAAAAAGGCCGTGAATTCAGTTTGTCCTGCTTGGATGATGAGGTAATTTAGTATTGTATTCAAAACCTCTGAATTCTGTTAACACGACAGGGACTTATTTACAAAACAAGTATACATGACTAAGGGTAGTGTACATGAGTGTTATAATATGAATGGCGAGTTATATTGGTTCGATCCATACCAGGGGACATCTTTGATCGATCGTAAAGCTTTAACAGTATACCAAAATATTTTTGTAAAAATTTACATAAAAAAAAACACGTGTTCAGTTAGATGTTACGTTTGCTGTCGTAAGCGAATTATAAGATCGAATTACATTCACAAGATAAAGTAAATTGCTCGTTGGGTTAGCGAACGAAAAAGACAAGTGACCGAAATGCAAGTGCGTGTTAAGTATGTATCAATTATCGGGGGGAAAGCAGAACCGAATAAGTAAATGGATTTAACATCTTTTTTATGATTTATGTAAAAGGAAATGGGGGAGAAACATGAAAATGAAAGTTATTGGTTGCATGATTTACTCTTTCATTGCCGTATTTCACAAAGTCGACACATTCATCTTGACAGTTTGACCACTCCATTTTTCGTCTAACAGGAAATTTGGTAAAATGTAATGACTAAGTGGCAAACAATGCATATTTCAGGATAGACAGCTCGTTACGACATGTCTTACCTACGAGCTGTCTCACATTGATCTGAATTGTTTGCAAATGTCTTTAATTGACTTTTGTAGCGAAAGAGTTAACCGTTTCCCTTTTCTAATGGTCATCTTTAGTATGTTCAGGTAAATCTAACGCTCGGTAACGGAAGCAAATCCAACAATCTAAGGACAGAGGTTAAACAGTAACAATCTAACGCTAGCTTTTTTGGTCAAATGAGTGGGTACCAAGTTCATACATATATATATATATATATATATGCGAACGAGTAATACGCTGGTCCGGCCGCTTCCTCATTACCACAGTCCTCCCACAGTCTTAATGTGTTCGTTGACATGTAACTAAGTCTTAGAATATGAATCTGACAAACTACGGAATTTCAAACGCACCGTTTCCACGTGTCAGTGTCATATGTCATGTGTCAGGAGAAATAGTCAAGAAGTAAGGGAAGCTTTCCTAGGAAACGCAGTGATATAGCTGAATAATTGATAAAAGCGGCGTTAAACACCAAACAAATGAAATAACGTTCGCTCGTTCTTTAACCTTTTCTCGCATATACATCACCAGTCGTGATTCTAATCCCACGATCGAGCGTCAAGAAGGGAGAGCCATTACTTCTAGTGTTAAAGACTTCTCATTTACTCTGCCGGGAATCGAACCCGTGACACTCCCACACCCTGGCGGACCCTTAAGCACTTTATCACTGAGGCGGTACCAAGGAACATGTTAAACTTCTAAACATGGGCGCAGATGGTTTATCCAAAAATGAAAATATTGTTGGAAAAGGAGAATATTGTCATTTAAAACAAGTTCTCCTTTTTCCACAATACGTTCTAAATTCGTAAGCTGGTGGGCGTCATAAGTCTTTCATCCATTTTCTGGAATGCCAGTTCTGAATTATTTCAACATGAGGAAAACATATAGACTACTTTTAAAAGTGTGAAATTATCAAAGGTTACGTTGATAAACGAAGACAATTGTTCCCATAATGAGTTTCAAGAATGCATATTAGAGGAGAAAGGAGGAAAGGGGGTTTAATGAGGGTAAGGACGAACAATCCCGTCTTTTAATATTGATACAGGATTTGGACCATTTGATTCTAATTGTTTCGGCCATATGGAATACCGATAAGCCCCGTTTTAACATAATTTCACATCATGCATTGAAACAAAAACAATTTAACCGCACCTGTCGAGAAACGTCCGCGAAATACCACGCCTCTAGAACCAGGAGAGGTCTTATTCAGATAAGGGACACTCTTTCGTTTTCTAAAACTTTTAGATCTTCCGATGCTTCTGATTCTTAAACCTAAAACAGTCTTCTTGTGAGTTCCACCAACATAGGGTTTGGTGAGGTATTTTAAAAGAGAGAAATAGTTGGATAAAAACCCAGTTTACTACTTTTATAGACCTCTGGTATTTTTAGTTTAGCCGGACAAAACATCTTCGATAATAAACGATAAGCGTGTCCATGGGAACAGATTGAAGTTGTTTTTTGTGTGAACATTGTAGTTCCCGATCAGACTGTGTAAACACATAGTCTGATCGGGATCTACACTGTCCAAAATACTTCTAACATAAAGTGTGTTAGGATAGTTTACCACCTTGTTGATACCGACTTATCTCAGTAGCAGGAGGACCAACTTAGCTGAACCTACGCTGTACAGAAATCCAAACAACTTAAACCCTCATACGCATGGACGGGCTAAAATCTCAAATGTGGATCTAAAGTGAAGACTCTGATGAGAACGTGAATATCATACAGCTCCGTTATCAGTGTCGCCACAGTACGAAGATTCGGTTGGCCCCTTTGTTGTACTGACGCGACGCTTATCTGGACGGTTACAGACAATCATACGGGAATAATAAAAACAAACTCGTATCAATCAATGGCTGCTTCTGTTAAACCATTCCCTCATATAGACGCTTTCCGACGCCTCTGCAGCAGACGACACTTTGAAAACATAGTGACAAAAGAAGAAATTGCTCAAAACGAGCAATTTCTCCTTTTACCACAATGTTTTCCACTGTTAGTCATAGGTTATCCATTCAATTATAGAGATTTTCTATTTGCTTGACAAAATATGTTCAAAGTCGTCTGCCGCAAAATAGTCGTATGAGGGAAAGGATTAAACCCTACGAACTTTGAACTGTTTTTGTGGAATTCAACGCTTTTTTTAATCTAGCAAGGTTAATGTTGTATTGTCTAAACAACGTACATTTCTAGAATAACAGCCGCGTCGGGGGTTGACGGATCTTATTGAATATCCGGATCGAGATCATATCAAATTACAACATAAACAAATGGACCCAACATTCCGGTTGATTGTCGCGTCTGGCGTCTTGGGGTCTCACTGTCTCTCCAGAACGGGTTATTCGCCGTTTTTAACAATTTCTCAGTCATATCACGGCGGTCAGTTCACCTACTCATGTGTTTCCTGGTTTTCTCTCACCAGTACTCCACAAAACAATCTTTCCTGGCTGCTTTTCCATACACACTTAGCCCATTGGTGGAAGACGAATGACGCATGTCGCATTGACTTTTGTCAAACGTCAGAAAGAAAGTTGGCCGAGCCGGGATTCGAACTAACAACCCATGGATTGACAACCGGCGTCGTTACCGACTGAGCTACCGGGACTCGGCATTTTTCTCCAGAACGGGATCATAATAAAGGTACATTGGCGTACGACTAGTAGGGTTAACGTTCTAGCTTCTTGTCTAAGGACCCATATAGGTTTAACTTACATGTAGTCGGCCAGTTAAGGCTCTGATCAGTCTGTGCGATCTCCACTGTGCGGAGATGCCTTTCAAAAGATTAAAATAAATGTCATTTAGGTTTTTCTTTATTTCGATTTAGACATTAAACATTAACTTCATTTGAGCCCGCACATGGAAACAGATACTAATTGGCTTTTGGCGCAAAGTGCAGATTCAGACCAACCTGTGTATACACAATTTGACAAAAGCTTCTAACAATCGTGTGTAAGTAATATTTGAACAACGCAGATCTTGATCGGACTGTGTGTAAGCACAGGATAATCAAGATCTTCATCGTTATCACTGTTCTAAAAAGTCAACTTAGGCCTTATCTATGGACGGGCATCATTTGATTGATTTAATAATTTTTACTTTAAACAATATTTGTGAGAAATAGAGACAAAAACAAAAAATAGTGACCAATATCTTCTCTCACATCCGTAGTCTAATATTGGTTTACACTTACTTCTAGATAATTCGTTAATTTAAGGGAGTACTCTTTCCCACATACAAAAATCTGCAGCAGACGACTTTGAAAACATCACAACAATAATATGGAAAATCTCAAATGCCATTGTGTCCAAAGGAGAAATTAGTCGTTTTGAGAAATTTATTCTTTTGTTAAAAAGTTATCAAAAGTCGTCTGCTGCAGAGGCGTCGGAAAGCGTCTACATGAGACAAAGAATTAATTTATTAACTCAAAACTATATAAATTGTATTGAGTTTAAGCGGAATACAGATAAAGAGGGAGGGGGAAATACCTATGTCTCCACGAATCGCTTCACCAATGAAAATCATACCAATTAAAAAACGATTCGCAGCGTCAGGCAGAGATTCTATAAAGCGTTTTTTACCAGGTGTTTTTTTTATTATCTAATTCTGTTCTGAAAACGTGACTATATTTTTAACCCGTTTTATTGTCAGGATAGGGGAATTAAAACATTATCGCTTTTTATTCTAATGTCCCGCTATATCTATTCACGTACCGAAACGAGACGATGCTGTGTTGCGGTTGTATATAGGTTTTTGTTTTGTTTTAAAAAGAAGAATCTATGTATTAGGTTAATGAATTGATCATGTTTTGTACAGAACATCGTTTCGATTGAATGAATTGATCATGTTTTGTACAGAACATCGTTTCGATTGAATGAATTGATTGTTTGATTGATTGATTGATTGGAGTTTAACGTATTTCAATTTTATCGCGACGACCAGTTCACCTAGCGTGTGTTTCATGGCTTTCTAACACCGGTATCATGATCAATGTCTCCTTTTCAAAATTGGTCCCTTCCACCGGAAAGGGGTACACTAAGGCTTTTGTGAATAGTGCAGATCAAGATCAGCCGATGCATCAGCACAGTCTGAATCTGATCAGGATCTTCAACGTTTTTATATTTTTGTTATTGAATGTTAACGTAAACTTGCCAAACAACAAATGATCCGCGTTCCACGAGAAAACCGACATCGAGGACTGCGTAAAGTGTCGACCCGGATCAACGTAAGCATGCCGCGCAAGCTTACCCGGGAAAACACGTTTTGCCTCCAGTGGATTTCCTGTTTCGTGAATCAGTACTCTATACCCCTGAGACTGAATGTGTTGGCCCGAGTTAGCCTGCGCAGACTGATCTGGGTCGATAAATTAGTCCATAATGTTGATTTTCGCGTGGAACGGCTCAAATCAAAGTAACATATACATTATCTATATAAAAAAACAACATACAACTTATTAAAATATGCGTGCAATCTTCACGAAATCCACCGTTTATTATAACAATCGATAAAACAAAATACACGTGCACCCTATTCATGTAAACGTTTTCAATAAATCCAATTCTATGTTTTGTCTTCCTAGCGCTCAACATGAATGTACCAACCATTCGATTCTCACTACACATATTTCTTACATTAGCATGTTTAAGATTCTCTCGCGCTGTGTACACTACGATAATACGGAATATAACGCACAAGCTGATCTGAAACTACACTGTTCAGAGACCTATTCATTGTCACGTCTGCTTCAGCGATATTTAAAAATCGCATGTCTCTGGCGGGGGAAAGGGGTTGTCGATGAAGAAGACAGCGTCTGTCGGAGGAAAACAATATCATTCAGTGCAAAGTGCCATTCAACCATAAAGGTTCTTTTAGATGTTTTGCAATATTTACCCAGTTCTTTTCGAATTTGTTTCTCTTAATTATCTCTTAAAGTTAACTTAAAAACAAGAACAAAATATTTTATTCCGTAATTTAATGCAAAAGCGTAACAGATAATCTTATCATAATCACATAGATAATTATTCTTTATTTCTATAGATCTGTGGCTTAACCCTTTCGCCCATACGACAATTCTGAAGCAGACGACTTTGAACATATTTTGTCAAAAAATGTAAAATCTATGTAATTAAATGGATAACCTATGACTAAAAGTGGAAAACATTGTGGCAAAAGGAGAATTGCTCGTTTTGAGCAATTTCTTCTTTTGTCACTGTGTTTTCAAAAAGCCGTCTGCTGCAGAGGCGTCAGAAAGCGTCTATATGAGGTAAGGTTTAAGAAATACAAAAAAACGTTAGATGTTACTTTCTGACAAAGAAAATAATGACAGTGCAAGTTTATTAACTCCCCTCCCGCTTGCAGACGAATTTTGACGCCTATGCAGCAGACGATATTCGAAAACATACTTTCATAATCATCTGCTGCAAATGTGTTCTTGGTGGGAAATGAGAACATAGAAGAGAATTCTGACAAGAAAATAATGACAGTGCTAGTTTATTACCCTTTTACTAAACCCTTACCACTTGCAGACGCATTTAACCCTGTTCCCCATACGACAATTCTGCAGCAGACGACTTTGAACATCTTTTGTCAAAAAATAGAAAAATCTCTATTATTGAATGGATAATCTATAACTCAAAGTGGAAAACATTGTGGCAAACGGAGAAATTGCTCGTTTTGAGCAATTATTTCTTTCGTCACTATGTTTTCAAAAAGCCGTCTGCTGCAGAGGCGTCAGAAAACGTCTATATGAGGGAAAGGATTAAACGCATTTGCAGCAGACGACTTTGAAAACATTGATTAAAAAAGGTGCAGCATTTTTGACTTTTTTATCAATGATTTCAACTATATCCAATGTTCTTACTTTCATGTTTAACAGATTTGCCCTAGATGTTTTCAAAGTTTGCTGCAGATCATTGTACATTAGGAGTCTCATATAAACACCATACAAATACCATAATGTAATTGGTGCAGACATAGGACGTATCGTTAATACTCGTGCAGAAATTGAAACAATGGCGAAAATGATAACTGCTTTTTAACAATAACATTATTCAGTTATAAATGTATATATCACTTGTCTTACGAAGGGAAACAATGAAATTATCACGGAAACATTCATATTGCTATCATTAAATATTAGCGATGTACTACTGAATGGTAAAATAAAATAAAATGTATTACGGAACTGGTATCGATTATGTAGGCCGCTACATATTCAACCTACATTCTAAAACTATTATTATGACATCAAAATCCTATAGTGTGGGTACTCAAAAGAATCGTCTCAGTGAGACTATTATTTTGAGTACCAACACTTCATGTTTTACTGGAGTTATTCTACTGATATTGCGGACCAACTACCTGTTTACTTCCCCTTGTGGTCAATTACGCCAAATAAATCCCCGGTCATGTTGATCTACACCCAAATAGTCCATAAAAAAAACCTTTGTTTGCATAGAAAAAAAGTGTATACCATCACCAGAATGCATTGAATATATGACATTCAGTTTAAATCCATTTTAAATGTGTATAGGCTGCACTGGAAATGATTGATTTGATCACTTTTAGTATTTTGACCTTGTTTGAAAGTGAAAGTAGGGAATGCTATACAGCAATTTTGTCCGAGCCCGATTTGGTCCAAAATGACGGTAACCATTTTCGCCTGGTGAATTCTTTCTTGCAAAATGCATGACCACATTTTCTTTAGATTGATTTAAAGCTTAGAGGTAACTCTTTTCAATAATATATGATGTTCTACATGAGAAACGCTTAGAAAGTGTGACAATTGAGAGCTGAAACTGGTCGATTTACATGGAAAAACAAAGAAGGTATTTATTTGGTGTATTGTAACCTATCTAGGTTTCTGCGATGGAATACAGTATAAATGTCGATTATGCATAGAGATTTGTAGATTATGGAGATGAATAGAAGATGACGAACTACAAAGCATTCTTACGGTGATCTAAGGGAATTAGATAAAGTCAACCATTCAATCAGGGTCAGCCGTCATCCTTTATATGTGGAAGTTTTTATCGTATTAAAGGGGATCATGCAGACGACATGTGACGCCTGAATTTCTCAAACGACAATATTTCAGCCAAATGTCAAAAAAACAGTTTTATGAAGTGCCGCTTGTGTTGCACCGCTTTTTCACATACGTTTCAAAGCAGACGACTAAACTATCCATACTTGATCAAACAAATATCTTATTTAAGAAAGAATGGGAACCATTCTCTCGTATCTTCATTTTATATGGATAATCATTATCAATCTCTATTACTTGTATACATATAACTAATACCATGATACTTTCTATATATAGTCTGGCTTCAAAATGTTGCCTTTCTTCTTTTCTGAAATTAACGGGAATGGTGATACCTTTGTCGTCGTCGTCTACGTCGTATAAAATAATACCATGATACTTTCTATATTATTAGTCTGGCTTCAAAATGTTGCCTTTCTTCTTTTCTTGAAAATAAACGGGAATGGTGATACCTTTGTCGTCGTCGTCCACGTCGTATAAATAATACCATGATACTTTCTATATATAGTCCTGGCTTCAAAAAGTTGCCTTTCTTCTTTTCTGAAAATAAACGGGAATGGTGATACCTTTGTCGTCGTCGTCGGCCTCGTCACAAAACTTGAACCTTACCCCATAACTCAAAAACCATTCGACATTTTCAAATAAAATCTGGTACACATGTTCTTATGAACAATACAAATGTCTATTTCAAGTCACATAAGTATTCAGTAATGCCTTTTATCGAGCCTTAGTCCAAGATACATAAACTCTCTCTCTCTCTCTCTCTCCTCTCTCTTCTCCTCTCCTCTCTCTCTCTCTCTCTCTCTCTCTCTCTCTCTCTCTCTCTCTCTCTCTCTCTCTCTCTCTCTCTCTCTCTCTCTCCTCTCTCTCTCTCTCTCTCTCATCTCTCTCTCTCTCTCTCTCTCTCTCTCTGTCTCTCTCTCTGTCTCTCTCTCTCCTCCTCTCTCATCTCTCCTGTCTCTCTCTGTCCTCTCTCTCTCTCTCCTGTCTCCTCTCTCTCTCTCTCTCTCTCTCTCTCTCTCTCTCTCTCTGTCTCTCTCTCTCCTCTCTCTGTCTCTCTCCTCTCTCTCTCTGTCTCTCTCTCTCTCTCTCTATCTCTCTCTCTCTCTCTCTCTCTCTCTCTCTCTCTCTCTCTCTCTCTCTCTCTCTCTCTCTCTCTCTCTCTCTCTGTCTCTCTCCTCTCTCTCTCTCTCTCTCTCTCTCTCTCTCTCTCTCTCTCTCTCTCTCTCTCTACTCTTCTCTCTCTCTCTCTCTCTCTCTCTCTCTCTCTCTCTCTCTCTCTCTCTCTCTCTCTCTCTCTCATCTCTCTCTCTCTCTCTCTCTCTCTCTCTCTCTCTCTCTCTCTATAAAACAGCATTATATGCACAAATACATGCTTTGATATATGTATATGTATTACGTTAGGATGTGAATTCCTTTTTCTCTGTTACTTTAAGATATATATTTTCCTTACATGTATTATGTATAAATTGATTTGAATAAATGAAAAAAAAAAAGTATTCAGTAATTCCATTTTCGACTTAGAAAAAGGCAGACGAGCGTTGGCGTTCGAATGCGGCGCTCTTGATATATATAATAATCGTGACAGGTCAATGTCATCAAACCTGTTGGAGATCGGAGAGGAATGACCTTCACCCGACCACCATGTAGGTGGGTCCAAACCGTCTGGTTGTTATCTTAGGAATCTATCATTAAGATGAATTTGAATATAAAAAGATATTGGCCTTTCATCTTCATAATATTAATACAAATAGAGAGATAACGGTTACGTGATCTTTGACACTCTGTACGTCTGATACGTACGGTGTTATAATCCTTTCCCACCTGACGCATTCCGACGCGACCATTTACAGCAGACGACTTTTAAAAACATTGTGGCAAAAGGAGAAATTGCTCATTATGAGCAATTTCCCTTTTGCCACAATGTTTTCCACACTATGTTATGATTAAACTCTCATTTACGGAGATATTTCACGTTTTTGCCAATATGTTTTCTAAGTCTGTCGTATGTCGGAAAGGGTAAACACAAAATACATTTTAATTTTAACTGAAGCATATAGAGGTCATGGCTGATATAAACAGACAAAAATGCGATAATGTTATGACAATTCATCTTTTTATTGGGGTTTTACGCCGTTTTCAACATAGTTCACTTATTCATGATCCCTGGGTAAACAACCTAGGCTAGGCAATGTGCCTTGCCCAAGGGCATCCCACGATAACCGTCTTGCGCGGCTGGGGATCGAACCCGGTTTCAAATACCCGCCGTTAACTACTCGACCACGGCGAATTCATTTTAATTAATCAATATAAGTATATATTTTTTAAAGGAAACATTTATTTCATTAATTTCTGTTAAAATGCGTTCCATTTCCATTTTTTAAATCCACCAGAGTCAGTATTTTAGATTCCTATCATCACATGCTTGTTGAGTGTTTATCTTTGGAACGTTTAAAATAGCAATGCCATGTAACGGGTTAATTTTTGTTTGACTGGGTCTGTAACGAAAATGAATTGTCTCGGATATGCTGATACTCCTAATTAACACTTAACGCACTAAAACACAGCACAAACAAATCTACTGTCAACTAACACAACATTTTGATTTATCCTTAATGATCCATGAGAAAGTGGCTAATGCTCGTAAGTTTAAAACAGATGATGTTTTATATACTAATACTATCATAGACGCAATGCTATATTGTACAAACAAACAATCCTTTATATACATCTAGCAGAAAGAAAGCTAGAACGAATCTAAGAAATGTCGTGTTAACATTAATTTCGGGTGAACCAGGGACAATATATCTGTTATACACAGTCCCTGGGTGAATATACCACAATCAAAACGCACCTATTTTCTTGAGGGGTCGTCTTATACAATTATGAAAAAGTCCAGAGATATGAAAGAGTTATTGAAAGACAGGACGGTATGTTACTTATTTATACTTACTCTTTGTTTTGCATAATCCGTTGACATTTAACACAGAAGATATAAAGAGGATATGTAGATATGAAGATAAGAAGACATGTAAGCGATCTGTCAGTTTGTATCGGCCGTTTTCTTTAACATGATTAACCAATTACCACATACAGGCGCTAACCAGCAGACGAATTTAGAAAACAGTGTGGCAGAAGGGGAAATTGCCCATCAAGAGTAAATTTATCCTTTTGCCATTTTTTCCGAACATAATTCTACCAATAAACTTTTAATTGATAGAGACTTTCCGAAACTTTTGCCTGAAAGCTGTCAAAGTCGTCTGCAGTGGATTTTATGTTTGTTAGAAAGAATTAACTCTTTACCACCTATAGACGCATTTGACGTCTCTGCACCAGGCAACTTTTGAAAACATTGTGACAAAAGAAGAAATTTTGCCACAATGTTTTCAACTTTTTTCAGCAACTATACCTACAATTATAGACAATTTACATATTTTTTAGTAGACATTTTTAAAGTCGTCTGCTGCAGATTTGCTGTATGTGGGAAAGGATTAAGATTTAACAACGGTTATGCGTTAACTCGAAACGGTTAGTGTGGGGGATATGGAACAGGGTTTCCCGGTTTCGATTCTCATTCATGACGGTCACTTTGGAGGTCCCATGGGCAGGCACTTTTTCTAGCTGGTCTGTTTACCCAGATATCTTGAATAAGTGAATTAACGAAATAATATTAAACTATCAAGTTATCCATATGCTCGAGTGTTCCAACGATGTATGCTAATTTAATTAATGCACTTTGAGCGAAGTAATACATTTTATAAATGAATAAGTAATTATAACAAAAAAGCAAAGACAGATTCGTTCCATAAATGTTCGATACCTGGTCGGGTCATACCACAACGAGCATGTTAGAAATGGCTTCCCTCTTTCGGACTCGGAGTTGCATGGATAGCATTTCAACTGATTTATCGATAGATTTCAAACGAAACGCCTTGTTATAACTAAAATACTGTAGAAAACGTAGTTAACCCTTTCCCTCATATAGACGCTTTCTGACGTCTCTGCAGCAGACGGATTTTTGAAAACATAGTGACAAAAGAAGAAATTGCTCAAAACGTGCAATTTCTTCTTTTGACACAATGTTTTCCACTTTTAGTCATAGGTTATCCATTCAATTATGGAGATTTTCCATTTTTTGACAAAACATGTTCAAAGTCGTCTGCTGCAGAATTGTCTTATGAGGGAAAGGGTTAAACAGACGGCTTTTTGAAAACATAATGACAAAAGAAGAAATTGCACAAAACGTGCTATTTCTTCTTTTGCCACAATGTTTTCTACTTTTAGTCATAGGTTATCCGTTCAATTATTGAGATTTTCTCTGTTTTGACAAAACACGTTCAAAGTCGTCTGCTCCAGAATTACCGTATGAGGGAAAGGGTTAAACAACACCATTCAATCAAATAGACAGGTTCGTTCAGGTCTTTGCTATTCACCACTCATTCCACAGCTAGCATTTCCGCCGGATTCAGCGCATTTGTTTAACCCTTTCCCTCATACGACAATTCTGCAGCAGACGACTTTGAACATGTTTTGTCAAAATATGGAAAATCTATAATTAAATGGACAAGCTTTGACAAAAAGTGGAAAACATTGTGGTAAAAGGAGAAATTGCACGTTTTGTGCAATTTCTTCTTTTGTCACTATGTTTTCAAATAGCCGTCTGCTGCAAAGGCGTCAGAAAGCGTCTATATGAGGGAAAGGGTTAATTAAACCTTTCCAACTTAAGACAAATCATCAGTAGACGACTTTGAAAACCTGTTGTTAAAAAATATATTTTTAAAAGCATATTTATTGAATGAAGTTGAAAACATTGTGGCAATATGTGAAATAGCTCGTCTTGAGCAATGCCTCCATTTGTCAAAATCTTTTTCAAAAATGCGTCAAAATGCGTCTATAAGTGGGAAAGGGTTAAACCAATTAAAATAGAATATCACTGATAAAAGGAAATTGGCTCGTGAAACAAAAGTGATAAACGCGAATTGATATCATCAAATTGTCTTACAACTGTCATTTTCTAGATAAAAACTGCCGTTTGAACGACACAGGATGCAGTCATCAACATTAACTGGCGTGACTTCTTTTCCTGTTTTATTTGCATCTATATGCGACATTAAAAACCTTTGCGCACAGCGCTTGTACGAATATAAGCGACATGTCAATTGCGTACAGTGAAGATCAAGATCAGCCCGTACATTCGTGTAGTCTAATCTGTGTGTATATTTTTGAATAAAGCAGGGATGACCGCCACAGGAATTTAGCGTGGATATACAAGATTTTTTCCTATTTTGCATGACAAAATTTTCATGGAATATTCTATTTTAAACGAAAAAGTGAAACAAAATATTGGCATCGAATATGTTATCACATATAAGTCTTTCGCTGTCAAAAGCAATTGTAATGTTGTGTTAATCATGCAATTTCAGGTGAGACGGCTTGTAACGAGCGGACTCTCCATAAAGCTGCATTGTTTGCCACTAAGACATTAACCCTTTTACCTCATACGACAATTCTGCAGCAGACGACTTTCAACATATTTTTAAAAAAAAATGAAAATCTCTATAATTGAATGGATAACCAACCTATTACTCAAAGTGGAAAACATTGTGGCAAAAGGAGAAATTGCTCGTTTTGAGCAATTTCTTCTTTTGTCACTATGTTTTCAAAAAGCCGTCTGCTGCATAGGCATCAGAAAGCGTCTATATGAGGGCAAGGGTTAAATAATACAAAATTTCCTTTTGGGCGCAAAATGTAGTGGTTCAATTTTCAACATTGAAGAGACAAGTTTGTGAAAATTCGCCAGTGAAAGAGTTAATGGTCCAATGGAAGCAGTATCTTAAAATCACATTTCATAAAACATAAGTAGTATATCATGAATAACCGTTTCACAAGCCAAATACTCATGATATGGCTGAGCTATGTCACATTAATTGGTAACAACTCGCCCACGACGGATGCATCAATACAAATAAAACTTCTGTCTGTCGAACAAATGCATCCGTTGACTTTTTACAAAATATATATTTATAACTCGGAAGCTATTCGGTTTGTTTTCATTCGACGTTATATTGGAGTAATACTCATGACACAACATTACAGTTCTAGTCAGAAGATGCTTTTTATGTCTTTATGTACCATTTAGATGGACAATGAAGGCTGTTTGGTGATGAACATGTGTGTATCTATACAGGCTCAGCTGTGGTATCACTGTTTGCAATTGTATAAAGACCCCGTGTTACAAGACGATCAATGGTTTGGATGGATACACACGGTGTAGAGGAGGATGAGGATGTGGTCACACCTTTCCAAAATACAGCAAGACGACTTGGAACGTATCCCCATAAATTATGAAAATCTGTTATTTTATAAACGAAAATGAATAAGAGCATAGAGTTGAACACATTATGGCCAAAGGAGATTGTTCTCTTTCTGAGCAATTTCGGCTTCAGCCACATTTTTATTTTTATTATCATCTATTGCAGATGACTCAAAATGCCTCAAAATGCGTCTGTATGTGGGAAAGGGTTAAACAATGTGAACGTATTTCGTTGACGGTTGATTCATTCTTGTTAATTAACAATTATGAACGACCTAGGTCATTTTGATCTATCGTTATTTATGCATTTACCAGCATGTCAATGTTTAATCAAAGCTCGCCATTGAACTACACATATATACAAGAACGAACTTGTTGTTTACATATCAACAAACACTAACTTGTCGGTCACCTTTCCAAGTAGATCTTCAAAGCGGTCGTGTTTCTGTTGATATTGTTGAACGCGGTGGCCAGACATATAAAACGTTACAAAAGTCATTAAACGTTAATTAGCGGTTACTTTGATGGTATGGCAATAAGTACGTGTTAATTTCCTACAGTAATTGGGACCAATTGTTAAGCGATAACCTCAGTTCCGTCTACTTTTCTAACTTGAAACAAGATAAGCTGCGGTATAACTTGTATGGTTTCAAAACCTCCGTCACGCAAGAAAACAAACATTGTGGACTCTGCGTAAGGTATCGACCCGGATCAGCCTAAGTATGCCGCGCAGGCTAACCCGGACAGACACTTTTCGCCACCTGTGGATTTTCTGTTTCAGGAATCATTCCTCCATACATCTATCCCCCTAGGATGGAATGTGTCGGTCCGGATCAGTCTGCGTGGACATCGCAGGCTGATCTGGATCGATATATTACGCAGAGACCATAATGTTTGCTTTTTTCATGGAGGCCTCATATCACGGTTGCCAGTTCGTCTACCAATGTGTGTCATGGCTTTCCGTCCCCAGTACTCCACACTCTAATTCATCCAAGCAACCGGCTGCTTTTCCACATAGACTGCTAACCTTTGTTTCATTAGAACAATGTTGTATTATTTCATGTGCCCGTTCATTGACAAAGTACACTTCGACTGGTCATTAGTCTCCCCACAGATTGTTTTGTTTAACCCTTTCCCTCCTATAAACGCTTTCTGACGCCTCTGCAGCAGACGGCATTTTGAAAACATAGTGACAAAAGAAGAAATTGCTCAAAACGAGCAATTTCTCCTTTTGCCAAAATGTTTTCCAGTTTTAGTCATAGGTTATCCATTCAATTACAGAGATGTTCTATTGTTTGACAAAATATGTTCAAAGTCGCCCACTGCAGAATTGTCGTATGAGGGAAAGGGTTTTAAAAATAGTCCACATGGGAAAGTAGTAACTTGCACGAGAAGATTGTTGTGTGGAGTACTTGTGTGTGAAAACCAAGAACCCAGATTAGTTAAATTGGTCACCGTGATGTAACCGAACTTCATTTGAAAACGGAGTTGAAATCAAATCAAGTAATTATAGATATGTCTAACGCATCATGAACTTACTACAATAAATGGAGAGTATTGAAAATTTAAAAAACGCCACACAACTTGTGTCAGAATACGAAGTTCTTGATTGAAAGATAGAATGATTGATCGGTGTTTACGCCGTTTTCAACTAAGTTTTGTCCATAGCATGGCGGACAGTTCAACTACCCATGTGTTTCCTAGCTTTCTATCACCAGTACTCATGATAACAGTCGTTCAAAGCAACTAGCTGCCTTTCCACATAGACTGTTAGACCACTGCTGGATAAAGAAAGGCTCGTGTCGCATTGGCTTTCAGTGTATGCACCAATTTCTTGCATGTAACAACAAGTCCGCTTTTCCATATATATTCAATTGGTTCAGCTTTGAAGAGTGGTACGGATGCTTAACCCTGTTCTCATAATCTCATCTGACGAATATGTGACAGACGCAGATGTCCAGATAAGGAGAGTGTAAACAGTAATTTTCCACACATTATCTCTCTTATAGTCCAAGCAAATCCTATGTTTTGTGTACTTAACGGAATCGTCTCACTGAGATGATTCTTTTGAGTCCCCACAACAAAGGGTTAGAGGCTCAAATAAGGGTTTAAGAACATGCAAAAAACCCTCTTATGTAGAGCTCTGCAGACGACATTTGAAACCATGCGACAGAAGAACGTTTTTGATGACCTTCAATGTTTTCTTAACCGCCGTCTGTTATATTGTTTTAAACACTGATGACAGCAGCAAAGAATCCTCCCGTTTTAAAACACGTTAAAACCCTTTCCAACGTGCATATGCAACGTAACGGGCTGTCTCTCCTGAAATATGCATTCTTTACCACTTAGACATTACATTTAATCAACTTTCCTGTTTGACGAACAATGGAGTGGTCCAATTTTCAATATGGAAGAGTCGACTTTGAGAAATTCGGGAGTGAAAAGGTTAAAACTTAAAAGCATTCATAGAGTTTTATATATACTTCCTTAGATGTTGTTTGCTGCAGATCTGACGCTTCTGCAGCAGACGACTTTTGAAAACACTGTGTCAAAGGTGATATTGCTCAAGATGAGCAATTTCACCATTTGCCACAATGTTTTCAACTCTATTTAGAAATAAAACTGTCATTAATGGAGATTTTTAACATTTAAAAAAAAAATGTTTTCAAAGTCGTCTGTTACAGATTTGCTGTATGTGGGAAAGGGTTAACACGTGTCTGTTCGGTACATCCAAGGCATAACTCCATACATGGTCTTAGTGTGTTATTAGTTTAAGCCTTTCCCACAAACATAAATCTGAAGCAGACGACTTTGAAAACATCTATGCAAAAGCACAAACAATCTTTATAAATGAAATAACTATTATCAAATGAAGTTGAAAACATTGTGGCCAAAGGAGAAATTGCTTTTTGTGTCACAATGTTTTCAAAAGCCGACTACTACAGATGCGTCACCATACGTCTTTAAGGGGGAAAGGGATAAATCGCTAAGCATGTGCGCGTTATCAGTAGTTATATGAACAACCAATCTGATTAAAGTCATATCCTTATATGTCTTCCGTTATCACTGTAAGAGATCGTGTATTTCAGTCGGATTGAAATAAAACAGATTTGATTTCACAGGCTTCAATCAAAGTAATTTCATTTGTTTATCTTCTTTTCGTTGAAGATTAAAGTTTCCTACTTAAAACTGATGACTTGAGTGTCGTTGATTCACAATCAAGTGTCTCACTCGCGTCTCTAACTCTTTCAAGCATTTACCCTTACCCTCATACAACGAATCTTTAAGCAGATGTGTAACGTTCAGGGGCGTAGCTTTGCAATAATCAATGTGTAGGCCGTCTCGTGAGAAAATCAACATTGTGGACTCTGCGTAAAATATCGACCCGGATCAGCCTAAGCATGCCACACAGGCCTACCCGGATAGACACTTTTCGCCTCCTGTGGATTTTCTGTTCACTACTCGATACATCTATCCCCCTAAGACGGAATGTGTCGGCCTGAGAGGAGAGAGAGAGAGAGAGAGAGAGAGAGAGAGAGAGAGAGAGAGAGAGAGAGAGAGAGAGAGAGAGAGAGACACACACACACACACACACACACACACACACACACACACACACACACACACACGCGCGCGCGCGCACACACACACACACACACACACACACACACACACACATACAAGAGAGAGAGAGAGAGAGAGAGAGAGAGAGAGAGAGAGAGAGAGAGAGAGAGAGAGAGAGAGAGAGAGAGAGAGAGAGAGAGAGATACACACACACACACAGACAGAGAGATTGAGAGAGAGAGAGAGAGAGAGAGAGAGAGAGAGTGACACAGACACAGAGACAGACAGAGAGAGAGAGAGAGAGAGAGAGAGGGAGCGGGCGTTAGAACTACATCATGTAGAGGTGCTACCGAGATCAGACTCTGTGGCGAGAATGAGGGCCAAGAGTGGAGATATTGATCCAGATGGGTCCTCTCTGCGGGGACCATAGGGGACTTTGAAAACATACATGAATACATTTGGGAACTCCTTTTAAATGAAAGTACAATAATTGACTAGAGTAGAAAACATAGTGACAAAAGGAGAAATTGCTCGTTTAGAGAAATTTCCTTTGTCGACATGTTTTCAAAAAGTCGTCTGCTACAGACGCGTCAGAAAGCGTCTATATGAGGGAAAGTGTTAAACTTATTTGAGGTCAGGGTATATCAGTGTAGATTCAGACTGGTACGCGAATGTCGCTGATATGATGACTTGTTTTCAAAAAATATTAATAATAAATCAAGGAAATCCTTTACGCGATACGTATTTTTTATCAAATTGTTCACGAATGAAAATGTAACTTTACATAGTGTAACGTTAGTAAATGTTGATATAATCTATCTCCTTTAATGTATTCGAGTCCTGTGTTTAAGCGTTTTCGTGCAAGGAAAGGGATAAATGAATTTAAGTAAAACTGTTAAACTATTCACAAATAAGCATCAATAGAAAACAAGAGACAACAACTGCTTGTTCGTCGTCAAAAACGATGGTCACACAGTGTTTATTCACCATTACATGTATAGTCAAAGTCATCAAATATTTATTTGATGATGGGGAGTAAAGCGACAATCGTTTGAGGTACGGTCGAATTGACAAGTCTTTTTTTTATGTAAATTGACATTGTAATTTGATGAGGACTTAAGTGTTAAGGACATCACTGCGAATTAAAGGGTATCATGGTCACAATCGACTTTTGATCACAATTTTAATGTCAACATCTCAAGAAAGAACTCGCATCAAAACACCGACATGAGAAAAGGGGACCAAGTATAACGTGTTATTTATTGACTATATGTTTGACAATAAAACAGATATTTTGACCGGTGATCACTGCATCGTAATTATTACATGTGTGTAAAAAACGAACAACTGTCCTTAAAATACCATCTATGCTGAAGGATCCGAGTTGGTACGGATTTCAGAACTTGTCGCACAGTGCAGTGTCAGATCAGGCTGCGCAGATGCACTGGATGCTCTGGATTTACACTGTTCAATGCCACTCAGCGCAGAACGTGTGTAATGCATTGAGTTGCCGGAGAACAAGAACAGTATCACTCATCAAGGCCACATTATCGGCAAAAATAAGAGAACATATTTCGGTGATATCAGGTAAAGCATGAATTCCTTTAGATCCACAACTTCTGACAACTGTTTTAAGTTCATTTATAAAATGCAAAAACGTACGTGTCATTTAACATCCTTGTCTGAACCCAATCGGACAAGTAAAACATTTGATAACGAATTAATATTCTTATCTCTAACATAAAGTTAAACAACTTCATTCAATAATTTACCATCAAATCAAATCCGTTATGTTTCAAAGCAGTACGTAATTTAGATCTGTTTACTGAGTCGAATGCTTTTTTAAAATATATAAAGGCCACATGGACAGCTGTTTGCCTCTCGTACAAAGATGTTTCCTTGAAATATAAATGCATTGTACACAAAAGCATATCCATGACGAAAACCTGTCTTAGATTCTGTTATTTTATCGTAAGCCTTTACAAAGAAAGTGACTCTAGTAACTACGATACAAATATTAAGTTAACTAAAACAATCTATTACGCTTATATGACTTTTCAGGATCGTTTACATTTCCTTTTTTATGAATCGGATTAATTATACGTTCAGACCCTGCACTAGGAATTTCTCCAGTACAACATATTCAATCAAATATAAGTATAATATAAGATAATACTGTCAAATTCCATATTTGAAATGATTAGCTACTAATTTACATATGCTTGCTTTGTTTGGAACAATATCTTTAACTGCTCTCAGTATCTCGTCATCAGTAATTCAGCCATAGAATCGGGAATATCAGGATTTACAGGTTCGATTGTATCATAATTGTCATAGTTATCAGCAGAATCATCCGCTGAAGTAAACACTTTTGTAACAGATGAACCGTTCCACGAGAAAACCATCAGTGTGGACTCTGTGTAATGTATCGAGGCATATCAGCCTGCGAAGGCTAATCCAGGCCGACACATTCCGTCTCAGGGGGATAGAGGTATTGAGTAATGGTTCCTTAAACAAAAAATCCACAGGAGGTGAAAAGTGTTGCTTATCTGTGTCGATACATTACGCAGAGTCCATAATGTTGCTTATTGATTTTATTTATGCAAATTGTTTCATATATATTTTTTTTTAATTCACACATAGCCTTATAATTGTGTTAACATTCGATATGGTTTGTTCAGACTAATTATTTCTGAAATGTCTTAGGGCTTTTTTATTCAACCTTGCGGCTTTAACACTCTTTGTTATGCCAATCATTGCCCTTTGTATGAGTGATTTTTATTTGACCTGCTTTAATTCTTCTTGCAGAGTTGCTACATCGCTGAATACTGTTTTCAAAACACAATTTAACCGCGTCAATGTCATTTTGTTTATGCTATACTAATTTCCAGTATAGAAAAAGAGCCCAACTGAAAATGTTCTAGACGATTCATTTTATACTCTTCTATTTCAGAGTCACTGCATACATACGTTACTCTTTCTTCTATACATTCATTCCTACCATTACTATACCTAGTATTTTCTGTAGCAGAAATATTAGAATAACAACATGCAGATATTGATACACGTAATGGCAAATGGTCACTTAAAGAGAGAGTTTCGAATAAACAATATCAAACCCGATATCGCTTTTGCAACATAATTTTCCTTTTATTATATACCCTGTATAATTTTTAAGACAGAATAAAGAAAACATTTACAAAATTATATATTTTAAATAACGAATTAACCGAATTTCGTATAAAAGAAAATTTATGAATGTCGTGAATACCACGCCCGACTACCTTATTTCCAATGACGTGAACTCATATTTCTATGGCGTCACATCATATTTCAGCACCATTATCATATTTGGTACCATATTTGACCTAGTAAAAAACCGGTTTTGTAACCCGTCGTGTTTGAACTGCACATGGCTATCTGCATGTATTTGCGCCGGAAAATGAACAGGTATATAATAACACTTTTTTATCTATTTTCAGATATTATATAAGAAAATCGTATGGAAGTAAAAAGTGGTTAATTTATCTGGAAGGTAAGACACATTTTCATTATTGCTTAGGATATTGTAATTAGTGCAAACATTGACCACGCTTTTTGACGTCACTGCATGAGACGACGGTTGAAAACCACTTCTCGAGATGGAGTTTAGATAACCATTTATCGGTCAACATTGCTTACGACCATATCTCTAAATCTAGCATCAACAGCCATATTTCATGATGCAGTACATAGACGCATATCTCGAGATATAGTCCTAAAAGTCATATATCATGATGCAGTACGTATAACCGTCTCTCGCGAAGCAATCAATACTTAGAACCATATTTCGGGATCAGTACTTAAAACCATATCTAATGATGCAGTATTAGTAACTATATCTCGGGAAGAAGTACTAGAAGCCATATTCCTAGATGCACTACCTTTAACCAGTTATTGTGATGCAGTGTTTACAACCATATCTCGGAATGCAGTAGTTATAACGTTGGATGGAGTTCTTATAACAATAGCTTGGGATATAATATTGAAAACCATATCTCAGGATGTAGTACTTATAACCATATCTTGTGATGTAATATTAATAATAATTTCTCATGAGCAATACCATTAACCAAAACTCCGGAGCAGCACTTAAAGCCATATCTTGGAATGAAGTACTAATAACCCTATCTCGGGATTTAGTACAAATACCCATATTTCATGATGCAATACTTCTAACCGTACACCGTGAAGATTTACATAAAACCATAACTCGGACGCAGAACTAACAGCCATATCTCGGGATGCAGTGCTAATAATCATATATCAAGATGCAGAACCAACAATAATATCATATAGTTACGCCCACACAACACAATGCTCTAACGTTGCATATTGTATATTTTCAGGAGGCTGGTATTGTTTTGATCACGTGAGCTGCTCATTGCGATGGGCAAACAACATGCAGAAATACATGAGTTCCAAGGCATGGCCCAAAAAACGAAAAGGTAAGTACATTTGGTGTTTATGTGTCTAGTAGAGTGATCGAAAAGAACCCAGACAAAGTAGACGAGTGACGCTGGCTTCATACTGTATATGTATATCGAAAATAGTTGCATCATCAACAGCATTGTCTTTCACATTTATCAACAACTTTTTGTAGTAAGGTTCTTTTAACTCTTTCAGCGCCAAAGGCAATATTGGGGTTTTTGCAAACAATACTGATTCAGGCGAGTCAGCTCGTAACGAGCTGTCTCACCTGAAATCAGCATTGTTTGCGTTTTACTCATCAAAACAGTCCAAAACCTTTAGTACATGAGAAATGGTGACGCTCGATTTTGAACATGGAAGAGTCTACTTTAAACAATTCGGCGCTGAAAGAGTTAATGGGTGTCTAAAGTGTCCTCCTCATTTTCTCATTCTTTTATGATCTGCTTGACATTTCATGTACTTTGTTTATTTCTATGTTTTGATAATGCAAGCAAAGGCGAATGTTATCTCTCTATCAATGTATGCACTGTAAGCTTCGTAACTGATCTATACTAGGTGCGTGTTATTAAAAACAACTGGTTTGATTCATCCTATCAGGAAACAAGATATGTCGTATGAGCAATAAGAACTACCGCTTAGACTGACCACCCAAAAAACTTGAACAATGTAGCAATTTTGTTAAAAGCCCGTTTCATATGTATTTATCGGCGCGATGTTTAGTTTCATTTTCTACACGTGAAGTTTACATGGAGTTACCTGCGCCTACCATTACATTTTCGTGTCAGGCATACGCCAATAATGGCTGCGTCTTTAGCAAGGGGCTCGGCAGAACCAATTGCTATAGTAGGCGAATTCCGAAGACACTCATCGAAATCTAAACAGGAATCAGTCCCTATTGTTAAAGTCTTATTACAATATCAGCAATGAATTACTTCAAATATCTCTTTCTACGGTAGCTCTCCATTAATGAACACCATTTCGGGTTCAAAGATATGTCTTAATATTCGTAATATGTTTAGTAACAAATCATATGTATGCAAATTATTTAATTCTATAAATTTACTCAGTAAAAGTAGATAGTCACGCTGATGCAGAGGTTAGTATGTGCGCTTTGCACGCAATATATCAGGGTGCGATTCCCGGTCAATGCAGGTCTTTTGTTTTTAATACAAATGAATTATAATTATCTGTTTCATTTTTGACTGATAAATTATTCATATCAGTGGTGTAAACGTCCTTTTACGCCTCTGTAACCAACTCCTTCAAATTGTTGGGATTTAAAATAAATTCATAAGCATTGCATTTAATTTTTCATCTGTGTTTTCTTTTATCCTATTAGAAAATGATAAGTTTGTTTGTGTGATGTTTTCCGTCGATTTTAACAATATTATAGTTATATAACCGTAGAAAATGTAGACTACACAGGATTTTATTTCTGCTTTGATATTAGAATAGGACCCTCAATATATTTCTCATTGTTAGGCAGATACTTTCATTTGATTTTGATAAGACATGTTTATGTGTTAATTGCATAAAAAGATTACGGCTAAAACTCGGTGTGCTAAATAGGAACTACCAAGATAGCAGATGCGCATAATTAAGGGAATTAGTTTGGGTAAACTTTTAGTATATCGATAGACCCTCATCTTTGTGTACAGTTCATTGCGTTCAACTCCATTATCATTCAATATGTGGACATAATAAAGTGTTTTTGTTAGACTTTCGGGATAGGTCTAACCATGTACACAAGTAACCTGCAGTTAGCCTCTTGCTGTCAGCACGTTCAGTGCTTTGATTTGATCATGGTGGAGCAAGCAATAGAGACACAATCCTACAGTGGACCAAACAGGTTGAATCTTTCAAATACCAAACGTAGATTGATTCTTAGCCCTTTCCCTCATATAGACGCTTTCTGACGCCTTTGCAGCAGACGGCTTTTTTGAAAACATAGTGCCAACAGACGAAATTGCTTAAAACGAGTAATTTCTCCTTTTGCCACAATGTTTTCCATCATAGGTTATCCATTAAATTATAGAGATTTTCTATTTTTTGACAAAATATGTTCAAAGTCGTCTGCTTCAGAATTGTCGTATGAGGGAAAGGGTTAATTCATATATTGATTCCAAGCATGAAGTTGAATTGGCTCGCTGTAGAGTTTACACAAAATAATTGTATATTTACTGATTTACAATATATGTGCGATATCGATAGATAAGCGGAGGTGACAAATCTAGATGCCGTTGTACGCCGGGTACTAGACTATAGCGAACGACAAGAAATGCTATAACAAAATATGACAAATTACTGAGTCCATAATTATTCGAATGAAAACACGAGGGGATTGTTCATGCCGTTTCTTGCCCTGGACATAAAGTAGACATCTACTTAGGAAAACAGTTCCCCTTTAACGCCGACCATGTAAATAACATCAAGTAAAAAAAAGGAAGACAGAACAATATAAACAAAACAATCGGTTCGAGTACCGCTTAAGTACCATGGATGCTAACAACGAGAGTGATTCATTGATTGATTGATTGATTGATTGATTGGGGTTTAACGCCGTTTTTAACAATTTCTCAGTCATATCACGGCGGCCAGTTCACCTACCTATGCATTTCCTGGTTTTCTCACACCAGCACTCCACACTCCAATCTTCCCAAGCAACTGGCTGCTTTTCCACATAGACTTAGCCCATTGGTGGAAGACGAATGACGCATGTCGCATTGACTTTTGTCAATCGTCGGAAAGAAAGTTGGCCGAGCCGGGATACGAACTCACAACCCCTCGATTGACAGCCCGCGTCGCTACCGACTGAGCTACCGGGGCTCGGCTGATAGTGATTCATAAAAGGTATAATGAAAAAAATATAAATAAATACATTAATAAATAAATTAGTAACTTATTTAATAAATACATAAATAAATAGTGAATAAATAGTGAATAAATAGATGAATAATTTATTTGATTAATAAATACATGAATAAATAAATAAATAAAACACTCGGCACTATTAGTATGATGTTTATATAGCGTAATTAACATTGAATAACAAATACTAAGATTAACGTTTCTTTCAAATTTTAGTGATTGGACTAAGTGCATTGTCCATCAAATGAAATTCTCAATAACCGAGGAATTCGTAAATTATACACGCAGGCTCGTGGGTGGTCGACAATCGATCAGTGGTCGTCAATTCTATTGAATGCCCTCATTGAATTCAGATCTCAGTAGTATGTAAAATTAAGCGAATAAACCGCAGTATTTCGTTCTTCGCGTGTAACAATAGAAACTTGACAAATTCCTTACCATTGTTTGTGAAATCCAAAGACGTATTCAACCCTTTTTCTCGTTCAGACGATTTCTGACGCCACTGCAACAGCCGTCGTTTGAAAACATTGTTACACAAGGAGAAATTGGTTATAATGAGCACATGTTTTGTCACAATTGAATAAAACCTACTAAATTATCATACTTTCATTAACAATGATTTATTTTCCATATCGTTGACAATATGTTTTCAAACTCGTTTGCTAAAGACGTGTAGTATGTGGGAAAGTGTTGACCATCAGACGAAGGTAACATCATCAATTGAATAAAACGTGACAGGCGAAGGAAGTTTGTTCGACCTTTTCTCCCTCCCCGAGATACAACACATATGCAACAGACGACATTAAATTGTCTAGGCAAAAGTGGTATTGACAATCTGTAAAGAAAACATTATATTTATTGACTGGAAAATAATTTTGTGAAAAAAAGGAGATGAGACCCCGATACAATTTACTTGAATTACCCCGTAAAAAGAGACAATGTGATATTCTTTGCTTAACCCTTTCCCTCATGCAACAATTCTGCAGCAGACGACTTTGAACACATTTTGTCAAAAAATGGAAAATCTCTATAATTAGATGGATAACCTATGACTAAAAGTAGAAAACATTGTGACAAAAGGAGAAATTGCACGTTTTGTTCAATTTCTTCTTTTGTTACTATGTTTCAAAAAGCCGTCTGCTGCAGAGGCGTCAGAAAGCGTCTATATGAGGGAAAGGGTTAAAGAATCAATCCCGATACAATTTGTTTCAATGACTTGTAAGAAGTATAAATTCCGATACACTTACTTGAATAATCTTGTAAGAAGAATCGATACCAATAGCATTTACTTGAAACACCTTGTAAGAAGAAAAGATCCCGATACCGTTTGCTTGAATAAGCTGTAAGTGAATCAATGCTATACAATTTGCTTGAATAATCCTGTCAGAAGATTCGACATCAATAACGTCTGCTTGAATTATACAATTTGTTTGAATAAGCTTGTAAGAAGTATAAATTCTGATACATTTGCTTTAATAATCTTGTAAGAAGAATTGATACCACTTATTTAAAACACATTGTAAGTAGAATCCATACCAATAGCATTTACTTGAAAACCCTTTTAAGAAGAGGAGATCCCGATACCGTTTGCTTGAATAAGCTGTAAGGGAATCAATGATATACAATTTGCTTGAATAATCTTGTCAGAAGATTCGACACCAATAACATCTGCTTGAATCCCCTTTTAAGAAGATTCGACGCTAATACCATTTGCTTGAATAACCTTGTAAGAAGAGTCAATGCGATACTATTTGCTTTAATAACATTGAAAGAAGATTCAATCCCGAAACAATTGGTGTGAATAAGCTTGTTGTAAGAAGTATACATTCCGATACATTTCCTTGAATAGTCTTGTAAGAAGAATCGAGAACCAATAGCATTTACTTGAACAACCTTGTAAGAAGAAGAGATCCTGATACCATTTGCTTGAATAAGCTGTAAGGGAATCAATGATATGCAATTTGCTTGAATAATCATGTCAGAAGATTCGACGCCAATAACATCTGCTTGAATTAACTTTTAAAAAGATTCGACGCCAATACCATTTGCTTCTATAACCTTGTAAGAAGAAACAATCCCGAAATATTTTGCTTCAAAAACCTTGTAAGACGAATCGATGCTGATACGATTTACTTGAATGAGATTGTAAGAATAATTGGTTGGATACTATTTGCTTGAATAAGCTTGTAGGAATAATTGGTTGGATACTATTTGCTTGAATAAGCTTGTAGGAATAATTGGTTGGATACTATTTGCTTGAATAACCTTGTAAGAATGATGGATGCCAATACCATTTACTTGATTAATTTACAGAAGACATGACGCTATTACCATTTAATTGATTAATTTACAGAAGACATGACGCCATTACCATTTAATTGATTAATTTACAGAAGACATGACGCCATTACAATTTAATTGATTAATTTACAGAAGACATGACGCCATTACAATTTAATTGATTAATTTACAGAAGACATGACGCCATTACCATTTAATTGATTAATCTGTAAGACAAACCAACCCAATACAATTTGCATGTATAACAGATGAATCGTTGCCAATACAATTTCCTTGAATAGCCTGTAAGATGAATCGGTTTCGATACAATTTGTTTGAAAAATCTGTAAGAAGAATCAAAGCGATACCATTTGCTTGAATAACCTTGTCAGACATCATTTGCTTGAATAACCTTGTAATACATCATTTTCTTGAATAACCTTGTAATACATCATTTTCTTGAATAATCTTGTAATACATCATTTTCTTGAATAACCTTGTAAGACATCATTTGCTGGATATTCTGTCCACTCCGCGGGAAGTAAGAGGATGTATTACCCCGACACTCATACATTACTGTGTGTTTTTTCTTCACATCCTGATTTGAGTATCGAGGAAGAAGACGCCGAGAGCGATACATATCAACAATTTCAATTGATATAAAATTACTAAGTTTAAACCAAATAATACGCAGCGTAAACACGGAATAGTCAAACTTATTTGAAGACTCGTTCGTCCAAATTGCAATTGGATCATGTTAAATATTCGAAAAGTTATTAGTAACACATTTCCACGTACATTAAATATGTAGCAGTTAAGGAGAAATCTACTTTTGTCACAATGTTTTCATAAGTAGTATGCGTCAAAATGCGTCTGCAGGTGGAACATGATTTATGGACCACTTATATGATTACTCTGTGAACACATTGCTAGTTCCGCGTCTAAGGATTAGTGTATGATGTGAACAAAGGTTAAGGGTTCATGACTGAGCTTTCAATGTTCGAATATGAGCCATGCCTTGCGAATGTGAGTCTTATTGCATGTGCGTACAGTGTATGCACATACTTAAAGGGCAGATAGGCTTAGGGTTAAGTACAAACTTGTTAGCGAAGGGTAGAGATTGGTCTTGCCCACCAGGTGCATCAGTGTCCGTGACTTTTGTCAACTACAACTTCTCTCTCATGTGAAATCTCATGGGGAGCTAACCCTTTCGTCATGATCGGTGGATTACCATTACATCAGTTACCGAGTTAACAACCCGTAACCACATGCAGACGCATCTGTAACTTACGACGGTTTAAAACAAAACTTGATAACCAGAAATTCCCCATGATGTTATTATATTTCTTCTTTTGTAACAATATTAACAATTGTGTTCAAATTTATACTTCCTTTATTAGGAATTTTCTATAATTTGTTCCAAAGTGTTTTTAAAGTTGCGTGCTGAAGGTATGTGTGAAAGGATCAACGATTACGTTGAAATTTGGTGTGGAGTAATTACCAACACTTCTTGGTGAGGGGGCTGATCTGCGCAATATGACTTAATTAAAGTCGTTTGATCATTCCTACGCCAGATCTTTGTACGCGGACGACAGCGGACGTGTTTAGGAATGCAGATAGGAATCCCTTCATCTTGTGTCGCGGGATAACAAAGGGAATTAACCCTTTCCCACCTATTGACGCGTTCTGACGCATCTACATCAGACTTTTTTTTGGAAAACATCATGACAAAAGGAGAAATTGCTCAAAACGAGCAATTTCTCTTTTTGCCACAATGTTTTCAACGTTTTTCAGTATTTATACCTACAATTGACATATTTTGGAGTCGTCCGCTGCAGATTTGCTGTATTTGGGAAAGGGGTAACCATTTCACCCGATAAAAACGTCTTTTCGCGGCATCGCCTATGCAATAGAAGAAATATACCAGCGAATAAGAACAGGTACAAGTTGGCTGTCTGTCAATAGAGGTCACAATACAGATAAATTCCTTCTCTGTTTCCAAGTAAATCATCCAGTAAAAACCCTCGATTGTCACATTTTCTAAGCGTTTCTCATGTAGAACACCATTATTTCATTAAAAAGAGTAACCTCTAAGCTTTAAAACAATCCAAAGAAAAGTGGGAAATCATTTATTATGCAAGAAAGATTTCACCAGGCGAAAATGGTTACCGTCATTTTGGACCAAATCGGGCCCGGACAAAACCGATGTTTAGCATTCTCTACTTTCACTTTCAAAGTAGGTCAAATACTAAAAGTGATCAATTCAATACGTTCCAGTGCATCCTATACACATTTACAATCTATTTAACCTCAATGTCATATATTCAATGCATTCTGGTTATGGTATACTCTCATTTCTACGCAAACAAAGCTTTTTTTGGGGACTATTTGGCGCAATTTGACCAATAGAAAAAATATACCAGCGAATGCCCTTTGCCACAATATTTTCAACCTTTTCCAGTAAGTATACCTACCATTATAGAGATTTTCCATATGTTTGAGTAGACATTTTCAAAGTCGTCTGCTCCAGATTTGTCGTATGTGGGAAAGGGTTAAGAGCATTGTGTGGTTGATTAATAATAGTTTAAACGCCATGTTCAATGTTCGTTCAGTTATATCCCGATGTACAGTTTACCTAACGTGTATTTACTGACTTGTATCACCACTACCCATCTTCGTTAACTATTGAGTCGGGCATATACGTTGTTTCATCAGTATCAAAGAAATCCGCCGTGGTCGAGTGGTTAGCGTCGGAGATTTAAAACCGGGCGCCCCGTGTTCGATCCTCAGTCGCGGCACGACGGTTATGGTGGAGTGCCCTTGGGCAATGCACTTTTTATAGCCTGGTATTTACCCAGAGATCATGAATAAGTGAACTGTCGCCGTGATATAACTGAAATAATGTTGAAAGTGGCGTATAAACCCCAATAAAAAGGAAACCATCAGTATCAACAACAATACACACAAAACCCGTTTAGCACTGACGAACCAAAATTGACAGAATATACAATTTACGACTCCGTTATTAACGATGTTTTCACCTTGTTTACCACTTTGCGGTGGTCTAACAACTTTTCGCCTCGTTACCGGCTCTTTATTGTCGTCTATTATCGGGTTTGATTTCTCGGTTATCCCTTTTTCCACATTCACACATCTGCAGCAGACGCTGTTGAAAAACATCTAGGCAAAGACGTGGAACCGCTATTTAACCCTTTCCCTCATACGACAATTCTGCAGCAGGCTACTTTGAACATATTTTGTCAAAAAGAAAATCTCTATAGTTGAACGGATATCCTATGACTAAAAGTTGAAAACATTGTGTCAAAAGGAGAAATTGCTCGTTTTGAGCAATTTCTTCTTTTGTCACTATGTTTTCAAAAAGCCATCTGCTGCAGAGGCGTCAGAAAGCGTCAGGGTTAAACAATGAAAGTATAGACGCATTTAAATACATTCAGACGCATTTTGACGCAACCATTGCAGATGACTTTCATTTTGCAATGTTTTTCAAAACACTTCTTCTGTAAATGCATCTAAATGCGTCTGGGTGTGGGAAAGGGTTAACTGATCCACCCAATCGTTATATGTCTCCGTGATTGATTGATTGATTGATTGATTGATTGGGGCTTAACGCCGTTTTTAACAGTTTCTCAGTTATATCACGGCGGCCAGTTCACCTACTCATGCATTTCCTGGTTTTCTCACACCAGTACTCCACACAACAATCTTCCCAAGCAATATATGTCTCAGACTACATTATCGGTACTGACATTGGTAATAAGTATAAGAAAACGTATATTACGCAAACTAAGTAAATAATTATATATAGCCAGTACTAAACTCGAATCTAAAACGGAGCTGTAGACGGATAGAACTATTTACACTTTCTCATTTATTTAAATCACGCTGTATTTATCGATATACACATTTTGTTGCAACAACATGTAAAATATTATATGCAAATAAAAAAATTGAATTGAATTGAATTGGTAATATTACTGAACCATTGTTGTAAGTGGCGTAAAACGTCACACGAACTAACAAACATAATCTCATGTTCGTGCTCATACAGCAACTAGCAACACACAGTGAAAGCTGCAACTGCAATACTACATGTAAATTATTTCCCTCCTTAGCTCTTTGAGTTTTGGGGTTAGCATTACGGCTGATCCACTGGTGGCTGGATGAATAGTGTAGGCGGTGGTGGAGATTCTGGCGAACCTGTAGATGTGCATTTTTTTTTTTATTCATTATCATTTTAATTTGTCCAATTTACTTGCATTTTAGAACACGTTTTATTAAGCCATATTTCTATAAAAGACCAAGTGTTCATAAATGTATCAAACTGATGCAATCTTCAAATAAGTATATTCTTAAAAATCTAGGAAAATGTGTCAATGAAACATTTGCTTTGCGTAGATCACTTACTAATTAGACAATGAAGACGATGTCGAGGTCTAGTTATATTCTAGGTATAGGTTAGTTTAAACTTATTTATTTCACATCGATTGCGAAACAAGCTGTCAGCTTATTCTAATCGCGCTCGATGTCTGCTTCTTGGAGACTTAACCAGTACTCGCGCCGTTTGTGTGGAAAAATCCAAAAGTCAGAACCCGCTCATCATAGGACTCGTTTCCGGGACCTTTGGTACAACGCTCTTCCACTGCACCACTGTCTTCCACATTATTCTTCAGGATAATTGGACCATTAGTACTAGTAACTTAGCTAAGACACGGCGTGATATAACTGGAATTGTGTTCAGAAATGCAAAACAGAAATGTCTGTTAACCGTGTCTCATTCCATTGAATAGGTCCCCTTTGACAATGCCATCTCATCTAATATGTACTGTCGGATTTAATCACCACAAAGCAGTGCACTGCTGACAACAGACAATGAAAATGTTCACATGTTTCGTTTGATGTTTCGTCAGCCAGATATAACGTACCTATTTATGTCAAATCCATCTTTACACTTTCCGTGATAAGAACGGCATGGGATGCAAATACATACAGCAGACGGGCTTAGAAAACATTGCACGAAAATGAAAATAAAAGTACTCAAATTAAGCAATTTCTCCAATGTTTTCAACTCGATTTCTAAAGTTCTTAGTTTTCCTGAAATAGTTTCAAAAGACACGACGACGAAAAATCATATCAGATAACTTTCTAACAATCTCCCACATACTGCCGCTTTCTGACGCCTCTTTAGAAGCCGGCTTTTAAAACATTGCGACAAAAGGTGAAACTGCTCTTAATGAACACATTTGTCCTTTGGTACAATGTATTCAATTTATTCCTTAAATATAATTTTTCTGTGTTTGTGCAAAGATGTTATAAAGTCGTCTGTTACAGATTTTTGTGAGCGATAAAGGGTTAACCATTTCCCTCATATAGACGCTTTCTGGTGACTCTGCAGTAGACGGCTTTTAGAAAACACGGCGATAAAAGAAGAAATAGCACAAAACGGGCAATTCTTCTTTTTGTCACCATGTTTTCAATTATTTTCCATTATTGTACTTTCATTTAGAAGCAGTTCCCATTTTTTGTTGTCGTGTATGTTTTCCAAGTCGTCTGCTGCAGATTTCTTTGTGAGCGGGAAAGGGTAAACAACTTTTGGAGAAAACCCCGGAGTTCACCGATGGTCGTACAGGTGTTAACTTAACGAGAGTTAACTGTGTTACTCCATAGGAGGGAATTCATTCTTCTTTTGAAAACATTTATATATGTTGAAATGTATTAAGGAATTTACTAATTTATCAAATGTAGCAGGGGGTGTTAGCTTAAAATTGGAAACCTTTTCGGAACATCCTGAGCAGTAAATCATTTTCCAACAATGTTTATTTGTTTTTCTTTTACTTGTTCATAAACAAATGTTTAGTTATAATCTTAAAGGTAAGGGGAAAATGTTTAATTGGAAAGTTCCTTTGATCTTTTCTTGCATGTGTTTAGTGCGGACAATGTGAGTGTAAAGTTGATTATTATACCGTTGACATATTTGTCAACCATCCGGCTATCTTTTTTCCTATTGTTATCTATGCTTGAATGTTGGGTCGAGGTCTTTTTGCTTTTCGTATCATGTATTTATATCTAATCAGTTATGGACGAATTAAAATGCTGCAAATAACTGTCCACCTCAGACTGAGAGTTCGAACCCCAGCTGGGCCAACATTCTTTACGACGTTTGCCACTCAACTACGGCGGATTCTCATATGTAGTCCATTTTAAATTTGAACAACATCATTAAGAATGTCTTAAAGGATGAGTTCATCGCTTTAGAATGACCCAAACTTTTAAAAGTTTGAAACCATGGGTGGAAACAATAAATGCATATTATTCTGGCAGTAACCAGCAAATGATTAATTCAAAATTTGTTATCGGAGGAAGTATTTACTTCGTTTGATTTATTGATTGGGATTTAACGCCGTTTTCAACAACGTTTCTGTCATATCACGGCGGCCATTTTACCTACCCATATGTTTCCTAGTTTTCTCACACCAGTACTCCACACAACAGTATTTCCAAGCAACTGGCTGTTTTCCTCATATAGTTTTAGCCCATTGGTGGAAGACAAATGACCCTTGTTGCATTGACTTTTTATCAAACGTCGGAAAGAATGTTGGCCGAGTTACAGCCTCTGGACTGAGCGTTCGGGGCTACGGGGAACATCAACACTAAAACTCTGATTCGGCATAAGAAGCTATATAGGGATGAGTAGAGTCGCTAAACATTATAACATGAGCCAACTGCAAAATGGAGCAAATAATAAACAGACTGGAATGAGTTCACAGTAAAAGTATTATTTAAGTTAATACTGGTCGGTATCTGATTTTACATTTGAGAATTACTTATAAACCATGCCAGAGCACTTTCGTAAAAGTGTCAAAATAAAATCCAATACAAATGAAATGACCAGTGAACTATGATTAGACGCTTGATGTAGGAATTAAGAGCGTTTCTAGTACATATGAAGATCATTTTCTTTATAAAACTGCAGAGTGAGAATTTGATAGCAGTTTGCAGTAAATATACATATAGTATAGCTTTTTTTCATAAAAAAAAAATCCACACTTATGGAGACCATTCTAAATTGGAACTTAATCACGTCCTTAAAAGATCAGTAAGAACGTCAGTAAACGAAACATGACATTGGTATCTTTGTGCCAATGTAGATCCTGATCAGACTGCGAATTCATGATATCTGATCAAGATTTAAACTTTCGCCAGATACTTATTTGGAGCCAGTACGACAGATGTGTAATAGACGAAGTTCATGTCGCTAAAGGCAACTTGATCCTTATGCAGCTTTTTTATTGTCATTTACGAATCCATAAAACGTGTCACTCTCTAACTATAGGCTCATGGCAAATCAGTGTAGGAAAGGTACTCAACATCCTGAATTTATTTCTCAATCTGCTCATGCAAAGTGTTTCCTATGTTCAGTACACTGTCCACGTCAGTTGAAGAAATATATAAAATTGAGTAATTCTCTAAGTGAGACATTGAACAAAAACGTTTCTCGGCTTTGCAAATTGACACAATTTAAAAATAGCACGCAAGGAACACCAAATTAAACGGGATACTTTGGTTGACTCATTTATCGCGCCCTTTATCGGTTTCCGGTCCTGATTAGGCTAGTAGGCTAGCTGCAATACGAATTTCGAAGACACAGGAACGAGACACAAACCAAACAGATATTGAAATATTATATAGGTGTCGGCAAATTTGTCAAATACACACATAGAATGTAAGAGAGCTTTTTCTTAAAATTACATACTTAAGTAATACATACAGATACTCCCATTTTTCGTAACAATTGCAGATCTATTAATTCAGGAGGCGAGTATTTAAAACAATTCTTAAATCAAGTAAATGATTCTATTTCCATCAAAAGCTTCCAACCACAATGTTGTTAACGAGTATTTAAAATAAGTCGTTTATCTGTAAGTGGTTTTATTTCCTTGACATATTTCCATCCAAAGTTTATGGAGTAGTTTATCAAAAAAGACGCTCTTTTCTTAGTTGATTCGTAAAGAAATCGCCTTGTTCTGTTGTTAACAAATCAGATGCTTAACAAGCCAAATCAGAGTAATGACTAGTCATCTCCTTGTGCTAAAATGTGAAAGCATTCCTATTGGAAACCGCCCACTGACGGCGTCCATTAATGTCTGTTTCCGTGGAACATCGTTCGTGTGTTTTGATACCGCGATATAACCGAAGTACTACTGTTGGAATCAGCGAGACCCCCAACAGGAGTAATCGCTGTAGGTCACAAGGCTTCTTATCGCGTGACGGAACACCGCTGTTAGATTAAAGCAACCTTGTTAATAACACCTCTTAATATTTACGTTAGGTTGTATTCGTGTCGGACATGACATCTATACAAGGTCCCTGGCACGTTTCTTGTGAAGTTTTCTTGAATCAGTAGTTCAATGCACTCCGCCGAACATTGATTCAGAATAGAATCACGTGACCCCGTGATAAGCGGATAACTTTGCTTGTCAGGGGCGTAGCTTTGTAATAATCAAGGTGTAGGCCGTCTCGTAGGAAAATCAACATTGTGGACTCTGCCTAAAGTATCGACCCGGATCAGCCTAAGCATGCCACACAGGCCTACCCCGATGGACACTTTTCGCCTCCCGTTGATTTTCTGTTTCAGGAATCACTACTCTAGACATCTATTCCACTGAGACGGAATGTGTCGGTCGGATCAGTCTGCGCGGACAGCGCAGGCTGATCTGGTCGATACATTACGCAGATGTCTTTCGCCGCAGCTGCAGTTTGGGGCATTTTGAGCTACGCACCTGTTTGTATAGTGTTTAACGCCGCTTTCAACACTTATTCATATATATCACGTCTCTTCCTGCATAAGTTATTTTTACTTAATGGTCCATGTATCCTGACACCAGCGAGTCGTCAGTAGTACATGTAATGATTATTCCTTAGTACGTGTAATCTACCCAGGAAACTGTATTTACTGTTGAAAGCGGTGTTAAACAACTTTAAACACACTTCTAACATGCGTAAAGCAAACGGAATGAAATGGTCCCTGATTGATCTAAATTCGAAAAGTTGTTGATAGGTGTTGTGTAAATATCAGAAAATTTAGATTTCACATGATTACACAGGATTTTAATGCTGCTTTGATATTATAATTCGACTCTAAATAGTTCTCATTGCTATGCAGACGTCTTCGTTTGATTATGATATGACATGTATAAGTGTTAATTGCACAAAAGAATAACGACTTAAATCCATTGAAAACCATTAGGTGTAATTAACGGAAACTACCCAGATAGCAGATGCGAATAATTATGGGAAGTAATTTGGTCAACTATTAGTATATCGGTGTATACAGTAGTTTGCGTTCAACTGCTATAGAATGCATCGAGTGGACATAGCAAAGTGCTACTGCAAAGTGTTCTTTCTTGTTATACCTTTGTGATCGGTAAATACCGTTATCTTCAGTTAGCCCCTTGGTGGCAGCACTTTCAGTGCTTTGATTTTCAGAAGGGTTTCTCCCTGTCTTATTTTCACTCCTAATTTTCCATGTTCTAAATATTTTACTGCCTCGAATGGTGTAGTGGTCGAGCGTCCGCCTCTGCGCTGTAGTGGTAGAGCGTCCGCCTCTGCGCTGTAGTGGTAGAGCGTCCGCCTCTGCGCTGTAGTGGTAGAGCGTCCGCCTCTGCGCTGTAGTGGTAGAGCGTCCGCCTCTGCGCTGTAGTGGTAGAGCGTCCGCCTCTGCGCTGTAGTGGTAGAGCGTCCGCCTCTGCGCTGTAGTGGTAGAGCGTCCGCCTCTGCGCTGTAGTGGTAGAGCGTCCGCCTCTGCGCTGTAGTGGTAGAGCGTCCGCCTCTGCGCTGTAGTGGTAGAGCGTCCGCCTCTGCGCTGTAGTGGTAGAGCGTCCGCCTCTGCGCTGTAGTGGTAGAGCGTCCGCCTCTGCGCTGTAGTGGTAGAGCGTCCGCCTCTGCGCTGTAGTGGTAGAGCGTCCGCCTCTGCGCTGTAGTGGTAGAGCGTCCGCCTCGGTGCGGGAAGTCGCGGGTTCAATCTCCGGCCGGGTTATACCACATACTTTATAAAAACGGTAGTAATGGCTGCCCTCCTTTGTGCTCAGAGTCAGCATTACGACTGGCTGGCTGGTGTCAGAATAAATGGACCAGAAGTACTGGTAACTAAACCAGGAAACGCCGTGATATAGATTCAAAAATGTTGAAAGCGGCGTAAAACACCAAACAAATCATCTGAATATGTTGAGATTATATTCCTTGGACTGATTAGCAAACAAGTAAACTTTCGTGGAAACCGACAATGTTTCGAAGGGATGACATGGGTTTTCACGTTTAACGGCCCTGTTAAATATCTATTGAACTCCCTGAAGGTAAATGTTTAACCATTTCCCTCAAACGACAATTCTACAGCAAACGACTTTGAACACATTTTGTCAAAAAAAGGAAATTGTCTACAATTGAATGGATAACCTATGAATAAAAGTGGAAAACATTGTGGCAAAAGGAGAAATTGCTCGTTTTGAGCAATTTCTTCTTTTGTCACTTTGTTTTTCAAAAAGCCGTCTGCCTCAGAGGCGTCAGAAAGCGTCTATATGAGGGAAAGTGTTAAACACTTTCCCACACAGTGGTGTTTTATGACTCCTCTGCAGCAGACGAGAATATGAGAATTCTTTTCTTTTGCAACTGTTTTCAATGATTAATATTCACATTAATAGAGACCTTTCATATTTTGCCGACATCTTTTTAATGTCGTCTGCTGCCGAATTGTCGAATGTGGGAAAGGGTTGGATATAAGCATCAATGGAAACAGGAGGCCGAACAGAAACATTCATACTCTTACTCTTAAACCTTACCCTCATACGACAATTCTGCAGCAGACGACTTTGAACGTATTTTGTCAAAACATAGAAAATCTCCATAATTGAATGGACAACCTATGACAAAAAGTGGAAAACATTGTGGCAAAAGGAGAAATTGCACGTTTTGTGCAATTTCTTCTTTTGTCACTATGTTTTCAAAAATCTGTCTGCTGCAGAGGCATCAGAAAGCGTCTATATGAGGGAAATGGCTAATGCTGTGTCAACTGGAAAAATGTAGAGATGGAGAACAATTTGCATGTTTTTAATAGATGCATGTTATTTACTTCACTGTTCGCGTGTTTTTATAGATTCTTAAATCAAATGAATTTTCAACGTGGGTTAAACATGAAAAAACAAGACGAATTGACCGATGAACAATACGGATAACAGGGTACACATTAACTCTTTCCACATACATCCAATCTGCAACAGACGACCTAGAAATAACCTGTTGAAATATTCAGTTTTAGAGTTGAAAATATTGTGCCAAAAGGAGAACATTTATCATCATTATGAAATTCTCCTATTGTCACACTGTTTTCAAAAGTCGTTTGCTGCAGAGGCGTCAGAAATCCTCTGTAAGTGGGAAAGGGTTGATAAAGATCTAAAGACTCAAAAATATGATAATTCCATAACCAATCCTGTGAATTGCGGTAGAGCTTGAAAATATCAAAAGACTATATTAGATTTCAAACAAGCTTTCTTGACACAGCGCCCTGTGAGATGTACAGCAAACCCACTGCCTGGAACTTTTGAACGAAACTGATCTTCCTAGTAACCAACAGTTCAAACAGTCATGCTGTAATCATTCTGTCAATCAGGGGGGGAGGGCGAATAAGGTAGATACATAAAGATAAATGGTTTGGTATGAAAAAATGGGCGACATGTCGGAATGCTACTGTTTGTTGGTTTGTTTTTTTGTCTGTTGATGGTTGTTTTGATGTTTTTTATAATGCTTTTCCACATACAACAAATAAGCAGACGACATTATAAACATATACTCAAGATATGGAAAATCTCTAGAAATGGAGGTAAATGTACTGAAAATAAAGGTGGAAATATTGTGTCAAAAGGTGAAATCGTTCGTTTTGAGCAATTTCAGCTTTTGTCACAATGTTTTCAAAAGTCGCCTGCTGCAGATACGTCACTTTAGGTTAAAAATGATGGCACATGAAAGAGGAAATGCGCAGAAACTTGTTTTGTTTCGGTCTTGGGACATACTAGAAATATAAGATATTTACCGTTTACAGACTGCGACATCTTAGAGCCGTCTGAGTTTGAACACATGTGCAAACCATAATGTGTATAAGATGGAAGCAAAACCTACAGACTTGTTGAAAGTGGTGTTACTGCTTTATTGTTTGTGTTTATATATTTTTCCTTTTGAAGAACGTTTGAAAAAGTCGCTTGCTGTAGAGGTGCGCCAAAATTAAGCTGCGTCAATAAAAGCCTGAGAAATTGGACCATGCTTATGCAATTTATTTAAACGAAATTGTATGAATAATTAAAATATCCTTCAAACGTAATCACATACTATTTTCAATCAGCATGCCACTTTGAAAACATTTGGGCAAGACTATTGAAAACCTCGAAAAAATCGACAAAATAGCAATGCAAGTCAATCTGTTAACTTTTATAGCATCCAGTACAGGTGCGTTTTCCCGTAAATCGGTCGCTATCTCAATTACATTCTGGAAGAGTAATGCCCCGAAACAAGATCAAGGGACATAACCGTGCTTTGTAGTTCTAAACTTAATCATAACAGAGGTGAGATGTTGTAGCCGTTCCAATTAACTGATTAAACTTGAAAGGGTTTTTATATCTTAGAATTGTTTAATTGCCGATATATTGTTAGCGCTATGGAGATTGGCGGAGAAACATGAAAAACGAGTATGTACGCACCGTTTTTACCCGCTGTGGTATTTCTTATTTATTGGCTTGTAACTCTTCAAGAAGTCTAGACGTGGTTTTAAAGTTAGACGTATCACTTAGAAATTAGGAAATTAGTCAAAAATCCTTCTTTTGTTTATTGCGTCTTCGATTGTAAATATTTGAAAATTAGAATAAAATACTGTTGTAGTGCAATAAAACAACGCAGAATTAAAGGAAGTTTGAAGAATTCCTTTTCATTTTGGGCTCACCTGAGCACGAAGTGTGGAGAGAACTACGTATTGTGATCACCCACCGTCCGGCGTCCGTCGTCATATATCTGTATGTAATCTGTATGCCTGTCTGTCTGTCTGTCTGTCTGTCTGTCTGTCTGTTCACTGTTAGCTAAAACAACTTCTACTCCTAAACCAGTCTTCGTCTAAACTGGTTGAGATAATACAATTCCATGTAAAACTTATGTTGCTGCGGAATCATAAAAGGGGAAAATGCCAAACTTTAAAAATCTTGAACTTGCCCAATTTGAAAATTATTTGGCATGTTCCTTTAATGAACCTCTACATTAGATTGTTCAAATCATTCCGATCTGTTGAAAAACAATGCGACCAGGGGGTGGGACTTTGTTTTGCATAGATGTTTATAAAACGTTCAAGCCCAATTTGAAAATGATTTGGCACAAATGTTCCTTGTGTGACCTTCTACCTCGATTGTTGAAACTCTTCCGGTCCGTTTAAAACCCTGGCAACCAGGGAATATGACTTGTTTTCCTTTTATGTATATAACTATATATAGTGGAAATTAATTATTTTGTTACTGTTTTTAGTGATTTAAGCGCAAAGTAAGAATACCAAGCAGAAGGATATGTTGTCGTTAATTAGTCCACATTTAACGAAAATAAATGAATTTCGACTAAAAACGACTTTGATCAGTCCGCAGCCAACGCAGTCTGTTCTGGCCTTCGTTGTTAGCCATCTTGTCATAGATCGTTCGTGTTTAGTTCTGATTATCGTTTCATACATATCGGCCTAGATTGACATTTACGTCAGTCAATCAAATTTTCGTTTACAAAAACGTTCGGTATAAAAATAAGATAACCCATAAATATAAACGAGATAGTAAAGAGATGATAGTCGAGTGTTCCTATTGTATGACACAGAGCGTTGTTGTATCGTACGATTTCATTCGACAAACAAACGAGCACGTCCTCATGAGTATTTAAGTGTATAGGTTCAATTCGAGAAGACTTTTTATGCGATGTAGTCAGATTCAATATAAGTAAAGCGAAGCATTTTGGCATAATTTTAATAAGATTGCCGTATACCCAATTATAAATGTTTACTAATTGCATTTTTATTTCGATTCACTATAAGACCTTTATGTGTCGATGATTTGAGTTTAACACCGTTTTGAACTTTTCTAAATGCTATTACTGCAAAAAAAAAAACATTATCATAATTATTACACATGTGGAGGAACAGTGCAGTCTGATCTGGTTTACACCGGTCACACATGCCTTACTGTTGGTTTTCGGAAACGAGCTGTCTCTCTTGAAATCTGCATTGTTTTGCATCTTAGACAATAATTGTTACCACTTTCCTGTTGAACGAAACATGGAGTGGTCCAACTTTCAACATGGAAGACTCGACTTTGTTAAATCGGAAGTAAAAGATTTAACCCTTTCCCTCAAACAACAAATCTGCAGCAGACGACTTTGAAAACATAGTGACAAAAACCTGAAAGATTTCCATAAAAGATAGCTTAATTGTTAAATAACGTTGAAAACATTGTGGCCAAAGGAGAAATTGCACACCAGGAGCAATCTCACCTTTGGCCACAATGTTTTCAAAAGTCGTCTGCTGCTATTGCGTCAAAATGCGTCTGCATGTGGGGAAAGGGTTAAGGAAAAATACATGTTATTATGAAAATATAATATATTATAATTACAAAAATGAATTATTGATATTTTCAGTTGGCGGTATTTTGTCCTGGAACCCGGAAGAGAATCCGTACTATTTCCATTCCAATGTCGTGTAAGTATTAACTTAAAGAACACTGTTATCCCTTTCCCACCTGCAGCAGACGACTTTTGAAAACATTGTGACAAAAGGATAAATTGCTCTAAACAAGCAATTTTTCCGTTGCCCCAAAGTTTTCATTTTTTTCAGTAATTTTACCTACAATAATAGTGAATTTTCCAGATTTTTGAATAGACATTTTTAAAGTCGTCTGCTGTAAACTTGTTGTATTTGGTAAAAGGTTAAAACATCGGAGCCAAAACAAGGAATTTCTAGATTTCTCGAATGTTCCACCAGACAAACGCCTTCGGACAGACTGATCTGGGTCAACGTGTTCCTTGACATCTAGTTTTCAATATTTTGTTAACAATTTTCCAGTCATATTCCGTTCATCATGTGGTGCTCGGCCGTCACACACCAGTACTCCTCACAACATATTTTTTCCAAGCAACTGGCTGCTTTTCCACAACGATTATTAGACCATTGGAGAAAGACGAATGACAGAAAAAAAATATTGGCCGAGCTGGGATTCGAACTCACAACACCTAGATTGACAGCCCGCTTCGCTTCCGACTGAGCTACCAGGTCTCGATGAATAACATTAACAACGCACTAAAACGTGTGAACGTCCGTCTTCCATTGTAGAATGAATACAATTTACCCGCTACGTATATATTAACACATTCCCTTGAAAATAGTCCCATCATACCTCTCCTTGAGATAATACTATGTACAATTCAACTAACTTAGAAATGTCGGACACACGTCGACTCTTAACCCAGGACTTCACATGCCTATTCAAAGGTCTTCTGCTGTACAACCATCAGACGAACATTTTCAACGATCTAGACAACTGAAAGATTCATACTGATACAGAGTTAACAATATTGCAATAAAAGGTGAAATTGCTCGTTTTGAGCAATTTCACCTTTTATTGCAATGTTTTCAAACGTGATTTTCAATGGCAGGTGTCAACTGTCGTCTATGTCAAGTAATGGGTTAACTGATATGTATAATTAAAGCGGCACCGTTCCTCTTTCATCTTCATCAAACATACAGAACAGAACAGAACAGAACAGAACAGAAGTTTATTTACAACACAAGCATATAAGGTCATTGTGCATAGCATACATAATTAACATACATGGTAATGAAAATAGTAATCATTCAATTTATAGTTTCCAAACAAAGTAAATACCTTTATTAATTGATGGTTATGTTATTTTGTTGATTTTCCTTAAATAATGTATCTTGTTTAACCAAGTTAGATACTGATATGTATCCAAGATGGGAAAACCAGACAAATTATGGTTAACATATATGAATGACAGCATATAACTACCATTTTGAAAAATAACAGAACCTTTTAAGAAAATTACTATTTAAGATGGTGAGAGAGTATAATTCAAAAAATAAAATAAAATGATATATATATGATACAAATCTTATCATATTAGTACATCAGTTATTGGTATTCGACATATATTGGCTTCTCAGCTTAAAAGCATATATACAATAAAGAGCAAGTTTGGTTAGGTTTTTTTTATTTGTAGAATCAATCAGTTTTGTAAATTTGAATACATTTGGTTGATTAACGTAGTATTTTTCAATGTATTTATTTCTTATTTGGGTAAAAAATGGACAAATAATAACAAAGGGGTATTCATCTTCTAAATCGTTTAAAGTACAAAGCTCACATTTCCTGTTGTTTCTGTCAATTTGTCTATGTCTACCACTTTCTATCATTAGATTATGGGATGAAAGTCTAAGTTTGGCAATTGATTGTCGAAATGATTTGGTTTCAAAAAAGTCCAGATACCCTGCTCGAGCGAAATCAGTCTTAAATGATCTATAAAAATATAATGAACGGGACAGTTGGATGCTTGCTTGCCATTGATTGACATATATATCTTTAAATCGTTGGGAAATTATAGGTATAAACCTATTCACTAAAACGGATTCTGGATATAACCAAATGTCGGAAAAACCTGAGGACTCTAGCAGATGTTTACAGAATAGTTTAACCCTTTCCCAAACACAACAACTCTGCAGCAGACGAGCTTGAAAACATAAAAGCAAACATATGGAAGTTCTATATAAATGAAAGTTTAATTGTTCAATAGGGTTGGACACATTGTGGCAAAAGGAGAAATTACAATTTACTACAATGTATTCAAAAGCTTTCAGTTGCGGATAAGTCAAACTGTATATATGTGGGAAACGGTTAATTATTGGAGTACTCGGAAAAGAAACATCACAACGACATGGCACATTTGAGCTACCGTTCGAAATAGTGTTTTTCATCGCATTTTCTTATAATAAATCTCCCATTACTGTTTATCAAACATAAAAGAAGATTTGTTGTGCAAGAATAATCGTAAATATTTTATCAAAATGATAAACTGTTCAGAGAAACATACGAAGTTGTAAAACGATTTTTCGGTAATTTTCGTTCTCAACGTTTAATTGAAATTTAGGCCGCAGCATAAGAAAACCGGCTTTACACTAACATGATTGAATGCTTAGAGATTACCACCATTTGTAATTGAACCGTTCCATGAGAAAACCAACATTATGGACACTGCGTAATGTATCGACCTAAGTCAGCCTGTGTCGTCCGTGCAGACTGATCCGGGCCGACACATTCCGTCTCAGAGAGATAGAGGTATAGAGTAATGATTCCTGAAACAGTAAATCAACAGGAGGCGAAACGTGTCTGTCCGGGTTGGCCTGTGTGGCTTGCTTAGGCTGATCAGAGTCGATACTTTACGCTCAGTCAACACTGTTGGTTTTCTCGCGGAACGGCTCATTGTATATCATGTGTATCACGGCGGTCAGTTCACCTGCATAATTAGCTCCTGGTTCTCTCCAACCTGTACGGAGAGAATGTCCACAATACTTTGTTTAATGTTCTTGACGCCGCATTAAATAAGTTTTTAATTATATCACGGCGTTTCCTTAGTAGGTTACCAGTTCATTTATCCTGACATCAGTCAACCCACAATCCTGGGAGCAAAAAGTACACAAGACATTCGATGCATTACCGATGATTGAATCATTATGCCGTTGCATGTGACTTTTAACATATTTCTGACTATATATGTGTTCAAAGTCGTCTGCTACTGATTTAATGTATGGTGGAAGGGGTTAACTCTTTCAGCACCGAATTCCTTTGACCCTTTCTCTCATACGACAATTCTGCAGCAGACGACTTTGAACATGTTTTGTCAAAACATAGAAAATCTCTACAATTGAATGGATAAGCTATGACTAAAAGTGAAAAAAACATTGCGGCAAAAGGAGAAATTGCTCGTTTTGAGAAATTTCTTCTTTTGTCACTATGTTTTCAAAATGCTGTCTGCTGCAGAGGCGTCAGAAAGCGTCTATATGAGGGAAAGGGTTAAATACGATATTCCGTGTTTAAAATAGGGCTACTTTATTGTTCATGTAATAAGAGTTCTGGAACACTATACTAACTTAAAGGGAAACAATGCTGATTTCAGACGAGAGAGCTCGTCACGAGCAAACTCACATCAATGTGTATTGTTTGCAAATACCTCAATACTGTCAGTGGCACTGAAAGAGTTAAGAGGACATTTACAACGACTATGTGTGTGCTTTATAGAACAAAATATATAAATATGTATATATCCTGAATATCCATTAAGAGGTGAAACCGGCTGATTGCCACGGTTTATTATTATCATTAGTATGCATTATGTTTAAAGATCTTAAATACACTGTCAGTGGATACCTTGTCCAAAACGTTATTAAACATTAGAAGAATAAAAATTAATGAAACATTTAGAAAAATAAAATAAAAATGAATTTAAATTGTTGAAAACAATTAATGAAAACAAGAGAAATGTCTCGTTCTCATTTTGCCAAATTTCTCTTTTTGAGAAGGTTGTCTGGTCGAATAGATGTCATACCGCCTCTATCTGAATAAACCCTTTCCCAAATGCAGACGCATTTTGACGCCACTGTAGCAGAAGGTATTTGAAAACATTGTTGTAAAAGGTGAATTTGTTAACATTAAGTAACCCCTACTTTAACTCTTTCAGTGCCAAAGGCAATATTGAGCTTTTTGCAAACAATACTGATTCACATGAAATCAGCATTGTTTGCCTTTCAGTTATCCAAATATTCCAAAACTATTATAACATATGAAATAGAGTCGTCCGACTTTGAACATGGAAGAGTCTACTTTAAACAATTCGGCACTGAAAGAGTTAACAACAACGTTTACAACTATTATACTACCATCGGTATAGACTTAACATATTATTACGTACAAAGTCGTCTGCCGCAGATTTGCACCACGCTTTCTCGTGTTCCGGATCATGAATCGATCAGTTTGGGCTTATCGGTTAACAGCTTTCTCGAAAACCGTTTGATATTCTGAGGTGAGGTTCTTTTGAACTGGTGATTGATAATATCTTTGGTCGTTTACATCCTATCTTATTTTCAGAGTTTTCTGCTTTCAAAATATGGACGGAAAATCATCTAACATCTAGAAATGTTAACGTGTAATAACGGCACAGAGTTTAAAACATTGCTGAAAAGGATGGCTTTCTCTTTTTGAACAATTTCTCCTTTTCTAAGAGTGTTTTAAGAAGTCGTCTGTCGTACAGGCGTCATATGTCGTCTGGATGAGAAAAAGAGTCAATACCTACCGTGTTATTTATGTCGTGATTTATTGTCAGAGAGCAGTACGAATCAAAGGTTTATAGAACTGTTTGTGCCAATGTTTGATCTCGTGTGAGATATATAATTACTGTAACCTTGTTTACTTCATTTGATATTTTAGATTCGACAGCTTTCAACACATATAAAGGAAAAAACACAATATCGCGAAATTATGAAATGATTACATCGACATTTTAAAGCTTCGTCATTGATGTTAGCGAATATCAAAATCATTAACAGAAATTGTTCAAAAGAGGCGGACATTTCACAACGCCGATAAAGAAGGAATGTTTTATAGATCTTCAGGATATATATATGTGCCCAAACTGATACCTTATTTATTCAAACGTCGTAAATCTGGTTCTATCTATCACCGATAAGTAAAGACTATTTTTGCTTAAAGGGCGATAACATGTTAATATACAATGTACTAATCATTTTCGACCATCCAACTCTAGCCGATTAATTATATTTACTACCTCATATTCATAACTAATTCCAGACGATGTACCTAAACACGTAGATCCCGGATTTCCCAAGGGGCAATATTCTATTACTGTGTCTGAAAGTTGGAAATTGCTTACTCAGAAGCAGTTCGTCATTCACAATTCCCAAAGAATAATCACTAGATGTGAACATTTGTAAGAATATTGTTCAGACGTGAATGGTAAATCGTGCATTTTCGTTGGAATGACACATTTTAAAATTAGTGAAGTTGGACACCACAATTCATTTCCCAACCATTCCTTCGTGAAGACTGAAGACACAAGCAATGTCCACTTTTGCCACAATGTATTCAACTCTATTTCATGATAGCAAATATATCCACATCCTAGGGACACAAGCTATATCATATATTTTATGAATAGCCCGGGTACCGAGGATGATATATCCATAGAGATTTCCCCAATGTTTCCCAAGATGTTTCCAAAGTATTGTGTTCAAGATTTGCAGTATATGGGCAAGTGTTAAAATCATTGAAATATTCATGTCGAAATCAAAACGAGGCTATGATTTCAGTTAAGGATCGTGTACGATGCGTCAATGCTCCTGTTATTCGCAATTCGACGAATCAGCTCATCATCGTACTTGCAGTACTTTATTTTAATGATTCCTTTGTTTCGTTTTTTCAGATATATTCCATACTGCTCCAGTGATTCCTGGAGTGGTACCTCTCCAAAAGGAGCAAATGGCAATGGTGAGTATAACAAAGGTTGGACGACCAGAACATAGTTTAATCGTTAAAGAGACATTATCCCTTTCCCAAATATAGATGCATTTTGACGCCCACGCAGCAGACAACTTTTGAAAACATTGTGGCAAAAGGAGAAATTGCTCATAATGAGCAATTTCTCCTTATTGCCACAATTTTTTCAAATTCATTCAATAAATATACTTTCATTTATAGAGATTAACTTCATTTGCCAGAGGATGTTTTCAAAGTCGTCTGCTGCATATTTGTTGTATGGCTGGAAAGAGTTCAGACCAGCGGATATACAGATCAGCGCGAGCCGCAGCGCAATCTGAACAGGTTCTTACCGGATCACAATCCAGTTATTTAGATTCTCTTTAAGGTACCGATAAACCTTAAATGCCTTATTTAACCATTTCGCACTTGTAGACGTATTTTGACGCATATATGTAACCACATTGAAATCATTGCGGTATATTCCTCGTGAGCAATTAATCAATTTGTCACATCGTTCCAATTATAATTGATCAATTTACTTTCTTTTATAGAGATTTTTCTAAAATTAATAAGCACAATGTTTGTTTTAAGCCCATCAAAAACTGCAGAAATATATTCAAACGAAAATTAGATATTCCATTTTAATTAGCAACTGCCTCTTTTTCACATAATGTTTTCAACTGTCGTCTGCGGCAATCGTGCCAAGATGGCTTCATTATGGTTCATATGTCATAAAATATGACCTTTGACATGTCAGGTTTATCAATTTACATCTATAAATAGATTTTCACGTCTGCCATCTCAATAGTCAACTAGATCATTTGATACGTAACCCTCGGTTATCATCGATGGCGTACAGCAACAACTTCTTGGACTTCCAGTTATTACCCCCAAACATTTACAAAACAAACTTTAAAGTTCAACGATATGACATTTTTAGGAAAGAAGCAGAATTGTTTGTTGTTTGTTTTACTGGTATACACTAATGGTTATCATTTGTATTTTGTTACTGTTTGATCGCCTCGGTGACGTAGTGGTAAGGCGTCTGCAACGCGGGTTGATCCTCGACTAGGTCATACCAAATACATTAAAAATCGTAGAAATGGCCTTCCCTCCTGGACGCTCAGGAATGTGGAATTAGAATTACGACTGACTCACTCGTGTCAGGATAAATGCAACAGTAGTTTTATTTAGTTTAACTTATTTATTCCTGGATACTTAACCAGTACTCGCGCCGTTTGTGAGAAAAAATCCCAAATGCAGAACGCGCTCATCACGGGTTTCGAACTCGGGCCGACGCTCTACCTCTCTAGCACTGTCTTCCACACTTATTATTTACATAGGATACGCCTTTATATAACTGAAATATTGTTGAAGTTGACGTAAAACATGATTCCTACAACAAATCAATAACGTATAACATTGATAGATCCTTATGGTTAAGTCATTGTATGTTTTTACTGTTGCAGATTTCGCCTTTATGGGAGCCCTTATTTTAGAACAGGTGATTAAAGATCTCATTCCTAGGGGCCTGAAGCACGCCACGAAGCTTATTCTTACCGGTAGCAGGTGAGTTCATTCCTCCTGTAATCAGGCCAACATCAATACCAGAGGTCAAGATAAGGAGTGGTATTCAGCTCTTTTACCCCACAATGTCTCTCTTAGTATTAAAGTAAACACTATATTGAGGGTACTCAAAAGAATTGTCTCACTGAGACGATTCATTTGAGTACCCACAACATAGGGTTAGAGGGTCAAATAAGGATTTTAGAACATGCAAAACACCCTAATGACTAGCTTGCCTTTTCCAGGTCGTCTCAGTTAGACATTTGCTCCTCAGCCAATCAAAAGGTCGCCTACAAATGTGTTAGGTTAACAGGAGAGATAACCCATATAAATAACCGAGACAGAGAAACGATAATGACCGAGTTTTCCAATTGACTAGAAACCATTTCTAAAGCAGAATCGAGCGTTGGTTGTATCGTTTGATTTCATTGGACAGAAACAAAACGAGCACTCGCTCGTGAATATTCAAATGATTAGCGTCAATTCAAGACGATCTTCTATGCGGTGTCGTCAGATCGAATATACGCACAGCGAATACTTTTGGTTTGATTTAAATGAGATTGGGCCCACGCTGACGTTATCTTGTCCTGTTATACTCTGTTCTCTTAATAGACACTCACACATTCAAAAAAAACCTCGTAGATAAAGAATGAACAATTTGTGAAAAGAAAAGAAGAATGTTGAGAAAGACAGGACACATTGTTATTTCGTTTTAAAGAGACTGCTCAAATGAAAATTCTTTTTTCAACTGCATGTTGTTTTATATTCTGGGAAAGGTTCCAATGGTGTCTAAGAAATTAGATGATACGGATGAAAGAGTTTTGATACATGAGCCTGTTCAGACGAAAAGCCGAGCCCCGGTAAATCAGTCGGTAGCGTCGCGGGCTTTCAATCCAGGGATTGCGAGTTCGAACACCAGCTCGGTCAACATTCTTTCCGACGTTTAACAAAATGTACTATGACAAGCGTCATTCGTCTTCCGCCGATAGGCTAACAGTCTATGTGTCTAAAGCAGCCAGTTGCTTTAAAAGAATGGTATGTGGAGTACTGGTACATGTATGAGAAAGAAACACAGGAAACACATGAGTAGGTGAACTGGCCGCCGTGATATGACTGAACATTTTTTGAAAAAGGCGTTTCACCCCAATCAATCAATCAATCAATCAATCAGACAAAAAAGATAGTGGTAGAGTATCCGCCTCGAGTAAAACATCAAACAATCAAAGGTACTAGTTTGCTTTGGTAAATTATGTAAGCTCGTGTCATTCTGTGCAGTCTCGCAGTCTTATCAGAGGCAACAACATTTACATAGAGCTTCTTGTAAGATTTTGTGTGTGATTTGCGAAAAGGTTAGTAGCTTTTACTGCAATATGACTCAAGGTTTACGTACTTTTCTTACTGCAGCGCTGGGGGTACGGGTGTCCTTATAAACCTCGACAGAGTTGCTAACCAGTTGTCGGAGCTGGCACCGGAAGTAGAGGTGCGCGGTATTGCTGACTCGGGCTGGTTCCTGGATTATCCTCAGTATAGAAACAAAGACTGTGTGGAGGCGCTGTCTTGCTCTCCTGTTGACGGGATCAAACGAGGAATCAAGTAAGTATTCCACATTTACTGTATTTACCATCGTACTGTTCAAGTTTAGCATAGATATACAGAAGGCTGCACAGATGACGAATATGCAGAACGTGAAATTTCCCTTGATGAATATTTCCTTACTTTCCATTAATATTTTCTTTTCTCTGAAATAACACATCTGTCATTTCATTGAGGGGGGGGGGGGGGGGGGGGGGGGGGGGAAGAGGGAAGGTGGGGGGGAGGGGGGGGGGGGGGGGGGGTTGGCGTAAACGAACAACATTGAGTTCAATACGCCGTGTCTGGTTAGCTATTCTCAGCACCGAATTGCATTAAATAGATTATTCTATGTTCAAAATGGGGCTAATTCGTTTTTCATTGTATTGGAGTTTTTCGACAAATGTATTGGCAAACAATGCTCATGTTAAGTGTGACAGCTCGTTACGATCTGACTTACATGCATCTGTATTGTTTTCAAATCCCCAAATATTGCCATAAACACTGAGCGAGGTAGGACACCTAACTATGTGACTTACATGTGGTGGATGGATAAGAGATAGTTTGCTGTCGTTAGCTATCGTACAACTTAAATGAACGCATCACTGGTTGTGTGTCAAATGTAGCACGTGGGGTGATTAAAGCATTTCAACTGATTCTTTTTTATAAAGCATATTTAGTTCAAAGGACGTTGCTTTGCATTGATGTTAATGTCAGAAATAACAAATTGTTTACAACCGTTTGAAACGGGCAGTAGCCCTTTCTTTTATAGAACAACTTGTATCGACTTGAATCAAAATAAGACAAGATATCCTGAATATGTTTATACTAGATATATTTTTAAAATGGATGTTGTAGCTTCTTTTGTGGCCCGGTTTGTAGATATGTACACATCTAGTACATGCATACTTGAAGCACTATGATAAGGGATGTTAACATAATTCAGTCTATGTTCACTTTGTCATAGCTCTATATAAGCGATGTTTTGCATGTTCTCAAATCGTTATTTGACCCTTAAAGCATATGTTGTTGGTACTCAAAAGAATCGTCTCAGTGAGACGATTCTTTTGAGTACCCACACCATAGAGATAAGTTGAACAATAAGAGAGATAGTGTGGGGAAAAGAGCTGAATTCCCCTCTTTATCTCGACCTCTGCTTTCTTACATTAGCCCGATTAAGGGGGTTGATGCTCTATCGGACGATAAGTGTTTGCATACTAAATACGCGTAACATGGGGGTTCTTCGTGAGCGTGCGTGTAAAAAAGATTCAGGGAAACACGCGAAAACGTCCAACATATCTTTCACCTCTGACATACATCTAAAACATCCATAAATGTATCAACATACACAGAAGCGTAAACCCAAATTGTTTTCAATTCCATAGAAATTAACCGAGAACAACCTTAATTAACTGGCTCGTCGATTTCCGTATGTCGGTACTTATTAACCCTTCCCTCATATAGACGCTTTCTGACGCCTCTGCAGCAGACGGCTTTTTGAAAACATAGTGACAAAAGAAGAAATTGCACACAACGTGCAATTGCTCCGTTTGCCACAATGTTTTCCACTTTTTGTCATAGGTTATCCATTCAATTATGGAGATTTTCTATGTTCTGACAAAATCCGTTCCAAGTCGTCTGCTGCAGAATTGTCGTATGAGGGAAAGGGTTAACAGGTTATAGGCTCGGCAATATGTTGTCGAAGTTCGTGGACTGCCCTCGAACAGTGTCGGTTGTTAACGACTTCAGTGGGAGACAGTGGTACAGAGGTAGAGCGTCGGCCTCTTGTACCAAAGGTCATGGGTTCGAATCCCGTGATGATTTGGTTCCGCCTTTGGGATTTTTCCACACAACGAGTACTGGTTAAGTATCCAGGAAGCAGACATCGAGTCTGATTAATATAAGCTTAAAGCTTGTTTCGCAATCGATGTAAAATAAATAAGTGTTAACCTAAACGACTTCATACGGAAATCAACGAACACATTAGATACGTTCTAACTAAACAGGGATTTAATAAGATCTCTTTTTCGTTTAAACCCTTCATCCGAATTTAACAAAATCGGCAACAAACGACATTTAAAAATATCTAGGCAGAAATATTGACAATTTCTATAACGGAAGGGTTCAATTCATCCAACCTAACTTAGTGATAAGTAGTACTTATATACTTAAAAGCAAATTTCATCATGTACGTTTCCGTTATATTTGGTTAAACATGAATGCTGGAAAGAGTTGAAATATATAGTTACCTTGCTGATTTACAATACTTGTTAACAAAAAAAATATTTTGGCATTTTTATTTGGGAAACACAAATTTTAAAAGTATTACTTATCATTAAGTAAGGTTGGTGGAATTGGACCCTGAATGCATATAGAGTTGTAACCTAGGACATGTTCCTAGAAATGTCTTTTGTTGATGCAATGTTTCCAAAAGTCGTCTGCAGCAGACGCGTCTTCGAGAGGTAAACGGTAGCGCGAGAAGACTCACATGATATTTCTCGCCAGCCCTCGGGCACATCGAACGTATCGATCTCAGTGAAGTAGTCTTTCCTCTCGTCTATAATAGTTTCTACATCAAGAGAAGAGCCCTAACACTTTTCTAATTTCATGTCATCGCTCGATCAAAGAACCCTATACACATATAACGAGTTTCAACCCTTCCCCGTATATAAACGCTTCCTGGTACCTTTGCAGCATACGACTTTTTATAAACGCTTTGGCGACATTTACCACAACTAGCAAGTTCCCCTTTTACCACAATGTTATTAACTCTATTCCATAATAATACTTTAATTCAACCCTTTTCCTCATGTAGACGCTTTCTGAGGGATCTGAAGCAGACGACTTTTGAAATCATTGTGACAAATGGAGAAATTGCTCATGATGAGCAATTTCTCCATTTGTCACAATTATTTCAACTCTATTCAATAATCATACTATCATTTATAAAGATTTTCTATATTTTGGACTTGATAATTTCAAAGTTGGCTGCTGCAGATTAATTGTATGTTGGCAAGGGTTAAAGAAATTATCCATCTTTTTTCAATATGAAGTTTATAAGTATGATCTACATGGCACAACAAAGAATCGGATGCCAATCTGGTATTTTAAAATACAATTAAAAGCGAAGAAAGTAGAAAGCCAGTATGGTACACGGTAGCACTAACGCAGGAATAAAAAAATGTTTAAATTTTGGACGGATCACAAACTAACCTATCAGGTAAGACGTTTTTAAACATCCCTCTGGAAGCTTGACTTTGTAGATGGTCATGTGCCTTTGATCTTGCCAGTTTGAAACAAACATTAAACATATTTTTATCGTCTCTTACTACAACGTGAAATATTTCAAACGAAAACAGAAAACCATATCTATCATTCTTTATTTTTGGAACAAGACCTGAATGAATTGTTTACCATTTACCTGATAGCATAGTTTTTGGGAAAGCGTCTGCGTTTATAATTCATACAATGATAGTTATATCATAGCTGTAAACGTGGATGTATCAATAATAATAATCAATTCGATACGGAGAAGAAAGCAGTTTTCATTTTTTGAATATGTCGTCTGCATGAACGTCATATGTTAAACATTTAGAGTACATTTAAAAGTACAACAAAATCGAGGGCTTGGCGTGAAACGGTTGTAACTAAAATTGGTATTTTTTTTACCAAGGTTATTCAACTCGCCATAAAGTCTTCATAAGCGTTAAATCAATTTTATTGGCAAACAATGGAAATGTAGGTGCCATTGCTCGTTCTGTTTACAAAGGGGTCAACATTGCCCCTAAACCAGGGTTTTCAAAATAGGCTTTTAGATACAACCGTTTCACGCCAAGCCCTCGAAATGCCTACCGACTTATGTGTGCAGTGGTATACACGATGTCAAAAGTTTGGGGGACTGGAGTTTGATCCTCCGTCCTCTTAAACGCAATCTGTAAAGTTATGGTAGCTGCTTTCCACCTTTTTAAAGCACATTCGTAATGATTCGTTGGGACGACAATTCGACGACTGCACCGTTTAAAAAAAACCACCTGTTTTACGTGTGAATCATACGCGGTGTTATAACTGACACACTATTAACGCTTTCCCTCATATAGACGATTTCTGACGCCTCTGAAGCAGACGGTTTATTGAAAACATAGTGACAAAAGAAGAAATTGCTCAAAACGAGCAATTTCTCCTTTTGCCACAATGTTTTTCTATCTTTTGCAAATTATGTTCAAAACGTATATGAATGAATGTATATTGTTTTATGGCGCATCGACAGCTAAGGTCATTAGCGCGCAATTAAATTTAAGTATTCATGATCCCTGGGTAAACAAACCAGTACTAGGCTAGAAAATGTCTAGTGCCGCGACTGGGGATCGAACGGTTTCGAAATCCCCGACGCTAACCACTCGACCACAGCGGATTCCTAAAACGTATATGAGCAAGTACAATATAAATGATACACGTTGGCATTTCTAAACAGTGTAGGTTCACATCATCGTGTCTCAAGCATATCGGAATATGCATAAGTTGATAAAAATCCTTCAACACTCTTGTGTAGCTAACTTATGTGTGAAACGTGTAGATCTTCGATCTGTGTGGATGCATAGGCTGATCTGGATATATACGGTTCACAAAAGCCAACTTGTACACTCTCCACGCAAGTGCTCTTTATTATTATAATACATTTAATATACTCTACCGAACTGTATTATATAAGTAGAATTAAGGAAAGGAAACACAACGCAATATCATTTTATGGTCGAGTTAAAAATATCGTTGGAAAAGAACAAATTGCTCATTTTCAGCCAGTATTCCTTTGGACATAAGTTCTTCAAAATACGTTGAGAGATCTAAGAACGTACATGATGAAATCTATTTAACAATGTTTGTTTGGCGTTTAACCCTTTCCCTCATATAGACGCTTTCTGACGCCTCTGCAGCAGACGGCTTTTTGAAAAACACGGCGACAAAAGGAGAAATTGCTCAAAACGAGCAATTTCTCCTTTTTGGCACCATGTTTTCAACTCTATTCAATAATTGTACTTTTATTTAAAGAGAGTTTCCAATTTGTTATGGGTATGTCTTCAAAGTCGTCTGCAACAGATTTGCTGTATGTTGGAAAGGGTTAAACCCGGATAACATTTATTTAGTTATCCCTTGTTCTTTATAATCCGATTGACTGTCATTATCATAATCATTAGTTATTATTAATCCTGCGGACGACTTCGTAAACACAGGTCATATACCTCGTTGTCTTAATAAATGAATGTAATATATTTGAAAACTTTGTGGTAATAGTAGAAAATAAGGCAGCATTTTGTATTTTGGAAAAGGGTTAAAAGGGTTAAAAGTCTTAAACAAAATGTATGAAGTAGAATTCAGCAGCAGACGTCTTTGAAAACACATAGGTAACAGTATGAACTATCACTATACATGAAGGAATAACAGTTGATTAGATTTGGAAATATTGAAGCAGAAGAAAAAAAATCCCGTTTTGTCACATTGTGTGAAAAGGTCGTCTGCTGCAGAGGCATCATATTGCGTCTATACATGTATATTGAAAAGGTTTAACCCTTCCCCACATACAAAACATCTGCAGCAGACGACTCTAATATGTAAGGTAGACTCATGGAAAATATCTCTAAAAATCTGATAATTGCATGTAGTTAAAATCTTTGTGGCAAATGGAGAAATTGCTCATCATGAGCAATTTCTCCGTTTGCCACAATGATTTTAAAAGCCATCTGCTGCTGAGGCATCAGAAAGTGTCTATATGTGGGAAAAGTTTAGGTACTGAAACACTTTTGAAGTAGAATTTGCTATAGTTTGACACAATTGAGCCGTCCCACGAGAAAACCAATATTGTGGACTCTGCGTAAAGTATAGTCCCGGATAAGCCTAAGCATGCCGCGCATGGTAACTCAGACAGACGGCTCTCGCCTCCTGTGTATTTTATGTTTCATGAATCATTACTCTATACCTCTATCCCCCTGAGACGAAATGAGTCGGCGCGGATTAGCCTGTGCAGACTGCGCAAACTGATCTGATCCAATACCTTACGCAGAGTCCATAATGTTGGTTTTCTCGTGGAACGGCCTATATGAATAGCTGACAATGTAGAACACATACAAGACTGCTCGAATGGACAGGCGGATCATTGTCTGCAATGCTCTCAAATGATGTTTAACCCTTTCCCACATACAACAAATCTACAGCAGACGCCTTTGAAAATATCTGGTCCAAAATCCGGAAAATCCCTATAAATGAAGGTTAATTTACTGAAAACAATTATATTGAGCAATTACACCTTTTGTCACAATGTTATCAACATTCGACTGCTGCAGATCGGTTAACATGCGTCTATAGATGTATAAGCAAATGTTGTTTAACTCTTTCCCACCTTTAGACGCATTTTAACGCATCTGCAGAAGACGATTTCTTAAAACATCGTGACAAAAGGAGAAATTGCTCAAAACGAGCAATTTTTCCTTTTGCCACAATGTTTTCAACTTCTTTCAATTACTATACCTACTATTACAAAGATTTTCCATATTTTTAATTAGACATTCTGCAGATTTGCTGTAGGTGGGACAGGGTTAATGTCGCAGACAACAGGGTCATACACACGGCTTTCCCTCCTTGTAGCACATGCTTGTAGAGTTAGCATTACGACTGGCTAGCCGGTGATGTCGGGATAAATGGACCGACAGGATAGGTAACTTACCAAGGAAATGACGCGATATACCCGAACAATTGTTGAAAGCGGCGTTAAATACCATACAGACGAAGCATAGAAATAATCTAATCATTGAAACCCCATTGTATGACATGATATTGTTTTAAGATGTCTTTAATACAATCATACACACCTATTAGCTATAACGCGGACATCAATTCCCTTCTGTGATTGATTGATTAATTGATTGATGGATTGATAGATTGTTTGATTGATAGATTGATAAATTTATCGATTGATATATTGATATATTGATGTATTGATATATTTATTGAGTTATATATTGATTGATTGATTGATTGATTGATAGATTGATTGATTGGTCGATTAATTTATTGATAGAGTAATAGATTTATTGGTGAAAGTTGATGAAGTTTCAACAGTATTTCAGTTATATTCGGACGACCAGTTGAACTGCCCATGTGTTCCCTGATTTTTCTAACACCATTACTCAATACAACAATCTGCTCCGGCTACCTTCTATCGTAAACATTTAAGCCAGTTGTTGTACGACAATTGACGCTAGTCCAAATGACTTTTTTCAATCGCCGGAAAGAATGTCGGCCGATTCAGGATTTAAACCTGTTACTTAAGGATCGGCGCTTTCAGTCATCGAGGTTACCGACTAAAGAATAATCGGAGCGTCGCGATGTAGTGTTAGTTCTAGAGAGTCCGCAAAGGGAGCGGATGATCAGGGTTCAAACCCCGGTCGGAGGATACCAAAGACGATACTATGGCTGTACTCCTTTGCGTACATGATTACGGGATATAGCAATACGGCTGATACATCGATAGCGGGATATAGCAATACGGCTGATACATCGATACCGGGATATAGCAATACGGCTGATACATCGATACCGGGATATAGCAATACGGCTGATACATCGATACCGGGATATAGCAATACGGCTGATACATCGATACCGGGATATAGCAATACGGCTGATACATCGATTCCTGGATATAGCAATACGGCTGATACATCGATACCTGGATATAGCAATACGGCTGATACATCGATACCTGGATATAGCAATACGGCTGATACATCGATAGCGGGATATAGCAATACGGCTGATACATCGATACCGGGATATAGCAATACGGCTGATACATCGATACCGGGATAAAGCAATACGGCTGATACATGGATACCGGGATATAGCAATACGGCTGATACATCGATACCTGGATATAGCAATACGGCTGATATATCGATACCTGGATATAGCAATACGGCTGATACATCGATACCGGGATATAGCAATACGGTTGATACCGGGATATAGCAATACGGCTGATATATCGATACCGGGATATAGCAATACGGCTGATACATCGATACCTGGATATAGCAATACGGCTGATATATCGATACCTGGATATAGCAATACGGCTGATACATCGATACCGGGATATAGCAATACGGCTGATACATCGATACCGGGATATAGCAATACGGCTGATACATCGATACCGGGATATAGCAATACGGCTGATACATCGATACCTGGATATCGCAATACGGCTGATATATCGATACCGGGATAAAGCAATACGACTGATACATCGATGCCGGGATATAGTAATACCGACACTACTAGTTAAAAAACAAAATACATTCGAGGGCTTGGCGTGAAACGGTTGTAACTAAAAACCTATTTTGAAAACCCTGGTTTAGGGGCAATTTTAACCCATTTGTAAACAATTCAAATTTAGGTGCCATTGCTCAGAACGAGCAATGACACCTAAATTTCCATTGTTTACCAAGTAAATGATTTAACGCTTTTAAAGACTGTATTGCGAGGTGATTAACCTTGGTAACAAAATACCAATTTTAGTTACAACCGTTTCTTGCAAAGCCCTCGACATGTACTGTTAAAAACCAAGAAAACATCACATAACAAATCGAAAGAAAAAATCGAGTTCGAGACTTTTGAGACCATGTACGTCAAGTGAGCGGATGTGTAAATATCGCGTCTCTCGTCCGTGTTTTATGTGATAGGCAAGGAATGCGGCTTTAATTGACAATCTACTATCAGCAGTCTTAGGGGGGCCTTCTTCCCGGGTTGTCGAATAAGCCCATTGATGTGCTTCTAATTACGAAAACAATATTCAGGATAACGCTTTCGTACCTATTCATGGCCAATAATGGGTTATTTTTTTTGTACGGTTGCTTACACCATTTTCAGCATTAGTTAAGTTATACCACAATGACAGTTCGCTAATAAATGAGCCCAGGTATAACAAACCAGTATTATACTAGAAACTGTACTTTTCCCACTATGACCGCCGCGAGTGGGGATCGAACCCGGGACGCCTGGTACCAATCCACATTATGCCAGTTGATAGGTCGATCGGTCGATCGGTCGGTCGGTCGGTCGGTCAATGGTTGTTCGTTTCGTTCGTTGGTAGGTATGTCAGTCGGCCAGTGCATAGGTCGGTCGGTCAATGGTTCTTCGTTTCGTTGGTGGGTTAGTAAGTGTGTGAGTAACCCAGTTCATAGGTCGATCGGTGAGTCAGTCGATCGATGGTTGTTCGTTTCGTTTGTGGGTTGATAGGTATGTCAGTCAACCATTTCCTGATGGAATCGTCTTTATGAAACTTGTGTCACAATTATAGGTTCAGGTTAGTCGGGGCATCTGCGCCATCTGCACAATAATGCTTACGCATCTAAACCTTGATATTTTAATATTTATATGAATGACAATGGACTCTTCTAAATAACAATCTGACCAAGTGAACGTTATCAATTCAGCATTTACATGGGGTTAGAAAAGACATATGTAAATGAATTAAATATTCTAAAAGTGAATTCCTAGGAGTACTTTTATCATAGCGCGGCGGATAGATCGTTAATTGTAAGAAGGCCACCTGGTCGATGGGAGGGGAGGTGTGCCGATCATGAATAGGTCCTCTTTGATCACAGTTAACCCACTGATTTGTTGATTGAGATACTGTCTCTTTTATCCTTCTATCTTACTCCGACAGTGTTTACCACTCTCCATATACAACAAAACTGTAGCAGACGAGACTTTGAAAACATCTGGGCAAAAATATGGAAAGCTTCTGTAATAATAGTATTATAATTTAATAGAGTTGAAATAATTGTGGCAAATGGAGAAATTGCTCATTATGAGCAATTTATCCTCTTGCCACACTTATTTCAAAAGTCGTCTGCTGCAGAGGCGTCAGAAAGCGTCTGTATGTGGTAAAGGGTCAAACATTTTCTTGATACAGAAGACACGATATCACATGATACTATAAAAGAGCGAATGATTTTCCCAGTCATTTATCAGTTTTAAACTATGTTTCAATTCGATATATATAAGACGTTATCTCTCAATAATCAAAATTATAATTTGAACGCTCAACACAAATTGCCGTGATACGGTATCTTTAACCCTTTCCATAATATAGACGCTTTCTGACGCCCTTGCAGCAGAGGACTTTTTGAAAACATGGCGCCAAAAGAAGAAATTGATCAAAACGAGCAATGTCTCCTTTTGTCACCATGTTTACAACTATATTCAATTATTGTACTTTCATTTAAAGGGAGATTCCAAATGTGTTCAGGTATGATTTCAAAGTCGTCTGCTGCAGATATGTTGTATGAGGGAAAGGTTAAGACTATTGAAACACCGGATGAAATTCAGTATTATATGAAACAAAAAAGTAGGCAACATTATGGGAAAAGGATGTAGGAGACCACGGAAATCGTCAGTTAATGGGAGATTGTTTATTAATTTCCCTTCGATTTTTTAGTTTGCAAATCTTCCTATAACGTCTTATAGTCTTAACCCTTTCCCTCCCGTAGACGCATTTTGACGCATCTGTAGCTTTTGGTTCTAGTTTCTTGCTAACAAATGAATTAAGGACCTAATTACATCGAGACGGAAAGTTTAGGCTCTGAGGAGACTGTGCTGGTGTACAGGCTCGTCTGAATCTTTACTGCACGACAGACTCCTAAACTCGGTAGACGTGGGTCAAATTCTTAGTGACCAGTTGTACGACAATTTTACCACGGGCGTTAAATTACTATTTGATTTCCATATATCAATGTAAAGTATAAGTAAATAATACTGCTTACCATCGAACAATTAGAATTGATTCATTTTCATACCGTTTTCTTCTTTCTATTTGATGTATATACACCAATGTTAAGAGACAAGGGAAGTAACTCCTATATTTAAACTGGTGTTCATAGTGCTGAAGTTATAGCTCCTGATATTTAAATACCTGTAGTCAAAGAAATACCATGCAAAAACATATCGACATGTTCGGCTTTTTACAATAGCACACTACAATGCAAATGGCTTAGTGTGTTAACAAAACAAACAATGTTCTGATTGCAAAGAGACAACACAAATACAAGAACTAATTAAAACAATGAGAATTATTGGCAAAACATGACCGTTTCTTAATTAGCATAGAACATATATTGATATATAATTGACAATCAAATTACTTTCATAATAAGCGATAAACAAGCTAGGTAAATGTATGCAAAATGGCTTGCAATTTAAAACCTTTTACTTTGTGTTGGGGTAGTAACTGGGAGTCCAAAAAGTGTTGGTTGTTCGCTATATGTTAAATAACCGATGATAACTATAGATTACGCATCACATATCGTTTTCCTATAATATAATATCCTTTTATTCGATTTACATGCCAGAGATGAACGTCTATCTATACCATGACGTTGAGTTCGAAAAGGAAATATCACTAGACATCGTCTTGCATTATAACTCTTTCAAATCTAAAGTAAATTGAAGGCTTTTGCAAACAATGCAGATTCAGGTGAGACAGCTCGTAAAGAGCAGTGTCTCCTGAAACCTGCATTGTTTGACGCTACATTTAAGACATTAACTTCTACCAAATTGCCCGTTGGACGAAAACATGGACTGGTCCAATTTGCAACATGGAAGAGTCGACTTTGTGAAATTAGGAAGTGAAAGAGTTATTCAGTTGAGTGTCCTTTATATATATATATATATCATGAATTATTATCATTCAGGCTATGGTCAGGGCGGGTGCCCGAGTCGTGTATGGCCCAGTATCCAGCATCGGAGCACTGGCGATGTTACTTTGGTTACAGAATGTATTCCACTCTAAAAAGTAAGTCACATTACAAAGAAATGTAAACAATCCCTTTTTGATCCTATTAGATGTAGATTTCTGACCTTGGTGTGTCAAATGTTGAATTCAGTAATTCGGCTCATGGCATGGTTAGGAATAACTGATAGTGGTCGGTTAGGCGTTTGGTCGCATTCTATGTGGTTGTTCGTTTAAATATGCAGTCAATCAGAGAGGTCCTTTGATTAATGTTCGTTAATCTATACAGTAATTCAAAGCGGGCGTTTGGGGTTTGTTCTTTCAGATATGTAGCTATCAAGAGCGGTCGTTTAGTGGTTGTTCGTTGAAATATGCAAACATTAAGCGCGGTCGTTTGGTAGTTGCACTTTCAATTCTTCAGCCAATAAGAGCGGTCGTTTGGTAGTTGTACTTTCAGATCTTCAGCCATTAAGCGCGGTCGTTTGGTAGTTGCACTTTCAATTCTTCAGCCAATAAGAGTGGTCGTTTGGTAGTTGAACTTTCAATTCTGCAGCCAATAAGAGAGGTCGTTTAGTAGTTGTACTTTCAGATCTTCAGCCATTAAGAGTGGTCGTTTGGTAGTTGTACTTTCAGATCTGCAACCATTAAGAGCGGTCGTTTGGTAGTTATACTTTGGTAGTGGAACTTTCAATTTTGCAGCCAATACGAGAGGTCGTTTAGTAGTTGTACTTTCAGACCTGCAGCCATTAAGAGCGGTCGTTCTGTAGTTGTACTTTCAGATATTCAGCCATTAAGAGTTGTCGTTTAGTAGTTGATCGTTTAGATCTGCAGCAATTAAGAGATGTCGTTTAGTAGTTGTACTTTCCGATCTGCAGCCATTAAGAGCGGTCATTCTGTACTTGTACTTTCAGATATTCAGCCATTAAGAGCGGTCGTTTGGTAGTTGTACTTTCAGATATTCAGCCATTAAGAGTTGTCGTTTGGTAGTTGATCGTTTAGATCTGCAGCCATTAAGAGAGGTCGTTTAGTAGTTGATCGTTTAGATCTGCAGCAATTAAGAGATGTCGTATGGTAGTTGTACTTTCAGATCTGCAACAAATAAGAGCGGTCGTTTGGTAGTTGTACTTTCAGATCTGCAGCCATTAAGAGAGATCGTTTGGTAGTTGTTCTTTCAGATCTGCACCAATTAAAAGCGGTCATTTGGTAGTTTTACTTTCAGATCTTCAGCCATTAAGAGTTGTCGTTTGGTAGTTTATCGTTTAGATCTGCAGCCATTAAGAGAGGTCGTTTGGTAGTTGTACTTTCAGATCTGCAACCATTAAGAGCGGTCGTTTGGTAGTTGTACTTTCAGATCTGCAACCATTAAGAGCGGTCGTTTGGTAGTTATACTTTCAGATCTGCAACCATTAAGAGCAGTCGTTTAGTAGTTGTATTTTCAGATATGCAGCCATTAAGAGCGGTCGATTCATCCTTTGGCTGTTGTTTGTTCAGATATACAGTGGTAAAGAGTGGTCGTTGGCCGATTATTTCGAGTAATCGACTAGAGCTTGTTCGTTCAGATATGAATTCATTCATAATAATCGATGATTGGTTGTTCGTTAAGATAGTCAATCATTCAGAGTAATCGACTAGTCCTTGTTTGATCAGATAGCCAGTCATTCAGAATAATATAGGATTGGTTGTTTGCTAAAATATTCAATCATTCAGAGTAATCGAATTGCGGTTGTCCGTTCAGATATGCAGCCATTAAGAGCGGTCGTTTGGTAGTTGTTCGATCAGAAATGCAGATATACAAAGCGGTCGTTTCTTCATTATGTGGTTGTTCATTAAGATATGCAGTCTTTCATAGCGATCGTCTGGTAGTTATTCGTTCAGATATATGCAGCCATTCAGAGTGGTCGTTTATAAATTATATACAAACAACCTCATTTATATATTTGTTTATATTCATGTATATCCTTAACAGGTGCTGAACTCCAGAAAAAAGGGATTACAGTATAGTCAAAGTTTTAAAACTGTTCAAAAGTTGTCTTGAAATATTAGAATCATACTTCAGGGAGGGTATACGAGTAATACTTTAATTTCCCAGTACCATAAACATCTAAATATTGAGCGTGTATGCTTCATATTTACTGGGTAGACATATCCAGTAAGCCAAATGTTAAACATTTTCATGACTTTCAATTGACAGTTTTACTGCCAAAATAGTTTTGAACTACTTATTACTTAGTGTGTTGACCCTATTAGCAATATTTGCAAAAGTTTTAACATTTCAAAACAAATTGATCACCATCTGTAGTTCAGCCCCTTTAACGTTTAAGCTCGTAGTAAATCCTATTTGACCTTGCCTTTGTCATTTCAGCCCCGCTCTACGTTATACAGCATTTGTTCGACGAGGCCCAAATTCTGGTGGATAACGTGTTTGAACAGTCGCAGATCAGGAGCGATAACTCGGCAGCCCTCGTTACAGAGTCCCAATGGCAATATCTATATAAACTCGGACAGGAGGTCCGGAAAACACTAGAAAATGTATCGTAAGTAGTCAGTTCTCCTCTTCACATCGTCCAATGCAAAGACGTTTAAAAATGGCTTTCGCTCCTCTGCGCCATTGATTGTGTGGATAGTATTACGACTATCTCTCTGGTGTCAAGATATATGGATCAGTAGTACTGGTAACTTACCCACAGGGTCGTAGCTTTGCAATAATCAATGTGTAGGCCGTCTCGTTAGAAAATCAACATTGTGGACTCTGCGTAAAGTATCGACCCGGATCAGTCTAAGCACGCCACACAGACGTACCCGGATATACACTTTTCGCCTCCTGTGGATTTTCTGTTTCAGTAATCACTACTCTATCTATCCCCCCCTTAGACGGAATGTGCCGGCCGGATCAGTCTGCTCGTTTTGAGCAATGGCACCTAAATTTGCGTTGTTTACAAAAGGGTCAAATTTGCCACTAATCCAGGGTTTTCAAAATAGGTTTTGAGTTACAACCGTTTTACGCCAAGCCCTCGATATATTCATGTAGTAAATTAGTACATTTATACAATTAATTTTCGTAATTATTAGAGCAGACCAAAAGACCTTGATGTTGCAATCAATACATGAATAATGAAACAAACTACTTTCAGAGTTTGAAAGGTTAAACCGGTTTTCCCCGAAAAAGTAAATCTCTACAGCACTTCGATTGCTACGCCATTTTAAAAGGGCGAAACCATTGTTGGTGTATGTCTGACCCTATAATGTAATGGTAGCTCCAGACTATTAAAGCACACGTTAACCAGTAACTAAAGTTAGAGTATATTATCAGCATTGTCTCACTTTCTCTATGTCACATTTTAACTAATACATCCGCGGCTGGGCTGATCTACAAAAATAGTCCGCAAGATAAAAGCATGCATGTACCGCTTGCATTCAATAGTGTGCGCTAAGTGAAAGTAGGGACATAGTGTACGAAACTAGGCCTTAATCTTATGTATTTTGTTCTTCTTCTACCAGGTCTGTATTTGCTCCTTCCTGTCTGTCTCACGAAGTACTCATGCGATCAGACTGGTTTAACGTCAGTATCAAGAACATCAAACTGGGACAGTCTATATACTGTTGGGAGAATAGCTACAGATACGACAAATGTATTATGACAACTAAAAAAGTCAAGTAAGTACGTTATTAAAATTCCAACTGGCATATAATTATATATTTGTAGTTAAAAAGAAAAAACTAAAAAAAAAACTACATTGGTTTTAAACGTAACCATGTATTACGTCATAATTGTTATTAGCGTTGCCCTGATGAGTGGAATCAACGAAACCGGTTGGCACGTTCAAAACCAATGTAGTGTCTTTTCTTTTTTACTATATCTTTTTCTTGTTCCGGTATATTTCTTCGTAAATTATATATGTATATATGTGTGTGATTTTTTTAAAAATTATTTAAGGTTTTTATTTATCATTAGATAGTGATATCTGTAACTTTCAACTGATTTTCTAGAAAAAGCAACTTTATGGATAAATTTATATGAACGCTACTGTTGATTGTAAATATGTTTTTGTCCATAACTTGTTTCAAGATTTGTTCTCGTTGTCTCTCATAAATATGTACTCTTTACTTCACTTATTACTCTTATTACGTAATTTGAAGATTTTCGAGAAATTGAAAACAAAACTACCAAACTTGAACGGAATAAGTGTCTTCAAACATGTTTGTAAATATTACATGTTATATTTGGCAATAAAAGCTGTTTAACTAAGTAAGAACATTCAACGGCGCAAACAGTTTCGTTCTTCAGAATTACGTTAGCCGTGCCTGGCGATTTTGGGTCTTAGTGCATCTGCGTACAGTGACAACGTATGCGGGTTCTGTCTCGTCAGATCTTTCACTATCCTCCTATATGTTGTGTAGACCTGTATGCATCTCGTGAAGAAATCAAGCCTAGCAGTACATAGCCCCAGTAGTTTTATGCAAATATATATTTAAAGTGTGGTTTGTGTTTAAAAAAACGACAACATATTCGTGGTGCATTTGGGCATGTACAAGTGCTTACCTCAAAATGCCTACGATGTATTTACTTAAATTCAGATAAAACTGACCCCGTGAATGGGAAAAGGTTTACGTTTGCTTTTATGAACAGTATCGATCAGATCAGTATTTGCCTCCACACAGTATGATCTAGATCTACACTGTTCACACATTTCATACACAAGTTTGTTGGAAGATTATATCAGGGTCTGTAGATGTTGATAAGACTGTCCAGGTCGACTGGTTGATCTGAACCTACACTGTTCAGAAATGCCAACCTGTACCCTTTCTCATGCACTGAATCAATTATCATTAACCCTTTACTTCACACAGACGACATTTGACACCTGCCATTGAACATGACTTTTTGAAAACATTGCAATAAAAGGTGACATTGCTCAAAACGAGCAATTTCACCTTTTATTGCAATATTTTCAAACTCTTTATCAATATAAATGTTCAGTTTTCTAGATTGTTGAAAATTGTTCATCTAAAGATAGTAATGTAGACGACCTTTGGAAAGTCATATGGAGTAATGGGTTATGTTTTTTTTTCGAATAGCAAGTGTAGGCTGCATCCTATAGGAAGCTACTCCCCTTACTTAATTTAGAATTACCGCCCTCGGTGTAGTGGTAGAGCATCCGCATCGGGTACTAGAGGTCGCCAGTTCAATATCCGGTCTGGTCATACAAAATACTTCAAAAATTGAAGTAATGGCTTTTACTCATTTGCGCTCAATAGTGTGGGGTTAGAGTTACAACAGAATCGCTGGTATCAGGTTAAAAGGGCCAATAAAACAGGTTACTTACCCAGTAAACGCCGTTGTATAACTGAAATATCGGTGTGAGCAACGCTAAACAATATACAAACAAATCAGTTTTAAATATATGTTATATATTTGTTTAGTTCCATAGAACCACTGAATGAATCATTGCAAGGAGACGCTCCAAAGAAAGGGGCTAACGCTCAAAAGAAAAAGCGAAAGAAAAGAAGAAGAAAGAATAAAAATAAAAGGAAACAAAGAACCGGAAAGCGTAATAAGAACAGGGCCAGTAAGAGAAAAAATAAAAATAATAAAAGACGTAAGTTTTTTCCCCCCTAATCATTTCCGTGATATTATATTTCTACAGTCGTTTATTTTGAAAGTATATAAGGGAAACTATGTAACATTTAAACAAGTGGTCATATACTGTTGGTATATTTTAAAAACACTGGCAAAAGTGCTCGTGCGTTGTACAGGGTTTCATACAAATCGTCTATATAGTACCAGGTATGCCTTATACTGATACAGATTTCATCTTCGCATAATGTGTGCAAGGTAAATTGGTATGAAATAATACGTATTTAGTAAATGGTATACATTTTCTTCGATATGTTGCAATACAGCCAACACTTTAACGTTTCAAATCGTACAAGGTATTGTTCAAGCCACTATTAGTAAGAAAGTTTTGATATAAGTGATTATGAAAGTTTAAGTGTTGGTTAGATTTCGTGGTGAAACTATTGTAAGTGCGAACGTTCATAAAATAATATTTGAAAAAGCTGCGCTTGATTAATGATATCATGTATTGACACTACGAATGCAAAGGAGGACATTTTAACATTGATATTTCTTATCAAGAGCGCCAAGGAGCGAACGCCAACGCTCGTCTGTTTTAATCTAAGTCGAAAAAGAAACATTCTTGTATAGTTATTAAGACAGAGTTATGTTACGTGGTACAAACATGCGTATTGGTTCTAGGAACATGTGTACCAAGTTTCATTTGGAAATGTTGAGCGCTTTTGGAGCTATGATTGTTAAGGTTAGAGTAAACCAAATGCTAGTTTAGTATTAAGGTTAGATTATATCCAATACTAGCTTGTGGTATTGAGGTCAGAGTATACACAATACTAGCTTAGTATTGAAGTCCGAGTATATCAAATACAAGTTTAGCATTATAGTGAGAGTAAGTATTTAGAGTATATAACATACTAGATTATTATTGAGGTCAGATTATACCAAATACTAGCTTTGTATTACGGTCAGAGTATACCGAATACTAGCTTAGTATTGAGGTCAGAGTATACCAAATACTATCTTAGAATTAAGGTTAGAGTATATGAAATACAAGCTTAGTATTGAGGTCAGAGTATACCAAATACTAGCTTAGTATTGAGGTTAGAGTATATGAAATACAAGCTTAGTATTGAGGTCAGAGTATACCAAATACTAGCTTTGTATTACGGTCAGAGTATACCGAATACTAGCTTACTATTGAGGTCAGAGTATACCAAATACTAGCTTAGCATTAAGGTTAGAGTAAATGAAATACTAGCTAAGTATTGAGGTCAGAGTATACCTAATACTAGCTTTGTATTACGGTCAGAATATACTGAATACTAGCTTAGTATTGAGGTCAGAGTATACCAAATACTAGCTTAGTATTGAGGTTAGAGTATATAAAATACTAGCTTAGTATTAAGGTCAGAGTATACCAAATACTAGCTTTGTATTACGGTCAGAGTATACTGAATACTAGCTTAGTATTGAGGTCAGAGTATACCAAATACTAGCTTAGTATTAGGTTAGAGTATATAAAATACTAGCTTAGTATTGAGGTCAGAGTATACCGAATACTAGCTTAGTATTAGGTTAGAGTATATACAATACTAGCTTAGTATTAGGTTAGAGTATATGAAATACTAGCTTAGTATTAGGTTAGAGTATATAAAATACTAGCTTAGTATTAGGTTAGAGAATATACCAATCTGATTAAAATCATCTCCTCAAAAACGCTACGCTATGCTTCTTTTTCAGAAGATCATGTACTTTAGTCAGATTGGAGAATATACAATTCTAGCTTAGTATTGAGGTTAGTATATACCAAATACTAGCTTAGTATTGAGGTCAGAGTATATCAAACATAGTTTGGTATTAAGGTTAAGAGTACGAAACATACTAGCTTGGTATTGAGGTGAGAGTACATCAAATACTAGCTTAATATTGAGGTCAGAGTATACCAAATAATAGCTATATGTCAGAGTGTATACGCTTAGTACTTAGATCAGACTATACTAAGAATGGTTTAATATTGAGGTCAGAGTATACCAAATACTAACTTATTATTTACACTGCTTACTGAAAACAAAATCACACATTTTACCAAAGTTTGTTTACATTCCACAGGTCGCAGAAAGAGCCGTCCACGGCGCCATCACGGAGGGAATTGTGTTCATCACCTGATTGACTCATGTCCACTCCCACAATGCAATGCCGCGTGTCCTAAGTATAGAAACAGGTTTACCGGAGCGGAAATGGACTTCTTTAAACTGTTTGTTCGTTACGGAATACACAAAAAGGAAATTGCTGAAATTCTCGGAAAAGACATTGAAAGTCTTGAAACCATGGACGAAAATACAATGGTCAGACTAATAATGGAATACGTCGGAAGATCAGGGTAAAACGAAATGTTGATGATTCTCAGTAAGGCAACCTCACTGATTGATATTTCAGTCAAGAAACAGTATGCTGTCTGGTTATTTACTGTGTATTTACATGCCGAATATCTTACACACCTGTCAAAGGTAAAACTGTTCATGCTGACATTTTAAGAACTCACTGTTCTGATCTAGCATCGATAGAAGATATCCGAAATGAAGGTGATATTCGAATGTGTTGTGACTTTTTAAAGTTCGGGTGTACACCGATATGTGGTACTGGCACGAGATGTGCACGAGATGTGTGTTGAATTATTTTAAACCAAAGAGTTTTAATCAATTATTTTACGTGTAATGTGTACATATACTGAACAATGAGAATATTAACAATCTTGCTGATAGGGTAATGAACTGCTCATCGTGGGTCTTATAAACCCACTGTGCATTGTTAAAAGAAATACGGGTCACTTGGCCACATATACGAGATTTGACGAGATTGAACATGTCTGTGTAGTTTGTTGTAAATTGTACATAACTTTAACTATGAATGGCATCACAATGTATATAGAACATCTTTATAAACGAAAATTACTTAATGAAAGGAGTTGGAAGCATTGTGGCAAAGGGAGAAGTTCCTCGCCAAGAGCAATTTCTCCTTTTGCCATAATGTTTTTAAATGGCGTCTGCTGCATTTGCGGCAATACAATTATGCAAGTAGGAAATAGTTAACTTCTAACCAACTATTTCATCTACTGAATCAGCGTACGTATTTGATGAACTGAACTAGTTTTGTTATCGTTCCGTAGTTATGATACATCAGATTCGTAAGCCGTGATGACGTCAGAAATAATTAACATCTGAACACATTAAACACCTTGTGGGCGAATGAGAAATGGCTAGTTTCGAACAACGCCTCCTCTTTTACAAATGATTTCAAAAGTCGTCTGTTGATTTTCAGCATTGTTGCATGGTTGTGATTTTCACTTATTTTCAAATGTATCAAAATTGTATTTATTGTTATTTTATCTATGATATATGGTTATGGACAGTAATAGGTAACACGAATATTTACAACTATTAAACCAGTGATTGGGCAGGTCTTGTTCCTAAAACTACAATACACTATTGATGATACCTGGTGGCTACCTATTTAAGCGTGTGTGCGTTAGAGTGACCATTCAAATGTTCGCCTTTAAAATTGATAGGTATCAACATGTGAGATAACCCTTATAAATAAACGAGAAATATAATTGATAGTGGTCGAGTTGTCCGATTGAATAGCAACCATTTTGATAGCAAAACTGATCGTTAATTATATCGTCCAATTTCATTGGACCAAAGAACGAGCACCTGCTCATGAATATTTAAATATAATGAGTCAATTCGCTGCGACATTATATAGGGTGTCGTCATATCTAATACACGCACAGCGAAGTATTTTGTTCTGATTTCTATTAGATTATAGCCCTATATTCATTCTGGTGAGACTACAGTACATACAGCATGAGTCTGTATGTGCAACATGTTGTAACAAAACTATCAGTTTTGTAAAGATTTTACTGCGTTCAAAGTATTCAAATAGTGCATGTTTCTATCACCAAAAAACTGTCGGCACTCCCGAGTCTTGCGGAATTTCACATAGTGTAATTATCTTACATGTACGTCAATATGACGTCATTCATTTATTGTCAGGAACTGTTACTCTGTTATTGAGAGGTGTTCTGTGGAAACCAACATTAGGGCATACATTTGCGACATGTGTAGATCCAGATCAAACTGAACATCTATTCATATTAATCTGGCTCTACACTAATCTCCGATTAGTTAAAGAAGGGATCAAGAAACGATAGCATGGATACGCAGACAAATATTTATGCTCAATTGTATTGATACCGCTATATGGTTGACTTGCCTGGCTGGAGTATCGTCACGTTGTTGTTGTTGTTTACTCGACAAGTCTGCAATGAATACCTTTTGTTTTAAAAAGGAGGTTATTGTCCCAAACGGTATTCTTGCATGACTGATGCTGTCTCAGCAAATCAAAACAGACACTTTTTAAACAGAAGACTGTCGGAATCCAATACAACATCAGCATGGCTGACAAAAACACACGAGGAGACTTTCGTAGCGACATTTTATGAATACATTGATTAATATATATGTTATTTCATTTATCTCCAAGTGTTTCCCTAGTTTAACATTTGTAAATGTAACATTTATAACACAGCTAAATCCACACAGGCACTCTTCCCGTAGTATGATACTTATTATTATATTATTATCATTTATGTTATTATCATTACTATCACCATTACGAAATACAGCATTAGTGCAAACAACAGGATGAATATTAATATAAGGGTAATGCTTTAATTGTTTGGGTTTTTGTTGTTGTTTTTTGTTTCAGTAAATGTGCATGGTATTTTGCGATGTTTTATGATCTGTTAAGATATCAATGTTGAAGCCATGTACAATATAACGAACTATATACATTTGCCACTTCACATGAAAAAGACACCTTCGGTAATAAGCGACCTTAAAAAAGCCAGGTCAGAACCGGATCTTCCAAAGTAGATAGTAAATACTAACCTGAATATCAATATAAGTATGTACTTTCATTGCAATACTGACTTCCCATAGCTATACTACTTAACTCCATTTTCGGCCATTTTGATAGGCGAATTGCTTCTATGTTAAATAAAGAAAGACAAAATGAAAACACATACATGCATTTAAATAATACATAAAGAAGCTGATGGAGTCATATAACACAAACGCTTCAACGAAATATGGTTGTCAAACTCAAATTATTTCGTGTTTTCCTAACTATCACACAGTTTATCATATAAAATACCCTTATATATTTGCCTACCATAATAGCCGCTACGGGAGATAGACATTGCAGTTATGGGAAATATGTACTTACATGAATCTATATTTGTGGTTAGCTATTTAAACGATTAAACAGGCATATATTTCCAGTATATCCTAATACTTTGGATGCACATTTTGGACATGAAGAATGCAGGCTAATGTGATCAGTATATCCTAGTACTTTGGATGGACATTTTGGAAATGAAGAATACAGAGTTTGAAATACTGCATCGACAATTAACCATTTCCAAAATACAATTAATAACATTTGTTCAAATATTCAAAAAATTAAAGAAAGAAAAACAAACATCGCATTTTATTTTATTACACTTTTATTGGTTCTTTAACCCTCTCTTTGCTTGAACCGATTTTATGAACCGGTATAAAAACAAGTTCAGCCAGCAGGTTTGCTCCGTCTGACACAGTTCTATAATGCTGGTTCACAAACTCAACAGTCGTGTCCTTAAATGAACAATGGGCTCTTCCAAATGCTAAGCTGGATAAGTTCATTTAAACTATCAGTCTTCAATCGTTAAAGTATTTACATGTATATGTCTACGGCTAAATTTACTAAATAGTGTACACTCGTGGTTACTTTAAATTTGAATATATTATACTGGATAGTGTTTACCCAGTAAAATGGTAAAGGAATGTCGTCTTGGAATATTATTTTTCATTATTCTAATTCCGAAATTTGTTAAACAATAGATATCCATATTTCGATATCATCTTTTGTATATATTGCAACTTTGTTTGAATTCGATTTTAGTTCAAAGGGAAATAAATCGGATCGGCTTGCCGGGCGGACACTTTTGTCCAGGGAATTTCAGATGAATATATAAGACTGAAGCTGTCTCCCATTGGACACAAATGATTTTGTTGAATGTTGAAATTGTTTTTAATAAAGTTGAATAACCTCTGTCTGATTTATAACCAAAATATTATTTGCTTTAAGCCATATTGACACTCTAAAAGCCATTTTCAGAACATCCTGACTTTCTGAAATTGAAAGTAAAATTCAGTACGGGATAAGGGTGACCTTCTAGTTGACCTCATACAATAAAAAATGGTCTGTCAACCTGTATATTTTCTTTGCTATTTTGGCAGTTCTAATATTGAACTTTATTTTGATACAGTTTTCTGTGTAGTTAAACTTGTTGGGAGCGAACTATATAACCCATAATGCTATAATAGTCGTCTATGGAAAATGAATTACTTCCCTTTGACATAGAGGAAAAACTTGACAGTAATTACATTTCGATCAAGCGAAATGACGTCGGTTTTCGCAGAAAACACTTAACATAACTTGGTTTTTGAGAAACATGTTTTTTCTATTTTACGTCAATTTAACGCAGAGTACATGTAACATATTTGTGAACAATATTGATTCAGATAAATCTGCAGCATTTATACAATTTGATCTGGTTATGATATGTTCTTTTAGGAATCTTTCAATGCAAAAGACTCATCCTTAATACGATTTTGTAAATAATATGTAACCATGTAGATTCTGATCAGCCTGTGTGTATATACATACTGATGCTGATCTACACTGTGCAGAACACCTTCATCTAAAACCTGTTTTCCAAAAACACGGATTCATTTAAAGGGTCAAAACGAACACTTTGTGAATACCATAAAATAGCACGATATATCATTCTATCTTTTATACAGATTTTCCACATTTGTGGCAATACGGTTTTCGGAGGTTGCAAATTTGTTGGAGAACGGATTAACTTAAAGTTTCAGATAGGGATATTGTCTCTCAAAATATACTTTATAGATCGAAATATTGCAGTTATTCGATGAAGCGTGGTTAACATTGTCCAGTATACATGTATCTAACTAGGGTGCAAATAATAGGGACTTTCCTTTACGGGTATATTGCATTTTTGTTTTATCTTTTGTTGTTTGTTGTACATAATAAAACTAACTTTCTTGAATTAAAGTAAATATTATACTGCAACTGTAATCGACTTTAAAGTTTTGTTTGACCCAAATACATTCGATAATATTTCTCTCAAATACAGACGTCCTTAGCTAAAGCACACGCTTAACGACAAATGTCGACGTTTCTAAACAAAATGTGTAAACTAATCATATTGAACTGCATACATTATTGAAGCCTATACGTTTTCCCTGCAGACGGAAAGAGCAAAACTGCACTGATTCGCATGTAAGAGTGGCGCCTAACTTCACAAGCATATAACACTATAGACAAGAGCAATATCGTTTTTACCGCATATATTTGGAAAAGTACAGGAATATAATATATAAATAGTTTATAACATTGTTTTTTCATTTGTGGACGTTGTGCAGACTTCTGTTTCCAAATAGAGAAGCTTTTAGAACAATTGCTGACGGCACTTGTAGCATTGTCGGAAGCCAATAGACAATTTTGTTGAACATTTAGAAATTGTTGGTTATTACAAAGTCAATCACTGAACAGTTACGCCTTTGTTTTAACGGTCATTTAAAGGACCTAGATTATATATGTAGTTAAAATAATGTGTTCAATATTAGAGGTATCAATGCATGAGCAATATAAAGTGACAACTATCTGTACTTATATAACTTTTAAATTGAACTATACTATCTGGAATTAAAATATTAAGGAATTGTTTAAATAGTTTTGATCTTAGAACTTGCTATCAGAACTTGATACTCAGCTGAGTACCTTCTATTGTAGTTTCTACTGAGGCCTTAAACGAGTCTACGCGTTACATCACTGTGATTCGATTACAAACTGTTTCTTATTACATCATTTACAAAACAACCTACATATTTACTTTTGGTTCACTTGGACATGTATCAAGAAAGTGTAACTTTGGCACTTTGTGACATGCGAAGATCAAGACCAGTTTACGCATGTGGACTCGATCAGATATGTAATGTATCTATGGTAAAGCAGCCCAGTTACTAGTTTGAGCGTGTTTGACACAGTTTTTCAAACGTTCTTGAATGTTTCAGATAGCATTTGAGGTCACACGAATGTTTTCAAATATGTAAGCTTAATGTATCTCTAAAGCCCTAATTGAACTTCAGATGACCTGTTTACTATTGCATATGATTATTAAGGAAAGCGCCTACTAGGGATGATCACGAGTTTATATTCGCAAGTATCATTTAGAAACGTGTTTGGTCCATGGTCGGAGCTTGAACGGGTTCCCTGTTTTTGCGTAACTGACGATAAATCTGTAAGCCTTCCTGCAAAGGGGGAACCAGCACCACAAAAACCGTCGCAATTAAACACCAGTACTGACATACTGATATCCAGATGTCCAGCTCGTTTAAACTCAGCACATCCTGGGTTAAGGCAACGGCTGGAACCACGACAACAAAGACAACGCCCCCTATAATAGCGCTTAGCAAAGATATTCTCTTGGCTGTTTTAAAGATGGATTCCATGTGTTTGGAAGTGAGAACAGATCCTATATCATGTTGCTGGATTTCCTTTGTGTACAGCGCTCTGTATGGATTGAGAGGATTGTCAATAGCCATTGTTTTTTGCCATTCAATCGTACCCCAATCGCCATATTCAGCGACTACGATATCGGATTTAGGGGTAGATCTGTTCATGTTGACGTGTTTGGTAGGAACCTTTGGTTTCGTTATCAAAGACACCACAACTGATACTACGGTGCTCACGGTGATCCCGGCTAGTAGACCCGTCAGGATGCTCCAATCTTGAGCCGTGTTCTCGTAGAAGCGAGATAGACCCCCTTCATACCGTGTGGCGTACGCTAACATACCTGCTATAGACGAAATCAGACCCATGATGCTTCCTGTAAATATAGCGGTGAAGAATACTTTATCCGGCTCTTTGTTTGTACCTGTACATTTTCTAGCGTAAAAAAACATGTTAGCTGTCACGAAAAAAGACAACATGATGAATTTAAATACCGTATTTCACTAAGTAAAATATGTTACAAAATATGGTAGTGTGACGTCATTGAAAAAAAGACGTCACGTCATACAATATGCGATGGTGTGACATCATCCATTTGTAAAATGTGTTATAACCTTATTGAAAACATTTAAATGTGTACAATGTGTCTATTTTCAGTCTCAAAAGTTTAAATATTTATATAACAAATATAATTAAATTGGTATCAAGATATCAGTTTGTCCCCGTGCCTTGCAGTAAAATATGAATAACCTTATTGCTTCTTTAATACAATGTCCCGTCAATATAAACTCTTCTGGAAGGAAAATGTTACACCTTTAAAGTGTATGTTCGGTACACAGTTGAACAGATGTGGGGTACTTGTAGGTAATATTGCAAATTTAAAACTCCTTTATTAAAAGTTGTTCTGAAAGGTCGTTTGTATTGAGTATATAAAGTACTAGATACTCTTTTTCCGTTCGAAAATGAAATATAAACTTAATTATATTTAGACTAAAACTAAGAGCCACTAAAACAGATAAATGTAAATATCAAATACTGTCGCATATGGACAAATTTATCGCAAATGTTGTATACTTATTCAATAATGTCGAAATCAGTATGACAAAGGAGATATCAGGGGCGTAGCTTTGCAATAATCAATGTGTAGGCCGTCTCGTGAGCAAATCATCATTGTGGTCTCTGCGTGAAGTATCGACCTGGATCAGCCTAAGCATGCCACAAGGCCTGCCCGGATAGACACTTTTCGCCTCCTGTGGATTTTCTGTTTTAGGAATAACTACTCTATACATCTTTCCCCCTCTATCTGGTCGATACATTACGCAGATGTCTATCTCCGCAGCTGCATCTTTGGGCATTTTGAGAAAAAATAGGTCGGCACGTGCCTACAGTGCCTAAAGGGAGCTACGCCCCTGTACATTGCTTCCTTTGCTACAATGATCTCAAAACTCTCCTGTTGCATTTGCGTTGAAGCATGTGGGAAATGATAAACTGTTTGCCAATAACTTTAATTATGATAGAATGCCGATTGTATTGAGAACAATGATATCGATTATGCAGCAGACTTTTTGAAAACGCCCGTGCAAATATATAGAATATCTTCACGAATGTCACATCTTTACATAATGTTTTAAAAAGTTACTGAAGTTGCGTGAGAATGCACCAGCAATGGGAAATCGGTAACGCGACATTAGCAAGCATTCCAAAGAAGTTACTGATTTGTGCTTAGCATGCATTGTATAAATATCACATTCCTGTAAGGGCGCTATTAAAAATTGTCAACCTTAGAAAAATACTGTTGACCGAGGCAACGCCGAGGTCAACATTATTTTTCGAAGGTTTACAATTTTTAATAGCGCCCTCACAGGAATGTGATATTTATTGTTTTTATACCGAAAAAACAAATATTTTTCTGTAATTAAGTTTTCTATTTTAATCTTAAAAAAGAGAGAAACTGTCACTACAACAATTATGTCACAAATTGATATTTACTGTATAATGTACGACCTTCACCTTGTCAAACGAATTTCGGAAGTTTAAAACGCGGATTTTGCGGCTTTATTTTTGCCGAACCGTGCGCGCATCAAAGTTGCGCATGTGATATTATTTTGTCGATCACTATTACCGGGCACTATTAAAAATTAGTGACTGATCGGGAATGGGGAATTTACATAGAGAATTTTAACTGAGGTATGATAATGTTAATTAACAAACATCTTCATCAGTTTCAAGAAGCTTTAGGTGGGAGGACAGTTGTTCGCAAAATGGTTTACGTCTTGTCACGCAATTTGGCGTACCAATGCTAGTTAGTTGGGGTTGCGCGGTAATGTATATCGAGGGCTTGGCGTGAAACGGTTGTAACTAAAATTGGTATTTTTTACCAAGGTTAATCACCTCGCCATAAAGTCTTTATAAGCGTTAAATCATCTTTTTTCTTGATAAACAATGGAAATTTAGGTGCCATTGCTCGTTCTGATCAATGACACCTAAATTAGCATTGTTTACAAAGGGGTCAAAATTGCCTCTAAACCAGGGTTTTTAGTTACAACCGTTTCACGCCAAGCCCTCGATATCCTAATCGTTTATAGGAATTCTCTGTAAGCATTTGTTCTGTTCAGAAATATATATTAAAATAGTAAATTTCTCAAGCAAAGCAAGATAAGCTTAATGAAGCATTTTCAAAGAACTTCATATGCATATATATACAAATAAACGTAATCTGTGTCTATGTATGGTTGCCTAGCGAGATACGTTTATATAACAATTAAGTGAAGACGGATGAGAGCATACATACACACATTCTCACCATTCTTCTCGCTGTACATATAACCTATACAAATCTGAACGCAATTAAAATAGTGCCTTACAACAAAGTCAATAAAAACTGCAATTATATTATAACTTTAAACATAGGAAATAGTGATCGCCAACACATGTATCATTAAATGTCATGATACAAATATGAGCTCTTAAATACCATGGTAGCTTTATCATTCTAAAAAAACTATGGGAGGTAATTAGTACTTTTAGGTGATAATGCATATGTATTGTATATAACCGGGACTGGTTTGATTAGCTTTTGGGTTTACCTGAAATGAGTCCGGACGCTGAAGCTCGAGCCCATCCAATAGTGAAGTACAGAGGCACAAGAAAAGGCGCTATGAAAACCTGCGAAGCCAAGAACGCCCAGTTGAGGTTCATACCCGACGCTATGATAATAAGACCAAATGGTACGAGACATATTACCACCCATATCATACACCAGGTCTTTACCCTGATCAGCTGGTCCTCGTAATGCCGGTACTGTAAATAATGAACAGATGTGTTGATACGTTTGGAAACTCTAAATGATTCTTTCCCACAAACAAGAAATCCGTATCAAACTACTTTGAAAATATCTTCGCAAAAATATGGGAAATCTTTGTTGATTAAGGTATAATTATTATCATTTAAAACAATATGACAAAATGAGATATTGCTAATGATGTTTCAAAAGTCGTCTGCTAGATATGTATCACAATCTGTCTATATGTGGGAAAGTTTGGAACTAATGTATAATCATTTGATAAGAGTTGAAAACATTGTTGCATTAGAAGAAATCAACCTTTCGATCAGTAAAGCATTCTGGTACATGTAGCTCACGTTTCGTACCAGAGAAGAAACAGCTGGTCTGTGATATGCTTACTGGCAAATCGTTTGCTTCCTCTAAAATACAATTGAACGCCGGCTGTTATACATGATAAGCAAAATACTCGTTATGGAGCGGGAATTAAGACTGGTGCAATTTAAACAAGGACTATACAACTGATATACGACCCATGTTAGTACACGTGTACGAACAGTACATATGTGATTAGCTAGACACCTTGAAAAGCTGGGGGTGAGTTTACTAGACGCTAACTCGTTAACAGGGTACCAGATTCGTTAATTCGTGGTACAACATATCAAATGAACGTGTTTTACTGAAGCAATTTAAAACACCCTTGTTCTATATAATAAGCCTGATCATGCGGTAGCACAGGCTGATATGTTCCTACTCTGTTCACGTAAGCCAACTGGTACTATTTAATATGGAAAGGATCGCGATATGATTTATGTGACAATTTCATGACCTACATCCGGGACATTAAATCATCCGGAGAGAAGGAGCTCACATAATCGTCATATGATAATAAATTATTCACCTGATTTTCATGACAGAAATGCTGTCGCTTTTGAGACATTTTCAGGGGCGTAGCTTGGCAATAATCAATGTGTAGGCCGTCTCGTGAGAAAATCAACATTGTGGACTCTGCTTAAAGTATCGACCCTGATCAACCTAAGCATGCCACACAGGCGTACCCGGATATACACTTTTCGCCTCCTGTGGATTTTCTGTTTCAGGAAGCACTACTCTATATATCCCCTCTTAGACGGAATGTGTCGGCCGGATCAGTCTGGTCGATACATTACGCAGATGTGTATCGCCGCAGCTGCATTTTGGGGCATTTTTAGAAAAAATGTGTAGGCACGTGCCTACAGTGCCTAAAGGGAGCTACGCCCCTGATGTTTAATTTTGTTTTTAGAAATAAGTTCTAATCCGGTAGTGTATCAACTTACAGATGACATCTGATTGATGGACTCTCTTCCGTTCCCAATTGTTACAATTAACCCTTTCCCACATACAACAAATCCGCAGAATATGATTTTGGAACCATCTTTGCGCAAATGTGGAAAATATATATAGGTGTAAGTACGATAAATTGTCAAGAGTTGAAACCATTTTGGCAAATTGAGAAATTGTTCATTATGAGCAATATCTTCGATTGCTATAATGTTGTCAAAAGCCGTCTACTATACAGAAAACGTCTGCATGTTGGAAAGTACGATTAGGTCAAAGACGTACATAGCCGTCAGAAAGCGTCTTCATGTTGGAAAGTACGATTAGGTAAAAGACGTACCAGTCCGTGTATTAAACAGTTGTTCCTAATTTCATAAGTCTCCTTTCCGGACAGTCGATCTGAAATATCGAGTTTACATTCCTTACAGTGTGTTGCAGTAGGGCATGTGCATACGTCTTCTTCCTGTGTCACAGTGGATGGGGATTTAAGTTTGCTCTTACCGCATAACATGCACTCCGTCGGTTGAAGACCTTTCCTGTAATGCACAGATAAGTGTTAGATCATGGAGCCGCATCTTGCAAATTTGGGTCTTATTGACACCCCGGGCTGGCAACAACAACAACAGTTTAAATTGGCTTAAAACTTGTCTATATGACATATAGGCGGACGGTGAAGATTCTCGTGAGACTCGCGATTGCACAGGCTCACCCGAGTCTTCACTGTACGCAGATGTATTAATACTCAAAATCGATAGACACACCTTATACACATCTTTTAATTTCTCCTTTGCCTGACGAAAATATCAAAAACACAAGCGCGCCGCAAGCGAACGCCAACGCTCGTCTGCTTTTCCTGAGTCGGAAAAAAGGAGCCGAATAATTATTGAAGCCAGGGTTATGTGACTTGGTATATACACGCTTATTGTTTCTAGGAACATGTGTAACAAGTTTAATTCGAAAATGTTGAACGGGTTTTGTGTTATGAGGTAAGGTTAAAGTTGTGTGACGACGACACATACAACGCTGACGCAGGCGATGACGCAGACAACGATGACGCAGGCGATGACGCAGACAACGCTGACGCAGACAACGACGGCAAGGGTATCACAATACGCCGACTTTTTCTTCGAAAGACAGATGAACTTATAACAACTGCCATATTTATGCGTCAGCGACAGTCTTACGTTTGTCCTTTTATTTTATGTATTGGTTGCATTCGTCATGCTCAAATTCGTATTGATGCATAAATTATCGTATACGATTCGGAATGAGCGAAAGTCGACCAGAAATCGCATGTAAAGAATTTAATCGGAATAAGTAATATTATGTCAATAGTTATAATAGATACAAACTAGACCTCGATGGGATACAACTTGAATGGAGAATGGAAAAAAGTCCGCTTCAAATGTATGCGGCTTTAATATCGTGTGTCTCAGCTGATATCAATGGTGATGAAGACGATGACGACTACAAACAAATCAAAAATTGTAGATGAGTTGAGTTACCTGAATGGTTTAACGTATGTTTTAAAGATGTCATATACCAAAATAGATGAGATAGACATGACCTCCCCTGACCCCGTAGACATCAAGGTCATTGTGATCAAAGTCAACAACAGGTACACGCCTTCTTTTCCTAGGAGGGTCTGCACAACGAACGGGGTAATGTATCCTGCAAAAATGTTTTACTTGAAATTAGTATTTTGATTAACCGTAACTGCTTAACGAGTTTTTAAATGGAAAATAATGAAGACTCGGCTAGCATAATCATCCGCAAAATCACACCAGAGCCTGCCCTATCCGTCTTCATGTGACATGCACAAAGAAGCTACCTCTGGCCAATTACTAGAACCAAATTGTAACTGGTTGAACACAGGTAAATCATACTGTAATGCCAAATACAGAGATGCATATCAACCCTTAAAGTCTGATGCGGATCCTTTATACAATTATATCACGGTTAGCGAGTCGGGGTCCGAATGCATATGCGTACAGTGAGGACTCAGGCATGTCTGCGCAGTCGCACAGTCTCACCAAAGCCTTCGCTGTTCTCATCTTGAAATTAAGCACATAAATGTATCTTATGAATATTAATATAAACCAGAGACGGAAAGTCACGTAGACCCTGAATGACGCAACCTGAAATCGCACGACGTAACCACAAATCACATGACGTAACCCACAATTGCCTGACGTAACCCGGAATTGCCTGACGTAACCACAAATCGCCTTATGTTACACAAAAATCACATGCCGTAGCCCCAAATCACATGACTTAACCCCAAATCGCCTGACGTAATCCGGAATTGCCTGACGTAACCCGGAATTGCCTGACGTAACCACAAATTGCCTGACGTAACCCTAAAATAGCTTTACATGAACACAAATCACATGATGTAACCCTAAATTGCCTAACGTAACCCCAAATCACATGATGTAATCCAAAATCACCTGACGTAACCACACATCGCCTAACGTAACCCAAAATCGCCTGGCATGACACTGAATCGCCTGGAATAACCCCAACTCGATTAACGTAACCACAATTCGCATGACGTAAATAAAAAACTCTAACTAACTCTAACTCTAATTCAATTGATGTACTTTCACATCGCCTGACGCAACGCAACATCTTGTAGCATAATCCCAAGTCACCTGCCGGGACCCTAAATCGCCTGACGTGACCCTAAATCATATGAAGTGACTCCAAATCGCCTGACGTGACCCTTAATCATATGACGTGACTCCAAAACGCCTGACGTGACCCTTAATCACATAACGTGACCCCAAATCGCCTGACGTGACCCTAAATCACATGACGTGACCCTGAAATTGCATGACGTGACCCAATTCGCATACGTGACCCCAAATCGCCTGACGTGACCCTATATCACATAACGTGACCCTAAATTACATGACGTGACCCTGAAATCGCCCGACGTGACCCTAAATCTATTAACGCAACGAACAATCTACTGACATCAAACCTCACTTAGCCTGACGTGACCTAAAATTACATGATCACCCCAAGTCGCCTGATGTGACTCCACATCGCCAAACCCCAAGTCGCCTGAATTTGCACTTGAGACCAGTGGCTCAGGGGTACATTACCAGCGTCTTAATTAAGATTAACCCATTCCCATCTGAAGACTTATTTTGACGCATGTGCAGGCGACAACGTTTTCAAAAACTGCAGTAAAATGTGAACTTGTTAAAAGTGAGCAACTTCTCCTTTTGCCAAATGAAAAAGCTTACATCTGTAATCAATAATTATTTATAATACTTTTATTCTGAATTTGAAAGTCGTCTGCTATGGATGTGTAAGGATTAAAAATCCCAGAGATCGACTCAACATTTGTTATTTTACAATTACAACTCTGGTTATCGGTTAGACCACGTGATGATGTCATGGAGAGTACAGTGGACTCGCTCCCGACTGGGCTACCGGGGCTAGGTGGCGTAGTAATAGGGCGTCTGTATCGGGTCCGTGAGGTATCGGTGGCTCGATCCCGGTCGGATGAAACCATACACTTCTAAATAGTTTAAATGGCTGTCCCTCCTTGGCGCTCAGGAATGTTGATTTAGCATAACGACTGTCTAGCTGGTGTCAATATAAATCGTGCAGAAATACTGGTAACTTACTCATGCAACGCCGTGAAATAACTGAAATGTTGTAGAAAGAGGCGTATCACACCATACAAACAAGTCCTTGGGCAATGTTATGTCATGAATAATTTTATATTGAAACAATACACAATACATAATCTCAGTGGCATACGTGCTTTCCAAACCATTAACCTTACCTTCGTCTATTTCGGCATCCGTCAGTAGATTTGTCCCATTAGCAAAACTCATTGCCTTGTACGTCATTGAGTTCACAAACGAGAGTGAGGTCGGTATGGCAAACCAAAGAAACCCCGCAATGATATAACCAATCATGCCCTGTGTCGGTTTTGCCGCAATTCGACTCTGCCAGTTCGCCTGGTCACAGAAAACTATAGCGATTGTCATGCACAAGGTGACGATGCCGTATATCAAACCGGACTCAGTTTGGAACGTTAGGAACGACTCCCCTTTGTTTCCGTCAGGACCTTTCAAACAGTCCATGGCGTTGTACATCGTCTCTACAGCCGTGAACCGTTCTATTTCAGGTGTTGGGAAGAATTTTATCTTCAGAATGAATAGCGAGGTTGAAATAAAGATGAGCGACGTGTTGAAATACGACATATAGAATGTGGTTCCCAGACCACCAATCAGACAGTAGGAACCAAACAGTACAGCCAACATAATTAATGTAAACTCTTTTGAAACGTCTTTCACCATAACATCTACGGCCGCTTTACCTGTCGGAAGAGATGCTTATGTATGTTACAAGATACAATAATTGCAGTTGCTTCAAAAGCACGGTGAATCGCTCCTTTTTGATTGGTTCAAAACCGATCACGTGACTAAAAGGAATTGCATTTATTTTCCAATAACTGCAATTGATCACATGACCAGTTCACGGAACTACTTTCGGAAAATACCTTTAATTTCGACAGTTAACCGTAAACAATGCCACAAATAATTATGCCGAGGTCATATTCAGCTTAATTTTTTAAAAGTAATAATAAATATCACTCATGAGATATTATATCTATCACATAAAGTGACTTATGAGGCGTATTTCGATAAAAATGTACTTAACGTTTACAATATTTCTAGATGAAATTTACGGGTTTTGGCCCCAAAGCGACTAACGTATGACGTCAAAACGTTAACGTGACGTCATTTTCCTAGTATTAGGTAATTTTCCTAGTATTAGATCATGTTATCGGCGTAAAGAACATAAAAAAGAGATTCCAATTTTCAATTTATATGTCCCTTTTCAAACAATTCTTTCGATGAAAAATAGCTGTTTTTTTCTTAAACTGCAATTATAAGGGTTTAATGTATGTTTTGGTACAGTTATAAGAGTATAACACGAAATAGCCAAATTACACAGCTGACATAATGCCCTTCGGGCATTATTTGCTGAGTAATTAGGCAATTTCGTGTTATACTCTTATAACTGTACCAAAACATACATTAAACCCTTTAATACATAATAATTGCAGTTGCTTCAAAAGCACGGTGAATCGCTCGTTTTGATTGGTTCAAAACCGATCACGTGACTAAAAGGAATTGCGTTTATTTTCCAATAACTGCAATTGATCACATGACCAGTTCACGGAACTACTTTCGGAAAATACCTTTAATTTCGACAGTTAACCGTAAACAATGCCACAAATAATTATGCCGAGGTCATATTCAGCTTAATTTTTTAAAAGTAATAATAAATAACACTCATGAGATATTATATCTATCACATAAAGTGACTTATGAGGCGTATTTCGATAAAAATGTACTTAACGTCTAGATGAAATTTACGGGTATTGGCGCCAAAGCGACTAACGTATGACGTCAAAACGTTAACGTGACGTCATTTTCCTAGTATTAGGTAATTTTCCTAGTATTAGATCATGTTATCGGCGTAAAGAACATAAAAAAGAGATTCCAATTTTCAATTTATATGTCCCTTTTCAAACAATTCTTTCGATGAAAAATAGCTGTTTTTTTCTTAAACTGCAATTATAAGGGTTTAATGTATGTTTTGGTACAGTTATAAGAGTATAACACGAAATAGCCAAATTACACAGCTGACATAATGCCCTTCGGGCATTATTTGCTGAGTAATTAGGCAATTATGTATGTTTTGGTACAGTTATAAGAGTATAACACGAAATAGCCAAATTACACAGCTGACATAATGCCCTTCGGGCATTATTTGCTGAGTAATTAGGCAATTTCGTGTTATACTCTTATAACTGTACCAAAACATACATTAAACCCTTTAGTAACCACAACTACAATAAGTATCTCCCGTGTCTGCCATTTTGATAGGCAAATATGATGAGCCTTAATTTTTAAAAAAATGTGATAATTAGGAAAACAACAAGGAATTTGAGTTTGACAACCATATGTCGTTGAGGACTTTATATGATCTGATTATATCGACTTCATGATTTAATCATGTTTGCATATATGCAATTTGTTTAATGTAATTATATTTGATAGTTCTCTATTTAACATATAGTAAATATGCCTATCAAAATGGCCAGCAAGGGAGATAAAAGTAATTGTAGTTGTGGGAACTACGTATTATTGGTGCAAGGCATTAATCATTAATGCAATTCAGGCATCGTGACATTCATCATTAATGGCACCAGAAAATACTGCATTGAACTAATTAAATCATTGAAGTTGATGAAAAGAAAGCATCTGTGATGTATATTAGATCATCAGGGGCTGGGGTTAAATCAATTATTATCAGCATTTCTTTTAAATCGGAAGTGAATTCATCATAAACAGTTATGCAATTCAGGCATCGTGACATTCATCATTAATGGCACCAGAAAATACTGCATTTAACTAATTAAATCATTGAAGCTGATGAAAAGAAAGCATCTGTGATGTATATTAGATCATCAGGGGCTGGGGTTAAATCAATTATTATCAGCATTTCTTTTAAATCGGAAGTGAATTCATCATAAACAGTTATGCAATTCAGGCATCGTGACATTCATCATTAATGGCACCAGAAAATACTGCATTTCACTAATTAAATCATTGAAGCTGATGAAAAGAAAGATTCTGTGATGTATATTAGATCATCAGGGGCTGGGGTTAAATCAATTATTATCAGCATTTCTTTTAAATCGGAAGTGAATTCATCATAAACAGTTATGCAATTCAGGCATCGTGACATTCATCATTAATGGCACCAGAAAATACTGCATTTAACTAATTAAATCATTGAAGTTGATGAAAAGAAAGCATATGTGATGTATATTAGATCATCAGGGGCTGGGGTTAAATCAATTATTATCAGCAGTTCTTTTAACCCGGAAGTGAATTCATCAAACAGTTATGCAATTCAGGCATCGTGACATTCATTACTTTAAATTTAATAAGCCAGCATTCTAAACTAGGTATTATTAATAAATGCATATATGTATCGTTCCATGACTGTTCATTTACAACAGAACTTTAAAAAGTATATACGAATTTTATGTTCATTGCAGGTAACCTTGCATGGATAAATGCGTGAACGCGTCAATGCTCACCGATGTCGATGTACAAACTATTCTCAAATAGTATATGTCCAAATAATGCAGATGCTTATTCTCATTGGAGCAATATGTTTTTCGTACAGAGATATGCAGTGTATAAACCAAATGCAAACTGTATGAATAAGCTAGTGTTAGAGATACTAACATTAACCCTTTACCTCATATAGACGCTTTCTGACGCCTATGCAGCAGACGGCTTTTTGAAAACATAGTGACAAAAGAAGAAATTTGTTTTGTGCAATTTCTCCTTTTGCCACAATGTTTTCCACTTTTTGTCATAGGTTATCCATTCAATTATAGAGATTTTCTATTTTTTGACAAAATATATTCAAAGTCGTCTGCTGCAGAAATGTCGTATGTGGGAAAGGGTTAAAGATAGTCCACTCAATACTGATACTAACATTAAAGATAGTCCACTCAATACTGATACTAACATTAAAGATAGTCCACTTAATACTGATGTTAACATTAAAGATAGTCCACTCAATACTGATACTAACATTAAAGATAGTCCACTTAATACTGAAACTAACATTACAGATAGTCCACTCAATACTGATACTAACATTAAAGATAGTCCACTCAATACTGATACTAACATTAAAGATAGTCCACTAAATACTGATACTAACATTAAAAATAGTCCACTCAATACTGATACTAACATTAAAGATAGTCGACTAAATACTGATACTAACATTAAAGATAGTCCACTCAATACTGATACTAACATTAAAGATAGTCGACTCAATACTGATACTAACATTAAAGATAGTCCACTCAATACTGATACTAACATTAAAGATAGTCGACTAAATACTGATACTAACATTAAAGATAGTCCACTCAATACTGATACTACCATTAAAGATAGTCCATTCAATACTGATACTAACATTAAAGATAGTCCACTTAATACTGATACTAACATTAAAGATAGTGCACTCAATACTGATATTAAATTTAGACACCTTTGATTGAATACTAACTTGTTTGATAAACTAATTTAGTATGGTGAAAATTATTAGCTTTCCCATAACTTGCATTTTTGTTCCATCTGAAATTCTTCGATTAGTAAATAAACTGTAAAATTAAGTTTTAAAGAGCTTCTATATTATGAAAATCTGTCAATCATTAGGATCGGAAAGTATTTGGAACATGTCAACTTCTAAAATCAAACCAGAGAACATATGTTGTATGCTCTGCATTTGCAATAATTTTTACTGAATTAAATGGAAATATGATGGCTTACCTTGTTTGACACTTGTTTTAAAATCCTTTACATTTTATAACCACTACCAGTGACGATTTAAATCTAAACCGGGCCAGTCAATTTTATTTTTTAATGAATTGTACATGTACAAGTTGCAAACACATTGGCGCAGAAATTTCGGCGATTTCATATTCTCATAAAAAGTGAAACTTTGTGAAATAATCTTTTCATTCTTATTCAAAATTCCAATTACTTCGTTTAGAAGCTATTTTGGGTTATACTTAAATCAGAAAACTTCAAGATTTTCAGATTATAATTTGATGTCCACGAATAATTTTGTTGATGTGTAATGTATGTAAATGATGAATTACATGTTTTTGTATAAGTCAAATAAAAACTCTGTATATTCTAATAATATTGACAGCAAACCTTAATGCTAAATTATCATTACAATATTAGCATTAACGCTAATTTCTCTTTATTGTTGAAGCGCTATAATACTGAATGTTATTTTCGGGTTCAAAGATGTATCTTGATTTCTGTTTATTTCATATAATGTTAAAACATGTAGCTATACAATGCATCAAATAAGTCTAGTTCTAGATATCTCCATTTAACCCTATCCTAATTTAAACAAAACCACAGCAGATGACTTTCAAAACATATAGTCAAAAGTCAAAAATGAGGAAGCTTTTAAATGTAAGTTTTCATTTTGGAAAATAATTAAACATATTTTGCAACAGGTCAAATTGCTCATTGTTCTTTTTTTTTTTTTTTCAGAATGCTGTGAATAAGAAATTTTCAAATACATCTTATGTTGATTTGTATTATTCGCGCTGATAATTTGCCAAGCGGACCAATTGTGATACAGAAAGGATACATATATTTGTCGAATGTAGCTCGCTCGTGATACAGAAATAATTAATGAAACATAGATATACAATGTCAGGGCCCGATCGCGATACAGTAATACGACATAGATTAACCGAATGAGGCCCGACCATGATACAGTAAAGAAACATATATTAACTGTATGAGGCCCGACCATGATACGGTAATGATACATATATTAACTGTATGAGGCCCGACCATGATACAGTAATAAGACATAGATTAACTGAATGAGGCCCGACCATGATACAGTAATGATACATATATTAACTGTATGAGGCCCGACCATGATACAGTAAAGAACCATAGATTAACTGAATGAGGCCCGACCATGATACAGTAAAGAAACATAGATTACTGAATGAGGCCCGACCATGATACAGTAATGATACATAGATTAACTGTATAAGGCCCGATCATGATACAGTAAAGAAACATAGATTAACTGAATGAGGCCCGACCATGATACAGTAATGATACATATACTAACTGTATGAGGCCCGACCATGATACAGTAAAGAACCATAGATTAACTGAATGAGGCCCGACCATGATACAGTAAAGAAACATAGATTAACTGAATGAGGCCCGACCATGATACAGTAATGATACATAGATAAACTGAATGAGGCCCGACCATGATACAGTAATAAGACATATATTAACTGTATGAGGCCTGACCATGATACAGTAATGAGTCATATAATAACTGAATGAGGCCCGACCATGATACATTAATGAGACATATAATAACTGAACGAGGCCCGACCATGATACAGTAATAAGACATATAATAACTGAATGAGGCCCGACCATGATACAGTAATAAGACATATAATAACTAAATGAGGCCCGACCATGATACAGTAATGAGACATATAATAACTGAATGAGGCCCGACCATGATACAGTAATGAGACATATAATAACTGAATGAGGCCCGATCATGATACAGTAATGAGACATATAATAACTGAATGAGGCCCGACCATGATATAGTAATAAGACACAATAACTAAATGAGGCCCGACCATGATACAGTAAAGAACCATAGATTCATAGATTAACTGAATGTGGCCCGACAATGCTACAGTAATGAAACATATATAAACCGTATGAGGCCCGACCATGATACATTTATGAGACATATATTAACTGAATGAGGCCCGACCATGATACAGTAAAGAACTATAGATGAACTGAATGAGGCTCGACCATGATACAGTAATGATACATAGATTAACTGTATGAGACCCGACCATGATACAGTAATGAGACATATATTAACTGTATGATTGATTGATTGATTGGGGTTTAACGCCGTTTTTAACAATTTCTCAGTTATATCACAGCGGCGAGTTCACCTAAGTATGCATTTCCTGGTTTTCTCACACCAGTACTCCACACAACAATCTTCCCATATAGACTTAGCCCATTGGTGGAAGACGAATGACGCATATCGCATTGACTTTTGTCAATCGTCGGAAAGAAAGTTGGCCGAGCCGGGATTCGAACTCGCAACCCCTGGATTTACAGCCCACGTCGCTACCGACTGAGCTACCGGGGCTCGGCATATTAACTGTATGAGGCCCGACCATGATACAGTAAAGAAACATAGATTAATTGAATGAGGCCCGACCAAGATAGAGTAATGATACATAGATTAACTGTATGAGTCCAGGACGTGATTAAGTTATGATAAATAGATTACTGAATGAGGCCGAGCATGCTACAGGAAAGAAACATAGATTAACTGCATACGGCCCGACCATGATACAGTAATGAAACATATACTAACTGTATTAGACCCGACCATGATACAGTAAAGAAACATATATTAACTGAATGAGGCCTGACCAGACCATGATACAGTAATAAGACATATATTAACTGAATGAGGCCCGACCATGATACAGTAATGAGACATAAAATAACTAATTTAGGCCCGACTATGATACAGTAAAGAATCATAGATTAACTGTATGAGGTCCGACCATGATACAGAAAAGAAACATAGATTAACTGTATAAGGCCAGATCATGATGCAGTAAAGAAACATAGATTAACTGAATGAGGCCCGACCATGATGCAGTAATGAGACATATATTAGCTGCATGAGGCCCGATCATGATACAGTAAAGAAACATAGATTAACTGAATGAGGCCCGCCCGTAATACAGTAATTAAACATATATTAACTGAATGAGGCCCGACCAGACCATTATACAGTAATAAGACATATATTAACTGTATGACGCCCGACCATGATACAGTAAAGAAACATAGATTAAGTGAATGGGCCCGACCATGATACAGTAATGCTACATAGATTAACTGTGTGAGGCCCGGACGTGATACAGTAATAATACATAGATTAAAGAATGAGGCCCGACCATGCTACAAGACAGAAACATAGATTAACTGTATAAGGCCCGACCACGATACAGTAATGAAACATATATTAACTGTACGAGTCTCGATCATGATTCAGTAATGATACATATATTAACTGAATGAGGCCCGACTATGATACAGTAATGCGACATAATAACTGAATGAGGCCCGACCATGATACAGTAAAGAAACATATATTAACTGAATGAGGCCCGACCATGATGCAGTAAAGAAACATAGATTACTGAATGAGGCCCGACCATGATACAATAAAGCAACATAGGTTACTGAATGAGGCCCGATCATGATACAGTAAAGAAACATAGATAAACTGTCTGAGGCCCGAGCATGATACAGTAAAGAACCATAGATAAACTGTCTGAGGCCCGAGCATGATACATTAATGATACATAGAGTACTGTCTGAGGCCCGACCATGCTACAGGAAAGAAACATAGATTAACTGAATGAGGCCCGACCATGCTACAGTAACGAAACATATATTAACTGTATGAGGCCTGGCCATGATGCTGTAAAAAAACATAGATTAACTGTATGAGGCCCGACCATGGTACAGTAAAGAAACATAGGTTCACTGAATGAGGCCCGACCATGATATAGTTATGATACATAGATAAACTGAATGGGTCCAAATCGTGATACAGTAATGATACATAGGGAATATCGTGATGCAGTAATGATACATAGAGTACTGTCTGAGGCCCGACCATGCTACAGGAAAGAAACATAGATTAACTGTATGAGGCCCGACCATGCTACAGTAACGAAACATATATTAACTGTATGAGGCCTGGCCCCGATACAATAAAGAAACATATATTAACTGAATGAGGTCCGACCATGATACAGTAAAGAAACATAGGTTCACTGAATGAGGCCCGACCATGATATAGTTATGATACATAGATAAACTGAATGGGTCCAAATCGTGATACAGTAATGATACATAGGGAATATCGTGATGCAGTAACGATACAGGTATTGTACTACGAGTGTTATGGACAATTGATATCTCGCGAGACCGAAGGTCGAGACAGATGTCAAATTGTCCACGCCCCGAGTAGACATTAATTTTGCTTTAATCATATACCATGTACACATTTTAAAACAAAATAAATTAAACATATAAACATTTCTATATTCTGAATAAAGAAATAACATAATTTACACATACCATTTAATCTAGTATGATTGGCGTGGGAACCACGTCCCACTTTGTCATTTTACGCATTTGAATTACGCATGACCATCTGCATGTGTTTGAGCCGGAAAATTTGCAAGTATATAAAAAATAGATTTACTGAATATGGCCTGATCATGATACGGTAATGATACATAGATTTACCTGCTAGGATTAGATTTGCTGTTATAACAAGGTTGGTGAACAGCGCTACAATACAGAACATAACGTGGGTCGGTTTACCAAACCTGGCATACGCAATCTGAAATGTAATACAATTGTTTTGTGTTTAACGCCGTTTTCAACATGTTTTCAGTCATATCACGGCGGCTAGTTTACATAATTATAGATTTTCTGGCTATCTCATACCAGTACTCATCACAACAGTCTTTCCGAGCAACTGGCTGCTTTTCCACATATACTGTTAGCCCATTAGTGGGAGACGAATGATGCTTGTCACAGTGACTTTCGTCAAACGTCGGAAACAATGTTGGCCGAGCTGGGATTCGAACTCACAACCCCCTGGTATATAACAGCCGGTAGTATGAACGACCATGTAGATGTATAGATGTCCGCCCTTTTTAACACAAAAAGTCGTCTACTGCAAGTGGTGAAAATACGTCTGTATGTTTTTGAAAGGGATACAACTTATTGTGAGGGTTGTTCATATGAGACATTGATAATGACATATTGTAAAACAATGAAAAGGTGTTGGTGCTCTGGTGAAATTCTTCCCTTTCACTCGCTCAGATCAGTATGAGCCGTTCCGCGAGAAAACTAACATTGTGGACTCTGCGTAAAGTATCGACCGGATCAGCCTAAGCATGCCGCGCAGGCTATTCCGGACACGCACTTTTCGCCTCCTGTGGAATTTCTGTTTCAGGACTCGTTACTCTATACCTCTATCCCACTGAGACGGAATATCTCGGCCCGAATTAGCCTGCACAGGCTAATCTGGTGCCCTTGGGCAAGGCACATTTACTAGCCTGGTACAGGTTTGTTTACCCAGCATATCATATGGAGTGATATGTCGCCGTGAAATAACTGAAATACTGTTGAAAACGTCGTAAAACTCCAATGCAACTTACAAACTAAGCTGCAATACACTTACCTGTGGGAACGTCTTTGCTCCGGGAGCCCTTGTTTTCAATTTGATACATAACAAAGGGAATGACAGTACGGAGAGTACAATAGCCAGTGTGTACCACAGTGATCCACCGATACCAACCTAGAATGAGACATTCACGCATTCATAATGGATTTCCCTCCTTGGGGTTCAGGACTGTAGGAATACCAATAAAAGTAGCCGTACTTGTCTGCGTTCTTTCATTGGTCTAAGAATCAGACTGTTGCTGCATTTACCAAATGTCGCTGCAGATATCAGATTTAAATGATTACTTCGTGTGGTACATGATCACTTCGTGTGACACAAGGGGGCGGGGGCGGGGGCGGGGGGTGGGGGGGGGGGGGGGGGTGGTGAGGAAAGAATATGAAACTCGATGTTTTGAATTGGGCCAGATCAGCTGGTGGTTTCATGCAGATTGGTTATGATCTTCCCTATTCTCAATCTAGTCAGTCAGGTTATTTGGTTGATACGATCCAATTCTACGAATTAAATGTGAGCGTATTCACTCTGATATGAATGTGTTGATATGAATGTGAGAGTATTAACTATGATATTAATAATTGTATGTATGATATTTCCTCTGATATGCATATGTTCGTTTTTACTCTGATATAAATGCGTTCGTATTCACTCTGGTATGAATGTGTGCGTATTTACTCTGATATGAATCATTGAACGGCGTTCTACATAAATTAACCGCATGACCTTTGCAGATTCAGAACTGCATTGTTAGTTATAACCACAAAAGCATCCTAGAAACCGCAAAGTGTGGCTCTGCAAATTTGTAATCTTCTAAACCTGTAAAAAGTGAGTTGAGCGGTGCTTCGTAAAACCAATTTAAGCGTAATTAATATACGTGTTTAGAAAGAGATCTTCTTGAAAAGAATCCGTAGCGTATACATTTCACATGCAAGCTTAATCTGCTTCTACACCACTGGGCGCAAAAGTCCAAATGTTGGTTTTAACAGACCTAGGTTCATTTATCCTAGCTTTTTACCAAGTATTCAAGCATAACATATCCGAAGTATAAGTAGTTTATCTACCTTGCTAGCAATAGTGGGACTCTGTAAAAAGTCTGCTGGCCACAACAGTTGAGATGTAGCGGTGACAGCCGTGAGACTCAAACTTACACGTCCTCCAGCGTCAAACACTAGGTCAAGGTTGTAAACATCCTTAAACACATATTGTCTGAAAGAAACAATTACGTTAATATTGAATAACCCTCTGAAAGATATTACTTCAACATTGAAATATCCTTAAACAAAAGGGTCTGACATAATGGCAAATAATGAAATATCTTGAAACAAAATTGAAATATTGCAAATCCTTTAACACATAGTGTCTAGGAAAAACATATCATGAAACAAAAATGTCCTACGATCCCGTTCTGCCGGTAGTAGACTATACAAGGTCCTTTACGCTCCAGTGTCTGTCTACTCTCAAACGACCCCGTACTGCCCTTGTCGATAATACAATGTCCTTTACGCTTTGACGTGTGTCTACAAGTACATGACCCCGTAATGCCGCCGATGATTCTACAAAGTTATAAAGCTCCTTTACGCTCTGATGTCTGTCTACCATTTAACGGCCCTGAAATGCCGCTGTAGATTATACAAGGTTCTTTACTCTCTGATGTATGTCTTCCATTGTACGACCCCGTAATGCCGCTGTATTGTTACGCTCATATATCTGTCTACCATTTAACGACACCAAAATGCCGCTGTAGATTTTACACATTCCTTTACGCTCTGATGTCTGTCTACCATTACACGACCCCCGTGATGCCACTGTAGATTATACAAGGTTCTTTACTCTCTGATGTATGTCTTCCATTGTACGACCCCGTAATGCCGCTGTAGATTATACATTGTCCCTTACACTCTGATGTATGTCTACCATTGTACGACCCCGTAATGCCGCTGTAGATTTTACAAAGTCCTTTACGCTCTGATGCCTGTCTACCATTACACCTCGTGATGCCGCTGAAGATTCTACAAAGTCCTTTACGCTCTAATGTCTGTCTACCATTTAACATCACCGTAATGCCGCTGAAGATTTTACATGGCCCTTTACGCTCTGATGTGTGTCTTCCATTACACGACCTCGATATGCCGCTGTAGATTATACAAGGTCCTTTACGCACTATTGTTTGTCTGCCATTAAACGGTCCCGTAATGCCGCTGTAGATTTTACAAAGTCCTTTACGCTCTTATGTCTTTCTACCTTTACACGACCCACGTGATGCCGCTGAAGATTCTACAAAGTCCTTTACGCTCTAATATCTGTCTATCATTTAACCACACCATAATGCCGCTGTAGATTATACAAGATCCTTCACACTCTGATGTCTGTCTACCAATACACGACCCCGTAATACCGCTGTAGATTATACAAAAGTCCTTAGTGCTCTGATGTCTGTCTACCAATACACGACCACGTCATGCCGCTGTAGATTATACAAGGTCCTTTACTCTATGATGTCTGTCTACCAATGCACGACCCCGTAATACCGCTGTAGATTATACAAAAGTCCTTAGTGCTCTGATGTCTGTCTACCAATACACGACCACGTCATGCCGCTGTAGATTATACAAGGTCCTTTACACTATGATGTCTGTCTACCAATGCACGACCCCGTAATACAGCTGTAGATTATACAAAAGTCCTTAGTGCTCTGATGTCTGTCTAACATTGCACGACCTAGTAATGCCGCTGTGTATTCTAAATGGTCCTTAACGCTATGATGTATGTCTACAATTACAAGATCTCGTTATTCCGATTTTGATTTAAAAAGGTCGTTAACGCTATGGCGTCTGTTCACCAATACATGACCCCGTAATGCCGCTGTAGATTATACATGATCCTTTACGCTCTGATGTCTGTCTACCATTGCACGACCCCCGTAATGCCGCTGTAGATTATACAAGATCCTTTACGCTCTGATGTCTGTCTACCATTACACGACCCAGTTCTGCCGCTGTATATTCTAAGGTCTATGATGTATGTCTACCATAACACGATCTCGATATGCCGATTTCGATTCCAAAACGTCCTTAACGCTCCGATTTCGGTCTGCCGTTACATGGTCCAGCTATTTAACTGTAGATTATACAATATCCTTAACGCTCTGGTGTCTGTCTTCCATTAGACGATCCTGTTATGCCTGTGCAGATCCTACAAGGTCCTTACGCTCCGATGTCGGTCTGCCGTTAAATGGTCCCGTCATTGAACCGTATAGTTTACAATGCCATTTATTAAACAATCTATGTCTGCCATTACACGATCTCGTAATGTATCAGTTGATTCTAGACTGTCAATTATGCTACCTTGAAAGTCTCAATCAAAATGTTCCGCTATTCTACTATACATTATACAATGCCCTTTATTCTACGATATATACCTGCCATTAAACAATACCGTAATTTAGCCGTATATTCTACATTGTTCTTTAAGCTGTGAAAAATGTCTCCATTAAATTGTTCCACTATTCTACGGAAAATTCTACAATGTCGTTTTGTCTAAGATAAATATCTGCGATTAAACGATCCCGTTATGTAGCCATAGATTCTTCAATGTCGTGTGTGCTCCGATGTATGTCTTCAATTACATGGAGCCGTGACGCAGCCGTATATCCTGATGCCAAGATGAATTGAGCAGCAGTACTATTAACATACCATGGGAACGCCGAGATATAACTGGAACACGCCGATAAAATCATTAAAACGAACGTACAAATCTGTATAAAAAGAATCTGGCGTCTTACCTGAGAGCCTTGTAACCTAGTCCCAGCATGACAGAGAATCCAGCAAACCCCAATAACATCAGTAATGCCATCTCATATTGCTCTATCACAGGGTTAAGTCTGAAATTTCAGGTAAGATACTACACGGTAATGGACATTTATATTTACCGTTTACACAGCACAAACGGCATAACATGTACATGTAGTACATTGGTATACAGCGGCATTCTTTTAATTTTGATATGACATGCATCGAGGGAAGTGCTAACAATAGACCTTAGCCATAGAACCCCATTCTGTAAGTACAATAGCGTGCTTTCAACCCCAATATTATTTAAAATAAAGACATAGCAAAGTGCTATTGTGGAGTGTATTTGGTTAACTTTTGTGATATGTAAATCCTTGTCCAAATTTAGATCGTGGTCTTAAGTTAGCCCCTTTCTGGCATTACTATCACGAGGGCTTGGCGTGAAACGGTTGTAACTAAAATTGGTATTTCTTTAACAAGGTTGATCACCTTGCCATGAAGTCTTTATAAGCGTTAAATCAATTTTCTTGGTAAACAATGGAAATTTAGGTTCCATTGCTCGTTCTGAAAATTGACCCTAAACCAGGGTTTTCAAAATAGGTTTTAAGTTACAACCGTTTCACGCCAAGGCCTCGATCAGTGGTTTGATGTGTTCAGATTTGCATTTCAAAATTTAAATCTTTCCTTGGTGCAAGACATTCAACGTTGTATTAACAATTCTACAAACAGTTGTATGGTACTTGGAGAATGTAGAAGCATACCATTGCGAGTAACATACCAAACAAAGTGTATCAAACATTGATGTTAACTCATCCATATCCAATACACTGGATATTCTAATCAATGTTACGAAATGTTGAAAGGGTTAGACTACTTGAGAAGAATGGCATGCGCTAGGAAAGTGAAATATCGTCTTTTTAAATATGGATATGGTAGCGTTTGAATAGCGCAAGATGATATTGCAAATCTAACAAAGACTCAATGATTGTATTACTCAGATGTAGATTTTTGATATAGACAGTTTTAGCCGGTGCGATTTTAACGTATTAGATCAATTCAATCTCCTGAACCATTTTCGTAAAACGATAAAAAAGAGAACGTCTATGAGAAATACAGGCAGCTCATCTGACTCGTTTAGTAACGAAGTTGTCTTTAACGAAACACAATTTTGAGAATAACATACTAGGACGGAGGTTTCAAAGTTTATTGTCCAAAGGCTTCCGGCACATACACACACATAACTACATACATATATAGTACAGAACATGACAGAAGGTGACACAGACATAATATATATGATGAAGCAATAATTGTAGCTAAATACTTTTATAAAGTATTTTCTTTCTTCGAATTCGTAATATAAATACATTGTTAAATTTCGTATAACAATAGTATTTGAACTGGACATTAAACAATATATTTTTTCTAGTTTAGGGTGTCTTTGTTATATCTTGAAATGTAAATAATACTTAAATCAGTATACAGAGGACACATTATCAGAAAATGAAATTCTTCCTAATATAACAATCACAGTATGGACATACGCGTTCTTCTCTCTGTATCCCATAATATATACACTTCGACGAATTTCTAATTGGCCAACTAGTTTTTATCATATTTTAGGAAAAGTATTCGGAGAAAAATATAAATAACCAAATATAAGTTTAATACAGTTTATTCCTAATATGTAAAACAAAACTTCATTGATGTTTGATCACTGGACCAACCTAACAGAGAGAGTTAACATGGACACCCTTAAAACAAAAACTGCAAGATCAAATCACGAATTACACAGGTATCGTATGGTTGACCACTCGTGTTATTGGTATAACGACGCGTAACATACCTGTCTGATGGGGGTGCCGGCACGAATCATTCTGACGGCTTGGGCGCGTTCTGCAATGCTCATTCTCGCCATATTTAATGTTTTTTATAAAAGACAATCCACGAAGAATACATTTCTACCAAATACGACAACTACCATGCCTTGCACGAGGAACGCGAGTACATAGGCTATTTTCGGACCTACTGTTCCGCATGGATGATTTTGTAAATGAATACGTGTTTTCTTTCTGTAAATCAATAGATTGGTGTATACAATACAAAAATAACCAAACTTAAGATTTATTGATTAACTTTGTCGCATAATATCATATTTTATATGGTGGCCAATTAGAAATTCGTCGAAGTGTACAAGTGTCAATAACAAGACTTTGCAGAGAGCAACTAAATGATGCAAAACATTTACGAAATTTAGCTACATCTAAAGCATTTACATATGATTCAGACGAACGAGCCGTCCCGCGAGAAAACCAACATTATGGACTCTGCTAAATGTATCGAGCCAGATCAGCCTGCGCAGTCCGCGCAGGCTAATCCGGGCCGACACTTTCCGTCTCAGGCGGAAAGAGGTATAGCGTAATGATTCCTAAAACAGAAAATCCACAGAAAGCGAAAAGTACTTGTCCGGGTTAGCCTACGCGGTATGCTTAGGCTGATCCGGGTCGATACTTGAAGCAGAGTCAACAATGTTGGTTTTCTCACGGGAAGGCTCAAATGTGTCTTATAGTACACATATAGTGATCGTTTTCCATTCTCTATACATATGGATCCCCACATTTGTAAGCATTTGTAAGCATTGTCTTTTAACCTATTTTTTATATTGATAAAAAACAACTTAACATTACAAACAAATTTCCCCAAATATGAAGACAATTTAGCTGTCTTTGCAGGCCTACAACAGTGTCAGATACACATGCAATATCATCTGCAAACAAAATTAAATATATTTATATAATATCATGGAACAATTGTATACCCCTTACATTGTTACTTAAATAAAAACTGTGCAACTCATTTATGAACAAAGCAAACAGTATAGGGCTTAAACTATAATCTTGACGCAATCCTATCGGACAATTAAATATATTGGAGAGTCCTGCTTTGGTTCTAACCACACCTTTAACAGAGGCATATGAGCCGTCCTGCGAGAAAACCAAAACCTCTGCGTAATGTATCGACCAAGAGTAGCCTGCGCAGTCCGCGCGGACTGATCCGGGCCGACATATTCCGTCTCAGGTATAGAGTAATGATTCCTGAAACAGAAAATCCATAGGAGGCGATAATTGTCTTTCCGGTTAAGCCTGCGCAGCATTCTTAGGCTGATCCGGGTCGATACTTTATGTTGGTTTTCTCGCCGGACAGCTCAAATATACAAATAATTGCTTTACACTCAAACTAATGATATTAATGATCACGTGGTCATTTCATTGTGGATAATGCAAAATCAGTGTTTAACAAAACGAATCAAAATGGACTCAAAATAGTATGTGGTCTTAGGACATTATAACCTGAAGATGGCCTATGGACGTAATATTGAATTATAAAGTGTTTTTATTTTGATATGTACATAAATTGAGAGTCGAACTTGTTAATTCAGAGTTTCATCTTATGAACTAGAAAATAGAAAATAAAAAAAGATATCACTTCCTTTTAATCTACACTGCATACTCTGAACTGCGAAAAAAATATTTGAAAACATACTATTATACCTGGCTAAATTTACAAAATAAAATCAACCATGTTGATGTCTAAATTAGTAAAGAAATATCGAACTTAAGTACGTATATATATTTTTCATCTTTAGAGGAAAAACTAATAATTGAAAGATAATATATTGCACTTATCATAAGAAACATTATGTATTTACTTAATTATACAATAATTGAATCGAATTGATTATTTTATTTTGCTCAATTATTATTAATAGTCTTGAACGATGAATCACTTTCCAACAAGTTTTCAGTGAGAATAATAATTCTTTAACTGACGAGCTGCAGTTTTATAAACGTAAACTGTGCGACCTATTCGATCTCCACCCATGGTGGATTGCCCTTGGACAAGGCACATTTCATAGCCAAGTACTTGTAGGTTTACACAATGATAATGAATAAGTGAAATAATAAACTCTCCATTTTTCAGCTTTGGTATTTGCATTTTTGCAAGGAATCGCAAATAAATCGTCTAATTTGTTTATTTGGTTTTGGGTTTTACGCCGCTTTTAATAGCTATGGTCTTATCGTTCCTGACAGGAAAGATGAACAGAACATATTTAATTTGACTTATACAAAATACATGCATCTCGTCATACAAAACATATTTATACATGAATTAACACAAATCAAACACGGTTACATCAAGACACTTATTAAGAATGTTAAATTTTTATACTATATACTAAATAGAGGATGAACAATTTCGTATATAACTATGATTATATGCATGCTAAACATGTATAGAATAATGGTTATATATTACTATTTCTACGTTTTGTTGCCAAAGATATATAAGTAGCTAGTTTATTCATGTTTTTCTTTGTAGTTGAGGATAGAAGTTTGGTGAATTTAAACATATTCGATCGGGTGATATAGTACTTGTCGATAAATTGCACTCGAATATCAGAATAAAAACTACATTTGCAAATAAAATGGAACTCATCTTCAATGTCTCCTGTTTCACACATAGTACATAATCTCTCACACCTATCTTTCCTCTCTCGTCCATAACGTAATGTTTCAATAAATAAATTATGAGAAGAAACACGAATACTTGTAATTTGTTTTCTTAGGTTAAATGAACTTATTTGAGAAAGATATCGAACATATCCAAAATCAGTTTTAATGTGTATATATAAAGAATTTAATATAGAATTATTCTTTAAATCAGATTGCCATTTTTGAAGGAAAATATCAATTAGTCTTTGCTTGAATAGTGGTAAAAAGGATTTACTGTTTATTGAACCTGAATTGTCAAAGATATATGCAAAACCATATTCGCTTAATATTAACTTGAGATTATATACCCAGTTTTTACTTCCTGCAATACAACGCTTGAAAGACTCATTATATACGGTTTTAAGCAAAATGTTGTCAGTATGTATGAGGTTAAACCAATATTTTAAAATTTGAACATGTCTATTAATGTATAGAGGGTAGCGCCCGAGTTCTCCATAGACAGCGGCATTACTTGTACTTTTTTTGACACCCAATATAGATTTACAAAAGGCTCGATGAACTTGTTCGAGCTCTTTAGATTTGGTAAAACCCCATATTGGACAGGCATAATTTAAAATAGAGCCAACAAATGAATCGAACAACTGAAGCGCTATATCAGGTTGTACTTCTAAAGATTTGTTATTCAATAAAAAGGATCCAGTATAGTTGAAAGTAGTTCCAAGATAATTAAAATCATTGACAACCTCGATATCTGTATCATTATATTTCCATTTCTCGGAAGGCTTTATGGGACCTTTCTTACGAAAGACGACTATTTTAGTTTTATCCGTATTAACCTGCAAGCCCCATTTACAACAGTATTGGTATAAACTATCTAGACTAAGCTGTAGGTCTTCTGGTGAGTTTGCTGTCAATACCATGTCGTCAGCAAACAGTAAAATCATGATACAAATGTCATAAAACGAAAGTCCGCAATTACTTCTATTTTGCAAATGAAGTTCTAAATCTTCAAGAAATAGTGCAAAAAATGACGTTGAATTATTTTGTCCCTGTCTTAGCCCTAATGATATACTGAAAAAATCGGAATACGAATTGCAGTGTTTCACAAGATGAAATTGGTCCCAAGCCTTATATTTAATGGTTAAATACCTATCCTACAGCTAAGTGTCAATATTTAATTGAGAGGATTATTACAAATTGCAAGGCTCGTTTGAGTATTGGCTGTACGCATATTCCTTTAGAGACCACTTTGCTAAACGAAGCTCTTTGTCTATATCATGCAGTGTAGAAAATAGGAAGTAATAGCCCAAATAATGGTAAGTTGCACTATATTATAGTAATTAATTACTCATCAATAAACAAGTATTGTTTTGTACATATAGATATCTTAATCCAAATAATTACAAGACAAATGTTGATATATATATATTTTATTAATCCTCCTTTGCAGAAGATACATTGTAAACATACAACACAACATAATACAAACACAATAATCAACTTTCTACAAAATGTACATGAAATTGAAAAAGTAAGAAAAACAGGACAGACAAAATGACAGAGGAGTATATAATTAATGTCCATAGTTGATAGGAATTTACGACGTGAACCCCATATTGAAAACATGGTGTAAATGGATGAAATTATTGTAGGAAGATGAGAAATAAGAAAAACTTCCATCTTTGTAACAACATTTTCAAAAAGACCATTATTATATTTAACAGCCTTGTACATCAATGATAGTATACTAGATGAAGTTTATCGGTACAAAACACATATAACTCATGCTATAGGCTTACACACAAAGTGCAAACAAACACACCTTGAATGCAATACAACATAGGAAGGCAACGTGGTGAAACTGACAGAGCATGTACTCAACATTAGCCGGCATCTGATGACACAATTTAGACCATAGTATTCAGACATGCATGTAAATTTCATAACAAAGCTTGAAAAGTGAGCACCCCCGCAATATTGAATAAATGCTTCTGCTGCCACAACAAATTTAAAAGACTGCCCATCACAGAAATGACACTTCAGAGAAAAATACATGTATTATATACATAATAGTATCTTATTTGTATATCAACTAGTTGTAGACATATATATATATTGGATTTAAGTCCACATTGCATGAAGACATGAACACAGTTCATATACGTACTTGCCCGTGGATTCTTCACATACAGAATTGTTTAAGTCAGACAGAATATATAAAACTTTACGTTCTGGTGTTTCAATCATAAAATCCAGGTATTTGACAGTGCCATACATTAGAAATAACGCTTTAAATAAACGTTCACTATGTTTAAGATTCCTAACACAAAAGAACATAACATGTATTACTAAATGGTTAGTGTACATATCACACTTTCTACATGTAACTGGAATACTGTTAAACACAAAACTGATCATTTGAATAATCGACTTACATTGCGGCATTACATTTCTGTTTGACTTGGAAAACACCCATATGTTGGAAGGGACAATTTCATTAAACGTTGGATGTAACTTTGGGAAAAGACTTACTGAACAATTTTCTGTTATATTTCGATATATTGTAGTACTAAAATACAAGTATAATTGTTTATTTATGGTATTTTTCCACATTGTTTTGGTAGGGAATATTCCGTCTGCGATATATGAGCTGATGAAATTGGTAAGGTTATATTTACCGACAAGTTTGAAACAATCGGCAATGAAACCTCTTACACCTACTGGGGTTATTCGTATATTCTATCAAACGTCTTGTAAAAACAGACTTAACTAAGAAACTTGGATCTATCCTACAAAGTTGGCCAAATAGCTTTAGTTTCCTTAAATCAATTTCAGCCGCAATAGGTAACATCCCAATTAAAGATAAAGCAATGTCGGAGTTAGTATATTTAGAGATCGCTTGCATCTGCTTTATACAATATCTATGACTACGTTCAATTAACAGAGTTTGATCATCACTGAGAGCATCCCATAGTTCACACCCGTATAAAGCTTTGGGTAGGACTATACTTTTATACACTATTTTTGCGGACAGAGGATGAATACCATTTTCGAAGAGGCCGCAATGGACAAGAGTTAAAAAGGTCGATCTTAACTTTTGGCAACATTCCTCAACATTTATAGATCTGTTGCAATATTTGCTTAGCGTAATGCCGAGATGTTTATAAGTATTTAACTCAGAGACAGTGTCATTACCTAATGACCATGAACGTGTTGCAGATCTATATTCATTAGGTCTTTCATTCATAACGATAACAGCTGATTTTCCTGCATTGTAAAGATACTTGTTATGCATACCGTAGTTATAACAAATGTTCATAAGCCGGTCTAAGCCATGTTTCGATAGGGACATTAATACCATGTCGTCTGCTGACGTCGGACATACACACGTAAATCCATACAGTTGAAATCCTACTGGTGACTCAGTTAATTGGTCCTTGACGTAGGGATAGACGTTTTATATGATGCGATCTATGTGATATTCAGCATTAGTCATAAAATGTCAAGTTTAGTCCTAAAACATATGGTTTACAGTTTGCCTAACATTGACTGCAATGATAAAAAAACCAAAAAAAAACCCACATAGGTGCTTAAATATTAACATAGTAAGGTTAAATCTCAGGTTATAAGTTAAGTATGACGGAAAGCGGGAAGTCTATTCTCCTTCCAGTTTAGCAGAAGTATAATAACAAAGACGGGAGTATATTAACACAAAATACGAAGTTATTTTAAAAAGTTTAAATGTAATTTTATATCCATGTATTAAAATGTTTTATGTGAGCTTTTAACCACTATCCTTTTATGATTTAGCAGATGTGGCGAATTGTTGGAGTTCCTTGTTCAAATAACTATCCGAGTCTAACGGTCGAAATGTCCTATAGCATTTGTACTCGAGAGTTAACTCCCTTCTTAAATTCCATTCTAAAAATAGTCGATTGTATAAGCAAATTAAAGAAAATATCAAAATTGAGCATTTATGAAATTAAAAGAAAAAGTTCATATGTATAGTCAACATATAGCAATAATACAATGGACAGAATGAACAAACTGTATGGGGAGGAACGTTTTAAGTTTAGAAATTCAACAGACTTTTATAAATAGGCAAACACGTCCCCCGATTTTCGGGGCCATAAACCAAACAATTAAAAAAGCGTAGCCTAGGAGCTCGTCAGGGTCGTACATCAAACTATTAAAAACAAGCGTAACCTAGAAAGTTGGGGAAAGGTTATTAAATACAAATCAAATTAAAGGTGTCTAAAGATTTGAAATAACGATAGAAGACATACATATTTTGCATCTTTTTGTTTTTTAAATCAGTCAATACAATTTATTGATTCATAAAGGTTGCTTTTTACCAGTTGATATAAAAGTTGAAATGCTGTCTACATTTACAGTGATAAGTTAAATATTGTTCAGTTAATCCGATCACGCTTTGTTTGTAAGAACCAGAAGATTTCATTTCATATAAGTTTTCTGGATTTATGTTTACCGCGATATTCGTGAATATGAAACTGCAACAGCGAAAAAGAACGAAATTTATCTTTAAACAGATATTTCTGTTGTTTAAATATTTTCATGTCTGCATTTTGCGATGACAATTGTTAATTCAAATTTAGCTTTGAATCAAGTATGTGCAATCATAGACGAAACTTTCAGCGATATTTGCGAAAAACTAAATGAATAAATGAATGAAAATGACAGATGATCAAAAACGACAAAAAAAACCTATTAAAAGAACGACAAACGAAGTTTTCGTCACGGAACATAGTAAAATAGGAAGATATACTGAACATGAAAGTCAGATTATTAAAAGCAAAGCAAATGGAAAATTTATGTAAAATTACGATAAAAATGAAAATCTAAAAATAGACTATAGATGAATGGTACTGTCTTTTATTTTAGCTCCAAACTTGATTCGGGAACCAGATTCGGTGCACGACCGCTTACTTATTTTAGTGAATACGGGTTGTGGCTTCTTCGTCTAATTACTGCGTAATATATCATAGGATGTAAGGAACCAGACTACATATACCAATTCAATAGAAGAGTTCTCTGTTTTACTGTTTAGACTAGATCAGGGACACTATGTCCCTGACTAGATACAGTATGACTTTCGTCTTTCTTTTAATTCGTAAAACTCACATATGTATATAGAGTGTAAAAGGGATGTTTTAAAAGTAATTTACCTTAAATTAATATACTTAGTAAGGACAAAGAGGAATCCCGATATGTGGTCAGTGTGACAGGTCTAAATATATTTCTAGTCATTCCTACAGGAAGCCTCCTGGCGGCTTCTAATAATTCACTTCTCAAGATACCCGGAGATGTGCTTTATTCAAAACACGTTATTTGATGCGTTATGACCTAGTTACAGTTTTCACGCTTCTAAATGATTGCATGCGTGCAAAGTAAAGAATTGACGCATATAACTAGTTACTAATCTTTCTCTTACAATTAACCGTCGCTTTACACGCACCGGTGTCAATCAAGCGAACATACACGAGACTCTTATCACTTCTTATTTTTTCCCTTTTCATCTCTTATCGAAATTGAGGTTAAGAACGTTCATGGAGATTCTCGGAATTTTACGTTCGTACGTGTTTATGATATGTTTATAGGATATATATATCCTTAAAAGAAAAACAACTATTTATTTCCACAGACTGTGAATTCACAATTTAATTTATAACCTCGGCACTACTATACACACCAGTATGATCAAGGGATAATGATGTGAATAACTCTTAATACTTAACTTATATCAAAATCTAAAATAAATTGAGCCAGTGCATAACAAAAAGGAAATATTGGCTTTTGTGAACATTATAGACAAGCTTATTCGAGGATTCTGTCACCCTATGAAGATTCTGGTCAGATAGGTCAGGTGGACAAGATGATTAGAAGCTACACTTTCCAGACATGCCTACTTGTACCTTGGCTCATGTAATGGCTCATTTAATCGTTATCCGCCAGTTTATAATTGAGCAAAACAGTCGACATCATTCACGTGGTATTCTGTGTTGAATTAGCCGTAAAAAATGATCCGCGTCATGAGGTTTAAGTTTTTGTTTGCACCCGCACCGTCTCAATAGAGGTTCCACTGTCCGTCTACGAGGGGTGTATGAGGGGTCATACAGTATTACTCGTACTATGTCTATCATTTCCTTATTTATGTATGAACTCAATGACAAACACACCACACTATGACCATTCATTGTTGATTGATAAACGATACCTTGACAATTCACGACCTCTGCACTAAAGCAGTGATAATACATACACTAATAACCTGTCCATATCGGGCAAGCGGGTAGCTTTGCCTAATACAAAATGACGCTGTCCGTTTCTAAATCGCAATATGCATACTGTATAGTCTTCTTTGCGCGGAGAGTGTGATAGGACTACGACTTCTATATTTCGTCTCATACACGACTATGTAGGGACTCAGGAAGGCTCTGGTGAGACTTTGAATATGTGAATATTATGTTTCATATGCGTGTTCCACTAACGTGGCACGTAGATCCATGTCAGGGAGAAAAGGAGATCGCACACATAGGAGTTCCATCTTGACATACACTAATACTAATACATTTTGCAACTTTGAATACTTGATACATACATTTTACTTCATTTGATTCGATTAACAATTTTGAGGATTTTTCTGTAAAAAACCCCTTTAGGACATAACCCGACCAACCGATCGACAGACAGCCCGACACAGTGACTCATTCGAAGGGGGTATAATTATGTATACAGACATTTGCTAATACAGACATATTAAAAAATGCAACTACATATATATATATATATATATGAGCCAGTCCACGAGAAAACCTGTATTAGTGACATAACGTATGACGTTGGGAATTTCCAATTCTATGACGTCACATTTTTCGTCACCGTCGGTTTACCGTAAACAGTATTATCTTAAACTTAATTTCCAAAGTTTCGACAGTGTATAATAGATGCAAATACTGGATTTCATTCGTAATTGATTCTGAATTGGAGGTAAGATCACTTATGTATCTTATATTAACAAATAAATGTGATTTATTTCGAAGAAAACATTGAAAACACGGAGATTGCCCTTGGCGATCTTCAAGGGAAAAAAATTAGCGGGTTGTTTAAAACAAAAACGCACTTTATTATACACATTTAAGTACTAGATAGGTCTAGCGTAAATCTCCTAACGATATAATGCCGCTTGAAAAGAATATGAAGGATTTTAATGTCCGAGCAGATCAAACCGTTTAAAGTATGTGTAGATAAAGTAAAAAAAAATACATCTTACTTTCAAAATATAGATTGAATGGGTACATAAGTGTCTCTTTAAAAATGTTTCATGTAAACGTGTGGGGAAGAAAGGTAACAATCTGTATGTAATCTTGGATTTTTTATGCTACACTATTCAATGATTATTATAATAATAAAAAGAAAATACTCTATGCATCAGCGAAGGCGGAATAGCCCAGTTGGTAGACTGAAAGCCTATGGACAAGTCCAACCGAATTCGATCCCGGCTCTGGACAAACTTTTTATTTTTTATTTTTTTATTGAGTTATTTTCTGGACCAGTTAATAAAGAAATATTTATTATTTCTATAATTAAATTGTTTGTCCCTTAAGATTGATTTGTAACCCAAATATAGCCAGACAAAAAAAAATAAAAGTATATTTTAGACAAATTATAAAACATCCAGGGAAAAGGAGATTCACTTATTTATAGTTGTTTTTCACGTTATTTTCTTTCACAACTGTATAATGAATAACACTTTAATTGATTCCCATTCAATGTAAATACGTGTTTAAATTGTAAATTTTAATGTAAACTATAACTTTTAAAACAAACAAATTAAAATTAGTTTTTCAGAAGCTTGAGAGCATCTTCTCTGATCATTTTGGTCGAACACCAAACAATTCTCAATTTGAGATCACAGATTCAGAGGATGACAGCCAAGCACGATTAATGAAAGCCACAGTGAAACATCGGACAGTCAAAATGAGGACCGCAAATGGATCTTGGAGGGTGAGGATGCTGTTTCTATGAAACAATTTTTTGAAAAAGATTGTGATTGCCACAGGAGATGTGAACCACAATTTACATGTATTAAAATACAGACTCATATCTTATATATAAGAGAAATGACAAAGGAGGAGAAGGAGATGTATATAAAGGGTAGTTTACTCACAGGTCCCAAATGAGATATCACAAAAAGAGGAAAGAAACATTCGCGGTCTCGTGCGCAGTATATGTTCAAAGGAAAACTAGTTTGAAAATAAACATTTTCACTTGTTTGTGACATTGGAAGGTGGTCATTGGAATCTCTTAGAATATCCATGAACACACATGTCCCTGCCTTAAGACAACATGGAAACAAAGGGGAAAAGTCAAAACATGCCCTTACTTTTGAAGATGTTAAACGTGTTGTGCTTTTCATCAGTAATTACGCGGAAGAGTATGGAATTCCTCAACCTGCTGCGCCACGTGGTCGAGATGATACTGCACCCACCTCTCTATACACAGTAGCATAACAAAACTACATATACACAAACTATACAGAGATAGCTGTGAAGAAGCTGCTGTAAGAAATACCGGTAAAAGTACGTTCCTCGCCATGTGGAAAAAGTGTCTTCCTCATGTAAAAATTGCCACACCTAGAGACGATGTTTGTGATTCATGCGAAAAGCTGAGAAAACGAGTTATGGACTCAATATCCGAATAAGAAAAACTTCAAAGTGCAGATGCTTTAAGGGATCATGTTATGATATTCATTTACAGGAAATACCAGCACTTCACCTTCAGTTCGACAGCATTGGGGTCCGTAAAAGTGCGCAGATCCGCCGATCAAGCTGAATAAACCTTATTTATCATGAAACGTGGGAACGCCAACATACCAAGAGATGACCCTGTTGCTATAGAACCGAAAGAATTGTCTAGATAACGCGCACTATACTTGCATAGAACAGTACGGCAATATGTGCGACCTATGTACCAAGATGTGACTTGTCCAGCACCGAATGTCTGACTGAACACATTACAATCTTGACAGCATTTTGTTTTATTCTGTGTTTATATACCTTAATTCCTCGAAGTAGAACATGTTGTACATATCAATATGCATTGTTTAATAAACACTAAACATTTAATTCAATCGTTGAGTTTCAACTATCGACACTGCAGTCTGTATTAAGTAAATAACGTTTGTGACGTAAAAACATAGGTTGTTGCGACATTGATAGTGTGGTTAATGAAACCGCCATCACTTTCTCGTTTGAAGTGGTATTCGGATAAAATAGACGGCAGACAGTAGGGAATATAATTTCCTGCGTGCTGATATCAATTTCTTACATCTGTCATGCCAAATTAGATAACAAAATTCGAATTAAAAGGAAAGTTTCGCCAAATCATTTTAACAGTTATAAGATTATTTATGAGTTATTAAAAATTCGCCAGAGAGATTTTTATTTCAAAGATATATAATTAAGGACACATGTTCGTCTACCATTTGCCGAAATTTCAAGAATATATATATCGAGCCGATTTTTAATAAATCACAATGCAGTTAAACGTCTGTCGCGCTTCGGAACGTACACTGCAGAATTAAAGCTAGATACGCATCTAGGGTAATAAAATGAACACACCACATGTTTTCATTATAATTATCAATTTCAATCTTTTAAGTACCCTCTTTCTTCTACCCCCTAGTAAATAATGGTAGGTTGTATTTTTTTGCTTCTCTTTAAAGATTCAAAGTAGCTACGATATTGCAATTTATATAGTAAATACATTAAAAATACAACAAAAGAATACTTGCATTTGTACTAGATAGCGAGAATGATATTTTCAACAATATCGATATGTGCTATCGTGAGAACTTGTCAGTAACGCAACATATACAAATTTCGTGAATCAATGAGTAGTGACGGGTTGATACTTATTCATGCGAAGATAGTTACATTTCAGGTATAGATCCAATTCGGGCAGTGAGCCATGCATGACACATTGTCAGTAACACAACATATATACACATTTCGTGAATCAATGTGTAGTGACGGGTTAAAAGATAATTACATTTCAGGTATAGATCCAATTCGAGAAGTGAGTCATGACAAAAGGTCATGGATTGTTTTATTATCCAATATAGGGATAAGCATAACAATATGCGCCCGTTTTGATTATAAGTAAAATTCTGACACACCATCAGTTCGAAGGCAAAGTTAGCGGTTTAACAAGAGCGTTGAACTAGTAATACTAAGGTCCTGAGTTCGAGTTGTAATGAATTACATGTACATCTTTTTATTTTATATTCTTGATGTTGTTTCTACGTAATTGCTAATCGCGCAATGTCCTTAACTTCGTGATATTATATTTACCTGCAAAGGTATAAATGTGGCATACAAATGTAGAACGACGTATTATAGCATGCACAGCCATGTAGTCGAAGTCGTATTATAGCGATGATGATGATGATGATATATATTATTATCACTATTTCTGTCAAGGCTTTTGATGATCTTTATGTAATATAGTTATAATGAATTTTAAAATGAAGAAAACAATGACATCTAAATATAAAACAAACAAATAAAATAATTAAAACTTGAATAAATATATGCATACATACAAATAGATCAAAGCTAAGATGCTATTTATCATACTTTTGAGTTAAACCAATATGTATTCATATATCTAACTGTACCGAGGCGTTCCGAATTCCAAACAACATTTCTGGGAGATTATGAAAATTGTGAATACAATGGGGGCGGGCCACGGTAGTAAAGTCAATCTGACGTCGCCGTTTGGAGGGAAATGAGTAGGTTTGAAAACGTGAATAAATAGTTTAACAACTGTTATATCAACTCAATTGTTGCATCAACTTCCCGAGGCGCCATTGCTTAAAGACATTCCGTAGTATTTGTTCACCGAAATGTCTAGCATGTTGTGTAACGCATGACAATTATTATGGGGGGAAAACGACACTCAAACTGTTCCTTTCAACATCTGAACTGGCTCCTTTGCAAGTGACATTAGTTTCCCACTCATTACTCACCTCTAACCATAAACAAAAGTGTATGTATATATCGCTAGTGACTGCTTGCCTATGCATCAACTCGTTTCTATGACAACGAGTTATAACTAAACTTATGACAAAATTAGAAATATTAATTCGCCATAAGGCACAGCAAAAACAAATATACGTATGGTATGAATTTCCGAAATATGTATTAACTAATGTTTTACGTCTATTTTTATACTGTATCATTTGCAATAAAATAACTATTCGGGAATAAATAGTCAATTTTAATTCCGCTGACTGCGTTTCAGCTAAATATCGCAAGGTGCGTTCCGACGCGGGACATCGGTAAAACGGCATTCTAATTTACTAAAAATCGGCTCTACAGATATTTTTGAAATTCTGGCAATTTGTAGTAGAAAAGGTGATCGTAATGATATGTATTTTTTTAAAACATCTCTCGGGTAAATGCTTAGTAAATTAAAAATTATGCAAATACTTTGGAAATATTCCAGCGAAATTTTCATTAAAAATCGGGTATTTGTATCTGAATCGTAATGGCAGATACATTAAATTTATATCATGACACAGGTAACTGTATTCTCTATAATTCGCTGCTATTGGTGTTTCAATACAAATTCAAACAAGATAGTAAAAGGGGCTGTTATTTCACAAAAAGATACGTTTTAACGTCGAAAACGACGTTATTTCAAAGGTCATGACGTCTTTTTTTTTTTCGTTTTCTTATCTTATGATAGTTGGTATGTTTATATCGTAATTAAGAGACTATATGTAGGACTATTTGGCTAATTCTGGTATCATTATGAAAGTAAAAGGTTGATATTTTAGGAAATACAAAAAACTGAAAAAATATTTTGTTGTCACTAATACAGGTTTTGTCGAGGCCTGGCTCATATATATATATATAGGCAGAGACGTAGATAAGAGGGATAAGTAACTAAATTATATACTAAAATATCACCCGTGCCGACATTTGTAGCAAGTAAAACTCAAAAACTATTCAAGATATGAAAATAAAAAATATATTTTCTGGAAGTTTAAACATTCTTCTATTGCAGTAGATAAATATTTTAATATATTACAGGTTTTGATAATATGTTATCCGTATGAAAAATGTCACGTCTATTAATTTTTGGAAAAAAATAATATAATTCAGAAATCCCAATATAGGTGTCTTTTAAAACAGTCATTGTTCAAAATACAAAGAAATTCCAGTTATTCATTCTATCTCTAACTTTAGTTGAAATGTTAAGCTTTCAGAATATGTATTTTTTGTTTATGTGCCAAATGTAACTTCAAAGTTTTATTTGCTACAAAATGTGAACATTTGGACAATTTTATTTCTATGTGTGATATTTTAACCAGATAACAGGTGTACATATACATGGATGTTGGAGTTGCCTATCCCTCTTATCTAAGTCCCTAATATAGGTAATGAAATAAACGTTTGCATATCACTTTTGGTTAATAATTTCTCTCTCTATTTATAATGACACTTATGTCTCTTGTAATGATACTTCTGTCTCTTGTACTTCTGTCTCTTGTAATGACACTTCTGTCTCTTGTAATGATAAGACCGTCACATGTTACAACGAAACCGTCACGTACACTGCTGCTGAAATGCATGTCCAGTTGTAACGTTACTTAAGGCAGTTTTGGCGTTCCATACATACACGATGATACAGTGTCAACCTATGGTCACATGCAGTTATTTGAGTGATGCAGTCGTGAATCTCCGATCAATTAATTTTAATTTATTTAAACTCAGGTTTGCTTACAAACACAGGTCAATGTTAGTTCTTTATGTTCGACACTTATCGCATCTGTTGATAGTAAGGGATTTCTCTTTGTTGTTAAGACTATCATTTCAAACAATGCCATACAAACTGTTTAAATGTACTTTAATTCCACTTTATTTTGAAAAAAAACCAAATCATTTTAGACGTGTTCTCGCAATTTGCGACCAATGTGGATTCAAACTGTCTTATGAATTTTCGCGGCGTGATCTTCCTGTTCACCCTTTATCATTTATTCATAGAAGGTTTCAAGAATCTTACGACAGACATTGTCTGTTTGGTTCATTTTCGCAAATATGATCATGTGAGAGCAATGTCCCATTTTTAGATCACATGAGCCAATGGCTCAATGTGAACTATTCTGATCACTTAGACCGTCGTCATCCGAAGTCGTAGTGGTGAATATTTGATGTAGAAAAGTATTTCAAAGTCCTATGAGGTCAGAAATATGGTCATTTGACATTTGACCTCTAAATATTGCATAGACCCTCAATAAGCAATAAATATGCACTCTGCACTTTGCTAATCGTCTCAATATGGTGAACAATTGAGGTGGAATATTTCAAGCAAAGTTATAAAGCGGACATAATTGGTGAGCTAAGTGTGACCTTAATGTGACTGTGACCTCTAACAAAGGTGGGTGTAATATGTGCACTTGACATTTTCTCAGCATTGTGACTATTTGTGATGATTTATTTTAAAATCCTTCAAGTGATTTAACAGCTATGAAGCTTTGCACATCGTCTCAATATGTTCCAGTGTGGTAAATTATTTCAAAATCCTTCAAGCGGTTCAAAGGTTACGGAGCGGACAAAACTTATTACAGACAGGCGGACAAGCAGACGGACAGAGAGACAATGCGATCAAAAACAACATGTCTTTCCGTTTCATAGGGGAAGCAATCAACGGAACATGTATTGCTAACAGTGAGTATTTTCTATCAAATTTAACGGTAGTCTAAACTTCATTCAAATATGTATTTAACATTTACTGAACTTCTCTAGAATAACAAAACGTATTTCACCCAACCTTTAGGGACATCGGGAACATCTCTAGAATAACAGAACGTATTTCACCCAACATTTACGGACATCGGGAACCTCTCTAGAGCAACATAACATATTTCGCTCAACCTCATCGTCACCTCTCTAGAGTAACAGAACATATTTCACTCAACATTAACGGACATCGCGAATCTCTCTAGAGCAACATAACATATTCCACTCAACATTAACGGACATCGGGAACCTCTCTAGAGTAACAGAACGTATTTCACCAAACCTTTACGGACATCAGCAACCTCTCTAGAATAACCGAACGTATTTGTAACAGAACGTATTTCACTCAATCTTAACGGACATCAGCACATCTCTCAAGTAACAGAACATATGTAACACAACAATAAAGGAAAATAAGTTCTCTTTAACTGGCAACAGAACGTAGTTTATCCAACATAAACGGACAATAATACCTGTCTAGAGTAACATAACGTTTTTCATCCAATATTAACGGACATCGGGAACCTCTCTAGAGTAACAGAACTCATTTTTAGCAAACAATAAAGGACAGCAACTCCTCTTTAGATAGCAACATAACGTAGTGCACCCATCATAAATGGACACCAATACCTGACTTGAGTAACATAACGTATTTCAGCCAACCCTAACAGACACCGACACCTCTCCATAATAACAGAACGTTTTTTACCCAACATTAACGGCCATTTACACGTCTCTAGAATAACAGAACGTATTTCACCCAAACTTAATGGCTATCGTCACTTCTCTAGAGTAACAGAACGTATTTCAGCCAATATTGATATTGACAACATGTATATCAACCTGTAATATGTCACACATATTTATGTGGTCCTTTTCACTGAGTGCATCATCATATTGAGTAATTATATATGGAAGATAAAGATATGTTTACGCAGCCATGACGGACATTGGCTCCTCTCTGAAAGGGTCAAAGATAATCCAAGTGGACATTGACTCTTCTCTGGAGTAAATGAACACGTTTAATACAGCTTCGGTCGTTATTAACTCCACTCTGGAGTAACTAAACACATTTTATACAATCTTGGTGGTTATAAACTCCTGTTTAGAGTAAAAATAAAACACCACATTAAAGGCAATAAAATAGCTATTTCAAATAATGCAGAATCAGGTGAGACACCTCGTAACGAGCTGTCTCTCCTGAAATCTGCATTGTTTCCAAATTAGACATTAATTAATGTTTTACCGAATGTCCTGTTGTACGAAAAATGTTCAACATAGAAAAGTCGACTTTCAGAAATTCGGCAGTGAAAAGGTTAATAGCAATCTCCTCGGTCGAGTTTAGTTTGACCACGTTCGTTCTTCGTGGTTGCGCTCTAATTATGAATTCACGATAAACTACCTACGAAAGTGTATTTGTGTTAATTCTCAATCTGATCAGGTATCTCACTGGTTTGCGTCAATGAACATGAATAAATTCGCTCTTACGAATCTAGTTTAACGAGTTTCTTTCGCCTGCCTTTTTGACCTCTATTTTAGTTTATACATGTAGCGCAACATTCCTACATCAATACCAACTGTTATGCAAAGGAGATGTACTAAAGAAAGAGAATTGCTCCGAGTTAAGCGTTACCAATTTTTTATATCTGCAAATGTATTTTGAATCATTTGCGGCGGTCGACTTTGATTTGAAAGCACTGTTACAAAAGGTGAAATTCCTCATAATGAGCAGTTCTGTTCATTGCCTAAGTGTTTTAATCTCTAAACATTTATTGGCAAGTCATTTAGAGAGTTTTCAATAGTATTTGCTACAGAGATATGTTGTATATGAAATAATACACTGCAATGAATATATTTTGCTAGCAATGAGCTTACTGTACATGTGTTCTGTACCCTGCCGAGCCCCGGTAGCTCAGTCGATAGCGACGCGTGCTGTCCGTCCAGGAGTTGTAAGTTGTAACAAGATACAAATGAGCCGTTCCACGAGAAAACCAACATTATGGATTCTGCGTAATATATCGACCAAGAAAAGCCTGCAATGCGCGCTGGCTAATCCGGCCGAAACATTCCGTCTCAGTGAAAAATATTTATATAGTGACGAGTCCTGAAACAGAAAATACACAATAGTCGAAAAGTGTGTGTCCGGATTAGCCTGCGCGACATGTGTAGGTAGATCCGGGTCGATAATTTACGCAGAATCCACAATGTTGATTTTCTCGCGGAATGGGTCATATGTATACAGATTCAGAATAATAAAGTTTAAATTTACGACTTAAGATATGAGGTCAACGTACCTATGTTTTGTATGGTTACATATAGATTAAAAAAATAATATTTTTAACAATATTGAACTTGTCCTGACTTTTGTACACATATATGAGCCGTTCCACGAGAAAATAAACATTGTTGACTCTGTGTAAAGTATCGACCCGGGTCAGCCTAAGCATGCCGCGCAGGCCAACCCGGAGGGACACTTTTCGCCTCCTGTGGATTTTCCGTTACTGGAGTCATTACTCTGTAACTCTACGCCCCCCCCCCCCCCCCCCCCCCCCCCCCCCCCCCCCTGAGACGGAATATGGCGGCCCGGATTAGCCTGTGCGGACTGCGCAGGCTGATATGGATCATTACATCATGTTTTTCATGAACTTAGATGTTTGTCATTGTTATTATATACCATATTTATATAGCACTTTTATCAAAAAATGTATACGTTAAAAAGAACTTAACAAACAATTATACGTACACATATAAACCTCCTATAAAAAGCATCGGTAGGTATTACAAATGATAAAAACACTAAAGCGGTGAAATATCTGCATAATTAGATTATAATATAGATAAATATATGCACAACAAGGTTAGGAACAGATTGACATTTCAAGAAGTTTAAGTTTAACTGAGATTGCTTTCTCTTTTACATTTCATCTAGAACATGAACTTTAAACAAACAATGGACTAGCAATAACATGTGATTATTCGAATAGGTCGTTTAACTCGAACCAACTCCCGAAATTGGACCTAATTTTTGAAAATAGCGAAACAGTGATTCTGGCTGCTCAGAGGAGCAACCAGAACTGCTGCTGTTTTATTTTATTGCTTGTACCTAATTACTGGTTTGTTTTTTGATGATAAACTATCAAGTGCAAATGAACTAAGTAGCTGAAAATAAATAAATGAAATAATCTAGCATACAACGAGGGATCTCTCGAACATGCCGACAAGTCGAAGTCATTTCTGAGTTGTCCCTGTCGACTTCGAATTACCGCGAATCGAGTGTATTTAGTGTTTACACAAACGTTCGAGCGATAGTCCCTTAACCTTTTCAAACATCTTGGCAAAACATGAAAAATATCTGTAAATGTAAGTAATTTGATTAAATAGTGTTAACACATTGTGGCAAGAGTGAAATTGCTCATCATGACTAACTTCTCCCTTTGCCACACTGTTTTTCAAAGGCGTCTGCTGCAGAGGCGTCAGAAAGAAACTGTATGTGGTAAACGGTTAATAAATAACACAAATTAGTAGACATACCCAATGGACTGTTCTGTGGAAGGCATGTCATAAGGACAGCTTTTACTTACTTCCGCCATATCAGTTTAAATAAATATTATCTCACAAAAACATTTAACGTTTAATTACTGCACTTGACAAAACGAAATTACATTTATCGAAACAACTGCCTATTTATACATGTACGTACGACGCGATTCACCGAACAAGTACTGTGGCCGGGTTCAGAAGTAGATACATGTATTTGTAATTTTAAACGCGTCTTGACGTAGGAGCCTGGCACGCTATTAACCGTTTCGCTGTTAAAGGCAATTAAAGGCTTTTCCAAACAATTTGGATTCAGGTGAGACTACTCGTAACGAGCTGTCTTTCCTGAAATCTGCATTGCTAGCACTTAGACAATAAATGTTACCAAATTTCATGTTGGACGAAAAATGGAGTAGTCCAATTTTCAACATAGAAGACTCGATGTTTGAAATTCGGCAATGAAGGGTTAAAAAAGAATGTACATGCTGTTTTTAATTAGCGTGCACGGCCTCTATGTGTCGTCTTGCTGACACAGCCCACTTTGACATCAATTGAAGACACACTTCTATGTGATTGTCTAATGTGCATTTCGGTATGTTTGTTAAATTGGGATTTAACGCCGCTTTCAACATTATTTCAATTACATCACGGCAGTTCACTTATCATGATCCCTGGTAAACAAACCAGTACTAGGCTCGAAAATATGCATTGGCCAAGGGCACTCCACCATGACCGTCGTGCCGCGACTTGAGTGCATTTGGGTAATATTGAGTATTGAGCCGTTCAATGAGAAAACCAACATTATGAAATCTGCGTAAAGTATCGACCAGGATCAGCAAAGTATGCCACACAGGCACCATTTCTGTTTACCTCTTTGCCCCCTCAGAAGTGCTTCCTGGTGTATCAGCCCATCTACGCGATAGGACTGAACACAGTGTGGTATAGGGAGCCATTGCTCATGATGTTTTCAAAGGTCGTTTTGATTGCGTTGTTTGTTTTTTTAGGCCGTCTTCAACAGCATTTATGTTAAATACCCCTCACTGCTCACACACCCATGCTTCCTGGGTGAATCATCCCATCTACGCGATAGGACTGAAAACAGTGTGGTATAAGGAGCCATTGCTCATCATGTTTTCAAAGGTCAATGTGATTGCATTGTTGGGGTTTATGGGCCGTTTTCAACAGCATTTATGTCCAATCACTCTCACAGTTCACAAACTCATGGGACCTGGGTGAATCAACCCAGCTATGCGTTAGGACTGAAAACGGTGTGGAAAGAGGAGCCATTGCTAATCACGTTTGTTTGTATTGTTGGGTGTTTTACGCCGTTTTCAACATCATATATGTCCAATCACCCGCACTGTTCACATACGCATGCGTCCTGGGTGATTCAATCCAGCTACTCAATAGTACTGAACACACTGTGACAAAGGGAGCAATTGCCCGCCCTGCTTTCAGAGGTCGCCTTGTTTGTATTGTTGGGTGTTTAAGGCCGTTTTCAACATCATTCCTGTCATACCACCCCCGTCAGTTCACACACTCGTGATTTCTGGGTGAATCAACCCAGCTATGCAATAGACCTGAACACATTGTGGCAAGAGGAGCAATTGTCCGCCATGCTTTACAATGTCGTTTTGTTTGCATTGTAGGGATTTTGATCTTGGAAGCGAGTTGTTGCATGCCTAAATAAGTGTGGAAAGTGGTATAAAATATATACATGTGGGAAAGGGTTGGTATGTTTTAAATGGTCTTCGCACCTCTGCAGGCCAAATCCCTTTCGGCGGTACAGTGAACGATATTCCCACATGCATAAACAACTCCCTATAAATGAACTATCGAAAACATTGTGATAAAAACAGCCATTGCTCATCATGTTTTCAAAGGTCGTTCTGCTTGCATTGTTGGGGTTTTAGGCCGTTTTCAACAGCGTGTATGCCCAATCGCCATCACAGTGCACATACTCATGTTTTCTGGGTGATTCTACCCAGCTAGGCAATAGGACTGAAAACAGTGTGGTAAGAGGCGTCATTGCTCATCATGTTTTCAACAGCATTTATATTAGATAGCCCTCACTGCTCACACACACATGCTTCCTGGGTGAATCAGCCCATCTACGCGATAGGACTGAACACAGTGTGGTATAAGGAGCCATTGCTCATGATGTTTTCAAAGGTCGTTTTGATTGCGTTGTTTGTTTTTTTAGGCCGTCTTCAATAGCATTTATGTTAAATACCCCTCACTGCTCACACACCCATGCTTCCTGGGTGAATCATCCCATCTACGCGATAGGACTGAAACAGTGTGGTATAAGGAGCCCATTGCTCATCATGTTTTCAAAGGTCAATGTGATTGCATTGTTGTGGTTTATAGGCCGTTTTTCAACAGATTTTATGTCCAATCACTCTCGCAGTTCACAAACTCATGGACCTGGGTGAATCAACCCAGCTATGCGTTAGGACTGAAAACGGTGTGGAAAGAGGAGCCATTGCTAATCACGTTGTTTGTATTGTTGGGTGTTTTACGCCGTTTTCAACATCATATATGTCCAATCACCCGCACTGTTCACATACGCATGCGTCCTGGGTGATTCAATCCAGCTACTCAATAGTACTGAACACACTGTGACAAAGGGAGCAATTGCCCGCCCTGCTTTCAGAGGTCGTCTTGTTTGTATTGTTGGGTGTTTAAGGCCATTTTCAACATCATTCCAGTCATACCACCCCCGTCAGTTCACACACTCGTGATTCCTGGGTGAATCAACCCAGCTATGCGATAGACCTGAACACATTGTGGCAAGAGGAGCAATTGTCCGCCATGCTTTAAAATGTCGTTTTGTTTGCATTGTAGGGATTTTGATCTTGGAAGCGAGTTGTTGCATGACTAAATAAGTGTGGAAAGTGGTATAAAATATATACATGTGGGAAAGGGGTTGGTATGTTTTAAATGGTCTTCGCACCTCTGCAGCCTCCAATCACACTCACAATTCACATACTCATGCGTCCCGGGTGAATCAACCCAACTATGCTATAGGACTGAAATCAGTGTGGTAAGAGGAGCCATTGCCCTTCGTGCTGTCAATGGTCGTATTGCTTGCATTGTTGTGGTTTTAGGCCGTTTTCAACAGCATGTATGCCCAATCGCCATATCACAGTTCACATACTCGATGTTTTCTGGGTGATTCTACCCAGCTAGGCAATAGGACTGAAAACAGTGTGGTAAGAGGCGCCATTGCTCATCATGTTTTCAACAGCATTTATATTAGATAGCCCTAACTGCTCACACACACATGCTTCCTGGGTGAATCAGCCCATCTACGCGATAGGACTGAACACAGTGTGGTATAAGGAGCCATTGTTCATGATGTTTTCAAAGGTCGTTTTGATTGCGTTGTTTGTTTTTTTAGGCCGTCTTCAACAGCATTTATGTTAAATACCCCTCACTGCTCACACACCCATGCTTCCTGGGTGAATCATTCCATCTACGCGATAGGACTGAAAACAGTGTGGTACAAGAGAAAGTTGATGCAACGCATCAATGTCGCCGGAAATGCATACTGCAGTTATGCATAACACTAACAGTATAGTAGTTGAATAAACAGTTATCAACTGAGGGGCAGGAACATCAGGGGCGGGGTCATGTGAAAATGTGTCATAACTTGCATTGTTTTGTCAACGAAGTGAATGATAATTGAAGCCTTTCATTGTTTATGATCAATCTCCATTCCAAAGTAGGTTGACCATACACACAGCCAACTAATTATTGATCATACACAGTAATGGAAATGAGTAATCTTGACAATTATTAGTCTTAGTATGTATACAGTGCTTTCATTAAGGAATAATTATAAGATTTGTGAATTCCACATACACTTTTCAAGATGTTTGTCAGAATATTTGAATTCTATCATTTATCAACAAAACCACAAAACAGACAATTTAAGATTTGCATGCAATAGCACGTCATTTTATGTTTCCCCTATTAAAGTCAACATTGGACACCTTTGCAGCAATTTACTTTTAAAACAATGAGATAAGGGTTAAATCGCTGAAGACATGAGTTTTCTCTTTTTCTCAAAATGATATTATAGCTTGGCATCCTAATTATATCATACCTTAACAAATGATGAAATGTAATCCAATATTTACAAATAAGACCACCTTCGAAATATAATATCAGCTAAACAGTTAAATCTCATTGAAATTGTTTTATAATTAAAACTTAATTTCGAACCTAAACTGAGCCCTACAACATGTTAATTTATTGTAATTCTTTCCTTCCTTTTTTATAATGAAAATAAATCAAAGCGCTGAAAGCGCTGATGGTATAGGGGGGGCATATGTAAATTGAAAACATATGGCATAGATCATATGGACAAACATTGTTGAAACAATGAAACAATGACCTTTAAACAAACCAAACCAAAAATGTTTGAAGCAACACATATTGCCTGCCAATAACATATACCTCATTTGTCAAAGTTTTACCCTTTTCTTGTATAAACAAAATATCGAAGGACAAAAGATTGACAAAAAAAACCCGAGCAGCTACCCTTAATTAAAATATTTCTAGTTCAGAAATCACTAAAGATCCACAATGTATATTGTAATCATGCTGATAAATGAAAGACGATCGAAAGCATGATAGAGTTATGTTTCTTTTGCACTGCACAATTGCAGCTCTGAGTTTCCTATACACCAAGTCTTAAATTGATATATTGGACATATATTGAGACAATAACCGAAGAAATGAAAAAATTGAGTTTACACCTAAAAAAAAAGATTAGATTTGACGAAGTACAAATCTTGGGTAAGCACTCATTAACGAAAAAGGGAATTTCACGGAACGCATGTGTTGCATATAATAAGGGAGAACATTGAAAGACAAAAATATACACACTCCAAACGCAGCATGCTTAATTTATGGTAATGGTGCACTGCAAATCTGTAGGTCATAAGTTACATACAAACCAAGTTTGAAATTGATACAATGAAAGTTAATTGAGACAATCGCTGAACTAAATAAGGAAAAATGGAGATAACTGAAAAAAACAGACCAGAGTTATGTACCTAGTACTTTGCCGTTCTCCTGATCACACGGGTATAATTGTGACCACTTTGAAATAAATCTGCCATACAGAAACAACGTGTTAACCAATACATGCAATCCATGACGGACGGACGAATGCACATTCAGGCAGACAGCCGGCCGGACGCCGGATTATACCTCCAAGCTTTACAGACGGAGACAACTCAAGTATTGATTACAGAAGACTGGTTCGATGCGTCAAAACACGTCAGCTTAGATTATGGTATTTGTAAAGTATTTGCAATTTAATTGTATCTCCGAAACGGGACCGGACCGTCAAGGTTAATTTTCAAAAACCTATTTAGACTACATTTCTAGTTTATTTGTCAACAGATACATCTAGGACTATATTACACGTTGATGAACGTTGAGTCTTAAATTAACGCAAATGCATATACATTATAATTTTAGTCCCAAAATCACTAGAAGCTTCTCAATAATAAAATAAATAATGACCTTGCGGTTATAACTCGGATGTGTTGACAAATTCGGCCAAATTTCTTTCCGACGTTTGACAAAAGTCAATGCGACATGCGTCATTCGTCTTTCACCAATGGCTAAGTCTATGTGGAAACGCAGCCAGTTGCTTGGGAAGATTGTTGTGAGGAGTACTGGTTTGAGAAAACCAGGAAATACATTTGTAGGTGAACTGGCCGCCGTGATATGACTGAAGAAATGTTAAAAACGGCGTTAAATCCCAATCAATCAATGTTGAAATTAACTTATCTATAATTTGTAGATTTAATTTCTATTTCCTAGTAGGGTCTACATACAGCGACACATGAGAATATTCAACACAAAACGCGACCTGTTTTACCAACAATTCCCCAGTAGCGGTGAGACCGTTTGTAACATTATTTCATGGCATGTATACACAGTAGGACCTCTCTCTTTGGACGAATTATGTTGTAACAAGTTTGTTTACAGTATTCCTTAACCTTGACCACATAGACTAAATATACAGCAAACAACATTGAACTAAGGCATAACTATTGACCTGAATTAATTAAAGTATGATTTTGAATAGTGATGAAAACATTGTGGAAAAAGACAAACTTGTTGATTATCATTCATCTGTTAAGGTTAGTCAAATGTGTCTAAAAGGGGCAAAGGTTAAAATAATAACTGTAGACAAATGTTTTCGTTATCTAGGTTATAGAAACAAATTGATTCATGTTTCAAAGCATTGTTTGAAAAGGAGGAATTGCTCATTGTCAGCAATTGCTCCGTTTGCAAATATACTTTCAACATTTGTTTGTAACTAAGTAGCTATAACGGGAACGGTTCAACCCTTTCCCGCTTACAGTCGCTTTTTGACGCATGTGCAGCAGACGGCTGCAGAATTGTTTATCATGACCCATTTCCTCTTTTTCCACAAAGGTTTCAACTATATATTTTTCCCCTTGATGTAAGGCAAAATTGCTCGTAATCATTCATCTCTAGCATGTTATTCAAAATGTGTCCGGAAGGGAGAAAGAGGGAAAGAACGTCCATAGTAAAACGTTTAAATATGAAAAGAATTAATTTGAAACGTGTTTGAAAGCATTGTGTGAAAAGGAGGAATTGCTCATTGTCAGCAATAGCTCCATTTTCAACAATATTTTTTAAATATTCGAACTGTTATAGTATCACGGAAAGGGTTCCGCTTCCATGGGAAGGATGTAACCATTTTCCGCCTACAGACGCTTAAATTACAGACGCATGTGCAGCAGACGACAATCGAAAACATTGTGACAAAAGGGGAAATTGCTTTTCGTAGGCAATTTCTACTTTTGCCACAATGGTTTCAACTCCTTTCAATAATTGTATTTACAGTGCTTTGCACATTTCTCTATAAGTCGACTGTTGTAAACTAATGGGGTCACAGAACGGTCGACGTTACCTCACACTACTGACATTGAGGTCAACCATAGTTCAGAGTGAGTTTCATTCATAGAAACTATTTTGTCTCATAAATTTATGCAAGCGGAGGGTTTTGTGATTCGGTCGAACCAATGAAATCGTTGAAAAGGCAGATTATAACCAATCAAAACTCGATTTTGGTGTAGGTATACACATGTGGACTGCGGTTGCAGCTTTAATCCGACTTTTCGAAAGCAGCTTCGCTGTGAGATAGTGGCGAAACGCCCCTATCCCAAAAACTACTCATGTTTTAAAATTATATTATGATGAGCGGCCTTGTGTCAATGATGCATAACAATATGCAGATCGGAAGCAATATGCATTTAGGTAATTTAATGACACATTTAAAATTGTCAAGGACGAAATAATTTTGTACGAAAGACCCGATTCGTGACCTACATTCTTCTTCGCAGAGGTGTCGTTCTTGAAACTCTCTTTATAGGCAGAGAGTGTTCGTTCAAAGTAATTTTTCTATTAAAACCAGTTTTATCTCGGTTTGTTCTTTTCTTCATTTGTTTTGAATCAAATAAACATTTTAAATCACCTATAATTTACTATTTGTAAGTGAGTGTAAAGAGCGGCTCTCTGCAAAGGAGATTGATCTACGCAGTTGGTATTCGCGAGTCACGCGATTAACAGTTTTAGCTTAGAAACAGTTCATATTTTAGATATACATGCATGGATAAACATTATAAAATGAATTCCTCACAAATCAAGACATCTCTTTGAACATGAAAATAACATTCAGTAAATTAAGATTGCTATTTTAAAGGAGAATTTGACGTGAATTTTACTTGATATTGACACATAACAGTCTGCTTGCTGCAAGTCTCATGGGGACGGTTTTGTCTTCGTAAATAAAACCCCAAAAAAAGAGATGCGAGTCAAAATAAAGAAACTACTAATACTTAAAACATCGGAATATTTATTTCATTTTAGATGTGTCATAACTTAGTGTTTTTAAACAAACGCAATTGTAATATGTTCAAGACATTTAAATTTGTTTTTTTCTAATAATAACTCCTCCTCCCATGTGATTTCCGAAAACCTATTAAAAATAGAAGTCGCGGGCTTCTGCCCGGCGACTAATAAGGAGCCATTGCTCATCATGTTTTCAAAGGTCAATGTGATTGCATTGTTGGGGTTTATGGGCCGTTTTCAACAGCATTTATGTCCAATCACTCTCACAGTTCACAAACTCATGGGACCTGGGTGAATCAACCCAGCTATGCGTTAGGACTGAAAACGGTGTGGAAAGAGGAGCCATTGCTAATCACGTTTGTTTGTATTGTTGGGTGTTTTACGCCGTTTTCAACATCATATAAGTCCAATCACCCGCACTGTTCACATACGCATGCGTCCTGGGTGATTCAATCCAGCTACTCAATAGTACTGAACACACTGTGACAAAGGGAGCAATTGCCCGCCCTGCTTTCAGAGGTCGTCTTGTTTGTATTGTTGGGTGTTTAAGGCCGTTTACAACATCATTACAGTCATACCACCCCCGTCAGTTCACACACTCGTGATTCCCGGGTGAATCAACCCAGCTATGCAATAGACCTGAACACATTGTGGCAAGAGGAGCAATTGTCCGCCATGCTTTAAAATGTCATTTTGTTTGCATTGTAGGGATTTTGATCTTGGAAGCGAGTTGTTGCATGACTAAATAAGTGTGGAAAGTGGTATAAAATATATACATGTGGGAAAGGGTTGGTATGTTTTAAATGGTCTTCGCACTTCTGCAGGCCAAATCCCTTTCGGCGGTACAGTGAACGATATTCCCACATGCATAAACAACTCCCTATAAATGAACTTTCGAAAACATTGTGATAAAAAACAGCCATTGCTCATCATGTTTTCAAAGGTCGTTCTGCTTGCATTGTTGGGGTTTTAGGCCGTTTTCAACAGCGTGTATGCCCAATCGCCATCACAGTGTACATACTCATGTTTTCTGGGTGATTCTACCCAGCTAGGCAATAGGACTGAAAACAGTGTGGTAAGAGGCGCCATTGCTCATCATGTTTTCAACATCATTTATATTAGATAGCCCTCACTGCTCACACACATATGCTTCCTGCGTGAATCAGCCCATCTACGCGATAGGACTGAACACAGTGTGGTATAAGGAGCCATTGCTCATGATGTTTTCAAAGGTCGTTTTGATCGCGTTGTTTGTTTTTTGAGGCCGTCTTCAACAGCATTTATGTTAAATACCCCTCACTGCTCACACACCCATGCTTCCTGGGTGAATCATCCCATCTACGCGATAGGACTGAAAACAGTGTGGTATAAGGCTCATCATGTTTTCAAAGGTCAATGTGATTGCATTGTTGGGGTTAATAGGCCGTTTTCAACAGCATTTGTGTCCAATCACTCTCACAGTTCACAAACTCATGGGACCTGGGTGAATCAACCCAGCTACGCGTTAGGACTGTAAACGTCGTGGAAAGAGGAGCCATTGCTAATCACGTTTGTTTGTATTGTTGGGTGTTTTACGCCGTTTTCAACATCATATATGTCCAATCACCCGCACTGTTTACACGCGCATGCGTCCTGGGTGATTCAATCCAGCTACTCAATAGTACTGAACACACTGTGACAAAGGGAGCAATTGCCCGCCCTGCTTTCAGAGGTCGTCTTGTTTGTATTGTTGGGTGTTTAAGGCCGTTTTCAACATCATTCCAGTCATACCACCCCCGTCAGTTCACACACTCGTGATTCCTGGGTGAATCAACCCAGCTATGCAATAGACCTGAACACATTGTGGCAAGAGGAGCAATTGTCCGCCATGCTTTAAAATGTCGTTTTGTTTGCATTGTAGGGATTTTGATCTTGGAAGCGAGTTGTTGCATGACTAAATAAGTGTGGAAAGTGGTATAAAATATATACATGTGGGAAAGGGTTGGTATGTTTTCATACACGTTTTCTCGCCGTTTACTCCCGGTTTTTGCAATGTTTCTGTATCCCTTAAGCGGGTGTAACACATATATTTTATGCAATAATAGGTCTTCCAAAGGACGAAAGTCAGATAGTAAGAGTTTTATTGATATAATGTGTTTCATTAAATAACAAAAGCATGATCACGGATAGAATAGCTAGAAAGCTACTGCATGCCAGGTATAACCTTTGAAATGCTGAAACTTGAATTTTGCCGTGATAGAGACAAAGGCATTTTATTAAGATACGTTACAAAATACCTAGAGTGACACATAGGAAAGTCATAATGAATACTATTAGCAATTTCATCCGTGATAATTCTGCCGATGCACTAGTTTGTATAATTTGGTATCATCAATTTTGAATTATGTAAAATCATGAAACTTCATGTTATTTCGATTTTAATTTGATGTTCACGTATACATTTGTTTATGTAAATGTATATATGTAAATATTTTAATTATAGGTAATTTGCATTCATGGGTGTCATAAACTATATCGAATGTGTCTGAGCGATTTACCCTTTTGCTTTAAGATAAACATTTTTTCATTCGCTTAATATTTTCATACAAATGGTTTAATTCTCATTATTTTATAGGGTTTGTACATGTTTATTTGGTGTAAAATTATTCCTTTGTGTTTGAAATTTATAAGGTTTGATCTGTTTGGCAGATTACTTCGTGATTTTAGATTGGCATTGTTTATCATGTGTTTTCGCGAATTTCAAAATAGCGGCAGAGAAGGCACATAACACTGTATTTACCTGGTTTCTTATCATTATATTTGTTTTTCTTCAGGAAAACAGTTAGGCCCACGTTTGTTAATATAAATGTTACCTGTCAGAACAAGTCAAGGAAAGTCATTTCCACCCTGTGGAGAACCACAGACGTCACTTTTGATAACTGCAAAATGGAGGTATGATAACAGAGATCCGCTGCTTTTAACCCTTTTCCACATACAGACCTTTTCTGACACCTATGCAGCAGACAACTTTTGAAAATAGTGTGACAAAAGGAGAAATTGCTCAAAACAAGCATAATCTCACGTTGCCACAATAATTTTAACTTGTTCAGTAATAATACCTTCATTTATAGATATACATCAAGGATAAATGAATTACGTAGCTGAACATAAATAAATGAAATAATCTAGCAAAAAAACGAGGGATCTCTCGAACATGAAGACAAGTCGAAGCGAATCCACTGTATTTAATGTTTACACCAACATTCGAGCGATAGTCCCTTAACCCTTTCCCACATACAACAAATATGCAGCAGACGACTTTTAAAACATCTAGGAAAAACATGAAAAATATTTGTAAATGTTAGTAATTTGATTAAATAGTGTTGAAAACATTGTGGCAAAGAGAGAAATTGTTTATCATGACTAAGTTCTCCTTTTGCCGCACTGTTTTCCAAATGCGTTTTCTGCAGAGGCGTCAGAAAGCAACTGTTTGTGGTAAACGGTTAACAAATAACACAACTAAGTAGACATACCCAATGGACGGTTCTGTGGAAGGCATGTCACAAAGACAGCTTTTATTCACATCCGCCATAGCTGAATCAATCTTATCTCACAAAAACATTTAACGTTTAATTCCTGCAGTTGACAAAACGAAATTACATTTATCGAAACAACTGTCTATTTATACAGGTGCATACGATGCGCTTCACCGAACAAGTACGATGGCCGGGTTCAGAAGTAGGTATCTTTTATTATAGTGACATGCACACCCGTTATCCGAATACACTGAACGCGGATTGGTGTCACAAACGCGGATATCGCGGGAAGAGAAATGAAATTGCTGAGTACTCATTTAGTACATTTTCCGAAAATGTCAGATCAAGCTTAACTTCAAACAATGGTTGGTTCAAGATATATAAACGTGACACTCCATTGTGAAATTCTGGGTTAAATCACCGCCTAGAAAGTATTAAATATATCCCATAAAGTTTGTTTTGTCATATTTTTCGGTAAACATCGCCTGTTGAACTCTGTTGATTAAAATAATGTATTTATTGGAACTCTGCAAAGGTCATATTTCTATCTTATAAACATTAATGCATCATCTGTCTTAATTACGGCTTGATAAACGACGAATTAGATGTGCATTTCTGATATTGTTTTGACATAAGGGTATTGTAATGTGGCCACTGCATACGTCGGATAAGATCCAAGAAAAGCCACACGGGAATCGAATTTTGGGTGCAACAAACGCGGAAATCATACCATTAGTTTGATGTTGTTTACACACTATGGCTTGTAAATACAACAATAGTTTAGACGATTCTTCAATGAAACGTACTTTAAATTCATACAAATCGTGTGTTGAACTACACAGATGAATGACCCATTTCAAGTGTTAAATACCATACCAGTTATTGTTCAGCTTTGAGTGTAAACGATGCAGATATCCAAGTTATATGTTTTTGCTGTTGGAAGTTGAATTCGGACACTTATGTTTGTTAACAATGTGGGAAAGAGTTCAGCTTTGAGTGTAAACGATACAGATATCCAAGTTATATGTTTGTGCTGTTGAAGTTGAATTCGGACACTTATGTTTGTTAACAATGTGGGAAACAATATAAGTTGAAAAACAGTTTGAACCGTCACCTGCGAAGCCATCACCCCGAACGAATTCGTTGCACACCATGTCAACATTATGTTGTAACAGAATAATAACTGAATGAGCATGTCTATAAAGCACAAAACTGCGATGTGTGAAGTTTGCGGGAAAACTTTCAAGAGGAACAGCGGTGTTAATTTACATCGCACAACGGAAGAAGAACAGTGTCCTGGAAAGTTTACATGCCCATTCAATCGCTGTCAATGGAATTTCTACAAACAGACTAATGTATACATCAAGACAACCTGAATAATTATGCCGGACTTCAGCCGTATTCGTGCAACAAATGTGAATCTAAATTTAGGAATCGCTACGAGACGACAATGCAGTGGACAGATTAAAAATGAATGTCAGGAATGTGATACTACTTTTTCTCACAGGTCATCTCTACACAACCATGTGGAAGCCAAACACTGGCACAATGTTTTCACTTGCGGCTGTGGATCCACTTTTGCATACCGGAGCGACCTTCGTCGGTACCAGGCGTCGAAGCATCGATAATTAAAGACGTATGCGCATTGACATATGACCTTGAAAGATAACATTACAATCCTTATAATTTGCAAATCACTAGTCGGTCTGTTCCATGACTGTAATACGGACGAGCCGTTTGTAATTGACATTTTTATAATATTTTATTTGTTATCAATTGGCTGTTATATGTACGATATAATGCAGGCATTATCATAAGAATGACTAGGTATTTTTTATTATTAGATAATTTATTTAATGACACAAATTCAGGCAGAATTTTTTAATATCTTGTTAAGAATAACTTCAGCTAAATTGTTCTTTCTTTATTCACAATGTATGTCATTTATATGCATTATCTCTGTGGAGTGTAACCGCCCTAAGAAAGGCATTTTGCCTCACATGTCAATGTCGAAGACTTTAATGACGAAGTGTCAAGCATTGTTAAACAATAACAAACTGCTCGTTACAAGCATATTCTTTATTTCTACACTGCTTTCCATTGTTGTTAACGTTCTATTGGTTTGACCTTACCAGATATTTTCTGAATATGTTTTAACAGTCTAACATTAGTTTACTCAAATATTTTATATCTACAGGTCCGGTAAGTCCATTAACCCTCTTCGTTCATGGGCCAGAATTGTTGAGTCGCCCATATCATGAAACTGTCTTACACCCTGTTCCCCATGAGCTGGGTAATCAGGTAGAATTAATCGTGACATTCTGCGCTCGTGTGTTTTTTATGTCTTTCTCTGGTAGGTCAAACCAATGATTTCTGAAATGAGATTATGAGGTTTTTTCTCATCATTATAAGTTAATTACATCAATGTTGAATTACTTCACATCTGTCTTTCTATATCAGCTCTTCGTTTCTGAACACCATCTCGTGTTAAAAAATAAAATTTATTTCTACAACATGACTTGATCACGCGCAACATGCATGGACAAATTTAAATGGTATATGCATACTTTCTTCAGGTGTGATTCACACGGTGAACACATTAAAGCAGTATGTGCATACTTTCCGCAGGTGTAATTATGATTGCGATTTCAAAATTTAATTTGATTTGATGAATTGAGTGCTGTATATATTGTCTTAACTATATAACTCATGAATGAACGTGTATCCACTCAAAGCCACGCCTCTTAGTGTAACATATTTCTATATAATCCATGTTAATCTTTATAGTATTAAATATTCTGCTAAGCTATATGGTTGTTCCCTCATTTAATCATCTACACATACACAACATATTGGCGACGAGGTTGGGATTTTGTACCGCTGTAAATGATAATGATTATGTTAATTGAGGTCATCGTGGTCATTGGAACTTAATGGCTAATCTCAATCGGAACAAATTGAAGCAGTGTGTGCATACGTTCATCAGGTGTATTATGATTCGGATAACAACATTGAATTTGAATTGATGACTTTACACATTAGAAGGGGGAGAGTGTTGTGTATATTGTTTTAACAAATGGACTCATGAATGAAATTGTATCCACTCAAATCGACGCCTCTTATTGTTACATATTTTATATAACGCATGCATTTCATGTTAATCTTTGTAGTATTAAATATTCTACTAAGCTATTCAGCTGTTCCTTCATTTAAAGTTGTACACATACACAACACGGCCATTATGTTTATAATTTTAAAATGCTTTCGTATCGTGGTGCAAAATCGCTAGGATGGTATATATATCAATAGAAAGTGTGTATCGTGAAATACACTACAGAGTAAAAAGTACCGCCGACCGATACATCAGTACCTTCAGATCAACAACTTCTATAACCTGCTCATTGAATATTCAAACTTATTAAGAATTTAGAAGAATAAAAAACAGTGCATGTATTTGTTCAACTATGTTATGGACAAATAACATGTTCAGTTGTTTTGAATCAGCTGTGACTGTGACTGTATAAAGGCATGTTTGACTGACCCCTACAATATGGATTATGTTGTATTAACGAGGTTTATTCTAAAATAATCTGAAGGTACGGACCATTCATTATTGTTCTATTATAGAACAGTATAAATATTCTTTTGTTTATAAAATGAATCATGTTAATTTTAAAAGTTTTATATAAATTATTCCAAACAAGGTAAAACAAAATGCCACCATTTTTTGTTTTTAGTAACTAGAAAATGTAGATACAGATTGTTTATTTTTTTGTTTGGTATTTTAATTAAAATCAATGCATCAATGAGTGTGTTAACTATGCAATGACCTCTGTGAAATACCGCCAGTCAAATACAGGTTTTTGCGATCGATCCCCATTATATGTATACAATAGTGTGCATTCAACTCAAATATAATTCAATTAACGGACATTACAAGGTCTTCTTGTGAAGTGTATGTGATAACAAAAAGTGATCGGTAAATCCATGTACTAATGTATTCCGTGATCTGCAGTTAACCCCTTGCTTGAAGCACGTTGAGTGCTTTGATTTTACATAGTGTGCCAGGCCTCTATGCGTCGTCTTGCTAACAGCCCACTTTGACATCAAGATGGAGAGAGAAAGAGAGAGAGAGAGAGAGAGAGAGAGAGAGAGAGAGAGAGAGAGAGAGACAGAGCGAGAGAGACAGACAGACAGACAGACAGACAGACAGACAGACAGACAGACAGACAGACAGAGAGAGAGAGAGAGAGAGAGACAGAGAGAGAGAGAGAGAGAGAGAGACAGAGAGAGAGAGAGAGAGAGAGAGAGAGGGATAGAATTGAAAATTATTTGGGAAAATATCAATTAATAATTTTTCAATCCTAATACATAGTTACACAAAACACTGGAATGAATCTGTTGCCTGGTAAAAAATAATGGATGTATTTAATATTCAATATATGTCATTGCATAATACAGCAAAAAGTATGTTTATAGCAAATAAAGAAATTATAAAAAGTACAAACGGAGACATGGATTTTTCAGAAGAATTTGTAAGCATGTAACGATTTAAGAGTTCATGAAAGAAAATGATGTAGTCTATAAATATCATGTTTAAATTTAATTAAAACTTTGATCGTAGAACGGTTATCAAAGCTATACCATCATATTAGGAGTAATAATCTAGCCTTGCTACTGTTTTCTATGTTTCATTTCAACGAAAACGTATTTAGCTAAATAATTTATAATTTTCGTAGAATTTGTAGACATTAATGTAGTAAATTTAAGTATACTTGGCCAATGACAATACTATTTGTTTAGATATGTCTTGCGTATTTCACACTTACACAAGAGTTTATGGTACTTTACATGCTCCTTATCGCATGTATGACTTAAGGACTAACATCCTCATGAAAATGTATTTGGAAGAGTAAAGATCGATCAATCTTGTCAACGCATTTTTTTTCTGCCTTTATGTTTTAGTTTTTATTGAATGTTCAATCATTTGTTGGTGTTTTGAAGACCATTTAGTAAGTCGATTTAAAAGGACTTCAGAATATTTCTTAGCTGTGGTGTTTATAAGTGTTACGTGTTACCCCTCTATAGTTTTGTGCCTTATCAACATCTCCTCCCTTGAATATTGGTACGATTATACCATTTCCCCAAGATTGAAAATAGATAATAAAATAACTTGAGAATGAAAGGTGATGTTATACATGTATTAAACGACCTTTTGTGTATACCTTCGCTATGATATCATCTATACCGCTACTTTTATTATCATATTGGTGAAAGACGAATGGCGGACATTAGCCCCTCCGGACATTATCCCCTCAGGACATTATCCCCTTCGTAAAAAAGTGCATAGGCGGACATTAGCTCTTCATGCGGACATTATCCCCTTCACCTAATTTATGAAAGCATACATTTTCCCCTTCGTACACGGTATTATCCCCTTCGATATTAATAAAGAACATCTATTTAATCTGCACTGGATTAACCCTTTTCCTTTCTCACATCCCCGATACCCAAGACGACATTGACTACATCAAGGCAATAGTATGGAAAGTCCCTATAATAATTAGTGACACAAGAAGAAAGTTTTGTGAGTAAAGGAGATATTGCTAGTGTTGAGCAATAACTCCTTCTGTCTCACTATTTTCTTATGTCCTCTGCTGAAAGTGTTGTCAGGTTTTTTTTTTCTTGAAAAGAACATTATCGAATGGTAAAGACAAAAAACATGAGAGAGGACAACAACATCTAATCACATTTTAACAATATACTTTATTTTCAAATATGAATTACGGATTGAGAAACAAGTATATTTTTTCGAATAAACAATTCATAGCCCATATTATAAAATAAACACAGAGAAAGAACACATCGAAAGCTATTTCACTTCAATATCTATACATTAACACATTCTTAAGTTACTTCGTAGTGTAATGTTCGAACCAAAAGTGCTTAGGAATTGTTTACTGACCTTCCGTTTAGTATAGGTAATTATAGGCAAACTGTTAAACAAACAAATTTCGGATAAAATATTTGTAATGAAAATCCGATAATTGTTCAATTAAGAAAATATGAAAGGGATAATGTCCGCATGTGAAGGGACTAATGTCCGCCGTACACAAATAGGCGAATGGGATAATGTCCGTATATGCAGTTTTTAACGAAGGGGATAATGTCCGGTAACCGCGAAGAATGGAAGGGGCGGAAGTGGCTAATGTCCGCCGTGTACACAAAGACGAAGGGGATATTGTCCGCATATGAAGTTTTTAACGAAGGGGATAATGTCCGGAGGGGATAATGTCCGGTTACCGTGAAATACAGCATGATGCAGTTTCACAGTCTAAATCTTCATCAACAATAGTATCTTGAATATCATTAATAGTATTTTCATCTATGTGATATAGTGAGTTGAAATGGTTATACATGTATAAGTCACTTACGTTTATTGGACTATTTACTTTAGCGAGTTTTTTATATTGCCTCTTTATTTGATTCCAAAATTGTTTTAGATTATATTTACTAAGTTGAGTTTACCTGTGTTTTTGTTCTTGTTAGCTCGACTCTTCGAAGAATATGAGAGCTACATGTATTACAGTCACTTGTGCATCGGCGTCGGCGTTGGCGTCGGCGTGCCACATATGCTATTGCTTTGAAACTTCACACACTTATTGAGCATCATAAAATAACATTGCAAGACAAGTCCCATAACTCTATATCAGACATTTTGACACAATTATGCCCCTTTTTGGACTTAGAAATGTTGGTTAAAGTTTTGCATGCAAGGCTTTTTCTTTCAAACTACAGATGCTATTACTTTAAAACTTCACACACTTATTGGACATCATCAAATACCCTTGCAGGACAAGTCACAAAAATGCCTTGAAGTTTTGCGTGAAACTACATTAAGAGTCCATATCTCTGTATTTACTTGATGCATTGCATTGGAACTTTATACAAACCTTTCCAACCATCACACCTATGTAAAGTATCAAGTTAGATAACTATAGCCTGCATTAACTGCAAGTTATAGCCCTTTTTTTACTTAGACATTCTGGTTAAAGTTTTGCGTGCAACAACATTAAGAGTCCATATCCTAGTAACTACTTGATGCTTTGCATTGGAACTTTATACAACCATCACACCTATATAAACAATCAAGTTCGATAAATCTTTCCAGCATATAATGTAAATTATGGCCCTTCTTTTACTTTGAAATTCTGGTAAAAGTTTTGCATGCAAGGTACTTTCATAGATATATGTCAGTAACCACTAATGATATTGACTTGAAACTTCATTCATGTTTTCAGGGGTGTCAGACAGTCAAGTTCGATAACTCTTGTTAACTCTCGACTGAATTTATTATATTATAAATTATGGCCCTTTTTGAATTAGAAATTGGGTTAAAGTTTTGCATGCAAGACATTTTCTCACAAACAGCAGATGCTATCCAAACAAGACTAATCCAACTTGATTTATAGTTCTACACTATCAAGCAACTATCTCAGTAACAACTGTTGTCTATAGTATCAAATGGCCAAACAGTCGAGCATGCTGTCTTGCGGACAGCTCTTATTTATTTTTTTTGTAATAAAATTGATTATATATGTTACATATTTGTTTTATATTTAAACTGAATGAAACAGCAGAATGGTCTTAAAATTCAGTAGGTTCTAGAATTTCAAAGTTTGAAACAATATCAATATCATTAGAACTTAGCAACAAATATTCTACGAGACTAGATCCATTGTAGTAGTGAAGGGTGTACTGTCTAATATTGAGGTCACTATGCAGACGACCATTTCCATTAATAATAGAAGTCGATACACAAAAATCAATCAAGCGCTAACCATACGCATCAGTCACGTTATCTTTACTAGCACTTTGTGGAATATAAACACAGTTTGACAGTTGTCATTATCTAAGTACATGTCATGATATTAACTTTCGAAGAGGTTTTGCCCCCTTACCACAAACAGACGCCTTCTCCTTAACGTTCATGTTAACAAGAATTTAATTGAAAAGAGTAACCTCTAAGCTCTAAAAAAAATCCCAATAATTAAGGCGGCGGGTCATGTAATTTTAAGGAAAACAAATCACTCCGCGAAGATGGTTCCCGAAATCGGTCTGGGCCAAGACTGGTTTCCCACATATTATATTTTCACTACCTGACAAGGTCGAAATACCGCAATATATCAAATCAAACAGTTCCAGTGCATCTTATACATCTTTTTACTTAGCCTAAACTCAATGTTATTATAATATAATACAATAATATTTGTGTAATACAAGGCTTCCATTCAGAATACATATGGTTGTTATTTGTTTATCCTGTTAAAGATTAGTGTACTATTTACGATAGATATTCATATATACATTTACATGTTAGATTTTTTACAATTCTCTAAATTGTCATGAATATCGGGGCACTCATGTCCCGGTATAATATTATCATAAATTGACTTAGATACATAATTTATTAAACACCATTTAAATTCATAAATTGTGCACTCTTGTCAAATGCCCTTGATAAGAATGTTCATAGCAGCCAATATGCTGCTTACACTGTTGTCAGACATAATGCTATAGAATGTGTGATGAAAAGGTGTTTCATTCAACCAGCAGCTCTTGAAACATTCAAATATTATATCACTATAATATTTACAAACAAGAATAAAAATGGAAGTCATCTTCCACTGCAAAAATATCATGTTTACGGGTATTGTAACATCTTAATCTCTGATCAATAATTAAAAGTCGTACTTTCTATACCAGTTATGTATGTACTGCTGGTACTACGGGAAATTAGACAGTCTTTTTTTCTGCATATTGGATCAATTAACTTACAAGTAGCGTTCTGTATTTAATAGTGTTGTTAAGCGTCTGTAATATTCGGCTTTTTGGGATAAGTCAATGTTAGTAATTAATTTATGTAATGCACAATATTCTAAACGTTCTGCAATGTTACGTATAAGCAAATTTGAGTCACCTATGTTCTGTGATAACCCGACATACCCATAACCGTTTTAAAACAATATATATATTTTCACATGTGTTACCCAGTTACGTGTATGTCTTCCCGATTCATCTAATATTCATTTTTTGGGAGATCCATGCACAATTATTGTGTCCATGTCAACCGATTTATTTTTCTATATTTCCACCCAAACAGGTAAGCTTTTTTTCAAATCATTTTGCAAAAATGTTCCTTGGGTGACCCTCTATCAGATGCCTTCAAGCTAGGTTGATTGGTCGAAAAGCCTAATGTGGCTAAAGTGGAATTTTACAAATCTTTAAACAAATTAGTAAGTAATAGTGCTAGTGCTTGGGCTTTCAAAATTGAATAACAGTTACATTTAATACCGTTATCAACTTTGTATACTGAACATGCTGAGTGTGGCCTTCTTTTCTTTGTTAAACAGTTTGTTTTAGTGGATTTTGAGTATTTGACATAGTTTCTCAATTTTTGTTAGATTTATTACAAATTATGCACACACATTTCATGAATAAAATATTTCAACATATCAAACAGGTTTTGGGGCGAGACATTTTAAATATTTTAGATCACCATAGTTATTGTGCTCGCCCTTTGTCCTTGTCCGTCAACACTTTCTCCTCTGTAACCAGTAAGTCAATAGGGACGAAATGTCAGAACAAGCATCCTCTGAATGTCCACACTAAAATTGCGTCAATTGCGTAACAGTGAACACTTTGGATAAAGGTAAGCGATATTGGCCATTACGCGCCTCTATTCAGTTACCGTACTGCCATTGGAAAACCAATCATCTGTTCAGTCAACTACATAACTCACAGTTATCAAGCTAAATGCGATAAACTGTAACATATTTTTTTCTTTTGATATACGTAATTAATCTGATTTCTGTTAATGATTGTGCCGTGACATTTGCTTTGCAAAACAGTTTGCAATTGAGACTACAACAATCCGTACTTGTTTTTATGTCTGCTCTAGTAGCTGATGGCTAGCCACGTCACGTCCTCTTTAACCTGAGACACATGCAACTTCAGTAGTGCCTTCATCGCTTTGATTTATTATGTAAAGGAGAGATATTAATTTCGCTCCATTTACCCGGAGATACTTTATTATACAGACTGAAGTATTGCAATATAATCCTTATATTATATGAATTGAGCTAAAATAGGTGTAACCCTTCCCACTAGCCGAAGCATTTTGATGCATTTGCAGCACACAACTGTAAAAAAAATTGTGACAAAAGGGGATAATGCACAATTTGGTCAACTCTATTTGATTATTATACTTTCATTTATAAAGATTTTGTCTAGATATTTTTAATGTTGTCTGCTGAAGAAATGTTTCATGTGGGAAAGGTTTCACAAAGCTTTTCCAGTATCATTGTTTTGTTATCAATAGTGTTTTTCAGTTGTAAATAGCTGAAAGTAATTAAAATTGTGACTTGTTTTCCTTTCCCATTTTCATTTCTTTGGATAGGAATTTATTTCAGTTTTAATAATTCATTACATATGTACCCGTGTGAGTGTTTTGTTTCGCCGGGTAGCAAAATGGCATAAACCAAGAACAGCGTGTCGAAGTACTGATGACAGACAGATGTATGTATTGACGTGCAGACAATAAGGTAAACTACTGAAAATATAAAAAAGGTTACAATGCACTTTTGTTTAAATGACAAGTTCACTCCTAGCTCACATCACTTTCCCTTTTGACTCACTCCATACTCTCTTAACGTTAATGAATGGTTACCACACCTAAATTCAACAGGTAAAGTTCCAAGCAAAGAACAATTTCATGATATGCGCTCAACATATGAACACCTTACACACCCTTATATATATATATATATATCCATACATCCATTTAACTTCAAATGATAAAGATTAAGAGCAATTCTCTGTAATCATCAACTTTTTATATAGATTTACCTGAAACTTTCACCACTTATAGAGTTCCATTAACAAATATGGGGAATATATTCCTTTCTTCCCAGTGATTCTTGGTTACCATGACAACAGAGAATCCTTATTTTCATTAAAAATAAAAGGATTTTTGTCTTGAAATTCAGCAAAGCTGTAGTGTTCATGAATTTGAGATGGGTTCTCGTAATAATATCATATAGTAATATCTGGGAGATTTATGTTATGTGATTACAAAAAACAACGAAGAAATTGCTTTTAACATTTTTAATCCATCAGGGTGTGGTCGTTTAAAGGGAGGTAATTTACCACTTTTGAAATCTTGCTTTTGTTCAAATTGTAAGGACCAACAGCAACCTTCTGCATCCATGCTGATGCAATACATCATAACAGCATAAGAGTTCGCCCCTTACTTTCTATGAATCATGAAAAACATTTTTGTGATACTCTGAAAGTATGTGGTTTCTATGGCAACAAAAATAACTTCTTTTCACATTCTGTAAGATTACTTTATCATGCATTTGTCATACTTAATTAATTAAAACTGTACATTTTGCTTATTCTATCAATATAAAATTTATCAAACATGTAAATAGGAAAAATTCTCATGAAAACCTGAAGTATGCACCAGTTACCAAGGAAACCTGTTATTAGAGAAGATTTTGCATAATAATGTCTATTTGCTTTTATATTATAACTTAGCTTGATTTTCAAGCTTTTATTTCAAATTGTTCCAGATTATCAACAAATGACTTAGTGTATTTCTTAAAAATGGGATTTTGATATAATTGAGAAGCATTACTGAAGGACCAAACAATGGTAACCATGGGAACAAAACATAAAACAACAGAGAACTGTTAATACATAATACACACATACAGCCATACTTGACTATATATATCTGTATGCATTAATGCAATATTGGCATGGCACACTTTTTTCACCTACAGACATTATGCCCATGTAAGTTTAAGTAATAATATATCTATAGGTGCTACCTATTTACGAAAAAAACGCAAGATAATTATAAACAAAAATTAAAGAGCATACTTTGGCCATAAAAAAGGATTTATAAGTAATTGACTAGACAATAATAATGTTAATGTCATGTGTCTTGCATTATCAAAACATATTTGCAATTCGTATTGCTGTCGTCTATTATTACGAACAGAAAATAATAAAGTAAAGACTTTCAGAAAATCAAGGAATACATTTATAATGAACGAGGTTAAAACATGAGGGCCAAGATGATCCTTAATCGATCACCTGCATTATGGTAAAGAAGCAAATAGATCAGCCCTTTTCTGATGCCACCTGGCGACTGCCTTTTTCAAGCAGTTAATATGACTGGAACAAATTATGTAATGGTTCACATTTCTGCTAAACCCTTTCCCTATTAGAGACGGTTTATGAGGCCTATGCAACGATTAAGGAAAATATTGTCGCAACAAGAACAATTGCTCCTTATGAGAAAGTTATCCTTTTGCCACAATGTTTGATAAATAATTATACTTTGAATGATTGAGTCAATAGCTCATGTATAGGAATTTGGGTGTCTTTCATGTTGATACCACTTTTTTGCGGGAAACGACGTCGCTCCATTGACGTTACGCCAAGATGAAGTGTAACGGAAATGACGTCATGTCCTTCTTTGGCTATGATACAGTCAAAATTTTGTTTCGGGCGTAGAAGGCTAATGCTGTCGTTTTTTTGACGAACGGGAAAACATATTTCTTATAGATTTCCATTTATTTTTAACTTTTCGTACAAATGTTAATTCCAGCACTTTAATGATCTTAAATATCGATTTTAAAAAAATTGATTAAAAAGACGACAATTATTTTCAATCCGTGTTTTTCTGCTCACTTTATACATACCCAAAATACCGATTTTAAAAATAATGATTAAAAAGCCGACAATAATTTTCAATCTGTGTTTTACGTCTGCTTTTTATACATATCCAAAATGGCGGCCCCCATTCAGAAAGCTTCATGGGTTATTGAAAAAAAAAAAAAAATCTCACGCCCGTTACCTATAAGCGAAATAACCCATTTATGTTTTTTTTTCGTATAATTCAAGGTTAAAATCACAATTCAAGGTCACAAAGCTTAAAACTTCATAATACAATATGTATATGTCTCTGTAATCATCAATCGTTTTATAGAGGGACCCTGGCACGCATAATCTCCGATTTGCTTGAAAATTCACAATTAATAGAAATCCATTAAAAAAGAAGGGAAACAAGTACCATTTTGTCCTGTGAGTCTTGGTTGCCATGGTAACATAGAATATTTATTTTCTCTGTGAATGGAATATAAGGACTGAATTCGAGCATTCATAACATGAACACAGTTTTCAATCATGATAAAATATGTTTTATATCTTGAAGAATGATGTTTAATGATAAAAATTGTAACATACACATTTGTCCTAAGTTTCTTTTTATGAGCATCTAGGGGTATCAATTAAAGGGAGGTAACTATCAATATGTTATGCATCCATGCTGTAAGAATATATAACTATTTTATGACAGTTTACCCTTAAGTTATTAATAATCATGAGAAACCTTTTTGGGACATTGTGATGTAACATGGTTTCTATAGCAACGAAATTGACTCATTTTCAAATTATGTCATTTTCTTTTTTGATGCATTTGTCATACTTTAGTATCTTAAATGGTACATTATGATAGTTTTGCAGTATAAATATTCATTAAACAGAACAGAAGAAGAATACTCAAGAATATTTGATGAATATACCAGTAACCAAGGAAACCTGTTATTGAAGAAGGTTCTTAAAAGCAATGACTGTGTCAATATTTATGTATTTTAGCTGTTTAATGAAAGCTTTTCTTGAAATATTGTGTGTTTTCATCTATACATGTCCTTTTGATTTCTCAAGATTGTGATTTTTATTTGATAAAGAAGCAAAATGGCAGAATGTAGTATAGGTAACCATGGCAACAACACATTTAATTGCTGAAAATAGCTGTTACATAATAGTGCTCAAATTCATACAAGTCAGATTTGTTATCTACATGCACCAATTCTTTTACAAATATAGGTCACAAAACAAGGTCAAAGTCAGAATAAATGTATAATTTAGTTTTTCCAGGCTGCAACTTATATATACATTATTTATTTTAAATAGTATACATCTTCTTGTTCATCTTGATGAAACAGTGTCTTAAGTTCATGAACAATGACAGTAGCCAAAATGTCATGGTCACATTTAAAGGTCAAAATAGGCTATATAAGCTATTGTCTGTGATATTACTTTGATATTTAACAATGTGGTTTCAAACCACTTCGCCACAATTGTTTGCCTTAATGAGAAGGTGTGTTGGGTTTAAGAACTAGGAATACAGCTTAAAGGTGAAAGTCACAATTCAAGGTCAAATGTCGGTATATAAGAGCCTGTCTGTTTTGTAACTTGTTCATGCTCTTTCAAATTGACACCTTGTTCACCTTGACAAGATGCAATGTTGGGTTAAGAAGCAAATTTGTAGCTAAATGTCAACTACTCAAATATTAATGTCACAATGTCACAATTAAATTTAAGGTCACAATTAGGGTAAAATGTGCCTCAAGTGACCTTGACGTTTAACCTCTAACCAAGAAAACCTTACTTTGAGCACAAAGCATATTCAAGTGAGCTATAAAGCAACACTTACAGTTTTAGTCTAGTTGATCAGCCCTAACTTTGACCTCGAAGTGTGTTCTTGAAATATGAATTACAGATCTGTGTCTTGCATTTGTTAGAGTAAATAACTGTGCACTGTCACAGTTCTACAAAGTTATGTTCATATTGTATATGTTACTATAAGGTTAATACAGTTTTTGTAATTGGACATCTATGACAAAACTGGATCACGATTTACTCTTCTTCTCACTTGATCTTATCCTGGTGTGTAAGGGCAGCCTTTTGGATCTTTTATCCTGAAAGAATATTCAATGCCGATAAGACTTTCAGTCCTAGAAATCATATATTCTAATTTTTGAATTTAAAAAACCAAAAAAAACTCCCAACATAATTTAAAACAAATGTTAGAAGATAATACTGTTCATTGCATTTGTCTTTGACTAGGATCTGCTCAACTGTAAATTTAATTAACATTTGGCCAACTTGATCAAAACCCGAGTAGTTCATGTACAGATTAATTATGAAAAACCCTTTCCAGATATCCCTTTTGTTTAATTCCTATGGCAAATCTACAGTTAAGGAAATTCATAGATATCCAAGAAGAAAATGTTCATACTACCTGACATAAATATAACTTTTACATGTTATCAATAACTAAACTAATATATATGAGGGCTGTTCGAAAAGATTTGAGACCTGGGTAAATTTTCAAATTTTCAACCATTTAAACTATAATGCTTTTCGCAAGAGATTTTTTTATTTCATGCATTTGTCATTTTGTTTTGTTTATGACACCATAATTGTAGCATAGATGTTTGCCATAGTAAAACAAGTCACAACTTAATGGCACATGTTCCCTAGAAACCACATTTACACAAACAATTAAGTGCATTAATCCAATGTAATCAAATTGCCAAAACATAAGAATACTTATCGGACCCAAGTCAATATTGAATCATAAGTTATGATAACTATAACTTCATGTTAAGGGAGAAGACAGTAATTCTTCACTTTGATTGTTACTGTATGTCAATTGAGGGAATTTGCTATACATTACAGATTGAAAATCTACTACATGATTATATACCAAAGAATATTGCATTTTATTTGCATAAAATTCAAACATATCTCAAGATTTTCAAAGCTCTGCAAAACATTGACAGTGTCAACTTGTTTCTTTCATATATGTTTACTTTTAGCAAGTTTTTTTTACAGGAAATGTTGTTATAACATGCATATACAAACCTTAAAAATAGTGGCACTACCATGATTGAGAGGCATCCATTATGCAATCTATCAGGATTAAACAAGTGTAACATTCTCAAGGACAGTCACACCTACAATAAATGGTAATAATTTCTGTCAATGTGTTATCAAAGCATCACAATTAATTTCAAATGGAACTAAGGAAAATGTAAGCATCAATTTCTTAACTAGAACTTTGGTATTTTCATGTTCTGGTAAGAAAACTTTTTAAACACATTGTTTGTACTCTTCAAATTATAGGGGTTTAATTGAAGAAATGGGTGGGGGTGAAAACAGGTTGTTTTCATTTTTCTGCTGAGCGTTCAAATTTGATCAAATCACAGAAAAGTGCATACATATGAAAAGCCGAGCGTCATATTCGTTTCAGTCGACTCGTTTCATAAAAACAATATCAAATAAGCACGAATGTAAGATTCTATTTATCACATAACATAACATTAAATCGATCTTTTTTCGTCCTCATATAAACAGTGACCGAAGTTCACCCCGAAGTCACCCCGAAGTTCTAGTCCCTATCAATAACCATTTGATTTTATACAAAATTAGCAACAATGCTCTTATAACGTTTAATTTATCGAGAGTTATTCTCTTTAAACAATATGTTTAATAAATGCCGAAAATTAAGAACAATTGTAAACAATATGCTGTGAGTCCGCTATTTATGTAACTAGTTACATATGATATTTATGTCACTGCTTTATGTCACTCCTGGAGTGCAAGTTATGTGATAAATATGAATATTATATATTGCATTGCATAATCCACACATACATCCCCTGATAAACAAGTTCTCTCACTTTATTTTAATTGTCAGGAACATTTGATATCTAAATACTCCACAACCCTGATGTATCATAACAGCACCAGTGAAAAAAGAATGTTGTAATATGTTTAATCAATATTAAGAAACCAAACAATATCATGTAAATTTAAAAAAAAACAACATATAAGTTTTGTGCAAATTATTTCATCAAGTTTGTTTACAACTGTGTTTAAAGACGGAACTCGGTTGTTGGAAACATTGAGGCCAAAGAGAAGGCGTGCTGGTTAGATTATTCTGCATATGAGAGAAGTGTGTTAACATTCCAGACCTAATACGTGTGAAAGCTCTAGCCGAAGGCTCGAGCGAAGCACGCCTATAGGTTACCCGTACGAACACATCATACGAGATCAAAACAACGAGAATTCAGTACAATCTTACTGTTTTTCACATATCAAATCTCAACCCCATAGCACTTTTTTTCGGCCATTTTGCTTCCGGTCTTACTGGACGGACAAATTACCGTAACCTATTCATTTCGTAACCGGTAAAACCCGCAGACACGATATTCGTATGTTTTAACAAATCAAAAAATACTTAGACCTAGAGGGAAAAATTAATTTAAATTCCTTCTCGATATAGGAATGAAAACAAAGAATCTGACACGTGATAATTTGCAAGTAATTGCACTCGTTTTCTATTTTTAAAATGATATTTTCTCAACCGGAAGTAAACACATCGAATGTGACGTCATTGCAACGCAAGTGAATTCATTGTAGTCCAAGTAATACATAAATAACAAAAGGAAAACGACAAAAATCGTAGGAAAGGATAGTTTGACTCGTCACAAATGGATTTCGTTCACTGGAAGGACTTAATGAAGGGTAAGTCGACTATTATTTTGTACCTGTCATCATTATTTCATGGATTTTATATTTTGGCTATTTAGAGAAGCATTTGAAAATGATAGTAAATATTTCAACGGAAGTTATCGTTCGTTACACGGACCTCAGATATTATTTTAACTGAAAAGGATGAATAATTCTGTTTCTGTATCGACATAGCTTCATTTCAAAGTAAGATATTTATTATATCAATAATTTGCTTAAAAATATAACTTCATATCTAAATGTTTTGTTATTATCTGTTGAGAACTTCGTCACATCGCGTGACGTCACATAGTGTGTATTGTTTTTGTCTGTGTTCCACGATGCTTTCGTCACATCGCGTGACGTCACCTCGTGTGTATTGTTTTTGTCTATATCTGTCATATCTTCGACTGTTTTGTTGTATTGACTTTAAGACGTTTATCTATATATTGCAGTAAATATAGTAAACAAACGAAACTACAGTCTATTTCAAATTAGTTGCCCCCAATTTACTCAAGCTACACAAGAACAAGAGGAAATATTCTTAAATTATTTAAAAAACAACCAAAAACAAACATGCGAAAAAATGCCTTCAGTATCAGGACCGTGGACCCTTGGAACTCGCTCCCAGACGTTGTAGTAACAGCTCCAAGTATAAGTATATATATGGACCATTAGAAGCCTTAGGCTTTCCGGCGGTCTCGGAACCGTAAGTAAACCGCAAGTAAGTTAGTAATTTACATTTGTTTTTTACATTGTACAGTTTAACAGTCTGTGACCTAGTCTTTGTCAAATCATGAAAGTATGACCAGAATCAGTTCACCCTGGTTTTGGGGTTACATAGCAATGTCTTAAGCCATATATCCTCCAACCTGATAGAGAGGAAAACACTTTCATGCCTTCAAATGAGTCTATTGTTTTAAAGAATGAAGTCATATGTGGGCTATCAGTAAAACACATAACTTTTCTTTCAACAGGCTGAATTTCTAGTAGTTTCATCTTTTCTTTATCCAAAATTTGTTTATTGATCAAACTCAAATGAGTCCATTGTTTTAAACGATTGATGTGATGTATGTGCATGGGCTAACAGTAAAACACATTACTTTTCTTTCAACAGGCTTAATTTCTAGTAGATTCATCCATTTTGTATCCAAGTTTGTTTATTGATCAAACTCAAATTAGTCCATTGTTTTAAAGAAATGATTTCATATGTGGGCTATCAGTAAAACACATTACTTTTCTTTCAACAGGCTGAATTTCTAGTAGATTCATCTTTTTTTTTTAACCAAAATTTGTTTATTGATCAAACTCAAATGAGTCGATTGTTTTAAAGAAATGATGTCATATGTGGGCTATCAGTAATACACATTACTTTTCTTTCAACAGGCTACATTTCTAGTAGATTCATCTTTCCAAAATTTGTTTATTGATCAAACTCGAATGAGTCCGTTGATTTGAAGAAATGATGTAATATGGGGGCTATCAGTAAAACACATTACCTTTCTTTCAACAGGCTGAGTTTCTAGACGTTTCATCTTTTTTTGTTATCCAAAATTTGTTTATTGAGCGGATTGGACAAACTTGGTACTAATATAAACATTATTTTCACTAGGTTATTTTAAATACTCTGCATGCATGTATTCAAACCACATTTACAAAATATTCAACATCTATTGACAGCATTATTTTCATACTTGGTAGCACAACAACCAATGCTGTCATAGAACTCTTCAAATTGAAGAACACATGCAAAATACAAAGCCTTTTAAAGTCACCGATTTAGGTCCGTCTATGAAACAGGGCAATGTACACTAACTATAGCAAACTAAAATAAGGTAAAAACAAACTGAACATTGAAATCTGCAGATAAAGAGGATCAATCTCTTTTTAAATTCAACAAACTTTTTATTCAAATAAATATGTATAAACATTTTGGTTGAAAAATAAAGGTTCGTGAAGTTAGGTTGACGAGTGACGAATTGACGAGTGACGAACTGTGACATTTTTTAAGGTCCGTGAAGTTAGGTTGACGAGTGACGAATTGACGATTGACGAGTGACGAACTGTGACGTTTTTTCTAAAAACTTTATTTCTTTCTTTTAGATAATGTATCTGGACGTATTAAATGCAAATTAGGCCCTATTTCATGTTTCATGGCGATCAGTCAATCAGAAGAGCTTCTTCAAATCGTCAACTTGTCAATAATCTTGACGAAACTGACAAAATAAATAATTTTCTAAAAACTTTCTTTCTTTCCTTTAGATAAGTATCTTGACGTATTGAATGCAAATTAGGCCCTATTTTAAAATTCATGGCCATCAGTCATTCAGATTTTTTTTTCTTTCTAAAACTTGATTTCTTTCCTTTAGATAATGTATCTAGACGTATTGAATGCAAACTAGGCCCTATTTGGTGTTTCATGGCGATCAGTCAATCAGAAGAGCTTTTTCAAATTCGTCAACTCGTCAATTCAGTTGACGAAATTGACGTTAAAAAATATTTTTCTAAAAACTTTATTTCTTTCCTTGAGATAAGTATCTGGACGTATTGAATGCAAATTAAGCCCTTTTTTAACTTGCATGGCCATCAGTCGTTCAGAAGGGCTACGTAAAGTTCGTCAATTCGTCAACACGTCAATTTTGTTGACGAATTGACGAACACAATATTTTTCTAAATACTATATTTCTCTCTGTCTTTCAGATACTGAATCTGAACGTATTGAATGCAAATTAAACCCTATTTTAATTCTCCTGGCCATCACTCATTCAGAAGAGCTAAATCAAGTTCGTCAACACGTCGATTTTTTGGACGAATTGACGAAAAAAATATTTTTCTAAAAATGTTATTTCTGTTTTTAGAAGCTGAATCTGAACGTATTCAAAAGAGCTTCACCAAGTTCGTCAATTGGTTGTCATTTGATAACATACAATGAGCCCTGATGTTTGCAACGTATAAAACGCACCAAAATAAATGTTGACAAATATCACAGCACATTCTTTGTTCAGTTGAAAAGATAAATACATGTACCTAGGTTTTAGTTGAGATGGCTTTCTGTAAGAGGTAAATGTATTCTGGGGCTGGTCCACGCATGAAATTATCATATATATACACTCATGAATACTGATGAACGGAAGATAACTGAATATATTATATGAAAATCGGTCTTGATTTTGGACTTCGACATATACAGGTTCTTGTTGATGACATTCTGAAAACATATTTTGAGGCGCATTCACGTATGGAATTATCACATACACATACACACGAACTGGTGAACAGACCCGTAAAGCAAACCATGCATGAAAATGAGCCCTGATGTTTTTCAAGAAATAATACGTTGACAAACATCACAGCATATTCTTCTGCAGTTGAATCTCTTCATACACAGGTTCTAACTAATAGCTTTCTGCCTAGTGTGTCGATTTGAAAGGGACTGAACAGCATAACGTTTGTTTTTATTACGTCTTAGTTTGTTTAAGAATGGGTCTTCCGATTTCGCGATTTTCCTAATAGATATTTTTGGAAACATTGTATTAATACAAAGGTTCGTAACTTCTATATAGAAGAATAGACTGTTAGAACGTCTTCGGGACAGTTTGTCTTATACAGAAAACTACAGTATCAGTTCTCTGCTAATCCAGTGTGGGACTACGCTAAACGTTATCCGAATATGCTACGTGCTTGTCTTTCTATCGCCAAAATAATTGCATACACGGCATGCACTGATTTCTCCCATTGCTCACGGTGTGGAAATAGTGATATTAAAACAAGTTTGACTGAGCATATTCTGATTAACTGTTTTTATGTATTCCTTTCAACAAATAACTTATGTCAAATTTGGTAGTAGTACTTTCAATATGCTAGATTCTTTGCTTTGAATGGTAAGGAGTATGTTGAAGCTCTATTCGGTTTGAATCCGAACTTGAACAGCGTACTGCTTAAAATTTATGATATGTTTTACAAACATGTGGTACGTGTTTTGCACCCCCTTCCCTATGAACACTTTTCTCTTCGTTTCGGTCAAGCGTTTCTTTGGTGAGAAGCTATTATCAACAAATACATTTAGTTAAGTTCAGCTACGGTGCATCTCATATACTGATATTAATTTTTTTTTTTTTGTATTTTCTTTCACTCTGTCTATCTCTCTCTCTCTCTCTCTCTCTCTCTCTCTCTCTCTCTCTCTCTCTCTCTGTATCTCTCTGTCTCTGTCTGTCTGTCTCTCTCTGTCTCTGTCTCTCTCTCTGTCTCTCTCTCTCGCTATCTCTGTCTGTATGTCTGTCTCTGTCTCTTTCTCTCTGTCTCTCTCTGTCTCTCTCTCTGTCTCTCTCTCTCTCTCTCTCTCTCTCTCTTTCCCTGTGTGTGTGTCTCTCTCTCTCTGTGAACACACAAAACGGTCGAAGCCATGGGGAGGTTCATTCTTTCCTGACGCTCGCAGTCAAACTAAAAACTTTCCTTTACTAAGAACTTTTGTCTCAGGGAATGTGCCAGTAGTTAGATACGAGTGCACATACAATGTATGCAGATAAACAATATGTTTGCAATTAATTGAATGTATCGGAAATAAAACATTTTTGTCGAGTACATTGAATTGCTTTAAACCAATTTAGACGATAAGTGAAAATCTTGTTAGTTAGACAATTCGTAGGCATTTTACAGTCTTTGAAGGAAATTTGTTTTTGTGTTTGTCAATTTCACATTGTATGTTGTACCGACCTTGCAGACTAAATACCTTATCTGTACGTGTTCTACAGTGCAAATGCTGTGATTTGCAACGTTCTGGATATCTAAAGAAGACATACAATGCAATAGCTGACATCCGTACAGTGTAGACGAAATTGGTATTGTTTTCATTAGTGAACCCATTGTATTAAGGTTGACATTGACTGATCGCCATGAAACATGAAATAGGGCCTAATTTGCATTCAATACGACCAGATACTTATCTAAAGGAAAGAAATAAAGTTTTCAGAAAAATGTTTTTTTCGTCAATTTCGTCAACAAAATTGACGAGTTGACGAATTGACGAACTTGACGAAGCTCTTCTGAATGACTGATGGCCATGAATTTTAAAATAGGGCCTAATTTGCATTCAATACATCAAGATACTTATCTAAAGGAAAGAAAGAAAGTTTTTAGAAAATTATTTATTTTGTCAGTTTCGTCAAGATTATTGACAAGTTGACGATTTGAAGAAGCTCTTCTGATTGACTGATCGCCATGAAACATGAAATAGGGCCTATTTTGTATTCAATACGTCCAGATACTTATCTAAAGGAAAGAAATAAAGTTTTTAGAAAAATATGTTTTTCGTAAATTTCGTCAATTTTTTTGAAAAGTTGACGAATTGACGAACTTGAAGAAGCTCTTCTGATTGACCGCCATGAAACATTAAATAGGGCCTACTTTTCATTTAATACGTCCAGATACTTATCTAAAGGAAAGAAATAAAGTTTTTAGAAAAATATTTTTTTCGTCAATTTCGTCAACTTTTTTGAAAAGTTGACGAATTGACGAACTTGAAGACGCTCTTCTGATTGACTGGTCGCCATGAAACATGAAATAGGGCCTAGTTTGCATTCAATACGTCCAGATACTTATCTAACGGAAAGAAATAAAGTTTTTAGAAAAATATTTGTTTCGTCAATTTCGTCAACTTTTTTGACAAGTTGACGAATTGACGAACTTGAAGAAGCTCTTCTGATTGTCTGATAGCCATGCAACATGAAATAGGGCCTAATTTGCATTCAATACGTCTAGATACTTATCTAAAGGAAAGAAATAAAGTTTTTTAGAAAAATATTTTTTTAGTCAATTTCGTCAACTTTATTGACAAGTTGACGAACTTGACGAAGCTCTTCTGAATGACTGATGGCCATGAAACATGAAATAGGGCCTAAATTGCATCCAATACGTCCAGATACATTATCTAAAAGAAAGAAATAAAGTTTTTATAAAAAAAAAAATCGTCAATTTCGTCAACTAAATTGACGAGTTGACGAACTTGACGAAGCTCTTCTGATTGACTGTTCGCCATGAAACATGAAATGGGGCCTAATTTGCATTTAATACATCCAGATACATTATCTTAATAAAGTGAAAAAATGTCACAGTTCGTCACTCGTCAATTCGTCACTCGTCAACCTAACTTCACGGACCCGAAAAATAAAGAAAACTTCGTCTGTTTTTCAACAGAATAGGATTTATTATAAAAACTTAAAGGCAGTTCATAATTAATGTAAGTTATAAGTCACCCAGCGACGTCACATAAGTGTTCTGTCCTTTGATATAACTGAAATACCACAGAAATGTATGTTTTCTATGTAATTTATTGTGAAATCCACTTTTCTGTGTGAAATTGTATAATCTATACAATAGAAATGGTAAAATTTAAACTTATATACATGTACATTCAATGTAACAAAAAAAATCTTATACTTTACTGGTAATAAAATTACAAATATTTTCATGAACTGCTGCTCAAAGTAAAAACCTATACTGTAGTTTAATAGTAAAACACATGGTCTAACAAGAGTTCTGAGTTCAAATCTCAGTAGAAATTATTCTGAGTTAGTTATGTTGTGGGGAGTTGTGTTACTTAAACACTTATTACATTTTTATCCAGAAATAAATATTTGTCACAAATTACAGTTTTCTCAGTCTGTATGCATAGTGTTATCATCTTAAATTGTCTCAAGATTATACATTCAGCCAGATCATGCAAAGTAAGCTATCTGCCTTGGAAGATTGTTGTGTGGAGTATTTTAGAAAGCCAGGGGAAACGATAGGTGAACTGAAGTAAAATTGAAAGTAATGTTAAGCTCAAGTCATTCAAATTAACCATGGTAAGAGTCAGTTTCCAATTATATTTATTACTAGTTTACAAATAACTGTCATTTGTAATAATAAATCAAAACATTCTTCAATGCCTTCTAATGTTGTTTTCCATCGACATCCTTGGAAATCTTACAGTCTGTTACAATCCTGACCTAATAAAAAATAAAACAGATATGTACAAATTAAACTTAAATGCATGATAAGCTTTTTTTTTCAATATGTTTTTCAAATTCTGTTTTGTAACTTTCTACTATTTGCCCATTAATTGGTTTCTTGTTGGGGGAACTGACAGTGCTTAACTAGTTGTTCTTGCTTTCACACGACCTAAGCTTTGCCTATTAACATATTATTTCAGTTATAACAAGTCTATAATCAGATCTGAACTGAACGAATCTCGAGTTTTGGACATACATTTGACAAATATATTTAATTTACCTTTGGTCAATAGGTGTTGGCAGCAATCGTTACATATTTAAGTTTTGAACCATCACTCTGCTCCGATGTACGAACTTGTCAAAAGATCTGCATGGCGGTGCCAAACGTAGGGGAAACAACTCGTTTTCCATTGCACAAAGTATATCACTTGAATCTTTATAATGCGCGTTGGGTGCAGATATAATTGTTCTTTGCATCATAATGGTGTTTTATCAATATATGAGCGTGTGTTGAATTAGTTTATGAGAACATTAGTGCAACGAGTTAGAAAAAATGCCGTACTTTTTATCTTTCGTATCTCTAATTTGAAGAGTATTGTATATAGGACGAACTGAAATGGGGCGAATCAACGGTAAATTATTTGAAGTTTTCCTTGAATTGTTTTCATTCGAAGAACTAAATTAATCGAATCCCCCAAAGTATTTGGATACGACACACCAAACATTTGTTTAGTAAAACATGAAAGAGCTTGTCATCCGATAATAGCCGATCTCCTACAGTATGTACAACGTCCTAATTGTATAGCAACCGTGTTGTACTTACTTGGGCAAACATATGGTATTTTTTTACAGCAAGATATGTTTTACATCAATCAATTTGAAAGACTACATTTTAAGTATGTTTTCTTCTGATGCCTACATGAAATAAAACAACTTAAGCCGGGTTTTTTACGTACGTTAATACAATGGTCTATTCACAGTTTGAAAATGGCCATCCTGTACTTTAGCTATTTTTGCAAGTAGTAAGTAATAATTATTTTAACAATTTGCACATACTTATGTTACAAGGATTGTTTGCCCATCTCTTATGAATCATAAACAAAAAGAATATACTTCATACATTGTCTTGTAGCATTTTTCTTAGAACTTTTTCTGAATACAGTTTCTGTAAATTGTAAATTAGCCCATTTTGATTTCCATGGTAACCACACTTACCTGAGGATCCCAAAGATTTGATTGCTGATTATTTATCACTAAGAACATATCTAAACAAGAGTTTATTTATTTAATCTCAACATGGATGCGTAAGTTAATTATTTGCGTTTGAAAATGGACTTAAATCACGATTCTCCTATTGCTTCCAACCATACCTTAAATATCCCGATAAAAGTGTTGTAATAAAGTTTGTAAGAATAAGATAAACACAGCTTATATGTCAATTAGATATAAAAGTTACGAATACAAGCTCGAAATGTATTAAAATAATCATAGTTGAAGTGTATTATTACTTGTAAATTACCCAAATTACACTCGAAAAGTAACACGATTTTGGATAAAAGCTAATTTGTCCGTTGCCATGGCAACTAAGGTACAAAATAATGTTTTGTTATCAATTACCAGGTTTTTTCATCAAAACCTATAAACTGACAAAGTTTCATAAAAATCGGTGACTTTGCGTGGCCAAGTTTGGCTGATGGTTACAGAGAAAATCAGTTAATAATGTCTATAAACAGAGATTGATTTGCACTTTTTGACACCGGTCATTCAGCGGTTACGTACAAACCCCATTCTCGTTAGAAATACGCGAAGCACTATTTAGTTTTTAAAGGTCAAAGAGAGATAACTCTCTCCAGTAACGTCACAGTTTATTGGCATTAACTAGGCTTTTTATTCAATTATCGAAGTTATGCATATGTTTAAAAATATACAAGGTAAGTGAATATTTGCTACTGTATTGAATATGAGTTTACTTTTCTTGTTATTTTAAGCCCCTGTCTGAATATTACTATACATGTAAATATATTTACCTTGAGTGTCTGTATGATGTTTAAACCTGCTTTTAACATTTACAGGGAAAGCCATTACTACGATTTTGAAGTCTTTGGAGTAATTACAGTTGATATAGTTACATAAGAAAGCAGTTTCATTCCCTTAATATGAAGCCTTCTGACTTGGGACTGATGTTATAAGGTTGCTGCTGGCAAAGTGAGAATTAATTGAATTCAAAGTGTAAATACATCAGCTGATGATATAGCTCAAATACTGTTCAATTTTTGAGTGAAAGTATCCATATTTATTCAAATTTCTTAGATGCAGAGACTGTAAATTAAATAAATCACAGTCTGATATTGTAATGTTGTGTTGGATCTGATCATTTAGATGCACAGGCTAGTCTGAATCTAAACTATTGTCACACAACCCTAATGCGTTTTCAGGAATAGAAACATTATTGATCTGTTTTAAAGTAATTCTTCAATTTTCCAAATATTTAAATTTATCAAGAGGCTAAACATCATATCAGGTAAACCGTTTTTCTATATGTTTTAACCCTTTTCCACATATATACGTTTTCTGACAACTCTGCAGCAGACGACTTTTGAAAACATTTTGAAAAAACAGAAATTGTTCTAAACGAGCATTTTCTACCTTTGCCAACATTTTTTTTATTTTGTTCTAGGAATTAAACTTTCTACTGCAGATGTGTTATACATGGGAAAGAAATAAGACCTTATTCATAGTTTTTTTTGGTTTAACAAAGTTTCATTTGAGACTTTACATTCTTTAAATGTACATGTAGTTAATATCTTTCAATTCATTATAAGCAATTTTATTTAGCTCACCTGAGCACAAAGCGCTCGCGGTGATCTGTTGTGATCACATTTTGTCCGTCTGGCGTCACATTTTGACCGTCTGTCGTGCATCGACACCAATTGCCTTGTGAACACTCTACAGGCAACATCTGGCATCCAATTTCATGAATGTTTATCAGAACATATATACGAGCCGTTCCACGAGAAAACCAACATTATTGACTCCGCGTAAAGTATCGACCCGGATCAGCCTAAGCATGCCGCGCAGGCTAACCCGGACAGACGCTTTTCGCCTTCTGTGGATTTTCTGTTTCAGGAATCATTACTTTACACCTCGATCCACCTGAGACGGAATGTGTCGGCCCGGACTAGCCTGCGCGGACTGCGCAGGCTGATCTGGGTCGATACATTACGCAGATCCAATAATGTTGGTGTTTTTTTCGTGGAACGGCTCATATATATCAAATCCTTTCCAAGTACTGGATCATGTGAGGTCAGAAACTAGGTTACAAGGTGAAATTATTGGAAAATCTTGTGAACACTCTGGAGGCTGCTCTGGAACGCGTGTTTTAAACAGTTTTTTGGCCTGGGGCTTTAGCCCCTGGTCATAGTAGTTATACCATTTGTTTCGGAGTTGACAGCCTGCCAATTGCTGTTAGCACCAAACAACGCATGAGAAACTGCGCGTTAAAATAGTTCATCATGGATTCAACAAAACTGCATTTAAAAGGTTAAGATCTCCCCCATAAATATCATTTTAATGTTGTTGGAACATCAGTGAAAAACTTAAGGCGTGAGTACTCCAATATAAGTTTAAGAAATGCTTTTAGAAATTAATGCACCGAGAGGTCAAATATGGACACTGAACCCTAAGAAGAGCCCTGAATCCTAACTTCTATATTGAAATATAAGGGAACTAATGTCATTATGATTACAAGATTTAATGTGATAGATATAGGGTATATCATACTTACATGTATATATCTTTATATATATGTTACCATGAAAAAATAGGGGTATTTGGTCCACTATATTAGAAAATTTAAACTTTATTATTCAGAACATGTATACATATGAGCCGTTCCGTGAGAAAACCAACAATGCGGATTCTGCGTAAAGTATTGACCCGGATCAGCCTAAGCATGCCGCGCAGGCTAACCCAGACATACACGTTTTGCCTGTTGTGTATTTCAAGTTCTGTTTCAGGACTCGTTACTCTAAACCTCTTTCCCCCTGAGACGGAGTGTGTCGGCCCGGATTAGCCTGTTGATCTGGGTCGATACATTACGCAGAGTCAGCAATGTTGATTTTCTCGTGGAATGGCTCATATGTATCTTGTTAAGGGGTCCGTTTTCTATGGTGGCATACTTCTGCCACCACATAACCACTTAATTGTCACGTTATTTAACTAGTTAGTCACTTAATTATCATGATAAATATCTGATTAACGCGTTAATTTTTATGTTAACAGATACATATGTCAACACAAAAAAGTCTATGTTACTGCCCACTACTGCCAACAGATACCTACATAATGCCATTTTAGACATATTTTAAGTGGTTAATGCGTTATGTAACTAGTTAATCAGATAAGTTTCGTGATATTTATGTGGTTAACTAGTTATTGAGATAAGTATCGCGATAATTAAGTGGTTAACTAGTTACGTAACTAGTTAGTCAGATAAGTTTCGCGATAAGTGTGTGGTTAACTAGTTACGTAACTAGTTAATCAGATAAGTATCACGATAATTATGTGGTTAACTAATTACGTAATTATCACGATACTTATCTGACTAACTAGTAACGTAACTAGTTAACCACATAATTATCACGATACTTATCTGATTAACTAGTTACGTAACTAGTTAACTACATACTTATCGCGAAACTTATCTGATTAACTAGTTACGTAACTAGTTAACGACATAATTATCATGATACTTATCTCACTAACTAGTTAACTACATAAGTATCACGATACTTATCTGACTAACTAGTTACATAACTAGTTAACCACATAATATCGTGATAATTATGTGGTTAACTAGTTACGTAATTATCACGATACTTATCTGACTAACTAGTTACGTAACTAGTTAACCACATAATTATCACGATACTTATCTGATTAACTAGTTACGTAACTAGTTAACCACATAATATCGTGATAATTATGTGGTTAAGTAGTTACGTAATTATCACGATACTTATCTGACTAACTAGTTACGTAACTAGTTAACCACATAATTATCACGATACTTATATGATTAACTAGTTACGTAACTAGTTAACTACATACTTATCGCGAAACTTATCTAACTAACTAGTTACGTAACTAGTTAACGACATAATTATCATGATACTTATCTCACTAACTAGTTAACTACATAATTATCACGATACTTATCTGACTAACTAGTTACAAAACACGTTAGTCACTTAATATATATCAAAAATGGCATTATGTAGGTATATGTTGGCAGTAGTGGGCAGTAACATATACTTTTTAGTGTTAACATAACTATCTGTTACCATAAAAAATAACGCGTTAATCAGATATTTATCATGATAATTAAGTGACTAACTAGTTAAATAACGTAATAATTAAGTGGTTATGTGGTGGCAGAAGTATGCCACCATAGTTTTCTTTACATTTAATTCGTTATCATATATTTATCGGTTTAAAAGGCTTAATATTGGTATGTTTTAGATTAGTGCATGTCATACTTGTAAAGCGAAATTAAATTGATTTATTGTAGTTTAACGCCATTTTCAACAACTGTACAATCATATCACGGCGACAAGTTCACCAAATCCTGTAATTCTAGGATTTCTCACACCAGTACCCCACACAACATACTTTCTAAGCAACTGGCTGCTTTTCCACTATACTGTAAGCCCATTGGTGGGAGACGAATGACACTGATCACAGAGACTTTTATCAAACGTCGGTAAAGAGTGTTGGCCGAGCTGGGGTTCGAACTCACAACCCCTGGATTAATATTTGGTGAAACACGTTCTGTTACTCTAGAAAGGTAGTTGTGTCCGTTTATGTTGGGTGAAATACTTTCTGTTACTCTAGAATATAATTTGTGTCCGTTAATTATGGGTGATACATTTTCATTTTCAAATACTCTAGAGTAGAAGTTGTGTCCGTTAATGTTCGGTGATATACGTTCTGTTACTCTTGAGAAGTTGTTGTGTCCGTTAATGTTGGGTGAAATACGTTCCGTTAATCTAGAGAGGTAGTTGTGACGTTAATATTGGATGAAATACGTTCTGTTACTCTAGAGAGGTAGTTGTGTCCGTTAATCTTGGGTGAAATACGTTCCGTTACCCTAGAGAGGTAGTTGTGTCCGTTAATGTTGGGTGAAATACGTTCTGTTACTCTTGAGAAGTTGTTGTGTCCGTTAATGTTGGGTGAAATACGTTCCGTTACTCTAGAGAGGTAGTTGTGACGTTAATATTGGATGAAATACGTTCTGTTACTCTAGAGAGGTAGTTGTGTCCGTTAATATTGGGTGAAATACGTTCTGTTACTCTAGAGAGGTAGTTGTGACGTTAATATTGGGTGAAATACGTTCTGTTACTCTAGAGAGGTAGTTGTGACGTTAATATTGGATGAAATACGTTCTGTTACTCTAGAGATGTACTTGTGTCCGTTAATGTTGAGTGGAATACGTTCTGTTATTCTTTAGAGTCGGCGATTCCCCTTAATGTTCGGTGATATACGTTCTGTTACTCTGGAAAGGTTGTTGTGTCTGTCAATGTTGGGTGTTTTACATTCTTGCGTTGGCTTCAGGGTCACCCTATGGCGTATCCCTATATGTTACAGCCCGTATGGGTCGCCTTGGGATTATAGCCATGCCATAGAGCGGTTCTACGGCGACCATATGTCGGGCATACAGTGGCCTTGCGTTTGCCGTGCGGCTGTTCTAGGGTCTTATGAATTACCATTGACTTTTTAGGTCGCTCAAAACACTGCGGCAGCCGCAGGAATTCCAATGGGGCTCAAGGGCAGCCCTAAGGTGGCCCGTACGATGGCCTTGTGGTATGTGGCACACCCTGCAGGTAACGCAAGGCCCTCGCGTGGCTCCCATACGCTCGCCGCACACCATCCGTACGTCCCCGTGGCTTTCTGCGCCGTTGTTGATCAGGAATATATACCAGTTATATACCACTTCGCCGCTACCTTGCGTCTGCCTTGGTATTTGTCAAAAACATACGGCCGCCGCAAGGAAGCTCGAAGGCGACCGTGCATTATCACATCAAATGCCGTACGGCAGCCGCAGGTTTTCTGTCTCCAGAAATTCAAAATTCGCCATGCGGCTCCCTTACATATGTAACTGCTACAGAATGTGATCGTGGGAATAATTGCTATTGGCCGTAGACATGTTAGACCCCACGGCCGCCGCGGCAAATGTGACTGAGGCATACGTCATTATGACTGTGCAAAATAAATAAATATTAACCAAAGGGACAGTATTGTAACGTTTAATGTAAACATAAACCGTTTGTTAAAATATCGTTACTGAAAACAAAAGTTAAAACAATCGTTCCGTATACATAAACCGTAGGTTAAAGTATCGTGACGTTGTACAAAAGAAAGTAAAGTAAAGGACATAAAGCATAGGTCAATGTTTCGGGGCTGTGTATCTCGGGCCCATATTTATTAATCATTCTTAATTCATTTGTATTCTAAAACTGATGACTATTCTGGATTTGAAAGTCACACTTGAACTGCGTTTGAACTGGTTTACTTTGTTAAAAAGAATCAATATAAAATCTTAGTATTTATATTATATGCTTTTTTTACAATCGTCGTACATAATATGCCGGTTTTCATTAATGAAAAAAACATATTAGCCGAATCGGAAAGTCGTGCATGTATCTGTGTAACGAATGTGAACAAACTTATTGTTTTACAACGGTTATGGGTTTATCTCGTTATCACAGAACATGGGTGACTCAAATATGCTCTTACGTAACCTTACAGAACGCTTGAAAGATTGTGCATTACATAAATTAATTACTTACATTGACTCATCTCCAAAAGCTGAATATTACAGACACTATAACACATTTTTAGATACAGAACGATACTTAATTTATCCAATTTGCAGACACGAAAACTTATTGTTTTACAACGGTTATGGGTTTATCTGGTTATCACAGAACATGGGTGATTCAACTATGCTCTTACGTAACCTTACAGAACGCTTGAAAGATTGTGCATTACATAAATTAATTACTTACATTGACTCATCTTCAAAAGCTGAATATTACAGACACTATAAAACATTTTTAGATACAGAACGATACTTAATTTATCCAATTTGCAGACACGAAGACGATCTAACTTCCGGTGCTCTCGACACAAATTGATGGTTGAGAAAGAATAACATTTAAGTATTAATCGTGAATTAACATACTACTAGTAGTGTCGTAATCCGTATGTGTATGCAGTGGAAGATAAATTCCATTGTTTTTCTTGTTTTAAACGTTATAGTGACATAAGACTGGATTGTTTCAAGAGCTGCTGGTTAAATAAAACACTTTTTCTTCAAACATTCTATAGAATTGTGTCTGACAACAGTATGAGTAGCATATTGGCTGCTATGAACTTCTAACTAAAATACATTTGACAAGAGTGCACAATTTATGAATTGAAATGTTGTTGAATAAATTATGTATCTAAGTCAATTCATAATAACATTATACCGGTACACGTGTTCAACGATATTCATGACAATTTAGAGAATTGTGAAAATATTACATGTAAATGTAAATATGAATATCTATTGTAATTAGTATACTAACATTGAACGGGTTAAAAAAAAACATCCATTTGTATTCTGGCTTGGAAGCCATTTTTACAAAGATATTAATATATTATATTACCAATAAGTTTAAGTTTATTGTAAATATGTGTAAGATGCACTGGAACTGTTTGATTTGAGCAATTGCGTTATTTCGACCGTGTCAGGTAGTGGAAAAAGATTATGTTGGCGAACATGTTTTGTCCCAGCCCGTGTATTGTGCAAAATAATGGGAACCATCTACGCGGAGTGCATTGTTTCTTGAAATACATAACCCCCTAAACCGCCATAACTTTTAGGATTTGTTTTATAGCTCAGAGGTTAATCTTTTTAGTTAAATGCTTGTAAACATTAACGTTAGATGTTTAAGTATCGTCACAGTGTAAAACACGAGTGTAAAACACGAGAAATGAGACGGGTCTAGAGCGTTTAAGACTCTTTAAGTTTTCACATTCAATACATCTGAAGCAGACGACCTTGAAAACTCCTTGGGAAAATTAGGAAAACGTCTATAATTAATAATATAATTATTGATATGTATTGTAAACATTGCGGCAGATGTAATGATTTTCTCTTTTGGCTACACTGTTTTTTTCAAAAGCCGCCAGAAAGTGTCTGTATGTGGTAAGGGATTAAAACGTCTTCGAAAGTGAATATACAGGCGATCCTGTGATCAACAAGAACTCTTCATATGAGCCGTTCCACGAGAAAAGCAATATTCTAGACTCTGCGTAATATATCGACCCAGACACGCCTGCACATTCCGCGCAGGCTAATCCGGGCCGACACATCCCTTTGTGTGTGTGAGCAGTGAGGGCTATCTAATATAAATGCTGTTGAAAACATGATGAGCAATGGCGCCTCTTACCACACTGTTTTCAGTCCTATTGCCTAGCTGGGTAGAATCACCCAGAAAACATGAGTATGTGCACTGTGATGGCGATTGGGCATACACGCTGTTGAAAACGGCCTAAAACCCCAACAATGCAAGCAGAAAGACCTTTGAAAACATGATGAGCAATGGCTGTTTTTATCACAATGTTTTCGATAGTTCCTTTATAAGGAGTTGTTTATGCATGTGGGAATATCATTCACTGTACCGCCGAAAGGGATTTGGCCTGCAGAGGTGCGAAGACCATTTAAAACATACCAACCCTTTCCCACATGTATATATTTTATACCACTTTCCACACTTATTTAGTCATGCAACAACTCGCTTCCAAGATCAAACTCCCTACAATGCAAACAAAACGACATTTTAAAGCATGGCGGACAATTGCTCCTCTTGCCACAATGTGTTCAGGTCTATTGCATAGCTGGGTTGATTCACCTAGGAATCACGAGTGTGTGAACTGACGGGGGTGGTATGACTGGAATGATGTTGAAAACGGCCTTAAACACCCAACAATACAAACAAGACGACCTCTGAAAGCAGGGCGGGCAATTGCTCCCTTTGTCACAGTGTGTTCAGTACTATTGAGTAGCTGGATTGAATCACCCAGGACGCATGCGTATGTGAACAGTGCGGGTGATTGGACATATATGATGTTGAAAACGGCGTAAAACACCCAACAATACAAACAAACGTGATTAGCAATGGCTCCTCTTTCCACACCGTTTTCAGTCCTAACGTATAGCTGGGTTGATTCACCCAGGTCCCATGAGTTTGTGAACTGTGAGAGTGATTGGACATAAATGCTGTTGAAAACGGCCTATAAACCCCAACAATGCAATCACATTGACCTTTGAAAACATGATGAGCAATGGCTCCTTATACCACACTGTTTTCAGTCCTATCGCGTAGATGGGATGATTCACACAGGAAGCATGGGTGTGTGAGCAGTGAGGGGTATTTAACATAAATGCTGTTGAAGACGGCCTAAAAAAACAAACAACGCAATCAAAACGACCTTTGAAAACATCATGAGCAATGGCTCCTTATACCACACTGTGTTCAGTCCTATCGCGTAGATGGGATGATTCGCCCAGGAAGCATGTGTGTGTGAGCAGTGAGGGCTATCTAATATAAATTTGAATTGTCCTGCAAAGGTGCAAAGACCATTTAAAACATACTAACCCTTTCCCACATGTATATATTTTATACCACTTTCCACACTTATTTAGTCATGCAACAACTCGCTTCCAAGATCAAAATCCCTACAATGCAAACAAAACGACATTTTAAAGCATGGCGGACAATTGCTCCTCTTGCCACAATGTGTTCAGGTCTATTGCATAGCTGGGTTGATTCACCCAGGAATCACGAGTGTGTGAACTGACGGGGGTGGTATGCCTGGAATGATGTTGAAAACGGCCTTAAACACCCAACAATACAAACAAGACGACCTCTGAAAGCAGGGCGGGCAATTGCTCCCTTTGTCACAGTGTGTCCAGTACTATTGAGTAGCTGGATTGAATCACCCAGGACGCATGCGTATGTGAACAGTGCGGGTGATTGGACATATATGATGTTGAAAACGGCGTAAAACACCCAACAATACAAACAAACGTGATTAGCAATGGCTCCTCTTTCCACACCGTTTTCAGTCCTAACGCATAGCTGGGTTGATTCACCCAGGTCCCATGAGTTTGTGAACTGTGAGAGTGATTGGACATAAATGCTGTTGAAAACGGCCTATAAACCCCAACAATGCAATCACATTGACCTTTGAAAACATGATGAGCAATGGCTCCTTATACCACACTGTTTTCAGTCCTATCGCGTAGATGGGATGATTCACCCAGGAAGCATGGGTGTGTGAGCAGTGAGGGGTATTTAACATAAATGCTGTTGAAGACGGCCTAAAAAAACAAACAACGCAATCAAAACGACCTTTGAAAACATCATGAGCAATGGCTCCTTATACCACACTGTGTTCAGTCCTATCGCGTAGATGGGCTGATTCACCCAGGAAGCATGTGTGTGTGTGAGCAGTGAGGGCTATCTAATATAAATGCTGTTGAAAACATGATGAGCAATGGCGCCTCTTACCACACTGTTTTCAGTCCTATTGCCTAGCTGGGTAGAATCACCCAGGAAACATGAGTATGTGCACTGTGATGGCGATTGGGCATACACGCTGTTGAAAACGTCCTAAAACCCCAACAATGCAAGCCGAACGACCTTTGAAAACATGATGAGCAATGGCTGTTTTTATCACAATGTTTTCGATAGTTCATTTATAGAGAGTTGTTTATGCATGTGGGAATATCGTTCACTGTACTGCCGAAAGGGATTTGGCCTGCAGAGGTGCGAAGACCATTTAAAACATACCAACCCTTTCCCACATGTATATATTTTATACCACTTTCCACACTTATTTAGTCATGCAACAACTCGCTTCCAAGATCAAAATCCCTACAATGCAAACAAAACGACATTTTAAAGCATGGCGGACAATTGCTCCTCTTGCCACAATGTGTTCAGGTCTATTACATAGCTGGGTTGATTCACCCAGGAATCACGAGTGTGTGAACTGACGGGGGTGGTATGACTGGAATGATGTTGAAAACGGCATTAAACACCCAACAATACAAACAAGACGACCTCTGAAAGCGGGGCGGGCAATTGCTCCCTTTGTCACAGTGTGTTCAGTACTATTGAGTAGCTGGATTGAATCACCCAGGACGCATGCGTATGTGAACAGTGCGGGTGATTGGACATATATGATGTTGAAAACGGCGTAAAACACCCAACAATACAAACAAACGTGATTAGCAATGGCTCCTCTTTCCACACCGTTTTCAGTCCTAACGCATAGCTGGGTTGATTCACCCAGGTCCCATGAGTTTGTGAACTGTGATAGTGATTGGACATAAATGCTGTTAAAAACGGCCTATAAACCCCAACAATGCAATCACATGGACCTTTGAAAACATGATGAGCAATGGCTCCTTATACCACACAGTTTTCAGTCCTATCGCGTAGATGGGATGATTCATCCAGGAAACATGGGTGTGTGAGCAGTGAGGGGTATTCAACATAAATGCTGTTGAAGACGGCCTAAAAAAACAAACAACGCAATCAATACGACCTTTGAAAACATCATGAGCAATGGCTCCTTATACCACACTGTGTTCAGTCCTATCGCGTAGATGGGCTGATTCACCCAGGAAGAATGTGTGTGTGTGAGCAGTGAGGGCTATCTAATATAAATGCTGTTGAAAACATGATGAGCAATGGCGCCTCTAACCACACTGTTTTCAGTCATATTGCCTAGCTTGGTAGAATCACCCAGAAAACATGAGTAGGTGCACTGTGATGGCGATTGGGCATACACGCTGTTGAAAACGGCCTAAAACCCCAACAATGCAAGCAGAACGACCTTTGAAAACATGATGAGCAATGGCTGTTTTTATCACAATGTTTTCGATAATTCATTTATAGGGAGTTGTTTATGCACGTGGGAATATCGTTCACTGTACCGCCGAAAGGGATTTGGCCTGCAGAGGTGCGAAGACCATTTAAAACATACCAACCCTTTCCCACATGTATAAATTTTATACCACTTTCCACACTTATTTAGTCATGCAACAACTCGCTTCCAAGATCAAAATCCCTACAATGCAAACAAAACGACATTTTATAGCATGGCGGACAATTGCTCCTCTTGCCACAATGTGTTCAGGTCTATTGCATAGCTGGGTTGATTCACCCAGGAATCACGAGTGTGTGAACTGACGGGGGTGGTATGACTGGAATGATGTTGAAAACGGCATTAAACACCCAACAATACAAACAAGACGACCTCTGAAAGCAGGGCGGGCAATTGCTCCCTTTGTCACAGTGTGTTCAGTACTATTGAGTAGCTGGATTGAATCACCCAGGACGCATGCGTATGTGAACAGTGCGGGTGATTGGACATATATGATGTTGAAAACGGCGTAAAACACCCAACAATACAAACAAACGTGATTAGCAATGGCTCCTCTTTCCACACCGTTTTCAGTCCTAACGCATAGCTGGGTTGATTCACCCAGGTCCCGTGAGTTTGTGAACTGTGAGAGTGATTGGACATAAATGCTGTTGAAAACGGCCTATAAACCGCAACAATGCAATCACATTGACCTTTCAAAACATGATGAGCAATGCCTCCTTATACCACACTGTTTTCAGTCCTATCGCGTAGATGGGATGATTCACCCAGGAAGCATGGGTGTGTGAGCAGTGAGGGGTTTTAAACATAAATGCTGTTGAAAACGGCCTAAAAAAAACCAAACAACGCAATCAAAACGACCTTTGAAAACATCATGAGCAATGGCTCCTTATACCACACTGTGTTCAGTCCTATCGCGTAGATGGGCTGATTCACCCAGGAAGCATGTGTTTGTGAGCAGTGAGGGCTATCTAATATAAATGCTGTTGAAAACATCATTAGCAATGGCTCCTTATACCACACTGTGTTCCGTCCTATCGCGTAGATGGGCTGATTCACCCAGGAAGCATGTGTGTGTGTGAGCAGTGAGGGCTATCTAATATAAATGCTGTTGAAAACATGATGAGCAATGGCGCCTCTTACCACACTGTTTTCAGTCCTATTGCCTAGCTGGGTAGAATCACCCAGAAAACATGAGTAGGTGCACTGTGATGGCGATTGGGCATACACGCTGTTGAAAACGGCCTAAAACCCCAACAATGCAAGCAGAACGACCTTTGAAAACATGATGAGCAATGGCTGTTTTTATCACAATGTTTTCGATAGTTCATTTATAGGGAGTTGTTTATGCACGTGGGAATATCGTTCACTGTACCGCCGAAAGGGATTTGGCCTGCAGAGGTGCGAAGACCATTTAAAACATACCAACCCTTTCCCACATGTATATATTTTATACCACTTTCCACACTTATTTAGTCATGCAACAACTCGCTTCCAAGATCAAAATCCCTACAATGCAAACAAAACGACATTTTATAGCATGGCGGACAATTGCTCCTCTTGCCACAATGTGTTCAGGTCTATTGCATAGCTGGGTTGATTCACCCAGGAATCACGAGTGTGTGAACTGACGGGGGTGGTATGACTGGAATGATGATGAAAACGGCATTAAACACCCAACAATACAAACAAGACGACCCCTGAAAGCAGGGCGGGCAATTGCTCCCTTTGTCACAGTGTGTTCAGTACTATTGAGTAGCTGGATTGAATCACCCAGGACGCATGCGTATGTGAACAGTGCGGGTGATTGGACATATATGATGTTGAAAACGGCGTAAAACACCCAACAATACAAACAAACGTGATTAGCAATGGCTCCTCTTTCCACACCGTTTTCAGTCCTAACGCATAGCTGGGTGGATTCACCCAGGTCCCGTGAGTTTGTGAACTGTGAGAGTGATTGGACATAAATGCTGTTGAAAACGGCCTATAAACCCCAACAATGCAATCACATTGACCTTTGAAAACATGACGAGCAATGCCTCCTTATACCACACTGTTTTCAGTCCTATCGCGTAGATGGGATGATTCACCCAGGAAGCATGGGTGTGTGAGCAGTGAGTGTTTTTTAACATAAATGCTGTTGAAAACGGCCTAAAAAAAAACAAACAACGCAATCAAAACGACCTTTGAAAACATCATGAGCAATGGCTCCTTATACCACACTGTGTTCAGTCCTATCGCGTAGATGGGCTGATTCACCCAGGAAGCATGTGTTTGTGAGCAGTGAGGGCTATCTAATATAAATGCTGTTGAAAACATCATGAGCAATGGCTCTTTATACCACACTGTGTTCAGTGCTATCGCGTAGATGGGCTGATTCACCCAGGAAGCATGTGTGTGTGTGAGCAGTGAGGGCTATCTAACATAAATGCTGTTGAAAACATGATGAGCAATGGCGCCTCTTACCACACTGTTTTCAGTCCTATTGCCTAGCTGGGTAGAATCACCCAGAAAACATGAGTAGGTGCACTGTGATGGCGATTGGGCATACACGCTGTTGAAAACGGCCTAAAACCCCAACAATGCAAGCAGAACGACCTTTGAAAACATGATGAGCAATGGCTGTTTTTATAACAATGTTTTCGATAGTTCATTTATAGGGAGTTGTTTATGCACGTGGGAATATCGTTCACTGTACCGCCGAAAGGGATTTGGCCTGCAGAGGTGCGAAGACCATTTAAAACATACCAACCCTTTCCCACATGTATATATTTTATACCACTTTCCACACTTATTTAGTCATGCAACAACTCGCTTCCAAGATCAAAATCCCTACAATGCAAACAAAACGACATTTTATAGCATGGCGGACAATTGCTCCTCTTGCCACAATGTGTTCAGGTCTATTGCATAGCTGGGTTGATTCACCCAGGAATCACGAGTGTGTGAACTGACGGGGGTGGTATGACTGGAATGATGTTGAAAACGGCATTAAACACCCAACAATACAAACAAGACGACCTCTGAAAGCAGGGCGGGCAATTGCTCCCTTTGTCACAGTGTGTTCAGTACTATTGAGTAGCTGGATTGAATCACCCAGGACGCATGCGTATGTGAACAGTGCGGGTGATTGGACATATATGATGTTGGAAACGGCGTAAAACACCCAACAATACAAACAAACGTGATTAGCAATGGCTCCTCTTTCCACACCGTTTTCAATCCTAACGCATAGCTGGGTTGATTCACCCAGGTCCCGTGAGTTTGTGAACTGTGAGAGTGATTGGACATAAATGCTGTTGAAAACGGCCTATAAACCCCAACAATGCAATCACATTGACCTTTGAAAACATGATGAGCAATGCCTCCTTATACCACACTGTTTTCAGTCCTATCGCGTAGATGGGATGATTTACCCAGGAAGCATGGGTGTGTGAGCAGTGAGGGTTTTTTAACATAAATGCTGTTGAAAACGGCCTAAAATAAAACAAACAACGCAATCAAAACGACCTTTGAAAACATCATGAGCAATGGCTCCTTATACCACACTGTGTTCAGTCCTATCGCGTAGATGGGCTGATTCACCCAGGAAGCATGTGTTTATGAGCAGTGAGGGCTATCTAATATAAATGCTGATGAAAACATCATGAGCAATGGCTCCTTATACCACACTGTGTTCAGTCCTATCGCGTAGATGGGCTGATTCACCCAGGAAGCATGTGTGTGTGTGAGCAGTGAGGGCTATCTAATATAAATGCTGTTGAAAACATGATGAGCAATGGCGCCTCTTACCACACTGTTTTCAGTCCTATTGCCTAGCTGGGTAGAATCACCCAGAAAACATGAGTAGGTGCACTGTGATGGCGATTGGGCATACACGCTGTTGAAAACGGACTAAAACACCAACAATGCAAGCAGAACGACCTTTGAAAACATGATGAGCAATGGCTGTTTTTATCACAATGTTTTCGATAGTTCATTTATAGGGAGTTGTTTATGCACGTGGGAATATCGTTCACTGTACCGCCGAAAGGGATTTGGCCTGCAGAGGTGCGAAGACCATTTAAAACATACCAACCCTTTCCCACATGTATATATTTTATACCACTTTCCACACTTATTTAGTCATGCAACAACTCGCTTCCAAGATCAAAATCCCTACAATGCAAACAAAACGACATTTTATAGCATGGCGGACAATTGCTCCTCTTGCCACAATGTGTTCAGGTCTATTGCATAGCTGGGTTGATTCACCCAGGAATCACGAGTGTGTGAACTGACGGGGGTGGTATGACTGGAATGATGTTGAAAACGGCATTAAACACCCAACAATACAAACAAGACGACCTCTGAAAGCAGGGCGGGCAATTGCTCCCTTTGTCACAGTGTGTTCAGTACTATTGAGTAGCTGGATTGAATCACCCAGGACGCATGCGTATGTGAACAGTGGTGCGGGTGATTGGACATATATGATGTTGAAAACGGCGTAAAACACCCAACAATACAAACAAACGTGATTAGCAATGGCTCCTCTTTCCACACCGTTTTCAGTCCTAACGCATAGCTGGGTTGATTCACCCAGGTCCCGTGAGTTTGTGAACTGTGAGAGTGATTGGACATAAATGCTGTTGAAAACGGCCTATAAACCCCAACAATGCAATCACATTGACCTTTGAAAACATGATGAGCAATGCCTCCTTATACCACACTGTTTTCAGTCCTATCGCGTAGATGGGATGATTCACCCAGGAAGCATGGGTGTGTGAGCAGTGAGGGGTTTTTAACATAAATGCTGTTGAAAACAGCCTAAAAAAAACAAACAACCCAATCAAAACGACCTTTGAAAACATCATGAGCAATGGCTCCTTATACCACACTGTGTTCAGTCCTATCGCGTAGATGGGCTGATTCACCCAGGAAGCATGTGTTTGTTAGCAGTGAGGGCTATCTAATATAAATGCTGTTGAAAACATGATGAGCAATGGCGCCTCTTACCACACTGTTTTCAGTCCTATTGCCTAGCTGGGTAGAATCACCCAGAAAACATGAGTAGGTGCACTGTGATGGCGATTGGGCATACACGCTGTTCAAAACGGCCTAAAACAATGCAAGCAGAACGACCTTTGAAAACATGATGAGCAATGGCTGTTTTTATCACAATGTTTTCGATAGTTCATTTATAGGGAGTTGTTTATGCACGTGGGAATATCGTTCACTGTACCGCCGAAAGGGATTTGGCCTGCAGAGGTGCGAAGACCATTTAAAACATACCAACCCTTTCCCACATGTATATATTTTATACCACTTTCCACACTTATTTAGTCATGCAACAACTCGCTTCCAAGATCAAAATCCCTACAATGCAAACAAAACGACATGTTATAGCATGGCGGACAATTGCTCCTCTTGCCACAATGTGTTCAGGTCTATTGCATAGCTGGGTTGATTCACCCAGGTATGACTGAAATGATGTTGAAAACGGCATTAAACACCCAACAATACAAACAAGACGACCTCTGAAAGCAGGGCGGGCAATTGCTCCCTTTGTCACAGTGTGTTCAGTACTATTGAGTAGCTGGATTGAATCACCCAGGACGCATGCGTATGTGAACAGTGCGGGTGATTGGACATATATGATGTTGAAAACGGCGTAAAACACCCAACAATACAAACAAACGTGATTAGCAATGGCTCCTCTTTCCACACCGTTTTCAGTCCTAACGCATAGCTGGGTTGATTCACCCAGGTCCCGTGAGTTTGTGAACTGTGAGAGTGATTGGACATAAATGCTGTTGAAAACGGCCTATAAACCCCAACAATGCAATCACATTGACCTTTGAAAACATGATGAGCAATGATGCCTCCTTATACCACACTGTTTTCAGTCCTATCGCGTAGATGGGATGATTCACCCAGGAAGCATGGGTGTGTGAGCAGTGAGGGTTTTTTAACATAAATGCTGTTGAAAACGGCCTAAAAAAAACCAAACAACGCAATCAAAACGACCTTTGAAAACATCATGAGCAATGGCTCCTTATACCACACTGTGTTTGTTCAGTCCTATCGCGTAGATGGGCTGATTCACCCAGGAAGCATGTGTTTGTGAGCAGTGAGGGCTATCTAATATAAATGCTGTTGAAAACATCATGAGCAATGGCTCCTTATACCACACTGTGTTCAGTCCTATCGCGTAGATGGGCTGATTCACCCAGGAAGCATGTGTGTGTGTGAGCAGTGAGGGCTATCTAATATAAATGCTGTTGAAAACATGATGAGCAATGGCGCCTCTTACCACACTGTTTTCAGTCCTATTGCCTAGCTGGGTAGAATCACCCAGAAAACATGAGTAGGTGCACTGTGATGGCGATTGGGCATACACGCTGTTGAAAACGGCCTAAAACCCCAACAATGCAAGCAGAACGACCTTTGAAAACATGATGAGCAATGGCTGTTTTTATCACAATGTTTTCGATAGTTCATTTATAGGGAGTTGTTTATGCACGTGGGAATATCCGAAAGGGATTTGGCCTGCAGAGGTGCGAAGACCATTTAAAACATACCAACCCTTTCCCACATGTATATATTTTATACCACTTTCCACACTTATTTAGTCATGCAACAACTCGCTTCCAAGATCAAAATCCCTACAATGCAAACAAAACGACATTTTATAGCATGGCGGACAATTGCTCCTCTTGCCACAATGTGTTCAGGTCTATTGCATAGCTGGGTTGATTCACCCAGGAATCACGAGTGTGTGAACTGACGGGGGTGGTATGACTGAAATGATGTTGAAAACGGTATTAAACACCCAACAATACAAACAAGACGACCTCTGAAAGCAGGGCGGGCAATTGCTCCCTTTGTCACAGTGTGTTCAGTACTATTGAGTAGCTGGATTGAATCACCCAGGACGCATGCGTATGTGAACAGTGCGGGTGATTGGACATATATGATGTTGAAAACGGCGTAAAACACCCAACAATACAAACAAACGTGATTAGCAATGGCTCCTCTTTCCACACCGTTTTCAGTCCTAACGCATAGCTGGGTTGATTCACCCAGGTCCCGTGAGTTTGTGAACTGTGAGAGTGATTGGACATAAATGCTGTTGAAAACGGCCTATAAACCCCAACAATGCAATCACATTGACCTTTGAAAACATGATGAGCAATGCCTCCTTATACCACACTGTTTTCAGTCCTATCGCGTAGATGGGATGATTCACCCAGGAAGCATGGGTGTGTGAGCAGTGAGGGGTTTTTAACATAAATGCTGTGGAAAACGGCCTAAAAAAAAACAAACAACGCAATCAAAACGACCTTTGAAAACATCATGAGCAATGGCTCCTTATACCACACTGTGTTCAGTCCTATCGCGTAGATGGGCTGATTCACCCAGGAAGCATGTGTTTGTGAGCAGTGAGGGCTATCTAATATAAATGCTGTTGAAAACATCATGAGCAATGGCTCCTTATACCACACTGTGTTCAGTCCTATCGCGTAGATGGGCTGATTCACCCAGGAAGCATGTGTGTGTGTGAGCAGTGAGGGCTATCTAATATAAATGCTGTTGAAAACATGATGAGCAATGGCGCCTCTTACCACACTGTTTTCAGTCCTATTGCCTAGCTGGGTAGAATCACCCAGAAAACATGAGTAGGTGCACTGTGATGGCGATTGGGCATACACGCTGTTGACAACGGCCTAAAACCCCAACAATGCAAGCAGAACGACCTTTGAAAACATGATGAGCAATGGCTGTTTTTATCACAATGTTTTCGATAGTTCATTTATAGGGAGTTGTTTATGCACGTGGGAATATCGTTCACTGTACCGCCGAAAGGGATTTGGCCTGCAGAGGTGCGAAGACCATTTAAAACATACCAACCCTTTCCCACATGTATATATTTTATACCACTTTCCACACTTATTTAGTCATGCAACAACTCGCTTCCAAGATCAAAATCCCTACAATGCAAACAAAACGACATTTTATAGCATGGCGGACAATTGCTCCTCTTGCCACAATGTGTTCAGGTCTATTGCATAGCTGGGTTGATTCACCCAGGAATCACGAGTGTGTGAACTGACGGGGGTGGTATGACTGAAATGATGTTGAAAACGGCATTAAACACCCAACAATACAAACAAGACGACCTCTGAAAGCAGGGCGGGCAATTGCTCCCTTTGTCACAGTGTGTTCAGTACTATTGAGTAGCTGGATTGAATCACCCAGGACGCATGCGTATGTGAACAGTGCGGGTGATTGGACATATATGATGTTGAAAACGGCGTAAAACACCCAACAATACAAACAAACGTGATTAGCAATGGCTCCTCTTTCCACACCGTTTTCAGTCCTAACGCATAGCTGGGTTGATTCACCCAGGTCTCGTGAGTTTGTGAACTGTGAGAGTGATTGGACATAAATGCTGTTGAAAACGGCCTATAAACCCTAACAATGCAATCACATTGACCTTTGAAAACATGATGAGCAATGATGCCTCCTTATACCACACTGTTTTCAGTCCTATCGCGTAGATGGGATGATTCACCCAGGAAGCATGGGTGTGTGAGCAGTGAGGGGTTTTTAACATAAATGCTGTTGAAAACGGCCTAAAAAAAACCAAACAACGCAATCAAAACGACCTTTGAAAACATCATGAGCAATGGCTCCTTATACCACACTGTGTTCAGTCCTATCGCGTAGATGGGCTGATTCACCCAGGAAGCATGTGTTTGTGAGCAGTGAGGGCTATCTAATATAAATGCTGTTGAAAACATCATGAGCAATGGCTCCTTATACCACACTGTGTTCAGTCCTATCGCGTAGATGGGCTAATTCACCCAGGAAGCATGTGTGTGTGTGAGCAGTGAGGGCTATCTAATATAAATGCTGTTGAAAACATGATGAGCAATGGCGCCTCTTACCACACTGTTTTCAGTCCTATTGCCTAGCTGGGTAGAATCACCCAGAAAACATGAGTAGGTGCACTGTGATGGCGATTGGGCATACACACTGTTGACAACGGCCTAAAACCCCAACAATGCAAGCAGAACGACCTTTGAAAACATGATGAGCAATGGCTGTTTTTATCACAATGTTTTCGATAGTTCATTTATAGGGAGTTGTTTATGCACGTGGGAATATCGTTCACTGTACCGCCGAAAGGGATTTGGCCTGCAGAGGTGCGAAGACCATTTAAAACATACCAACCCTTTCCCACATGTATATATTTTATACCACTTTCCACACTTATTTAGTCATGCAACAACTCGCTTCCAAGATCAAAATCCCTACAATGCAAACAAAACGACATTTTATAGCATGGCGGACAATTGCTCCTCTTGCCACAATGTGTTCAGGTCTATTGCATAGCTGGGTTGATTCACCCAGGAATCACGAGTGTGTGAACTGACGTGGGTGGTATGACTGAAATGATGTTGAAAACGGCATTAAACACCCAACAATACAAACAAGACGACCTCTGAAAGCAGGGCGGGCAATTGCTCCCTTTGTCACAGTGTGTTCAGTACTATTGAGTAGCTGGATTGAATCACCCAGGACGCATGCGTATGTGAACAGTGCGGGTGATTGGACATATATGATGTTGAAAACGGCGTAAAACACCCAACAATACAAACAAACGTGATTAGCAATGGCTCCTCTTTCCACACCGTTTTCAGTCCTAACGCATAGCTGGGTTGATTCACCCAGGTCCCGTGAGTTTGTGAACTGTGAGAGTGATTGGACATAAATGCTGTTGAAAACGGCCTATAAACCCCAACAATGCAATCACATTGACCTTTGAAAACATGATGAGCAATGATGCCTCCCTATACCACACTGTTTTCAGTCCTATCGCGTAGATGGGATGATTCACCCAGGAAGCATGGGTGTGTGAGCAGTGAGGGTTTTTTAACATAAATGCTGTTGAAAACGGCCTAAAAAAAACCAAACAACGCAATCAAAACGACCTTTGAAAACATCATGAGCAATGGCTCCTTATACCACAATGTGTTCAGTCCTATCGCGTAGATGGGCTGATTCACCCAGGAAGCATGTGTTTGTGAGCAGTGAGGGCTATCTAATATAAATGCTGTTGAAAACATCATGAGCAATGGCTCCTTATACCACACTGTGTTCAGTCCTATCGCGTAGATGGGCTGATTCACCCAGGAAGCATGTGTGTGTGTGAGCAGTGAGGGCTATCTAATATAAATGCTGTTGAAAACATGATGAGCAATGGCGCCTCTTACCACACTGTTTTCAGTCCTATTGCCTAGCTGGGTAGAATCACCCAGAAAACATGAGTAGGTGCACTTTGATGGCGATTGGGCATACACGCTGTTGAAAACGGCCTAAAACCCCAACAATGCAAGCAGAACGACCTTTGAAAACATGATGAGCAATGGCTGTTTTTATCACAATGTTTTCGATAGTTCATTTATAGGGAGTTGTTTATGCACGTGGGAATATCGTTCACTGTACCGCCGAAAGGGATTTGGCCTGCAGAGGTGCGAAGACCATTTAAAACATACCAACCCTTTCCCACATGTATATATTTTATACCACTTTCCACACTTATTTAGTCATGCAACAACTCGCTTCCAAGATCAAAATCCCTACAATGCAAACAAAACGACATTTTATAGCATGGCGGACAATTGCTCCTCTTGCCACAATGTGTTCAGGTCTATTGCATAGCTGGGTTGATTCACCCAGGAATCACGAGTGTGTGAACTGACGGGGGTGGTATGACTGAAATGATGTTGAAAACGGCATTAAACACCCAACAATACAAACAAGACGACCTCTGAAAGCAGGGCGGGCAATTGCTCCCTTTGTCACAGTGTGTTCAGTACTATTGAGTAGCTGGATTGAAGCACCCAGGACGCATGCGTATGTGAACAGTGCGGGTGATTGGACATATATGATGTTGAAAACGGCGTAAAACACCCAACAATACAAACAAACGTGATTAGCAATGGCTCCTCTTTCCACACCGTTTTCAGTCCTAACGCATAGCTGGGTTGATTCACCCAGGTCCCGTGAGTTTGTGAACTGTGAGAGTGATTGGACATAAATGCTGTTGAAAACGGCCTATAAACCCCAACAATGCAATCACATTGACCTTTGAAAACATGATGAGCAATGATGCCTCCTTATACCACACTGTTTTCAGTCCTATCGCGTAGATGGGATGATTCACCCAGGAAGCATGGGTGTGTGAGCAGTGAGGGGTTTTTAACATAAATGCTGTTGAAAACGGCCTAAAAAAAAAAAAACAACGCAATCAAAACGACCTTTGAAAACATCATGAGCAATGGCTCCTTATACCACACTGTGTTCAGTCCTATCGCGTAGATGGGCTGATTCACCCAGGAAGCATGTGTTTGTGAGCAGTGAGGGCTATCTAATATAAATGCTGTTGAAAACATCATGAGCAATGGCTCCTTATACCACACTGTGTTCAGTCCTATCGCGTAGATGGGCTGATTCACCCAGGAAGCATGTGTGTGTGTGAGCAGTGAGGGCTATCTAATATAAATGCTGTTGAAAACATGATGAGCAATGGCGCCTCTTACCACACTGTTTTCAGTCCTATTGCCTAGCTGGGTAGAATCACCCAGAAAACATGAGTAGGTGCACTGTGATGGCGATTGGGCATACACGCTGTTGAAAACGGCCTAAAACCCCAACAATGCAAGCAGAACGACCTTTGAAAACATGATGAGCAATGGCTGTTTTTATCACAATGTTTTCGATAGTTCATTTATAGGGAGTTGTTTATGCACGTGGGAATATCGTTCACTGTACCGCCGAAAGGGATTTGGCCTGCAGAGGTGCGAAGACCATTTAAAACATACCAACCCTTTCCCACATGTATATATTTTATACCACTTTCCACACTTATTTAGTCATGCAACAACTCGCTTCCAAGATCAAAATCCCTACAATGCAAACAAAACGACATTTTATAGCATGGCGGACAATTGCTCCTCTTGCCACAATGTGTTCAGGTCTATTGCATAGCTGGGTTGATTCACCCAGGAATCACGAGTGTGTGAACTGATAAGGGTGGTATGACTGGAATGATGTTGAAAACGGCATTAAACACCCAACAATACAAACAAGACGACCTCTGAAAGCAGGGCGGGCAATTGCTCCCTTTGTCACAGTGTGTTCAGTACTATTGAGTAGCTGGATTGAATCACCCAGGACGCATGCGTATGTGAACAGTGCGGGTGATTGGACATATATGATGTTGAAAACGGCGTAAAACACCCAACAATACAAACAAACGTGATTAGCAATGGCTCCTCTTTCCACACCGTTTTCAGTCCTAACGCATAGCTGGGTTGATTCACCCAGGTCCCGTGAGTTTGTGAACTGTGAGAGTGATTGGACATAAATGCTGTTGAAAACGGCCTATAAACCCCAACAATGCAATCACATTGACCTTTGAAAACATGATGAGCAATGATGCCTCCTTATACCACACTGTTTTCAGTCCTATCGCGTAGATGGGATGATTCACCCAGGAAGCATGGGTGTGTGAGCAGTGAGGGGTTTTTAACATAAATGCTGTTGAAAACGGCCTAAAAAAAACCAAACAACGCAATCAAAACGACCTTTGAAAACATCATGAGCAATGGCTCCTTATACCACACTGTGTTCAGTCCTATCGCGTAGATTGGCTGATTCACCCAGGAAGCATGTGTTTGTGAGCAGTGAGGGCTATCTAATATAAATGCTGTTGAAAACATCATGAGCAATGGCTCCTTATACCACACTGTGTTCAGTCCTATCGCGTAGATGGGCTGATTCACCCAGGAAGCATGTGTGTGTGTGAGCAGTGAGGGCTATCTAATATAAATGCTGTTGAAAACATGATGAGCAATGGCGCCTCTTACCACACTGTTTTCAGTCCTATTGCCTAGCTGGGTAGAATAACCCAGAAAACATGAGTAGGTGCACTGTGATGGCGATTGGGCATACACGCTGTTGAAAACGGCCTAAAACCCCAACAATGCAAGCAGAACGACCTTTGAAAACATGATGAGCAATGGCTGTTTTTATCACAATGTTTTCGATAGTTCATTTATAGGGAGTTGTTTATGCACGTGGGAATATCGTTCACTGTACCGCCGAAAGGGATTTGGCCTGCAGAGGTGCGAAGACCATTTAAAACATACCAACCCTTTCCCACATGTATATATTTTATACCACTTTCCACACTTATTTAGTCATGCAACAACTCGCTTCCAAGATCAAAATCCCTACAATGCAAACAAAACGACATTTTATAGCATGGCGGACAATTGCTCCTCTTGCCACAATGTGTTCAGGTCTATTGCATAGCTGGGTTGATTCACCCAGGAATCACGAGTGTGTGAACTGACGGGGGTGGTATGACTGAAATGATGTTGAAAACGGCATTAAACACCCAACAATACAAACAAGACGACCTCTGAAAGCAGGGCGGGCAATTGCTCCCTTTGTCACAGTGTGTTCAGTACTATTGAGTAGCTGGATTGAATCACCCAGGACGCATGCGTATGTGAACAGTGCGGGTGATTGGACATATATGATGTTGAAAACGGCGTAAAACACCCAACAATACAAACAAACGTGATTAGCAATGGCTCCTCTTTCCACACCGTTTTCAGTCCTAACGCATAGCTGGGTTGATTCACCCAGGTCCCGTGAGTTTGTGAACTGTGAGAGTGATTGGACATAAATGCTGTTGAAAACGGCCTATAAACCCCAACAATGCAATCACATTGACCTTTGAAAACATGATGAGCAATGCCTCCTTATACCACACTGTTTTCAGTCCTATCGCGTAGATGGGATGATTCACCCAGGAAGCATGGGTGTGTGAGCAGTGAGGGGTTTTTAACATAAATGCTGTTGAAAACGGCCTAAAAAAAACCAAACAACGCAATCAAAACGACCTTTGAAAACATCATGAGCAATGGCTCCTTATACCACACTGTGTTCAGTCCTATCGCGTAGATGGGCTGATTCACCCAGGAAGCATGTGTTTGTGAGCAATGAGGGCTATCTAATATAAATGCTGTTGAAAACATCATGAGCAATGGCTCCTTATACCACACTGTGTTCAGTCCTATCGCGTAGATGGGCTGATTCACCCAGGAAGCATGTGTGTGTGTGAGCAGTGAGGGCTATCTAATATAAATGCTGTTGAAAACATGATGAGCAATGGCGCCTCTTACCACACTGTTTTCAGTCCTATTGCCTAGCTGGGTAGAATCACCCAGAAAACATGAGTAGGTGCACTGTGATGGCGATTGGGCATACACGCAGTTGAAAACGGCCTAAAACCCCAACAATGCAAGCAGAACGACCTTTGAAAACATGATGAGCAATGGCTGTTTTTATCACAATGTTTTCGATAGTTCATTATAGGGAGTTTGTTTATGCACGTGGGAATATCGTCACTGTACCCGCCGGAAAGGGATTGCGCTGCAGAGGTGCGAAGGACCATTTAAAAACATACCAACCCTTTCCCACATGTAATATTTTATACACTTTCCACACTTATTTAGTCAGCAACAACTCGCTTCCAAGATCAAAATCCCTACAATGCAAACAAAACGACATTTTATAGCATGGCGGACAATTGCTCCTCTTGCCACAATGTGTTCAGGTCTATTCGCATAGCTGGGTTGATTCACCCAGGAATCACGAGTGTGTGAACTGACGGGGGTGGGTATGACTGAAATGATGTTGAAAACGTCATAAACACCACAATACAAACAAGACGACCTCTGAAAGCAGGGCGGCAAATTGGCTCCCTTTGTCACAGTGGTTCAGTACTATTGAGTAGCTGGATTGAATCACCCAGGACGCATGCGTTATGTGAACAGTGCGGTTTGATTGGACATATATGATGTTTGAAAACCGCGTAAAACACCCACAATACAAACAAACGTGAGTAGCAATGGCTCCTCTTTCCACACCGTTTTCAGTCCTAACGCATAGCTGGTGGATTCACCCAGGTCCCGTGAGTTTTGGTGACTGGTGAGAGTGATTGGACATAAATGCTGTTGAAAAGACGCCTATAAACCCAACAATGCAATCACGATTGACCTTTGAAAACATGATGAGCAATGCCTCCTTATACACACTGTTTTCAGTCCTATCGCGTAGAAGGGATGATTCACCCAGGAAGCATGGGTGTGTGAGCAGTGAGGGGTTTTTACATAAATGCTGTTGAAAACGGCCTAAAAAAAACCAAACAACGCAATCAAAACGACCTTAGAAACATCATGAGCAATGGCTCCTTATACACACTGTGTTCAGTCCTATCGCGTTAGATGGGCTGATTCACCCAGGAAGCATGTGTTTGTGAGCAGTGAGGGCTATCTAATATAAATGCTGTTGAAAACATTATGAGCAATGGCTCCTTATACACACTGTGTTCAGTCCTATCGCGTAGATGGGCTGATTCACCCAGGAAGCATGTGTGTGTGGAGCAGTGAGGGCTATCTATATAAAATGCTGTTGAAAATACGAC